>RQWH01000012.1:0-1200000 GCA_003934905.1 Neonectria sp. DH2 | reverse complement strand
TTGTGCCAAATCAAGATGAGATAACTCGGCGGGCTCGAGGCGATCTTCTTGCTCCCCGTGGAGATGAGGTGGTGCAAGAGACCATGTCGTCCCTATCCAGAAGCCGACAAAGCGTTTCCGACAGACCCATAGTAGTAAAAAGCACTTTGACAATTCGATCTTCCCCCAAAGCCGCCAGATTGGTCATACGAGTCAGGCATCGAACTAGGCTTTCTAGTTGCTCGTCGGTGCTGTGTTCGAATTGATCCTCAAGTACGTTGATTCCGTCAATGACGAACAGCAGCAGCGGCAGTTCAACGCAACTGGCGAGGTGCTGAAACAAAGTGATCGCCTCCTGCCAAGTGCGCAACGTGCCGTCAAGGGCAGAGAGTATCGCGGTATCTAGAGAAACACTCGCAGTATCAACCGGAAGCAAGTTGACGACCTGGCGTATCATCGCGTACAGCAAAGCCGAGAGCTCGATTGACTCCCGCGTCCTGTGCTCTGGCGGCTCGTCGTGCGGAAGTTGACAGAAGTACGAGACCACAGGTACACCGGCTTCTTGAGAATGGGATGCATACGCTGACACTGACTGGCGCAAGAGATTCGTGCTCTCGCCTAGATACTGCCCATGTGCATAGAGAACCGTCGACTCCATGTTTGTGGTGAAGTAGTCGAGCCTCCCCAAGAATGTGGTATCTGCGAGCAAAGGCAACGAAGCCTCCAAAACCGGGTGCACATGGTCCCAGGTGAAGTAATCCTCGAAGTGGCGCGACTCGAACCTGATGTCGATTGCTTCTGGCATGGTTACGCGGTCAAACTCCTCGGTAGACGCAGCTGGGCTCCGAGTTGACGCACTACTGACTTCTGAATCTAGCAATGCGGCTGTTAGCCATTTGACCTTCTTAAACATCGAGGAATTCCCTGGTTTAGGAGTACATGTACACGCACCTTTGCCTCTGTGAATAACCGAGGATTGGGGGGATGCAGGCATATCCCGGGAAGCTTGCTGTTCCAGAAGGTTTGTGATCCCATTACCTGAAATTCCCCTTCTCATCATCTCCTGATAGTCTTTCATGACTTCTTGCACACACTCTCTAAACTCTTCCTTGGTCTTTTCGATATGACAGCGCCAGACGCGCTGCAGCACCTCCGGATTCGCGGCATCTTGAAGTCGCGATTGTCTTTCTCCAGCTTCTGAAAGCTTGAGGAGATATCGCATGTCACCGCTCAAATTTTCCAACATGAGCTTTGAGACCCTGGCGTCGGCGGACATGTACATTTGGATCTGCCGCGCGAGCAGGCTCGAGATTTGCTTCACCTGGCTCAGGTCGTCCTCGAACAGACGATTGATATTTTCGTTGAAGCTTCTCAGAAACCTCTTCCTGCTACGATCCGTGTACCAAGTCATGAATTTGATCAGATACGTGAATATCTGTACGTAGAGACGCATTGTGAGTTGCTGTAGAATCGGTGTGTCGTACACGTGGCTGAGATTCTCTAGATTCACAGCATCATTCACGTCAACGATGCCCCGAGCGAAGGATTCTGAAATGTTGATGTAATTTGCCGATGCCTGTCTCCGTTAGCTTCCGTTAGTATTGCCTCAGGAGTACACCAACTCCTTGGAATTCGCACCTTGATGATCATGGAGACCGAGCCGGCAACCAAGGACACGTACTCGCTTTCGGAGGGAAGCATTTTGAGAGCTGTGGAGTGATTGTGCATTCCATTGCACATTCTTCGGATCCAATGCTTGACTTGGCCCACTCGTGTCTCCTTCGCCCTCGTTTCCCACTGAGCCTGAGCCTCAGTAGCTGCCGACCAGATGTCTTCCCAACTGGTAGGTGATCCATCCGTTTTCAGTTGACCCGGAACAAGGTCCTGAAATTTGGTCATCGCTTCTCGAAGCTGACTCTTGGCCTTATTGAATATCAACACATCGTCTGATCTGATAATATGTCAGATCAAGTTCTGGCAGAGAGTTGCCTGACGGGCGATTCGACTGAGAAAAAGGCTCTATCCCGCTGCTCACCTCGACACGCTAAATTGCGCCTCTATGCGACGGATGCTTTCCCGTCTTTCCCTATCCCGCCTTTCCCTCTCTGAGATGAAGTCTGATCGCAGTTGATTAAACTCTTCCGTATCAGCCTCGGTACGCTCTCGTGCTTCGATCTCCCAGGAAAAGCGTTGCACTAGGGCGCCGGGCTCAGGGTCGACATAGTGGGCAGTTGCCATGATTCCAATTTGTTAAAGTGTCACCGTGCTTGTTGTAAGGTCGAAGCGATCACCAAGTAGGAAGAATGATCTCTACTTGTCAATGAGGGTTTCATAGCCTGGTGGTTGGAAGTGGTGAGAGCGGGTTGGCAGATTGGTTTGGGAATCTGTTTCCGTGTGCCGAGGAACTATGGTGATCACAGCCGACGTGAGATGCACGATACCAGGCAGCATCCAAAGTGACCCAATAGACAGTTGACACGTCGGCATAGCGTCCTACCAGGTGGCTTTCAGCTGTGGAAACATTGTACAGTTCCTTGCCTCGTCAATGGGGGCCATTCTGAATGGTTGCCCCACCGTCAGCAAATACGGCTGCAACACAAGAAGTGTGCAGCCTGGGCCGAAGATATCGGCTTGTCATTCGTCACTTTGGATGGCTTCATGTAACTAAGAATCATGAAGGGTAGCATTCAACCTGCGGCTGGGCGAAGCGCAGTTGCTTTGGGCACCATTTTAAGCCGCATGGCTACACATTTGCCCGTCCAACCCATGCCCTTCTCCGCCTTAACCCTCGTCTTGACAGCGATAGTTCGCTTTCAAGAAGAATCCTTCCCCTTGCTCATGAATCAAACAACCACTTTCATTGCGTGTCCTGATATCCCTTCATCACGTATCCATCCCCGATCCAAGTGCAATTACCACATCTTGTGAAGATGGACCAAATACCGGCGACGGGTGATGCCTCCATCTCAAGCCCAGTAATTAAGCTGGTAAGCGAGCTCCGCCACACAACAAAGGGAGTTCCTCATATAAAGTGCAGACTACCTCATCTGGCCTCGAAACGCCGCCAGAACGCCCCGAGGACTCCAATAGCCGCTCGACAACGGCGATGCAGTTAGCAGAGGGTTCCACTGAACCGTCTGTGGCGAAAGGCGACTCGGACTTGATAAGATACAGGATCGAATATGTCGGCCAGGAATCAGGTTCCGTCTTCGTCGACGGCAAATATGAAAGGCCCGAGACGTTGGAAGAGCCCCCGATCTTCGAGTACGTCGAAGTTCGTGTGACGGGTCAAGATGAGCTCTCTCCTAGCACAAATGATGATGTCACAAAGGCAGATCAAGGCCAAGGACATTCCTACATCAACATTCTGTCGCCCGCCGTGACGGAAGCCTTGCGATGCGTTGTGGATTACTATCCTGACATCGATTTCTCCCCAAACGTGATCAAGATCCTCGAGCCGTATTCAGTTTTTGTCATCTTCGAGAAAGAGCTGACCGAATACCGGGAAAGAGTGGCGATGGAGGCTGGAGAGGAACCGTTGACATGCCCAAATCAATGGGCTGGAAAGCACATTGGCATTGTGCAAGACTTCGTTAGAGAACGAACACAAAAGGCTGTCGAGGCTGAAAGAGAACGCCATGCAAGGGGATATGTCACATTCGACATGCTCTGGCTCCTGTACAAGCCCGGGTCCGACGTCTACTATGATTTGTACAACATCGGCGAGCACGAACCGTACATCGTCATGAGCGTGGAGTTCAAACTGACTAATGGTACTACGAATTCCTACGAGATTGATTTCTGGAACTTAGATGCGGATTCCACTCGGGTCGGACCCATAGTAACCACCCACACTGTCGTGCGCTTTGCCGGTGAGAATGCGATCGTCTCCCTGAGAGCATATCCGTGCGAGTATATTCGTTTCATGGATGACGTTGGCGAAGGTGATCCCGAAGCAATCAGCCAGCACTTCATGAACCGGGGGAAGAAGTGGCACAAACTCAGACGCGAGGTGCGGTCATACCGATTTGATGGCCATACAACCACCTTCCCGAGGCGAGCCGTGAGTATTGACACTGTATTTGAGCGGGAAGGACACGTCGCTAACTTTGATCACAGTTCACAAGTCTTGCGATGGTCGACCCTATTCAATTTGCCATCTGGTTAGGCAACGAACGGAGATCACTCCTTCCAGGAGTTACGCACCCCTCAGGTCCGTTGAAAATATGCTCGTGCGCTAGATGCGAGGAGCGCATATATCGACATGCTGTAAAGGCAAAGTTCGCTGGCTATTCCGACATCAACCCCTTGGTGGTGGAGGAATTGACTGATCATCAATATTTCTTGTGCGATCAGGCGGTTGAGGCCTTCTTATTCAAGCTCAGATCCTGGCGTAAGTTGGATCAATTCTCAGGTTATATTTTCAATGGAATTGATCAGACATTGATTTGTTCCCGCTTTCAGATTTCCTCCACGTCGATGGCTTCCAGGAGTCTTCTTTTGACAAAACACTCTTTGATCGTTTGGTCATGAAAAAGGAGACAAAGGAGTACATCCAGCGCCTAACTCAGATGTACATCAGAGGCGCCGCCCAGCCGACTTTGCAAGAAACAACATATTTCACCAAGATCAGTTCGGTCCATAAGGCCACCAAGCGGAAGAAGTCGGAGACCATGTGGACCGCCGATTTCATCAAAGGTAAAGGAGAGGGGTTGACCATACTTCTTCATGGACGGCCTGGGGTTGGCAAGACCTATACCGCAGGTGAGTTGATATTTTATTGGTTACAGAACACGTATGGCTAACCGGCGTAGAGTGCATCGCGGAATTCATGGAGCGGCCGCTGCTGTCTCTGACCTGTTCGGACATGGGAGTGAAACCAGAAGCAATCGAGGAGAACCTCGTGAACTGGTTCAAACTAGCAGAGAGCTGGGGTACAATCATGCTCATTGACGAAGCAGACATCTACATGGAGCATAGACAAGTCCAAGACATCGAGCGTAACCATCTCGTCGCCGGTTTCCTCCGAGCCCTGGAGTACTACAAGGGCATCTTGTTTCTCACCACCAACCGAGTCGGGACCTTTGACGAAGCTTTCATATCCCGCATCCATGTGCAGGTACACTACCCTAAGTTTGAGGACGAGGAACGCGATCGGCTTTGGGACGCCTTCTTTGAGAAATTGGAAGAAGACAGGGAGACGACTATGCGCATCACGCAATCGGCCAAGGACTACGTCCAGTCGAAGGAACTAAGAGCTCTGGAGTGGAACGGGAGAGAGATCAGAAACGGTAAGCTCAACTGCGGACCCTATATCTACGACTGTGATTTTTCCGAAGCGGGTTTTAACGCTATTTTGTACTCAGCTTTCCAGGTTGCCGTTGCGCTTGCCGAGGCGCATAGCCACAAGGACAAGGAGGGTCGCGTTCTCATCAAGTCGGACCATATTAAGGCAACAGTACAAATGTCGAGGGAATTCAGGGACTACCTGGCCAAGCTCCACAAGGGGGATCTGAGCAAGAGGGCTTCGTTGTTGGGAAATAGATATGATGCCTACGGGAAGGAAGCAGAGCGCACAGACAAGTACTAAGTCTCGCAAAAAGAAAGAAAGAGGCTCTTGGTAGCTCAAAACTCGCCGAAGTCAACCTAGTTGAGACCTTTGCATTTGGCATTGCGGTATGCCCCTGTGAGGTTGTGCCAAATCGACTCTGTTCCAATTACTCTCACAGTTAGGAATGAGAGAATCCAGCCGGGCTAAGATATGCAGTAGTGGCATTATCTTTCTACGGCCTTAAATCCAGGGGCGGATTTATTGCCAGTGAATATCAAGTATGCACTCACTACTAAATAGTATTGAGCCTGTAAGGACGGATGTGTATCACCTCAACTTGGCAGTTCTACATGCAAACATGTGCTCTACTACTTGTAGGTGTAAAACTTGAGGTACAGGGACTTTTGGTCTGTTACTGTGCCGAGACCGGTTTCGGTTTATCGGGCTATTCCTCAGCGATTACGCTTGTCACTCACCCGAGACACCCTAGGTGGGCTTGCGTCTAGCGCGAACAAATACTCGACTACCACCTATGTCACTGAGCAAGTCCAATAGCCGTCACCCATCAAGGACGAGCTTGAACTATGGATCACCCTGTCCCTCTTCCGACTACATTCTGCTATCGCCAAGTGGATGGGCTTGAGCTTTTCGCCGATGTCTACCACAGCCCACGTGAGGATACATCCAGAGATGAGGTCGGCAACCCACGTTGCCCAGCCATGCTTTTCTTCCACGGAGGAGGCTTGGTAAGTTTCATTGTTGTGAAAATCCTACGTTGTGTATGCCGTAGCGGCTTTTCGTGGTTGTTTGTCGAGTAGTGCTAATGTTGGGTATCTAATCAGGTCGAGTACACCCGAAAGCACATCTCCCCGTACTTGATCCAGGCCTGCCTTTCACGCGGCTGGGCGGCTATTAGTGTCGACTACCGTCTGCTGCCACAAGTCAATGGCCTTGACATCTTGGAAGATATTCAGGCGGCTTGGAATTGGATCCATAATGAACTGCCTACAGTCATGCCATCGCTGAGAATCGATGTGAATAGAATCCTCGTGGCTGGCCAAAGTGCTGGCAAGTACCCATTAAGTCTTGCATAGAGCTCACCACCAGAATAGATCTCCAGTGCTGACTGACTCCTGTTTCTAGGTGGGTACTTGGCTTACCTCCTCGCTGCCCATGAACAAAGCAGGGGCGCAGGGTCTTCTACCCCTCGAGCTCTTCTCATCCTCTACGGGATCCCTTCATTCAACCACTCGTTTTTCAACACAGGGACTCAAATACACAAATACTCCGTGCCAGATGAACTACTAGCCCCGTTTCTGTCTCCGACGGCGCCAGTAACCACTGGCTCCAAAGACTCGGTAAATGCTATGATTCCCTCGTATTCAGACGACGGGCAAATGATCGAAGGAGTAGACCTCTCTGGGGTGGATCGACCCCCCAAGTTGCCTCCAAGCCGTGTCGATCTTTACAGCCACTTTGTTAAAGAGAATCTATTCCCCACGGTGTTGGGGAAGGACCCACGACTGGATCCAATGCTGCAGATGGGTTCGAATTACCCAGCGACAGTATTGATTCACGGAACAGCGGATCGAATCGTTCCATTCGAATGCTCGAGAGAAGTTAAGAGCAAATTGGGAGCCAATGGAGTTACGTGTCATCTCATAGAGGTACCTGGAAAAGACCATGGCTTCGAACAGTTCGCGACGATACCCCAGGTAGCACCCACGGGAAATGGTGTGCATCACACGGGAACTTTATGGAACAGGTGCTTGGGACCAGCTTGGGCTCTTGTAGACGAAGCTATGGGATGTAAAGGGGGAGTTTAAGGCTTGGGTTTGAACCGGTTGCAAGCGGCAAAGTGCATCCTTCTGCAAGGGAAAGTATGCGGTGGTCTTTACCGTGACAAACACTTATTTCATCTCCGTAGCATTTCTATCTCTCGTGCTGTTAAAACCGTCTTTACAAACCTGACGACCGCCATGTTTCACAAACCTCAAAATTTCACATCCGATAATTGGGATATGCATGTGATACCAAACACCCCTTCAAAGGGGCATCGGAGCTGGAACTACGTACTTGTCCAGTATGTGTATCAGGAGGGCGACAAATCAGGTACGTGGTCCGGCCATCATAACCCCGAAGTGCGACGCTTGCTGTGCTACCACACCATCTGCCATACCAGAGAGCAGATTACACCTGACCAGAGCCATCGTGTGATTTTGACGTGTGTAGTCTTGCCAGCGTTGCCGAGTCACTGATGTCTTCACCGATGGATAGGCGTCTATGGCAGAGCCTGATCCAATGGTGGAAGGTGATATGACCAGGCGATCTGACTGTAAGGCGTGAAGCTTTGCCCCTCTGGACGAGCCCAGGGCTGAAGTATTCGGTGTTTGACCTGCCGAGCCTGGTCGGGGCTCGGTGGCCTTCGGACCGAGGACGAAGCTCCTCCGTCGTATCGAGGGCCGAGCCCCACTGTCCGGCAGATTGGGCCCAGCCACAGCAGGCGTGAGTTGGAAAGGCATCGATTTAGACAAGGCCAAATAGTAAAACCTAGTTGCCCGGCTTTCCGCGGGCCCACCCCGGTCTAGAACTTTACGCAGATGACGATTGGAGGAGGAGATCGGCCTCGGTTCAAGAGAAACCCATCATGCTCCACAACGCCGGCGGGGCTAGCTTAGAGCAACAGCCGGGACCATGCCATCCTCAGCCGGCTTTCCGCGAGGTACTGAAAAGTGCGTCATGATGACTGACTCCTCCGGCTTTCCGCTAAGGTAAATATTTCACCACCTCGGGACCAGTGAATGGAGAAGGAATGCAGACATCTTCTTAGTCTCCTAGAGCGCCGCCGGGCATATTTCCTCTAATATCTAGAATCTGCCTTCTATTATATACCTTCTTCAGCTTCAGTTTATTACGATTCCTGTTATATCTATGTAGGCCTGTCACCTTTCTGTAGCTTTGGATGGAGAAGTGACCTGCAGAACTTTTCAATACCACTCATGGTTCCCGTAACTCGGGCTGAAAGACCAATATATCATGCCATTCCTCTTGATCCACTACAAGCTGAGTCTAGGGTATCGAGGAGTTGCAGATGGTGTTGAAACTCGGCAATGCTGACACTGAACATGACGAGGTTTCTCTTGCCGGCAACGATTGTTTGTTCGATATCTTTGGGGAGAACGCCTCGAAAAATAGCGCACATCGTTGCAACTCGTAGGATGATAAGGTACGTAAAAGTTCGTCAAAAAGTTAGAAGGAGGGATTCCAACGAGGACTTTCCAAAGGAGATGTTCAGGACATATATCACTTACGCCATACCAGTTGCGAATAGACAAGTGAGGCTATTTGCTTCTTCAACATTGAACACGGAAAAGAATCCTTTGCAGCCTTCGAGACATAAGCCGCATTTTTGTAAGATGGCGTCCCTGTCAGGGTGAGTCTCGATGTGGTCCATGTTGAGGAGCACGTAGTCAATGAACGGCCTGTGAATGATGTGCTGGGCGGCATAATACCGACCTTGGAGTCGCAAGACGTTCCATGGGTTGTTGTAAAGGCCTCCGAACCTTGAGAATCCCGAAAGCTGAGCTGAGTCGAGCCTGGACTGGTCCGCGGGGGGCTGGCTGACGAGGAGGAAACCAGGGAGGTTGCGGTAGATGGTATCATGGTAGGCCCAGAAGTCTTCCGAAACGCGCAGAAGCCACTTCACGTACTCAATGCGGGTCATGCGGAAATGGTCGTTGCTATCGTACACCATGCTATGCACCCTATTCAAAAGCCGACGGATAGCGGCGTTGGTGCTGACTTGGAAAGCGACCAGCTCTTCGTTATCATGTGCACGAAGATCACCGCCTGTGCGATTGTCGAGACCAGGTATCGGACAAAGAGGTTCCTTACCAGTCGGGATCGCTTGTGTGGGGTAGGGGACCAAGTCTTCGTAACGGGCCATGCCTGAGGGTAGTGTAATGGACACTTCAGACATGAAATCGCCTTCGTATATAAAGGCCACCCAGTAGAGACGACGAAACTCTTCGGGACAGGTATCGGGTTCAAGAGGGTCAATCCAGGCTCTGTGCTTTGCATTAGCATCAGCATAAAAGTCCGGAAGCTGGGGAAGACGTTGAACCTCTTCATAAGGGTTGCACATTTTACGGAGGTGGTATGAGACCAGTGAAAAGAATCAGACACCCGGCCACGAGCTCCCATGTATACTAGGCGGAAAAGCTAGTCAGTTGGGAGATTTCGGTCAATTATGGTTGGGGGGAAATGACGAGCAGCTCAAAACATGGCCTACCTTGCCAGCATAGTGCACTGAGCGGCCTCGATGGTGACATCTGAAGAGACCTGGCCGAGTAGAAGTTGTGCCTTTCGCCACAAACATTGGTCTAAAGTGTATGAAGGTGGATGGTGATCTGGCCGTAGAGAAGGAGGGGACTGGCTACTGTGGTCCCGAAGTCTCACGAGGGCTCCGCCACGACGAACAAAGGAGCCTAGACAAAGGACCAGGAGCAAGAGACAGTACTGGGCAGGTGAAAGGTCTAAGAATTGACATTCACCGCCATGCAGCTCAGCCTCGACGACGCGTTCGAAGTGGCCGATAACTTGCCCGAAAGAGAGCAAGGGAAAAAAGACATTGACGTCGGCAAAGAAAGCCAAGACCATGTCCTTGTATTCGGTGGAATCACAGGAGCCAGGAAGGGTCTGGTCCTTGAAGAGCCTCCATGAATCGGCAGGGCGGTCATCCAAGGAACTGCGCGGGGTAGATCCGGGGCTGAAAAAGATGTCCGTGGCAGCACGTGAATGATGGTCACGGCCGGGTTGAGAAGGAAGCGAAGGCTCTTTTGCCGCCTGAGTAGAGGAGAAGAGTTGCTGTACTATGGGCCAGTTGAGCACATGGTTCGCATTGGCCGTATGAGACAAGGGATAGGGAAAGTCGGCGGGAGCAGCGGTGCTGGAGTCGACGGTGTCAGATATGTCAGTGCCACCAACGTTTGCAGCCGGCGGAGGCGTTGCTAACCCCGGAAGCGGTGTGATCGTTGGCCGATGAGACTGAGAGACCGGCAGTGGCATGGAATTGTGCGTGTCAGCCTGCGACGCCATGAAGACCGGCGATGACAGCAGGCGGTCCTCCAGCAGCTGGATGCGATCCAGCAGGACCCTTGTGTTGGGTTCAATTCGCAGCTGCTGTGAGTCCTTGTACTCGCACTCGACGTTCTGCGACATGCACAAGCTACATTTGGGCTTGGACGCGTCGCATCGTGTCTTGCGAGCTCGGCAATTAGTGCAGGCCTGTAAGACCCGACGCCGCACTGGGAACTGGGAGGCGCCCTCTGAAGGGGAAGGCGGAGACGACGGTTCCATGTTTGCCAACCAACGGTAAAAGAGAGATAAACATAGAGTTAAGCATGCGGATAAAGATATGAGAGATGGATGGAGAAAGAGAAGGGGGACTAAATGAGTCTTCATAGGGGAACGAACGAATAAAATCATGCACTAGCCGGATTTAGATTTAAATGTTGTATATTATTAAAATAGCGCTTAACTAGTCTAAAAATATACTAGCTAGATTTAGTAAATAAACTAGCTAAATAAACAATTATATAATTATTCTTTTATTTTTATAGTAATATTATCTATTATTTAAAAGTTTTATAAATTAGTTCATATTTTGTATATCTTTAAATTTTTTTCATCTAATATATATTATATCAAGTGCATATGCGTGACTTGGGAGTCCATTGTTCAATAGCCTCGATGACTGACATACTCTTCAATTGAAACCTAAGAGCACAACTATATCCTCCTCTTGCCCATGTGGGACAGCGACTTAAACGGCAGCTGGGAGCATGCGTTAGTCTCACAACCACGCAGGCTGACGGTCGACTATCACGGGGAAGATGGATACAGGACGATTATGAGATGGTTAATGTGGACGACCCGCCTCCTAAAAAGTCCACGGAAAGGCTCCGGCACGGAGTCTTCATCCTCGGAGTTTTCGTCCTCGAAGACTCCGTCATCGCTGACGGATGCGAAGGCGATGATGGTGCCGCCTCGAGTGGAAGTGAAGCTACAGCGGGTGAACGACCGGACTGGGGGTTGCCGGGGGAGCATCCTCCGCCAGCTGGCACGTTCATACTTGAAAGCAGCGTTCCTGTCCTCGCGAGCTAGCTCATAGGTCTCAAGGACCTTCCCCTTCCAGCCCTTAAAAAGCGGCCAGCCCGGGCCCCTAATGGACGGGATTTTCTCGCCTGCATTGGAGAGAAACCAATGCGGGAACTTGTCGGCCAAGAGAGGGTTGAAGGTGATGGGCTGCAAATCCGGAGCCGGCTGCAGGAAGAGGTGCTGTTGTATCGAAGATGACGTAGCGATGATCTGATGCCACTGGTGACAAACCCGTTGTACGGATGTGCGTCCTCATGTCCGCGCTCAGGAAGATAAATAAGAGGATTTTGGGAATTTGGAGACCATCGTGAAGTGCACCCATGACTGCGAACTGCTTGGGAAAATATTACTTGTTACGTTCATGCAACCAACACTACTATGCATGAATATAAATTCTTTATGGCTGTGCCTCATTTGATGATTCGTTACGTGGCATTGCACGCGCTGTTGCCTTGAAAGTCACCTGACCAACCTCTACCATCCTTCATCTTGGCAACCTCGGAACATGTAGTACATTATGGATCAGTGGAGACTTTTGAATTGTGGTCGAATAAGTTGAGATGAACATACACGCGGCTGGTGCCTGTTCCATGCTAATACTCAACCACCTCGAATTGAGGTTAGCCCACACTTCCTCAGGTATTGTATCGAAGGTAGCCCGAGGATCACGTATGAGACTCACATGTACGAGCAGTCGAAACAGGTGACTCCCTTTTTCTCCCTCGAGGAAGGAGTTCTAGAAGTCAAAGATGGCGATCTCAATAAGGTAGGCGTAGTGGAATATCACAAATCGGGGGTCGTGGCGCATTGGTTGATCAGGCGCTCATCACCTAGAAACGGATTGATCAGTACAGGTTCAAACGGCATTTCAACGCGGGTGATCTCTACTATCTCATCCTGGGCAAGCGGTGAATATACAACATTACTAAGTAGCTCTTCCGGCAACATAGACACTATCTAAATTACGGGCAAGTTGGATACAAGTTTATCTCTTTCGTCCCAGCTCAATGGCAACAGTCATATTCAACTCATATCCCGAGCCAAAAGAAGTTGTGCGGTAGCTTGAAACTCTTGCGCAAGACCTCGTCCTTGGGATTGGCACTGGTGGCAATGATAACCTCGAAGTCGCCCTTCTCGGCCTTCCACTTCCCGTCCTCTTGGGACCAGAACGAGAGAGAGTACTTGTCGAGCTTGAGTGAGACCGTCTTTGTCTCGCCCACTGCCAGGTACACCTTCGCGAAGGCCTTGAGCTCCCTCGCCGGCCGCTGGACTGCGCTCTCGGGATCGTGCATGTAAAGCTGGATGACCTCGGCGCCATCGTACGAGCCGATGTTCTTCACGTTGACTGAGACAGCCACCTCGTGACCTGCTGATGGCTCGAATATAGACGGAACAACTAGGCCTGAGTATTCAAACTTGGTGTACGAAAGGCCGTGACCGAAATAGAAAAGGGGATCTCGATCGACGGCTTCATAAAAACGGTGACCAATGAATACGCCCTCGCCGTATAAGATATCGTAGTCGGATTTCCCGAATGTCAGATATGTGGGTGTATGCTTGACCGACTTTGGGAACGTAATTGAGAGCCTGCCAGCGGGATTGACATCGCCAAATAAGACGTCGGCTATGCCGTGGCCAGTCTCCTGGCCACCATACCAAGCATGGATGAGTGTCTTGGTCTTGAATTCCCAAGGCATCTCAATGGGGCATCCAGCTTGGGTTACGATAATCTGGTTGGAGGTGATGAGGGTCAGTGAATGTTACACGCACATCAACAGAAACTGGTGTACGGAGTGAAGAATGGATAATTCACACTTACAGCATTGGGGTTGGCGTCAAGGACTGCATGCACCAGCTGGTCTGCTGCAGGAGGTAGTTCGAGATGTTTACGGTCGCTTGCCTCACTTTCGTAGTCCGCCGAGAGTCCGGCCATGACGATGGGGACGTCGACCGACCGTGCGATCCTTACCGCATCTGCAAGGCCTTGCTCCGGCGCAAGAACCTCATAGCCGCCCAGACGGCCGGCCAAGGTGAAAGCCGTTCCAACGCCGCCGCTGACATCCTCATTAACCATCAAGACCTCCATGTCGATCGTCTTGCCCTTCTGCACATATGTATCGTGGAAACGCTCCATGGATAACCGATTAAAGCACGGCGTGTCATCCGTCTTGGGTGGTTGATCAATCCAAAGATCGATAACGTCCTTGTTGTCAAGCTTGACTTTTCCCTTACCAGCGACACTGAAGCCGAAACGGAAGAGGGCTGAAGCTTCTGGCGTGAATGTAGCTCGTGCTCGGACAAAATACTTGTGCGGTAAGGTTTTGTGGAGGCTTTCGGGTACGTCGATCAAGTCCTTGTCAGTGGCTGTCGAGTAGACCGGCTCAGCATCAGGGACACGATCTGGATTCTCGCCATAGATGTCCACCCACCAGCCGTGGTCGCTTGTGCCTGGCTGGTTGAGATGTTTCAAAAAAGGGACAAACTTGAACGCTGCAGTAACGAGGTCAGCTAGACCGCCGATTCAATGACACAGCTATTATTTTGTGCAACTGGTACTTACTGTAAAGGCCAGGAGTATAGGTGACTTTTTCCTTCCCGACAGCTTCAACAATGGCATCGTATGGGGTTACCGAGTAGTAAGGGTCGCCTTCGGCGCTACCACCTCCGGAGAGGGCGGGGAGTTTGAAGTGGTCGCCTATCAGGCCATAGGACTTAACTTTCCTGTCCCTGATTGGAAGTGTTCCCTCGTCGTTCTTGAGGAGGACAATGCTGTCGGCGACAAGCTTGCGAACGAGGGCGCGGTTCTCTGAAGTATTCGCAGCCGATGGATCACCAGCCCACGGCTCTGCCGCTGTCATGACCTTTTTGACAAAATTCAACACATTTCTCGTTGCTGCGTCGACGGCCTTGTGGGAAACTTTGCGGGTGTTAACGGCGATTTCAAGCAGCTTGCCCCTGAACTGGGTAGGCCCAGGCATTTCAAGGTCCAGGCCAGCGTTGATAGATTCCGGAGTGCTATATGTCCCCCACCAGTCGCTCATCACAAGACCGTCAAAGCCCCATTCCTCGCGGAGGATCTGCCGTAGCAGTAGCGGATCTTCGCTGGAGTGGATGCCGTTGATCTTATTATATGAGGTCATGATAGACCAGGGATCGGAATGGCGGCAGGCCAGCTGGAAGGGGAGTAGATGTAGCTCTCGCAAGGTTCTCTCAGTCATTTGAACATTGTCCTCGATTGACATTGTTGACTGGTCATGTGCAGCGTAGTGCTTGATGCAGGCGGCAACGCCACGTTCCTGTATGCCGTTGATATAGGCCGAGGCTATTAGGCCGCTGAGGATAGGGTCTTCGGCAAACGCTTCGAAACCGCGACCCATGAGTGGCGAGCGCTGAAGACAGACGGTCGGCGCTAGCAAGACATGCACGTTCTTGTGGAGGGCCTCGTCTCCGAGCAAGTTCCCGATGCGATGCATCAGGTCGACGTCGAACGTAGCACCCATGGCCGTGGCGGAGGGTAGCAGGATACTGGGGACCTGAATGGTTTCATCAGTCACCTCTCCTACACGGGTCGACTCATGCATGAGGCCACAGAAGTTGGCCAAAGACAGGAAAGAGTACTTACACGATCGAACTTTCGCGCACCACGGAGGCCATGCGGCCCATCTGAGGTCTAGTTACGGGAACATCGAGGTTCAGCAGCTTGTTTCTGGCGTGAATGGGGCTGCCACAGCTTCCAGTGGCCAATTCAAAACTCACAGTGATGCTTGGGATCCCGCGGACCGGGAGGCCCGTGGTCTTGAAAGAGCCCTGGCCGCTAAGAAGTTGAATCTTCTCGTCCAGCGTGAGCTGGCTGACGAGCGCGTCGACATCGATGTCGACCAAAGCAGACTGTACGACCATTGTGGCGACAGTTTTCGCAGCGGTAGGGTGAAAGCAAGGAGAATGGGAACCACAACAGATTGACAGTGCAATAACGAGGACGGTGCGAGGAACTCAGTTCTCTCTTGGGGTGGACAGCTGACACTTAAGTAAAAAGAATAGTTGACTATGGAGCATACGACTTCCTTAGCCTACGGCCAAGTCGTGGATCTCGTTCAGAGTACGTCGTGTTCTGGTCGGCTGCTCCACCACTAGCTTCTGATGCGGGACCTGCCAAGACCTTTGAAGCATGGCTGAGAGCTAGATCCTAGTCACGCTCGGGGCAATGTTCAGGACTCCCCCGAGCCATCTCTGCCCATTGGCCAAGCTCGCCATGCTGGAGAGCCGCTAGGGGGAAGCATCTGGATCTGCCCCGAAGCCCCCTGTCGAGTTCCGGATCCCGGTTTAATGGTCCCATGTCACAGACTCTAGCATCGTGGAGAACTCTCCGCCTTTTGAATCAAGATTTTACCTCGCTCTAGAGCACCGAGGATGGAGTTCATGGCCACAGCACCACTGCATAGATACACGAGTCATTGGCTTATGCATGTCTACGCGCAGCGCTCCTTGCATCTCGACTGGAATGAGAGAATCAGCATTGAATGTAGGATGCATATAACACTTGTCCTATTTCTCATTACCTTTGAAAAACTACATGATTGATATGTGTCCCATAGATTGCCGTGTTTTCTGTTACACCTGTGCGGGGAATCCCTGGACTAGCCATGGTGAGGAATTGGGATAACCAACCAGTCTCACTCCAACCGAACGAATGGCTGCCGAGAGCAAAGTCAATCCCCATGGGGGACTGCATATCCCCACCGGGGCGACTATCACACCATCCCTCATGTGTCTAGCTAGTGTCTAGTGCCTCGGGGTAGTAGTCTGCTGGCCGGGGATCCTGGTTGTCGTGTAATCTTTGCCCCGACCTGAGTTGCTTCATCCTCCCTCAGCCAAGAGCCTAGTACCCAACTTTGAAGTAAGTAACTTGGTCGACAGCATCTCTGCAGTGGACATCGGTCCACGTTTGAGCGACTTGTGTCATACTTACCCCAACTTGTAGCGTTGTTCTTGACCCCAGCTAGATTCGTCATTCTCTGCTCCCTTTCATCTTTGCCTAATCACTACGACTGCCTGGAAACTACTTAAAGATCGTCTGAGAACTCCTGATTCATCTTGGAATTTGTTTGGTATCCAGCTTCACTCCTCCCTCCTCTCCGGATAAAGCATTTCCTCAAACCCTTACCTTTCTCTTCAGACGACTCGCCTGTTGTCTATCATGGTCGTCCTCCTCAACACCATCCGGCAGCGCTTACCAGCACCCCGTCAAGACCAAGAGGCTCGCCGAGCCCGTAAAGATCGTTCCTCTGTTGAGAGTGGCCAGGCGACATACCAGCCTGAGGGCGTTGATCAGCTTGCCCGAGAGGCGCCTCCGTGGTATCGCTGCCCTGCCCGCCGTCGCCTCTATCTGTTTCTCTTCCCCGGCGCCGTCTGCTCCTATGCGACAAGTGGTTACGACGGTTCACTTCTCAACTCTCTTCAGACTGTATCCTACTTTGACGAATATTTCGACTATCCCCGCGGCGCAAAACTGGGTTTGATGAGCGCCATCATGGCCCTTGGCAGCATCTGTTCTACACCCATCGCACCTTGGGTTGCTGACCGCTATGGCCGTCGCTGGGGAATCACTGTCGGCAGTATAATCATGCTAATTGGCTCCGTGATCCAGGCCATGAGCGTCAACCTGGCCATGTTCATCGGTAGTAGATTCTTGCTCGGCTTCGGCCTGTCTTTTGCCACCACCGCCGCTCCTAGCTTGGTCACTGAGCTGTCGCACCCCAAGGACCGTGTGACTATTACGGCTATCTGTAATACTTGGTAGGTCTACATCTGTATCTGCTTCGGCTGTGCTGTCCCAGGGTCGGGCTTGTACTAATCCCTGGCTCTCCAGCTGGTCTGTCGGTAGTATCGCCGCCGCCTGGATTACCTTCGGAACCAGAGAAATGAACAGCGACTGGTCTTGGCGTCTCCCTTCACTCTTGCAGATGGGCCCAAGCGTTGTCCAGCTATGTGCCATTTGGTTTCTCCCAGAATCCCCAAGATGGCTGGTCTCGAAGGATCGCGACAGTGAAGCCCTCGCCGCTCTCACGCGATATCACGGAAATGGTGAAGAGACTGAGCTAGTCAAGCTTGAATACCAGGAGATTCGAGCAGCTATCGACCTCGAGCGGTGTAAGAACCCCGCCCATTGCTGTCAACTTTGCTTTTGTTGAGGTAAAATCATTTTACTGACTTGCTGCCTTCCCCCTTCAGCTTCTGGCTCAACCACCTGGAAGTCAATGGTGAGCACACCTGGGAACCGGTATAGGATGTTCCTTGTAGTTTGCATGGGCCTTATGAGCCAGTGGAGCGGAAATGGATTAATTTCATATTGTACGTGGATCCTCGCTTTATCGTTCATACTAACCCCAATGAATGTCGCTGACCGGTGTCACACCATGTTGTAACAGACCTCGCCCGCATCATGGATTCCGTCGGCATTACCAACAAGGACACCCAAGCTCTCGTCAATGGTCTGCTCAACGTGTATAACTTCGCGCTTGCTCTGACTACGGCTTTCTTCGTCGAACGACTTGGCCGCCGCATTCTTTTCCGAGTGTCGACAATCGGTATGCTGACCATCTTCATTGCATGGACTGTCGCCTCGGCCAGATTCCATGACACCGGAGCTAGTGCTGCAGGTATTGCCGTCATGGTAATGATCTTCCTATACGGAGCCTTCTATAACGTTGGCCTGTCTCCGCTTGCTGTTGCATACTCAGTTGAGATCCTACCCTTCTCTATCCGAGCGAAAGGAATGGCGACATATGTTTTCTCAACCAAGGCCGCTGTTTTCGTCAACCAGTATGGTATGCATCGCCCTCCACGATATAAATTCGAAAGGACCAGCGCTGATTAATAATTTCTGATAGTTAATCCCATTGGTCTCGACAGTATCGGATGGAAGTATTACCTCGTTTACGTCGGCATCCTTGCAGTCGAGAGCTTTATCGCCTATGGTTGGTTTCTCGAGACAAAGGGCAAAGCCCTGGAGGAGATTGCGGTTCTTTTTGATAAGGAGAAGGCAGAACATATCCGGGCAGGCAAGGTAGATGATGAGAATGTTGTTGTTCATACTGAGGAGCATGAGCATGTGGAAAAGAGGGTTTAGGATGAATGTTGGGGGCTCTACTACAGAGTTAGGTGGGCGATCAATTGCCGGCAAGATCTCTAGCAGAGTCGTGGTTTATGTCATCCTCTACTGCTACCATCGTAACGCGGAGAAGCACGCTGATGCAGCGCTGGCGGTTCAGATGCTGAGATCAGCTTCCGCTGATTGTCAATACGGCTTCAAGAAGATGAGTTTACATAGCTTTAGATGAACCGAGTGGCAAAGACATTCGTATCGAGAACCTCATGAGATCACTATCGGGTCACTATGGGGCTCATGAAAGGTCAAGTGCAACAGATTCAAGTATGACATGATTATGGTGCAGTTTGTAATGTACAGTTAGTTGGAGAGCGTTACGTCGCAACAAAATTCAAGCACATGTTGGTTTTAATAGCAGTTCGCGCTGGCTAAAGCTTTGTCACGAGTCCGCCTTCAAAAACTCCGCCTGTCAGAGTTGGACGCTCGCTGGACTCGGCCCATTACTTAATATTAGATTGAGTTCAAGAGTCAGCGAGATTATTGCTCCGCCAAGCATCCAACAATTGTATTCACTCAGGACACAAGCATTCCCAGAAATCGTGCCCTCAAATTCTCTTGCATCTGTCTTGCACATTCTCGTCCTGATTGTTCCCCATATCGCCACCATCGTACACCACCATACATTAAACTCAGGTCGGCGATCGTGTGGCCGGCGCTGTCCACGGCGGCCTGTTCCCGAACAAGGGCGCATTCGCCGAGTAGTTGAAGGTTGATGCGGATCTGGCTTGGAAAGTCCCCGTTAACGTCAGCGACACAGACGCGACAACATACGGAATCTCCGCCGTGACCGCTATGCTAAACTTGAACGTTCGCTTTGGTCTTCCCTTCGTTGACGGCACGATCCACACCTCTAAAGACGAGGCCATTTTCATCTACGCGGGATCCACGAGCGCTGGTCTGTACCATATCGAAATTGCGAAAGCGGCTGGGTATAGGGTTGTTACAACCGCCTCATCGCGCTCATTCGACCTGGTGAAGAAATACGGCGCCGACGCGGTATTCGACTACAAATCACCTACAGTCGTAGCAGAAATCGTCAATAACTTCCCCACCATCACAAAGGCAGTGGATTGCTTCTCTGAAGGGAAGTCAACCTCTATCTGCGCCGAGGTTATCAAGCGAAACGGTGGCAAGGTAGTGACGCTCCTACCTAACGGAAAATCGAGTACCCCTGGCGTAACGTACGAACTGGTAATGGCATACACAGCATTCGGCCATCCTTTCCAGAGGCTGTCGCCAATTGGCCCTAAGTTCGAAGTCAGGCCGCAAGACCGTGAGGGGCTCGTTCATTTTTATGAAGTCCTACCACGGATAATGCATATATTGAAGCCAATCCCGACTCTTCCGCTCAAGAGCGGGTTTGAAGGTATCCTGCAGGGATTGAATAAGTTGCGGGCCGGGCAGTTGGTAGGTGGCAAGCAGGTTTTCAAGTTCGACAACTAACAATCTAGCACCGCATACCATGTTTGGAAGTTAGAAGACAATGATCGTATGCGTATCTCGGAGATAGAAGAGCAGTGTTTTCCCACGGCCGCTAAGAGGTATTGCATCACCCAGATGTTGGCACCTCTTCACAAGTGTTCTGTAAATTACTGGTAAACTCCAGGACATACGAGGGAGCTTACATAATAGCTGGGTAGAAGCTGTACATTTCCTTCTTGAGAAACCACCAATTACAAAGAGAGTGTCATTACTCTATATACCTCGAAATAGCCAATTGACCTTGCCTGAGATAAGTTACTATTGTTGTTTAAGTGCAGTAAGTAAATCAGCTTGGAAGACACTCCGCTGCTGTATGCTAGCCGCATCGATTAGCGAGTCTGCGAAAGCAAATGTGATTTGGGATGACAAAATTTTAATGGTTAAGGCGTGCTTGAGACTACGCGTACTGGCCCTCTAATCTCCATTGGGTAGCGCCGAAGGAAGATACCAAGCTGGTAACTTCAAAAGCAGAGCGTCTAAAGAATAAGGCTAGGTATATATAGCTTAGCTAACAGGAGAAATGAGAAGAACTCCCATTAAATCTATAAAGCCTGATCTTCATACAGCGTTATTTCAGAATGGCCTCGTTTCCACCAGATGATCGATTCCCACCCGTCCCTAATGTCTGCCACGGCGATACTGTGACGGCGCCGTCGCTTTTCAGCCTCAACGGAAAAACGGCGCTGGTCACCGGTGGCAATGGCGGCATCGGCAGTGGTATGGCTCAGGGACTTGCGGAGGCCGGTGCCGACATTATCATCATTCAGATTCCTGGTGACAACTCTGATTTCTCATCGCAGCTCGCAAAGGAGACGGGGCGTCGTGTCGATGTCTACGATTGTGATCTTGCAAGCTCAGAAGCTATCAGGGACACGTTCGATAAGATTACTAGGCGGGACGCACGTAAGATCGACATTCTGTGCAACGTCGCGGGTATCACGGGCGGTTTTGTGCCCATTCTTGTTGAGACAGACGAGCATCGAGAGCTGGTTAGTTTCAACCCGACGAGTGTTACTCCGCTCGAGCATCACGGATTATCAGACTTGCTCACGCTATTCAGGTCGTTCAAATTCACTATCATGCAGTTTATGTCTTGTCTCAGCTTGTTGGGAACCATCTAGCTGAGCGAGGTGAAGGAGGAAAGATCATCAACATCGCATCAATAGCAGCAGACCGTGCCATGACACGATTTTCCGTTTACGGACCCATGAAGGCAGCTGTTGGACAGTTGACCAACTCTTTAGCCAACGAGCTCGGGATATACGACATCCAGGTCAATGCAATATACCCAGGGTGAGTTGTCGACTCAAATCTCGAACGTCAATACACGACTAACCGCGAGGATACAGGTGGATTCGCACTCCTCTCTCTGAAAAGAGCTTCGGAAATCAAGAAGTTAGTAACAGGGTGGTGAAGACGATCCCAGCAGGCAGATGGGGAAGACCTCGGGACTTCAAAGGGGTGACTGTGTTTCTGGCTAGTCAGGCAAGCGACTACGTGACAGGCGCTCGCATTTATATAGATGGTGGAGCTCATGGCATGTAAGATACGAAATCTATGGATAGCCACTGATCCAAGCTCTTAAATCTTGTTGCATGTTTTGCCGCCATTTTTGCGCCGAAGGCAGAGAGGGTAGGGACATGAAAGAATGCGGGACTCCAGGATAGACACGCAGCGTGGTCTCGACCCTATAATACAGATCACGAAACAATTAGTAAATCTCGGGCTAAGACTTTAAAAGAAAACAAGTTAAATGATGAGGCTTCGCTTACCCAGCTCCTTTCAGCTTCTCTTCAAGCAATAATCCTTCATCCCGGAGAGGGTCGAGTCCGGCAACATGGAACGATGTACGACAAAGGCCCGAGAATGCACTTTGCGGCTGTAAAAGGGGTGAGCAATCGGGGTGTGTGGGGTCCGGGCGGTACAACTCGATGAGCGCTCGTAACTTCGAGAGATTGATGAAGGGTGCGTTCACATTCTGTTCTAGGGAGGTGCAGCCGCTCTTCAGAAGTTCGGTTGGGAAATAATCGGGATGGACGGCCGACGGCGTACCAAGAATGAGACCCTTGACATCCGGGACATGTGTCTTTACCGGAGATGAAGATTGTCAGTCTGGTGTTCCTTCCATAACTCTCCAGGGAATTATTCTTGAACCACTGACCTGATCTAGAGCTCGTAATGCCACCGAAATGGCCAGAACTGCACCGGCACTCACTCCCCCCACAAAGATTCGCTCAGGATCAATTCCCAACGAATTTCCATTTTCTGAGACCCACTGAAATGCAGCCCAGGCATCTTCTACGGGCGTCGGAAAGGTCCATTCGGGCGTGTGGCGATAGTTGACGTTCAGTACGGCAGCCCCTGTGCCGAGTGCAACTTGACGACAGTGGGGGTCTTCGGTTTCCAGGCTTCCCAGGTGATAACCGCCCCCATGGAAAGAGATATACAAAGAAACACTTTTCCGGTCCGTTCCAATGCTTGGCCGGTAGAGGCGAGCGGGTAGCTTGAAGCCACCGGTGCTGGGAATGGTGGTGTCAGTGACATCCAGCCCATCGTCTTAAAGTTCACACGTGTTAGCAGGTCAAACGAAACCCAAATTAGAGTCAATTACACACCTGGGCGTCCCAAGACCTCGGCAAAGAGCTTTGCTGTCCTCTCATTGGCAAGGTCTCGGAGCTCCTGAACAGTAGCACCAGGTGGTCTTTGAGGCATCTTCCAAGTTTTCTCAAACTGCGTCCATTCTGGGGCTGGTGTTGCAAAATGCGTGAAATCAGCCATTATGGCGGAATGAGAGACGCCGGAGTAGCGAAGGCTAAGAAAGTCACTGACGTTATGATAGACTGCTCTGACGGGGGGAGCTCTCAAATACGATTGTTTACATACGATATCTGGAGACCCTAGACTTTGAGAAACCTAGCGCTTGGCTTAGGTCGGGTGGGGCAAAAAAGCCTTGAGTTAAGTAAGAACTAGACTGAAACAGTATCGCCGAGGGCGTGAAACTAGGGTTGCTTGGTCAGTTGAAGCTGGCTACGGAGGCAGTGCCGGGTAGACACTGAAGGCTTGCCCTTGAACCCGCAGGACTACTCCATTCCTTTCTAGGTACTGTTTCCGAGTTACATTAAGCCAAACGACCCTAGTTAAATTGCAATTAGAAGCACGTCAAAAACTCACAGCTGCATGTCTAACATGAAGCAGAGACACATTATGTTTTACTACCTTACGCAGCCTTTACTGCGGAGAGCACATCTTTCCATCCAAACTCAGCAGTTTGAATTACCGTACCCAGTCGGAAACCGGGGAGATGACCGTGATGTTAATATTCGTACTGTCTAAAAGTCTTCTGCATCATGCCCAAAAAGCCACTTCGTCCGCTTTTTGCTTCCCCAAAAGATTGGATTCTTCTCGTCGTCCTTTGTGATCCAATAATCTCGATCCCGTTGAGCTTCCCCGTCAGGTAGATGGTAAGCTTCCTGGAGCACCCTTCCGGCCTTTTGGACTGTCGACGCTCTCGCCTGCCGAAGATCCTGATACCGCGCAAACGCCGCTGCCAGGGTGGCCTTTGTGGCAGTTGACAGCAGCTTGCGAAGGACTGCTGCGTCTTCACATGCCATCGCCGCCCCGGAAGACATGTACGGGAGCATGGGGTGGACGGCGTCACCGAGCAGAACTGCCTTCTTGGCAGGGTGGACCCAGTTATCAACGAGATCCAGATCGTAGAGCCGCCATTTGAGGAACTCCTGAAGATTGTCAGCCATTTTCTACTGCCATGGCCTACGCTTGAGTCTTTACAAACCTTTCCAGACAAGTCTATCAGCTTCTTGATTCTTGGCTCCCAGTCTTCGAACCTTCGCTTCAGCTCTGAGTTATCCGAGATTACCAATTTATTCTCGCCAGGTTCAAAGGGACGGTCCTGCATCGAAGTCTCGGAGCAGCAGAAGACCACGTTGTATACCTCGCCTCCACGCACGGGATACCCAATGATATGAGCCTCTGGACCACACCAGGAAGACACCCACGGCTGAGAGATTAGATCCCGTAACTCGGGGTCAGAGAGTAAGTGTTGTCCAGGTATCAAGATGCGATAGACAATGTCTCCCGTGTTGGTAGGAGGCAGCTCATGACCTTGGAAAATACCACGGACCTGACTTTGGACGCCTACGTGGTCTCGGTCAGAATTTTGTCTTGTCCAACTTCTTCCGCAGGCAGCAATTGCGATTCGAGATCACCTTACCATCAGCAATAATGATCAAGTCAGCCTCGACCCTCTCTCCACCGGCCACAATTGCAGCTGGCGCATCCCAGTCATAATCCTCCACCCTACAGCCGCTCCTGACCTTGACTCCCAGACTCTCTGCTCTGTTTAATAAAGACGTGTGATAGTCAGCTCGGTGAACCATCAGATAGCTCCCGTTAAAGTCTTGCTCCGGAATGCCATGGGGCATATCAGCCAGGATTTCGCCGTCAGAGTACTTCAAGAAACGATTGCCGTTTGAGTACGTTTTCTTCAAGTAGGTGGTGTCAACCCCCCAGCGATGCAAGATCTTGAAACAGTTGGGCGGAAGTCGCATCCCTGCGCCCACCTCTCCAAAGGTTGTCGCCTGTTCCAGGATAGTGACCTGGTGATCGTCGAGCGCGAGGCCAATGCTGGCGAGAAGCCCTCCCAAACCGGCCCCAACAACCAAGATGTTGAACCTGTCACCCGGCCTGGAAACATCTGCTTGCGGTGGAGATGTCATTGGAGAATTGTGCTGGTGAGGGAGGGGCAGGTGCGAGTGGTATGTGTTGGGTAGAGAGGAGGAATAAAGGCTAGTGACAAGGCGGATAAGAGGCCAAGTCAATGGATGCACATGCTGGAAATAGAAGTTGAACTAAACTGAATTGAACTGAACTATACTGCACAGCACTTGATCATTATAAGGCCATTTTCGAACATCTAATTTGCACTGATTCTTGCATCAAACAGGTCAAGCAGGGGTCCTACTCAAGCCGCTCTCAACAGCCGAAATACAGATACAACAGTATTAGTTATGCTGTTCAACGAGACAAGGCCAGCGTGCATCATATGGCGTCATATCCTAATCAAAAGAGGTATCGCCGAGCTGGGTGGTCCATCTGCTCCACTCCGATATCAGCCCGGGGTCCTTAGTGCGATGGTGTGATAATTCGACTTCTGTTGTGACATATCGCAAATTCCGGGAAAGCCGACTTCTCTGTCGAGAGGGGGACTGCGTATGGGTTCACCGAGCCCTTGAGATCATTTTGGTTGCCTCATCACCTGTAAGATGCGGATTGATTTGATACCGTTCTCATGAATCTAGACATTAGCCTCATTCAGGTGGATCCGTCGTGGTTCACCAAGAAGCGGAAGCTCAACACAACTGCTTGTGTGCGCTGCCATGAGCGCAAAGTGAAGTGCGATGCAGGTGGGTTCTCTTTTAAAAGAAACTGTGTTACTCCGTTTGGCTTTGAACCCAAGTTCTGACATTTTGGCAAGGTTCACAGAGAGGAGGGCCATGCAAGGTTGGTTTGTTCTAGATCGTGTATTTCATGGCCTCTCCAACAACACACACCATAGCTTCAATCACGCTGTGAGTACAACCAAGCTGATTCAAAGTCCAGAACTGTGACATAGCTGGGGAAATATGCCGGTAAGTTCCAGAAATGCCGTTGTCACTTACAGACACTGACTGAAACGTCTAGGACTCATCTTGATGGCCGGGCTCGAGGAGCCGATGTTGTCCAGCCAAGGCGTGGTGCTCCAACAGTAACAACAACACAGTTGGTGATATCTTGGAATTAATATTCGCGTATACTTCTTCACTGACTCTCGCTGTTAGTGATCAAATGTCAGACTCGCTTGACACGCCGTATCAAGCTGGCAACAGCTCGGGACCATCGACGACATCATCGTCCGCGCCTAAATCAGCAGGTGTGAGTCCATTTGCTGCTTATTCGGCTCCCCATCAGCCCAGTCCGAGTGAGAACTCATCTCTTCCTTATTTATCCGATGACATGGCGCTCGAGGCGCTGGGGCGCGACGACACGCACCTCTCTCAACTACCCACGCACCCAAACGCACCATTAAGCATGCAGCATGTTATGAGGACCCAAGAACCAGCATCACTAGAAAGATTTGAGGCCTATTTTGGTGATATACTCGGGCCTTATGCGCCGTCATTCCGAGGGCCAAGTGAAAGAGAAGTCCTAGCAGATGCTGGAAGTTATAACGATTGGAGTAGACTAGCTGACGCTCGCGCTTTTCGCCCCATCAACGTTGACATGTCGAACCGCCCTACTCTAGATTTGGAGCAGCAAGTTGCCACACTTGACTCTGCAGACATGGAGTATTTGAAGACCAAAGGGGCATTTGACCTCCCTCCCCGGAAACTCCAGGAGGACTTGATCGAAGCCTACTTTGCAGATGTGCACCCGACTGCACCGGTTATTAACCGCAAGGAGTTTCTCACCGCGTTCTACCAGCACGGGAACCCAAGCCGTCTACTTTTATTTGCCATCTTTACTTCTGGATCACGGGCATGCAGGAATCCGGCACTCCTCGATAACAAGGGGACCAACCAAAGCAGTGCCCAGAGATTCTACAAAGCCACCAAGGTAGCTATTTGTGAAAGATTCGACCCCGGAATGCCTGCGCTCGGATATGGTTGTGGACTGGCTAACTCGAATATCACTAGGCGCTGCTGGACACTGGATATGAACAGAATCGGCTTGTGAGAGTGCAAGCCCTACTCCTACTGACGTGGTGGTGGGATAAGAAGGATGACGGTGGGAGAAACATGCGATCTTGTGCAGTTGATGCTATCAACACAGCTCAGAGCATGGGGATGCACCGATGGTACATAAATTCTCTCTCCAACTTGTTTGGATGTGTTTGCTAATCTAACATCACAGGGACCATTACCCGCAGGCCGATATCGTTCAGGTGCGGTCTTGGAAACGTATATGGTGGACGTGTTTCGTGGGTTACCCGAAACGATCTTCTAGCCGTCAAGTGTTCTCGTCATACTAACTGGTAGTCGTCCTGCTAGCAACGAGATGTCGCAGTAGCCGTCTCCCACGGTCTTCCGTGCATTCTATCCCTATCTGACTTCGACGTCCAACCTCTCTGTGCAGCCGACTTCATTGAGGAAATAGGTGTCCCCCTGGAGCTGCACAGATACCCCTACTCGAGTACGGAGGTGGCCTTCTCGATTGAGATGGTCAAAGCAGCCGAGATATTGCACCACATCCAAAGAGACCAGTTCGTGAGGCAGCGGCTTCACCACCACATGACTGGATCGATAGCAGGTCGAGAGACCGCGGTAGAGAACCATTCCGCACCCCCCGGATTGAAGGCTAGAATATTCGGGTGCGCCGATGATTTCAACGATGAGGGTCTTCGTCTGTGTCGAGAGTCGATCGCTAAGATCCCAGATATTGTCAAGTACGATGTCGACGATGTACAACAGCACAGCTTCTGGCCGTCATTCCTCCACATCCTCTACTAGTAGGTTTAGCCACAGAATGCCCCCCCAGACTTCGCAGCGAGGGCTAAATCAATTCTGCAGCACTAACGTCATGTTGCGATTTCGCGACAAGGCTGTCTCACGACCGGCAAATGGGCGGGCTGAAGCCGAGCTTCAGTATTGTCAGGCGCGTGGAATCGCCGCTGCAACAATGGTCAGCAAGACAATGCGAAACGTCAGAGCATACGGACACCTACTCAGGTTCACTGGACAGCTGTAAGAAAGAATGGGTATCTTGGGACTTTCAGAATGTGCGAATGTTCTAACTCTGAACCGCAGAACCGTCACTCTCTACAACTGTCTCATATTCTTCTTGATCGAAGCACAGTCGTCCGATATTGAGGTGCGCAGAGATGCCCAGAGCAAGTATTCGCTCTGCTTAAACATGCTATTCGAGTTCAGCCAGCTCTGGATCAGCGCGTCGTTGGTTCATCGTCTATTCGAGGCACTTCAGGCTCACATGCAGATCTCAAATAAACAGCCCCCGTCCTCCTTTGGCGATCAGTGGCACACTTTATTGCCAGGCCTGCGCACATCTAGCGATATCACCAACTCTTATATGGAACAGTAAGCACGTTACAAAGACGTTCGTAGCCTGGATGAACCGCTCATGCTTAATTACCGCAGACTGCTGGCTACTGACTTCCGTTACGAGGGAAGTAGTCTTGCTGGCCTTAGTTTCGGCCATTCGACGACGTCTTTCGGCACCGGACACTCGCCGGCTACTCAATATTTCCTTGAAGACGCATCGCAACCATCGCCTGACTTCGAGCTGCCTCTGGGGGCGGGGTCTGCTGATTCACTCAATGTCGAGCAATGGTTAGTCTGCCGGCGACTTTCGTCTTCCCTGGTAGGCACAATTGCTGACCTGACCATCTAGGGTCAACTATTTTGGACTGGGCGACGACTTGAGTGACCCGAGCCAATGCTTGCAACCGGATGGAATCGGCATTCAATGAACCAAGGGTAATCTACCTTCTGGGAATAAACTCCTCCCATGTTGCCAGCTACCACTTAGCTACACCGTTTTCGGTTCCGCCGACTCTTGGCATGCAAGTCTTAAGGACACCAAATAAGTACTCTTTACACGTTAATTAATCATCCGTCAGGCTTTCGTAGAACATGGTGTCCTGCATATTTGCGTGCTTGACGCTTGGCTAAATGGAGCAACGCCGGCCTCGTCCCGAGTCGGCGGATCGCGCCACAAGGGCCGTCGTATTACACCATCGCGCGGCCCTCAGAGTGCGGAGAAGCTCCTCATCCCAAATACAAATCTCACAACTGAGTATTCAGATTCTTGCGAAATCAACGGAATTTTATCTAGCTAGAGTCATGACTACCGACAGCACTTCGGGTCTGCTGACCGTCCAAGAGAGCCCGCCAATTCGGCTCTTCTACACCGTTAATCAGGCGCTACCCCTTTCTCCGAACAGGCCCGTCATCATACTCTCCAATTCCCTCTCGTCGGCGACCTGGCTCTGGGATGACTTCTCTCGTGCCTTCTCAGACAACTACACCATTGTCCGTTACGACTCACGTTTCCATGGCCAGTCCCCGCTCTCCAGTGCACCCGACTTCGACTATGAACGGGGGCACACAATCGAGGACCTAGCATCAGATGTTGTGAAACTGCTGGACCACCTGGGCATCCAGGTTGCAGAGGCCTTCATTGGGCTGAGTATCGGTGGCGGCGTTGGTGTTGCTCTGGCGGCGCAACACGCGGCAAGATTTCGCCACCTCTTGATCGTTGGATCACGGGCACATGTCACTGCTGGAGACGACGGAGTATGGGATGCTCGCATCGCTTTCGCTCAAAAACATGGGATGGAGACTTTGGCTCAGCAAAGCGTCGAACGCTGGTTCAACTCTGCCTGGATCTCTTCTCATCGTGAACAAGCCACACTCATTACGAAGCTTGTAGGACAACAAAGGCTTGAGGGTTATCTAGCCAATGTTTCTGCCCTCCGGAAGCTTGACCTTTGGCCACACGTAAAGTCCATCAAGGAGCACGGCGACGGTGGGAAGGTAACATTCGTGGTAGGGGAGGAGGATGCCGACCCTGTGCGGGCAGAAACGAAGACGATGGCGGAGAATGCAGGGAGTGCAGTTACTGTCATCAAGGGCGCCGGACATATTGCCAATGTTCAGCAGCCTGAGAAGTTCCACGAGTTGGTCAGGAGTGTGTTGGAGGTGAAATCTTGAGAACTTTTCGTATACATGAGTCAATCGACATTGTTCGCTTCAGACACCTTGATCACGTTTTGAGGTGAAATAAAATAACAAATGGTAATCCCCGGCCAAACTTATAACAATCTACTATGTCTTCGGTGCGTACATCGCGTAGTAACCTTGAAGCCCGTAACAACCCACATCGTGAAATGCCTTGAAAAGGAGTTTCAAACTGTCTGTACCGTGTAATGTCACCTGCGTTCTCCGATATAACTAATTACCGTATTTGCGTCCTCGAGCAAGCTACCAAAAGTCTGGAAGAGAAACGATTGCGTGATATCAGGAGATATGTCGTTTTGGCATCGCTTAAAGCCAGAGTTATTACCGTTTTATAGTCCATCAAAGCTGCCTAAAAGTAGACCCTATTTCTGGACCCTGCTCGGTGTTGCTGTTTAGGGATAGCTGTTTCTGAATTCAACAACATAGGTAAACTACGCCACAGGTGTCGATTAAAACCCCCGTTTTAAGACTAGTAGAGAAACCACAAAAAGAGGGGAAATAACGGAGGTTTTGTTATCTACTCCGTAGACTACCTACGGAAGACTCCGACATATTCCAGTTCTCTACCGGGACCTTTAGTCATCCTGCTTGCCAAGCTTGATCTTGTTCGCCTTGCGCTGATCCACCCAAGCTGTGTTCTGCTTTCCCAGCCAGATATCCCTCGAGCCTTCAACCGCGCCTTCCAGCTCTGTGTATTTTCCCGCTGCCACGAAGATCGATTTGCCGTGGTACTTGGAGTTGAGTGACAGAAACACCGTGGCCCTCGCTATATCCTCGGGTTGGTTGACAGGCAGGCCTTGCTTCTTCCAGACTTCAAGAATATGCTTTGTGAACTGAGTCTGCGTGAACCATGGAGCGACGACGTTGACGCGGATGAGACCCTCCTCTGCCAGACTGTCTCGTAGTGACCGGACCAGCCCAATTACCCCGTGTTTCGTCGCGTTGTAGACCGGGATTCCCGGAGTGTCGAGATACGAGGCGGCTGAGCCAGTGGCGACAAGCGAGCCGTGGATCTTAAGGCGCCTGAAGTAACTCAACGCCAGCTTAGTTGTATACAGCACGCCGTTGAGGTTGACGTCCACCACGGTCAGCTTGGGCGGTGCAAGGTGGCCTGCCTCATCAAAAACATCCCGAAAAACATCCTCGACAACCTCGTCAACTCCGGCATTGGCGACGACTATGTCAACTCGCCCATGCTCTGCGACCGTCTTCTCGAAGATTTGTAGTTGGTCTGTCCAGCTCGTCACCGAGCCGTGGAAGAACTTAGCATTTCTAAACGAGTACTCGCGTCAACAAATCTGCAGTGCCAATTGACGTGTGTGGTGACGGGAAACTCACTTGCCCAATTTCTCCTCAAGCTTCTGGCCAGCAGCCTTGTTTGTATCCAGGAAGTTCACGACGGCTCCTAGCCGATGGAAGGTTTGTACTCTAGAATGATGCTCGCGTCAGCTTGCTTGATGTGTAATAATTAGAGCGCCATACTGCGGCAGCATCTTAGACGGTCGGTCTTACACTGCTTCTCCGATACCCGTTGCACCACCTATCGTATGATGCTACCGTTAGTTTATGATTCTCACACGGGCAAGGTAACTTAGAGTTCTGTCAGTAAGACCCCTAGCCTAATGAGCTCACCAGTCAATATCACGACCTTTCCGCGGGCATACTCAAACACCACGTCGTTGGCTAGAATCTCAATTGAAGTCATTCTGAGCTTGTATGTGATTAGTAATCTCGTTTTTCGTCGGCCAAGGTTGGATGGTTTGCTGACTTTCTCACAATAGATACTGAAAAGCGACGCAAGGGGCCTAACGTTACTTTTGAAATAATCGCTTGTCCATCTGAGACGTAGTCAAGCACCTCCGAAATAGATCCTCGTCCTCTATCTCGTCACGCAAGTCAGGATGAGATGAGATGATTTCGACCCGGATTTGTTAGTGAGCTCTATCCACTGACGGATCACTAGCTCCGGCGTTACCGTTTTTGGACGCTTCGGAGGCGCATGTCTTCCCCGTAATTCCACGGGCTCGCTAGGTTCAACGGCGTTAAACTGGTCCAATGTAATGATCCTAGCCTGTTAATAATTGCGTGATACCTCTCGCCGCCCAGGACCATTGAGTGCAAAGCCAGACCCTGCTGCATCCGGGGATTTTCGACCCAGAGCATCTACCTCGACCTGACCAGCAATCAACCATGCCACCACGAGACTGGCCGACGCTGAAAAGCGACATCATCAGCGACAACTATGTGAATGAACGCAAACCGATTCGGGTTGCTGTGCTTGGCGCAGGGCTCTCAGGCATCGCGTTCACGTACAAGGCCAAAGACCTTGAAAATGTGTCCTTCACCATTTACGAGAAGAACCCTGACGTTGGTGGTACGTGGTTTGAGTCAAAATATCCAGGCGTCTCATGCGATGTGCCTGCTCATTGCTATACATTTACCTGGGCTGGGTAAGTTGTTTTACTCTCTTCCAAGTCTTTCGAGCAAATTCAACGTGCTGATCACTGGTGGACAGAAATCCTGATTGGACGAAAGTGTAAGTCAGAACATCGCTGCATTCATGCTTACGCAAGCCCTCTCTAGTAACCATGTGAACAGATATGCAAGTGGCCAGGAACTCCAACAGTTCTACAAGAAACTGGCCCGGGATTACGGAGTCTATGAGCACGCCAAGTTTCACCATGTCATCACGAGAGCTGAGTGGAATGATGCTGCCGCGGTCTGGAAGATCACAGTCACAAATCTGCAGACTGGGGAGAGCTTCATAGATGAGGCTGAGGTCTTTGTGAACAGTGGCGGTGTTTTGAAGTGAGTGTGACCAAGGCTTACCAAGTAAAGGGACTATACTCATAATTGACCTTGCAGCAACTGGAAGTGGCCTGACATCCAGGGGCTGCACGACTTCAAAGGGACATTGGTCCATACCGCAAACTGGGACGACAGCATTGATCTCAGCAATAAGAGGGTTGCGGTAATCGGTGCCGGCGCGTCGGCTATCCAAATTGTGCCGACAATACAACCAGGTGAGCAAGCCCCTTTAGCTGTCCTGGACTAAGCTCAAACAATCCTTTGCCCAGTTGTCCAGAAGCTTGTCAGTTTCCACAGATCCCCTTCCTGGATCGCTGCCGAGTTTGCCGGCGGCTTCGCGACTCATGGACGCAACACGGCCTACAGTGAGAAACAAAGGGAGCGGTTCCGAGACGACGAGGATCACTTCCTACAGTACCGTCAGGACGTTGAACATGCTATGAATGCACGTTTCCCTTCGTTTTACAAGCACTCGGGGGCGCAGAAGCTTGGTGTCGAGAACGTCACCAAGGCCATGCGAGCAAAGCTGAACAATGATCCTGAGCTGTGCGAGAAGCTTATACCCAAGTTTGAACTCGGGTGTCGCAGGTGTGTTGATGAGCATACCGGTCGAGCAGAGTGACTGACATGACTAGGGTAACCCCGGGGCATGGGTATCTGGAGGCTCTGGTTGCCGATAACGTCCAAGTCGAGACCTCGCCCATCTCAAAAGTGACGGAGGAAGGTATCCTGACTGCCTCGGGAATTTTCTACGAGGTAGATGTGATCATCACCGCCACAGGGTACAATACGTCTTTCGTGCCCCGATTCCCCATTGTCGGGCTAGACGGTGTCGATCTGCGAGAAGTCTGGGCGAAGAACGGTGCGAAGGGCTATCTCTCCGTGACAGCCCCATCAATGCCCAACTATTTCAGTATGTCTTTTCCCTTCTTCGTTTGCCGATCCAGAAGGCTCTAACATTTTCGCAGCAACAACGGGACCGAACTCGCCAATCAGTAACGGTTCTTTAATCCCGGCAATCGAGCTCCAGATCGACTTCGCGTTGGCCTTTGTGGAGAAGATTCAAACACAGGACCTCCGCTACGTCCTTGTAACGAAGGAGGCAACAGATGAGTTCAACGAGTGGAAAGACGAGTTCATGAAAGGGATGTCGTGGACGGGAAGTTGCACCAGCTGGTAAGAAATGAGCGCTCCTTGACCAAATACATGGGAGTAGGAAGGCTAATGTTATACAATGACTTTAGGTACAAGAATGGCACGTCGGATGGAAAGGTTATTGGTAAGTTCTCGACCCCCATGGTTACGCTGAGATGGCATTACTTACTCTAGTTGTCAACAGGGCCATGGCCAGGGTCTGTTAACCACTTTCTCGAATCGCTAAGACATCCACGGTTTGAAGACTTTGTGTATAAGCACAAATCACGGAACCGATTCCGTTATTTGGGTGATGGCAGGGCGTTCAATGAAGCACATGGACTTCCGCTGGGCACGTATATCAAATAGATAAGACACTTCTGTCGCCTACACACAATACACATTACATGTTACACATGGGAATAATAGACACGTGCTCGATCACATGTATATGTCTCTGAATTATCTGTAAATTGCTCCCATTTACGGCGAGACCCATTGATTCGAGCCTTTGTTATCGATCTTGCACATGCATTGTACTAGGACTGTCTGCAATCTCCAGACTTCTCGGTTGCCTGGATCGGTCTTTCTGAGACCCTTACGCCGAGGACGAGGCTCTCAATTGCGAAATAAGACTATTCCGAGGTGAAGAGTTAGTCTCGCGCATGTGTGTAACGCCGAAGCACTAGGTCACTAGTGTGTGATGGAACCAGCCCGCCTGAACCAGACTGCTGGGCTGGAGAAGCCGCCCGGACTCAGAGAAGTGACTTAGGCCAAGCCTTTTAGGTCGGATCGCGCAATCATGCCAGAACCACCCACTATTTTCCCCAGGTGGCCCTGTGACTCGGTGGCTAATGGACGCGGTGGGACGTTCGGCGATGCTCAATGCAGCAACCCCACAGAGATAAGCGAGTGAACTTGGGAAGAGCGGTATCAATATTGCCTATGTCGTTCTTTTCGGCGGAATAATTGCTTTCAACATGGGAGATACCTTGGACTTGCTAGAGTGGCACGATTGAAGACTGATCTTGCGCGATTCGTAGCCTTGCGGTTCCATTCGTTTTAAGATCGTATTAAAGGGAGCTTCATCAAGTGAATATCGGCACTCGACTCTAGACGACACCACCGCAGCATCATAGCAAGTCTTCCCTGTCTTTCGCCTGCATCAATCCTCCATCTCCAAGATGGGTCTCTGGGTTCTCGAGCCAGCGTCGAATGAGAAGGTTCCTGGAACCGTCCACATCGACCGCGACAATGAACATTCGCGTGACCTCACTGCCAACCTCAAGCACGGTACTGGCCGTGATGCAGATATCGTGCTGGTCCCGCAGCCATCCGACTCCCCTAATGACCCGTTGAGTGAGTCCCCTCTGATATCAGATGCGTATACATGCCACTAACTCATGCCTACAGACTGGTCGCGTCGCGAGAAACTCCGCCAAAGCTGGTATCTTTCCGCAGGCACTGGACTAGCCTCCGGAACATGCTTCTTCCTGAACCCATCCCACGGAGCTATGGCGAAGACCATCGGGACCACCATTCCCCAGCTCTCCCGGACCGTCGCCTTCCTCATGCTAGGCATGGGCATTGTGAGTATTTTGACGACGCCCTTGGCTCGAATGTACGGCAAGCGACCAGGTAAGAAGCCCGAACCGCAAGGTCCCTTGTGTATACAGGAAACAACTCTGACAAAGCGTGGATCTTAGTTCTGTTGGGTCTCGGTATCCTCGGCATTGTTGGCTACAGCATTGTCTTGGCTGATCCCTTGAACATGAAGTATATCTACGCTGGTCGCTTTCTGTGGGGAGGCGCCATGAGCGGACTCGAGTATCTTGTCAGCTCCAGCGTCGGAGATTTATTCTTCACGCACCAGCGCGGCTTTCATCTTGCCCTTTGGCACTTTGGCCTCTCAGGAGGTAACGCCATGGGCCAGGTTATCGCCTCTCAGATCGTCCAGGGTCAAAGCTATGTTTGGGCCTTCAGATATGCGTGAGTTGCGCCAGAAAACATGGGAAGTAGCTCCTTGGTACTGACACAAAGATCATAGTGTTATTTTCCTGTCCGCATACATTGTTGGGCTTTTCTTCGTCTGCCCCGAGACCACCTACATCCGCCCGAAGCAATTTGATACCGACGCCCACGAAACCCTCACTGGTGAATCAGACGATGCTAGCAACTCGGGTCAATCGCCATCTTCCTTAAACGAGAAGTCGACCCATGAGACCAATGTTATTGAATCGGAAATTGGCCAGGAGCGGAAGAAGACGTATGTCCAGGGCTTGAAGGTGTATAATGGCCGCTTCAGCCATGAAAACTACACGCGATCCATTCTGTCACCATTCGCAACCTTTCTTCTGCCCGCCGTCAATTGGGCAGCCTACTCGTACGGCCTGACAGTAGCACTTGCTGCTGCTATTTCATCTTGTCTGGCGCAGATCTTCACCGTCCCGCCGTACAGCTTCACCACCAGCGCCGTCGGTCTGACTGTCCTCTCACCCTTTGTCGGTAACCTCATTGGAAACTCGATCTCCGGCCCCATGTCCGACTGGCTTGTGACCTACATGTCCCGGAAGAACAATGGCGTCTACGAGCCCGAGTTCCGCAACCTTCTCTGCCTGCCGTCTCTGGTTGCAGGAGCTGCTGGGTTCTGGGGATTCGGCCTGTCCATTCACTACCGCACCCACTGGTTTCTTCCAGTCTTCTTCTTTGGTCTGACGGCACTCGCTGGGGCAATTCTCTCGCTCGTCTCCAACACTTACCTGCTTGACTGCCACCGGAAATACGCGCAAGATGCCTATGCAGTGGTTACCCTGGTCAAGTGCGTGATGGGATTCGCCATCTCCTTCTTCGTCAACGACTGGCTCACGAAGAAAGGACCGCTCAGCGTCTTCTTCGTTATTGGAGCTATACACATCGTTGCTTGTGTTTATGGCCTGGCCCTCTACGTTTGGGGCAAAAAGGTACGTTTCAGCGTATCATTTCTCATTCGTCGAAGCAACCTACTAACGAACATCGGTCAGATTCGCCTAGCTGTCCACAAGAATCAGTTCATCCAGAATGCGCTCCGCTCCTGTGGCAATAACGATGCCCCAGCGTAAAAGGTACGAGACAGCTGCCTAGCCGGATCGGTGCAGAACATTTCCATGTTACAAGGGGATGAGAATTCCAAGCTAGCCATCATTCTGTTCACATGGCTCGAAAGACTTCTCTGTACAGATTCAAACATTCTAGACAAGATGCTTCATGTATTAGCCTTCAACCAGCTCTTACCAGACCTGATATCCTTTTTCGAGAATGGTAGCTCAATCTAATCTAAATATTCTCATCAATAAGCTACTTGAAAGATCGTGAGATTAGCGTCTCGTCTGAAAATTTAATCCGTGGCCCAAATAGCAGATGGGGTGTACAGTATCACATGATCACCACAGGGAAGGATGATACGGCGATTGTATGTGATTTGATCGCATGTTGTGAGGGGACTTGTTGAAACCGGATTTGATGAACGTGATTAAAAGTCAGCTAAGAGCATATCCAGGATAGCCAGCAGAAATTTCTGTGTCCTATAAAACTATCTATAAGCTTTGCAAGTATATAGAACACTTTCGGGTGGTTTTTAAAGTCTGTGGCACTTAGTGTAAGCCATTTACACGCACCATCATGTCTCTGACCTATCTTTGGAATGGGCCAGGCAAGTTGGTTCACACAAACCTAGCCAAGGTTTGTAAATAGCGCTTCTTGCAGGTATGCCCGAATGATCTCACCTCTAAATTTATTCTTCGACTCACCGTGCCTCCGCCACGACTCATAGCCGTCTTCTGTTCTATCATGTTGAGGATAAATATGCACTGTGGACTTTGCATAGCCTTTGACTTTCCGAGAGTATGTACTCGCTACACTTGCAGTGACGTGTCGTCGCTCATCAGCCGAAATCGTGGAAAGGTGATGGCTCCTACTTCAATTAGATAGGCAAATAACAAGAATACGAAGTCTAATAATCACCAAATAAATATATAGGCACAGGGGAGAGTGCCGGAAAATGGTGGCCTCCCTTAAATATCCTTTACAAATAATAGTTAACAGTCAAGTTCAGTAGAGCCTTCCAAGCAAACAGGCTGACGTACCAACTCATACCTGTTGTAAACAGCTGCAAATTGGCGAAGAACAATGAGCTCTGGGTTAAGGTTTCCAGACGGTCCATATAAGTACAGAATCTGGAGAGGGTTTCCGTCTGTATCACTAGTCTTAATATGACCTCGTGACATCTTGCTCTAAATCAAATGAAATACTAGGTCTATTTATATGCTAGATAGAGAATTGGTAGCAAAGCTTAACCGTGAACTACGGTGAAAGTTGGTCAGGCTTCGGCCAGATGTAATATCAATGGCTTGCAGTTTAAAGACTTAGCAAATGCGAAGGAGGTTGTATGCGAAAAAGCATTTATTTAGTCTGAGGCGGTGTTTACAATGGCGAATCCACTTAGTGGAAAGTTATTTTGGGTTATGGGTTTGGTGATGGAAATCTGGTTTCCAGGGTTTAAATGAGGATAACGCCATTTTTATACTTGTGCTCTCAAATTCCTCTGGCAATTGGGCTAGGGGAGCAGCTATGCGCTGCTCTCGGTCGCTGTATAGTGAATAAAAAATGGTCATGTCGACAGCAAGACATTGTTGGTAGTCATTTAGCTGACTGCCGTTGGCTGCATGTAGCCTTTGTCATTCTTCGTTTTATCTTTGTATATGGTTGGACTGTGATGAGACTACTGAATCTATGCATTATATTGTGATTTGCTATTGATCAGTGGTGGAGCGAATCAAGTCATTAAGCAATTTCATAGCCAACCTCAGGCCGCTAAGAACGGTCCTGATGACGAGATCATGCACTCCGGTTTGTCCATAGGTCTGGAGTAAATGCAAAGTCTATCTGGGTGCGTCGTGAAACATAACCGATTCGTGAGATCGGTGCACGTGGACCGGCAAGCATCTAATACCTCTCGAGTTAGTTGGCAGGCACTGCACATCTATTTATGGCGTAAGAAACGCCTGTGGCGGCAAAAAGAATCTCCGCGCCTTCATGCCGCGTTCTCCCTCTTCGACCTTACAACACAGCCTCTCGTCTCCCTTTTCAAAGATTGAACCTTTACCTGCACAACCACTCCAATTCTTACCTCTCTTGATTCATTACTCCATTTCTTCCTTTTCATCGATTTACCCATTCATCATTCTCCTTTCTGCACGCCCGCCTTCTCAATTCCCCTCTCCAACCACCTCTTTTTGAATCCGTACAAAACCACTCAGCTGTGGCCAGATCGTGCTCACTCGTCCACAATGAGCCACGCCGACGCCCAAAACACGTCAGATACTGGGGTTGAGGTATCTTCTCCCGAAACTTCTTGGCTGTCATACCTTAAAAAGTGTATTGGGGAAGATGAAAAGCGAGGGGAAGATACGACACACTTTCAGATTGTTCTGGACATGCTCCTTGCCCCCGACGATGATGACAGCGCTGTATCCAAGGCGGCCGAAAGTTTCCGGGACAACCATATTGCTGGCTTTACTCAGTGGCCCGTTGAACGTAGAAAGGCTCCCGAGTACTTCGCTGGTGAGGAGATGAACAGCATCGCGGTTATCGTCTTCGATGTCGTGACCTTTGTGCCTTTCACGGACATCAAACACGAGAAGCTTGCCAATCTTCTAATCGGTATTAAAAGTATCACGGCAAAGGAGTCCAACATAGATGCATGTCCCATTCCTTTCTTAATATCTCACGATCTCTGCTGATGATTGAAAGAACCCGCAATTCGTTTACTACAGTTGGGGACTTGAAGCTGCTGCAGATGACAGCTGGAAACATAACCATGGTGCATAGCTGAACTCTGAATTCTTGAAGATATGGAAAATTTGTTAGAGTTCGCTGGCTAATTTCTGGTCTTATCCTTAGCAAATGGTTGGATTCAAGACTACGAGAGGCAAACTGCCAGACAAGCCTCTGACAGTTGGCTCAGTAGGGCCGCGCTGATAGCGAAGCTATTCAAAGCTGGCATGCTCGATTCCGATGGACCTCCTTGGATATGGCACGATTTTGAGAGCGCTTTTGAGACAAGTACTCATGGCGAGGTTGCAACCAACATTGGCCGACAAGCTCAAGTCCTTTCAACAGCAAACTACATTCTAATTGCAGGAGACGCTGTAGTGAAAGAAGTCAAACCAACGTCTAAGAAATGGCAGGTTGAAGTGACCCCAGCAAAGTGGAAGTTCTGGGCTTCAAAGCTCGAGGAGGTTGCCAACGTGGTTGGGGAGGATGCTGCATGGGACTTGAAGATCAGGACCCAGAAGGCCCATGACAAGATGGTGGAGCTATACCCGGAGGCATTTACAGGGGATGTATGATCAAGGTGATCATTGCGAGAGGGGTTCGGTCTTTCTGGTCGTAAGATAAATACAGTGTACTGATGGAGATTGGGGTGTTTATATGCTGTAACTATTTATGGATCTGAGTATTGAAGTCGTGCGTTGCCACTAGAGTGTTTGGGGTCTCACCTTGAAATTCGCCCGCAATTGAAACAATATTCGAAAATAATCCAGTCACATTTCTACGGCCACGTTCTTGCTTTGATAAGCTAGCGGCGGAGCTCCGTAGGATGCACTAGTGTCTCAGGTCCAGGGATCGATTGGATGTTGTCGGCATTTGGCACCAGCCTTACCGAGTCATCTAGGTATAACAATCAGTCAAGCCAACTCTCCGTACGGTCGCAGTAACTCATCTCCTTTACTACGCAGAAACTGAAAATGGAAGCCTCTCCCGAGCTCTTTGTCACCCTCCCGACCGGCGTGCGGCTCTGCTACCAAACATTCGGTAGCCCGTCAGACCCCGCCGTCATCCTCATCGCCGGCCACGCTGGCTCGATGCTCGAATGGCGCGACGACATGCTTTCACTGTTCAACCCCGTAGGTGACAAGCGCTATCTCATCCGCTTCGACCATCGCGACACCGGCCTGTCGACCGAGTTCCCCGTCCCCAGCGGATACACCCTCTCAGACATGGCCACGGACATTGAGGGGCTCGTTGACCATCTCGATTTAGCCTCCAAGGGATTCCATCTCGTTGCCGCCAGCAAGGGAGGACCCCTGGGGTACACCGTCGCCGCACGCAGGCCGCAACAGACCAGGAGCCTGACGCTGGTGTACACATCCCCCGGCGTCAGCGAGGAGCTGCCCCTCGCGGAGGGAGTCAAGAAGTTGAACGTAGGCGGTGAGCCCAATCCAAGAGGCTTCGGCAACGTGAGGGAGATGTCCATCGGGTACCAGATGAGACTGGCCGACGCGCTCAGGACGCAGCCGCTCGAGGGAGACGAGAGGAAGGAGACGGAAGCGCTAATGGCGCGGATAACGGACCGGGACATGCGGGGCGGGACGCTGTTCTCCAAGGGACCGAATCACGGCGCCGCGTCATATGGCTGCTGGCCCGGGAAGGAGATGCTTAACAAAGTCAGATGTCCAGCCACGGTGATCCAGGCTGCTAAGGATCCGTTCTTCGGCGAGGCGCACGGAGAGACACTGGCGAAGGAAATAGAGGGCGCCGAGTATGTTTTGTGGGAGGACGTGGGCCATGAGTTGCCGGACCGCATCTTGAGTCGGTTCGCCGAGGTGCTCTTGCGGACGTGGAAGAGAGGCGACGACGGGTGGGTGAAGAATTCAGAAAACAAGAACTAAGTCGACTAGGTAGTTTGGGTTGAAGCACCAAGACGAAGGATCCACGAGAGGAAACAGATTATCTGTGTCGGTTTGGGGGTTGCGCTCTAGGCTGTAATTACCTGCTAGATAGCGGCCTTGCGATCTGATCAACTCCTCTGGATTAAGGTAAAAGATGTTTCAACCATACGCGATGCCAGCTACATCGCCAGGCTCTAACTAATCCTGTCTGTGCGAGAACCTATCAAAAGGCATAAACAGGATTGTTTGGGGTGTGTGAAACAGCATTGACAATTGCCATGCATTAAGCTGGCATCGTGTGGTGGATGAAACACGGGGTGTCGAGGATGGGTTGAAACCAAACCCAGCCCAGCCCCGAGATTCGGTAACGGGCTACCAAGCTGGGAAATTGCGTTTCATTTCATTCTCTCAACAAGCCAAAACAGGATAAGATCAGGCCGTCCTGGTCTTAATGCATCTGGTAAGCTTCGATGTTGACGTCGTGAATGGCTCCCTGCTGCATGCCACATGGACGTAGGTTACAGTTTATAATCTATTCAACGCAGACTTAACACAAACCCAATACAGTGTACTGTAGAAATGGAAGGCGTGCTGAGATCAGGAACATCAGCTGCTCGATTGGGGTGCCCCCTGTCTCTGCTGTTATATATCGTTCCCGCATCCACTGCACACCCCATTTGAACCAGTTATTCCATCCACTCAGTTCTCGGCTCAACTTCATCACACCCATTTTATTATCGAAATCCCAACTCAATACACACCATGCAGTTTAAGCTCCTCACTATCACCACCAGCATCCTGGCTGTCTCTTCGGTCCATGCCCAGGTCAATGTCACCGATTTAATCAGCGATATTACGGATATTGCTGTACTGGCTGGTGAGGTAGTTAGTCTTGCACAGAACCTGGACATTACGACCATCCTAACTTCGGCACCGGTAATACTCGACAATTCAACATTCCGTCAAACGCTAACTTGACTCCAGAAAATTATCGACAACATCAGCCAAATAGTCGAGATAATCACAACAGATGTCGAGGAGATAGGAGGCAGCAATGCCACATTCAAAGCAACTGACCAGACTGACGTCTGCAACGGCTTGCAGGAGGTAGGCAAATATATTCCTAGGATCCAAACCCCTATGTTAATCGTGTTGCTTGCTAGTTTCTTGAGGCAGTTGGACAGATTGCAGACACGGTCACTGAAAAGATTGATGTCCTCTCTGATACTCCATTTAGTGGTGCTATCGCTGATGTAATCACTTCTGTCAAGGACGGCATCAATGAGTTTGGTGACAAGATCCTCAACGTGGTACCAGACTGTGGGTCAGATGCAGAAAACAGTCTGGAGAGTGTAAACACGTCATTCAGCAACTGTCTCGAAGAATTGGGGTAGATTGGAATCTGAACAGAGACATCGGCGTTTAACTAGGTTGTGTTCTTATATGGCCATGGAGGGAGGCCCATCAGACGGGAATTGATGGTTTACGCCAAACTCTAGACGTTACTTTGAGTCTCTTGACATGAAAGTCGCTTAGATCTTGAATGCACCCCTTCAAAGAGAATCCCACATGTATAAAATCATGTCAAGTGCTCAAGAGGCTCTAGATGCTGCCTGTAGAATCACAAATTAACTACAATCGGAGGGCTTCACGCCCGAGTGGACACGACATGTACATGCTCAAATATTGTGACCGCCTACATAAGAATGAAGCCCGAGATCCTGCAGTATTACATATTGACGTAAAGAATGAATGGATATTAGGGAGTACAATTGGCCGTCAGCCAGATAATATAAATGATACCGCTGTCATCGCGTTTTTGCACCCAGATGCTCGTGTCCATTTTCCCAAGTTCTCTGGAATCATTCTCACAGCCACATTCGCATGTACTACTCCCCCAGGCCTAGCCTAGTCGCAACTCTTGAGCGCAAACGCAATGCATTTCAAGTTTCTGACCGCCATTGGGGCGGTCTTGGCGGCCTCCATAGCAGCCTCCTAGACGCAAGAACTCACTCCAGACTCTGTCTTGATCACTCTTGATGGATTTGCATCCTGCACTGTAGAAACGAATGACATTGTTAAATTGATCCAAAGGTCCTGTGTTCAAAGTGGTTCGTGTCAGTTTGATGGTCTAGAAAAGCTGGGCGCAATGTGCTAATGAGTTGTCAGAAACTCATCACAAACCTTAACCAGATCGCTTCATTGTTTCACGCCATCATTTTTCACCATCGGCAGCATTCTCGAAATGCTTAAGATCGATGTGCCTTGCCTTGTTGCCGGTATTATCACTATCGTAACGAGCTTACGGCGCACAAGGAGGAGGCTACAGAAAGCGTAAAATTGTTCCAAAGTATTCTCGGCAAAGCTGTTGAAGGATGCAGTTAAAAATGTAACTGCCGCCAGTACTCGGAATTCGTCGATGCTTAAACTCGGTCAAGGTATCATCAATATAGACATGGACTGTGCCTTGGTGCCAATACATATTCATACATTTTATTACTTTAAACTGAAATTTCAGTGGCGTTCCAACGAATGGAATAATCTGGTGCCGATGTGCAAAAGTCGGGATGCGTTCCCGGGCTTGCTCCACCGCGTCGGACTAGAAGTCAGGAGGGCGGGGTAGATAAGAAGGCGACTTCGTATCCAACTACTGCTAGGTTTATTCTCAATTCTGTCAATTTATTTACGGCACAGTTCAGTTGAATGATCATGGAGGATTCCGAGCTGACAATAGCCTTTGTGGGCTGCGGTAAGTGAAGTCCTGGTCTCTTACAGCACGACTCTGAGCAAGACTAAGAATAGCAGGCAACATGGGTTCCGCCGTTCTCAAGGGTCTATTGGACACCATTTTTCCCGAGGAATCCAAGGACCCAAGCTCTAAGACTTTTGCGAAATTTATTGCATGCACCAACACCGAGAAGTCAGCCCGCATCCTCGAGAACGACCTTGGTCGACACGTCTCTCATGTCCGGGTCCTCCACCGGCAAAATCAAACAGCATTCGATGAGGCGGATGTCATTATCCTGGGAGTGAAGCCGTATTTGGCCAAGGATGTGTTGCAGGGGCCAGGGGTCTACGAATCTCTCTCCGGCAAGTTGGTCATCAGCATGATGGCTGGTATCTCTGTCGAGGATGTTACCAAGGTCATCGGAGAGTCTGCCGGCGCGAGCGACAAGGCAATGCCTTACATTGCAAAAGCGATACCTAATCTGGCGGCTCAGTACTGCCAATCCATGACCATTCTTGAACAGTCGGATCCAGCTCTCCCACCGAAACAACTTGCACTACTGGAATGGACCTTCAACCAAGTCGGCCGGGTCAAGATGATGAGCCCAGCACTAGTTGATGTCGGCTCCGTTCTTGTGACAACATGCCTGGCAACTTTGTCTGTGCCATTGGACGGGCTTCTGGACGGCTCCGTTGTCGAGGGTCTCCGACGACAAGAAGCTTTGGAGCTAGCTGTTCAGGGCATCATTGGTCTCGGAACCATGTTGCAAAACGGGCATCACCCGGCTGTACTCAGAGAGAGTATATCTTCACCGCGCGGGTGCACAATCCAGACCTTGCTAGCTGTGGAAAGGGAGGGAACCAGAGCGGTGTTTGCGGACGCCCTCCTCAGTGGTACAGGCCATTTGAAGCGTCCAGGGAAGGGGTAGTGATTGAATTCCATCGAGGCTTTTATTTTACTGTTCTAAATCCTCATACTTCATCGAACGAGTCAAAAGGGCAGAATAGAGTACTTTGGGGGGAAATCAGGAAACAACACAAATAGCTTTCCGAAGATCCACGAGTGTGATTCCCATCTATCAGTAGCGCAACGTAAAGTGCTACATCCTTATCTAATGACCGCTTCGTTCGAGTCCAACGACTCAGTCAGTATCAGATCGCCTGCCCATTCTGTAATCAGAAGTTTGATGAGTGATGTCACCATTGATTAGGCCAACCATTCCATCAGTGATTCCAATGTCCGGATACACTTAGCATCTCCCCTCAAGCTAAGAATCACAAAATTACATCTTGACCTCACATAAGATCATCCCTTCATATCATTGGACAGCCACCTTAGAGCGATGCCGAGACTTGCTGATAGTGGGATGATAATTGCCCAAAAGAGATACCCCCAAACAACCTGACCTCGAACTCCGACGGCGTAGATAGCAGTTGCAACTCCAGGAGATACGGATCGTATGCCGCTGTGAAACACCATCGCAAGCGTATTCAGTTTTCCAAGGAGATGTGGATTCGGCGCAGCGTCGTTAACCACAAGTTGAGCCGCGGTGAAAGACATGAAGACCGCTGGGCCGAAACTCGTAACGAAAAAGGTAGCGATCCAGAACCAGACAACAGCTGCTTCACTCCTCTCTCGAAGTAAAGCGTTCATGGCTATGAAGCCAGCGAAAAAGATCGGGTATCCAATCGCGCAGATGCGCAAGACTCCCTTAGTCCCCACACGCCTCTGCAGCCAAGGAAACGCGAGTAGCAACCACAAAGATTGACTGCCAGCCTGCGCGGCCATATATAGCGAGATCTTAGAAGGTGTCCATCCCATGCCTCCAATAGATACCGGGGTATAAAGCGCAACCGGGAGAACTGCGGTGAAGGAGTCCATGAGCAGGTTAACATGGCCGTACAACCACAAAGCAACGCAGACACCAGGCGCCTTCGCGAGTTGCCAATAGGAAACCGTTTCCTGCGAGTCCTCCGTAGCCTCATCTATGGAGCTTTGAGAGTCTCTTATGTTCAACGTCTCTTCGAGAAACAGGGCAGAAGTTATGACCCCCGTCGCATCAATAGCCCCGACAACGATACCAGGCAACGCATAAGGATAATCCTCGAAGAACTTGATGCCCGCGAAGAACTCAGGGTATTGACGGACGGGATCAGCGAGCGCCCCACCAATGATGGGTCCGATAAAGGCGCCGAGGTTGTCGGCAATCGCGAACCAACTATAAGCTTTAGCCTGCGTCTCTGGCGTGGTGTTCTCTCCGATCATGGTACGGATGATTAGGCCTGAGCCAGACGCAAGCCCAGCCAGACAGCGAAAGAGAATCATCTGAAATATCGACCTGGATAGTCCGAAGAAAACTGGACCAGCCGCCATTCCGATGAGGCTCAGGACAAGAGCCGGCTTGCGTCCCATACGATCCGCTAGGCTGCACCAGATAGGCAAGACCGCCATCTCGACGATGGAAAAGAGAGACTCGATAAGCCCGCTATAGAATCCAACATCGGAGTCAGGGAGATTCTCGTTGTGTTGGACCATTTGCGCGATATAGGGAAACACGGAGAACATGGCAATGGGCTCCATCAGCCGCGCATAGCAGAGTAGGAGGATTTGCCATGTTGGGAACGGTTTTATGGCCGCCTTTCTCCTAACAACGTCGCTCTCGTCACTTTCCAACAGCGGCGACGTTTCTGAGGCATCGTACGCGGGGGACTGCTGACACTCGGGGGAGGTAGGTTCGTGCGACATCGCAAGGGTGGTAGTCGATAATCGAGGGTTCAACCATGAACACGATACCGTGGCTTTTCTCAAATGATCGAGAAGAATTTCTTATATCTATTGACAGTCAAAGATCCAGTTTCTGGTGATCTATCGACGAGTATCCTTCGGGGAATCTTGTCCGTCGAGGAATATTGTCCTTCGGGGAATCTTGTCCTTCGGGGAAGCTTGTCCTTCGGGATCGACCGGCACTCTAACGTATCGCCAAGGCAAAACAAAACAAAACGTACCAAAATGAGGACAGCGAGAGCGAGAAAAAACAAAACCCAGCCGCCAAAAGAAAAAAGGAAGGTAGCGCAAGCACACCACCGGTCGAACAGAGCTAAAGAATTAGTGTTATGTGAGCTCACGGTGACAAACCAGAATACGTACCGATCTGGCCATCACATTCTGCAGACGGTGGTGGTGCTGAGGTAATTTACAGCCAAGCTATGGTAACATACGGCAAGTTTGTGACCTCATCTCGGCTCACAGTATTACCGAGACCATGGTGTCTTTGTTCGATACCCTTGCATGATGTGTCTATATCCATGGCATCTAAATGCAGTGCGGATGGCGAGTCAAGGAGAGCATCTTGCATTGTCTCACTCCATATTGCCAACCTACCTAGGTATCAATACTACTGTGAAGGGAGCTAAAACTCCAAAGCTAAACTCTATCTAACCCGTCCCGCGTCTGTGAAACGTGACAGCTCACAAGATGACGCCAGTGAGGACCTAGAACAAAGACAATTGCGCTTGATACGCGGAGCTTGGCCGGCAGGCGGCACGGATACAAACTACGGGGTTGGCCGCGGGTGAGACTTAGTGACAAGATAGCATCTAGCACGGACTTCTTTGACGTGAGAGTGAGACTTGGTGAGAACTAAAGTAGAGAGCGTCCAGTTATCTGCTGTCGACCCGGTCGATAGACGTCTGTCTAAGACTTTGTACGAAAGTTTCAAGTTCGTACAGAATTACCCTGACCGTGGTATCCGCAATCTATTTAATGCCGTGAAATGAGGCGTAGAGGACGAAGTAATGCATGTTGCATGCATATTGGCACCAATTAGCCATCAGCGTACTTTTCTAGCCAGCATTACTCCTTAGGTGCTTTTGTTCTTCCCGTCTCCATCCCGAGATGTTTCTTGGCTTTTGATGTTTGGTGGTGATATCATCAATCATCGAGATAATCTGCTGTTCAAGTAGAGCTCAAGTTTTACGTGCATTTAATCGTCTTTCTAACCTCCGCAAGTTAGATACTGAATGACCATAACTCTTTAAGACGCATCAATTGTTTAGCAACTAAGACGAAACTTAAATGAGGTTCTAGATAGTCTATACGGCTCCTTTGTGTGATGTCTATTTGGCCAATAGTCCTAATTGCCAAGTCATGTATTGTTAAGTGTACACAATTCTAAAAACTTTGGCTGTATAAAGGAATGCAATGGAAGAACTGCCCCGAGACATGATTACTGGTCTGATCTGATTTGAACTATGGATGAACAACTTTCAGCACGATGAAACATTGTCAGAAAAAGGTGAGAGTTCTGAGAATACGAGTCTCCCAGCTTCCTGATCATTTGGTTCCGTTAGAAAAAGAAATGCCCCTCCTTCACTTTCAATCTTCCGCTGTCTCAAATTCTTCGAATAGTCTTTTCCCATTATAGGCTAGAGACTGTAGTTGTTGATCCAGATGATGTATCTAAGGTTGAGACAAGGTTTAGAATACCTCGTTGCTAACAGACTTTCAAGGCATAACTTGCATTCGATGAATTTGTATCTCACCTCCTTGTAATCCTCGGAAGGTCCAACCCCGCTACTGGCAAGACGCTTCAGGAACGAGCGAACTCCAGGCATCATGAGATTCACGATTTTATAGCTTCCTGAGAGGCTCTGAGCGTAAAGGCCAACTGCGAGACGCTCGACATCCTCGAGAATTCTGCCCGGAGTAGTGTCGATGGAGACATTGTGGGCTCCGCGGCCGTAAACAACCGGAAGCACCTCGTCAACGAGAACCTCGCAATCTGTAATGTGAGTTGACATGTCAAGGATAAATCAAAGCAACCCCACTTTACAGTATGAAGTTCAGAAAGCAAAAAGGTTCTTTGCCGGAGATATACTGTCGGAGGAGGTGGATTGGTTTGTAGCAAAGATTCCGGCTAAAGATTCTGGCTTAGTAATTTGAGTAAAACGTATAGAAAGGGCCATTCAGGCATGTTTATATATTCAAAACACAAGAAGACACATTGATTCACCCTTGTCGCCGGTGCAGACGTTGTTCGAAACAGATGAGCCAAAATGATGATAATCAGTGCGTGCACTTCGTATAAGGAGGCTGATGTCTTGCTTAGACGCAGAGAACCCAGGTATGCTGATAAAGAAGACATAAATAACAGCTAGAGTCTCTGCAGGTGGATTCATTGCCAGTCAATCCTTTGGCTCTCAACTTCTCGGCCCTTCGGGCAAAGTACACGCCCTAACCCTTAGGAATCGTCTTAGCGAGGTCAGCCCAGAGTTAATACTCGGCGTGAGCCTATATGGTCAGCTAGTCCATGGTATTCGGGTTAGGCTTGACCTTGCGGCTTCTCCTGACAGAAACTAGAGCTGAATCCAGGGGTTGGTCGTGCTTCCGCACGAGGTAGGCTACAACGACGGTGGCGGAACGTGAACAACGTGGCAGTGAACAAGGACACTGTTCGCCCTCTCGTCATCGCGTTTCTCATCAATAAAGTCACAAATTTCGGACAGGTGAACAAGGATGTCATGTAGAGACGTGTCCAGAGATGCTGGGGTTAAGGATACCCGGTTGGCATTGTGCCTTGTGGATCAGTAACGCAACTGTCTAGAGGAGAGAGACGATGGTGTTTGCTCGGGAGGCCTACTGAAACACTACAAACACAAACAAGAACGGATCGTTGTATGACGGATGCTGTTTCCGCAGAATACCCGATCGATTTATGTAGGATGCTTCCTACTTCTACTTAATTGAAGGTCGATGACTACTCTGTTTTGTTTTACACTCATAATTAGTGCCCTTTTCATCGGGGTTATAACGAGCTGAAGCTCAGTCTGCCTCAGCCCGTGCTGCAAGTTCCTCAACCGCCACTCAGCGACAACTCGGCCTAGAGCAGTAGGAACCTAGATCTAGAAATTGAATTGGATTCCGGTGTCTTGAATTCGTCGTTGATTATAAGAATGAACAGCTGCTCCATTAATTTTGAGGGCTTTTCAAACAGGAAGTGTTCCTTAACCCATTCCCAAGAAAAAGCTCTCTCACGGTGCAAGGACTTCAGTGCTATCCCGCCCATTCCTTCATCGGGTGGTGTTTGGAGTGAGAAGCTGCAAGCGTAAACATTGGTATGGTGACGAGCCTATATCCCGGTGTCCAAGTTCTAGCCGATACCCCTTCATACCCTCCGACGATGAGTTTAGAAGCTCTTGTCACATTCATTCTGCTCGAGGTTCCCCACTCACTTTGACAAAGCATCCACTGTGATCCATTGCATGATGCTTCTGCGCCCTGTAACAAGATGAAGGAATTGCGATGATGTATGCTTGGAGACTTGTACATTTCCGCAACATGTTCTCCATCGGGCATTTAATTACCTCTCGCACCTCGTCATGCTCTTATGTAAAAGGATTCGACTCATCACGGAACGACCTACGATGCGCAAATCCCCCTGAAGCGAAATGTATGGTTTCAGTAGATTGGGGAATATGGGCGGTGTTTGCTCCATGAGAGCAAAAGACGATTCGTAATCCGAGCATGAGCGTCGCAGGGATTCTGCTCACGGAAAGGGTTTATCTTCCACAACATCACGACCTGGGTGATTGACGCGAACCTCGAAGGAAGCAAAAGCCTCGGCACTCCAACAATCAGTTCGGGGTAGGCCAGCTTGGATGTCTTGGTAGAATAGAGTATCCGGACACTCTCAATATAGCTGTACTTGAGTTGGGGTCATTCTTGCTAGTACCCGAATACAACTAACGTTTGATGGCATGTGAGTAGCCAGCTCATTACAGCGAAATGGTCATTCCAGGGCTCCAACCCCCAGAGTAGGTCACCACTCTCGGATATTATCGACCACTGATGACAGATGCAACTCCACCAACTCCACTTCTGGGGCTTCCACTTGTTCACCCGGAGGTAACGTCGCGGTCAGACAACTCAGAGACAAGTGTCGATCCGTTGATCACATCGTCGGAAGCTGCTGCGACCTCCATGCGCTTTGGACAGGTCTTCCGAGGAATCCGCTGGGTTGTGGTAGTCGATTTCGATATGGAGAGCCTAATCTCCCAACGCTAGACATAGAATCGTGAGGCGCAGTTCTCTAAAGTTTGGTGAAAATTAGGCTGTACTTGCGGCCACGTCGTCCTGAAGATATGGCATCGGTGGTTGGGCCGGCTTAAAAGGATTCTTGTTGCGTATCCGTTCCACCTTAGATCCTCCCTGTGGTGCCATAGCGCTTCAACTAATGTAAAAAGGTAATTGTTGCGGTGACTGTGTTGGTGTGATATAAAGGCTTTCAAGATTGGCATGGGTGATAGACAGCAGTCTACTTAATCACGACAAAGCCAGGCTCCACCATTCCCTCTCCACTGTGATCATCACACCCCGCGCCATGTTGTCGGTGCTAATCTACAAGTTGGAACCTTTAACACATATATGAATGGGCGATACAAGCGAGATGTTTCAACATACAGCCATCTCACCGGGGTATCATTGTTGATTTCCTGACGCGAATGTTAACGCAAACAATGATCAGGCTAAGCAGTTCTCTACCTTCAAGTGTGCCTTGACAATTTTTGGGCCATCCAGTCTCAAAACCCTCGGTAGTTCCTATGCAAATATGGTTAACAGATTAGACCCTAGCACTGAAAGGACAATCAAGAGAGTTTATATGACTTAATGGAGCAAACAAAACAGGCAGAACCACTCTAGTGGTGATATCAAACATTATATCGAAATAACAAGCTTGTCAAACAAATTTCTTCAAGCCAGGAAACTTGTCCGAAATGTTTATCTTTGATATGACTATTCAGTCAATGCAACCAAGTCACCTCAAAGCGCTTCGTGAGCAAATATAAATTAGCTCAAGTCAACCATGAAGTGAGGTAATAAAGTCAAAAGGTAAATAAATGTAAGTAGCATCCATGGCAAAAAGAGCAAAAAACATACAACAGTGGGGATTCCCCGGTCGTCACCGACCCGAGTACTAATTCACCGCTTCTTAGCTTGACAAAGGGAGAGCGGACGGGATCCCGTATTTTCTAAGAGCTATGGTCGTATGTGCTGGAAGAGTTTGACGATGCGGATCATGAGGGCCAATCAAGATGCCATCACCCAGATCAATAGCCCAAACCATGATCCTTGAGAAGCGACAGTTCGTTGCTAACGATTAGATCGTCCCTGAAATTAACAATTTGTAGAGAATGTGCTCTCCTAGGTACAGCTTGTTTGCGTAGTCCATCTTCATTTGAAAGTCTCTGCATCGTCCCAGCTCACCCACTGGCTTTTGTCCCATGTAACCATTTTACTGCGACGTCCTTGTCCAAGATACCTTTTTATCGTCCTCATCGCCAATGTTTGATTGCCTAGATCTTGTAGGCGAAAGAACACCTAGAGTGACATGCAACTGCCGCCTTCGGCCGACTCCCTGAATTTACACCCAGCTTCTTTGCATTTAGAATTTTTCGTCACAAGCCATCTTTCAGTGAACCTGTTGCGGCCATAGAGGCCAAGTCTCTTGGTAGCTCGCTCCAGATTGATGCTGTGTCTTCAGAGGAGCTCTACTTCTTGGTACATCTCTGTCGGGCTAATGTGTGGGTGAGCAAGGAAAGTCCCAACATATTTTCCGTACTTATTTAAACACCATCTTCATATTCGGTGGGAGCCCAGACTTCGATAATTCGAAGTGATAGTCACTTACTTATGTTTCAAGGCCAAAATTAATGTACCAGTTAATATTCGGCTCCGTATCGACAAAGCCGAACCCATTGAGCTTTCCGCCGCTATCGTTGGTAAATCATACCCCATTACAACATCAACGGCATCGAATGGATGAGTATTCTAAAGAAGAAATTCGAAAAACTCATGCTGTGTCTAGACTGACTTGGCGATGCCGGAAAAGGTCCGCCTATGCAGACCTACATCATTCATTGCTACCCACCAATTTACAACATACACCATCAACACACGTGCCGCTTGGAAACACAGGTATTCAGCGATACCAAGCAATGTATACGTCGAAGCATGGGTCTCTCGATTTCGTTCCTGCCACTCAATCCTTAGAATCCGATATGCTAGAATGCATGACTTTGAAGTAAAACGTCTTGGGGTTAATCAGCGCAAACGCAAAGTTGATGCGTATGCGCCATCCTGCATCCAGTCATCTTAAACAGTTTCTTGATCCTACATATATGTACAATGGATCATGTTGTTTCTGTTAGAAGGCGAATTAATTAAACTGCGAACGATCCCACATCACAATCCGTGCGTCAGTCCACACCTACAATACTAGCCTACCGCAGACTTTTTATCTTCACTTTATTTCTAGTTGCTTCCCTTGGTCTAGTTAATATACAAAGTTCGTTAGCCAATAAATCCATGTCCTCAATACCACGTTTCGAGCTGTTATGGTCAAACCTTGGGACGTCAGCCCATATATTCTGAAGAAGTCTCCAAATCCGTCATGAGCAAATCTCAGGAAAAGGTTGTCGACATGTCTGAAATTGAACTTAGTACGACTGACTCTTCAACGTCTTGCCAGAAAAGCTGGGGGTTTGTTTTTTAAGGGCTCTGCTCAATTTTTCAAGACGGATGAAAAGAAACGGCAAATAGGTGGTGCGATTATTTCCCAAGGATCTCAGCAATTCAGGGCTGCAGTTGATTCAGAAGAGACGCGAGATTCGATGGTTTAATTACCTAGATCAACGATGTCATTCATTTGGCAGTCCAATAGGTTTCTAGAAAGTCAATTATAGACTTGCCTTCCCTAACTTAGACCGTTGGCCAGCCGAGGGTATTCGGGGTCAATTTTGCGATCCCCGACAAATCAAGCCACTCACAACCCTAATCCCGACCAGCCAAACTTGCAGCTTTGCCATACAATTCCTGACTATTCCTAATGAGACATATTGCCGCTTTTATAGGAGCCTGCTCTGAAGCTTATCCCTTTTACTACCACAGTAACGCTACCATTGAGACTAAGAGATGCCTTACTTAAAGGTCAGGAATAAAAACCCTTTACCAACCTTGAGTCCCTTTTCAAAAAATAAAATAAGAAGATAAAATAAATACTATATTAAAACTAACAAACACAAATAAAAGACGAGCTGAAGATAGTATAGAGAGAAAAGAGGTATAGATTGAGCTTTGATAACATCAAGTTTAGAACTCGCTATGCATAAATGGTATTATATAATGAATGATAAACACCAGTCCAGCTATCTCTATCCTATTTAAATTTGAATCCCTGCTCCAATCTCGATGCTGGGTCAAGTTAGTAACACCACCGCTTGGTAATACCATCAAAGCCGATAAAGCTCTCTCTCCTTAGCCATCGCTCGGTAACTATCAGCCGTCTTCTCGCGGAGTTTCTTCCCCAAATAAGGAGCGGAACATGAGTGAATGCCATAACAGTTCCCCAGATACCCATGACGATCGACATATTCTGCACACCTTGGGCATCCATCCAAGGAACCAGGGCGAAAGAGATAGCAATGCTGAAGCAGTTGCGAATAAATGCTACCCCGATGAACGCCTCTCCGGTGACCTGGAATGGGTTAGAAGAGTAGAATCAGGAGCCCCAGGGCACTCACTCCTTGATAACTGTCAATGAGTATGCAAAGTGCTACATCACTGATACCACCGAGGCCAAAACCGAAGATGGCACTGCCCAGCGACGGGTAGATCCAATGCATGCCCTACTATCGTCAGCATATCATTCAGGCAAGCGTAAAAGCCGCCATACCTTTGCCGCGGTTACTCCAAATATTATGAAGCCAGTTCCCATAAGAGCAGCAGGAAAGTGATTAAGGTGAAGCCGCATCTCGGGCTCGTAGTAGCCGTAGTTCCTTCGAGCGAACCAGAACACAGTTCGATCAGATAATGCACCCCATGCGGAACCAAGAATACATCCGATAAAGACTCCAAGACTCATGTTACCGACGCCGACGGTTCCAAAGTTATAGGGAGGTTGTGTAAACACAATGGAGGTGAGGGAGGCTTGTGCTGAAATCCAGCATAGACAGAATGCATACGTGAGAGCCGTGTACATAACTGCTGGGAAGCGGAAGAGAATGAGCGCAGATGTGCAGACAATTTGCCAAAGGCTCTCGTCTGTTTTCGTAACGAAGCGTAGGCGTTGCCGCCAAGTAAGAATTTGGATATCTGGGTTGATATTATGGGCTGTGTTGGTGACCTGAGGTGTGATGGTGCTTAGTTCCGCAGTCTCGGGTGTTGAGCTAGTATCCTTCTTCGTGGCGGAGCTTGGCCGCTCTGGAGAGGCTTGAAGTAACGGGGCTTCAATCCGAGGGATATACTTACTCTCTTCGAAGAAAAGACAGAAGTAGATCAGCAACACGGCTTCGACTGCGAAGATAACCCAGTAGCACAATCTCCAGTTCCCATCGGCGGCCATATATCCAGCGATGATGGGGCTGAGGAAACTCTAAGACGGGTCAACCACGGCAGTCCATAACTTTCCAAGTGATTGATGACGTACTCCTATCATAACCACGGCCATGTACAAGCCATTGGCGGTACCACGCTGGTGAACAAAGAACATATCCGCGATCTGCCAGATGTCAGCAGAAGACGTCGACAAGGAGCAGAGTTGCCTACCGTCATCTCAACAATGCTCTCGTTCGTAGCACTGGCCAGGCCAAAGATCAATTGCGAGATGTATAGCTCAGGAAGAGTGCTCAAGCAAGCTGACCACACAGCTGTAGCTAGGATGATTGCCGACGAGAGGATATACATCGATCTCCGTCCGTATTTGACAGCAGGAGGAATGAATATGATGCAGCCCAGTGCTGTACCAACATAGTTAAGGGCTGAAGCATTGTTGAGCTGCCCGTAGTTCCAGCCGAACTCGGGGATCCAGAGGACCCAGAAAACGAGGGGCAGGGAGGTCCTAGGAGAGAGAGGGTTAGTTGGGGTTCTGAAGAAGGGCTGAGCGACGAACTCACTGAGTGAAGATGATGGCTGTAAGAGCAAGCGTAGGAACAAAGTTCATCAGCTTTCGGTTACGAGTCCAGTTCTGCAAAGGGTCAGCCGCTGCTGTAGAATGGCACAAGATTCAATTACCAAGGGGTCGTTGGGGTCATTGGAGGGCATGGGCTGTGGCACGAGCTGTGGTTCTTCAGCAGCGCCGTCATCTATCCTCATTTGTTTAATGAACGCCCGATGGCTAGAGTTGCGAGTACAAACCTCGAATGAGGCGGACTGTGCCAGGGGGCATCGAGAACTCTGGAGGAGGTGGTTCAATGTGTCGAGTCATGGTGATCAGTGGCGAACTGCGACGAGCGTAAAGAGCTTCAATTTTCTCGGTAAACAAGAGAGGACTGCTCTGCTGTTGCTTTCGACCATACTTGCTCCGTTCTGCGCAGCTCTTATGTAGATGATTATGGCAATGTAAGAGGTTGATCTCTCTAGATAGGCAGTGCGATAAAAGGTGTCCGCGACGGCACCGCCTACTAAAGACAGTTAGCGCTATCATGGCGATGGTTTCACCACCTTTCCTAGATAGACACCTTCAAGATAGCCAGCAAGCGGGGGCCGAAAAAAATGAACCGAGGAGGCGCAGAGGCGTCAAAGACAAAATACGTCGATCATTCTCCTGCACATGATGCCCTAATACGCCAGAAGATTTGTGTCACTCGCGCTTTTAGTGTGTCCTTTTTTCTGACCCCCGGTTTGACCGACTTCAGGTTGAGCCGGCTCAAGTCCCGGATTGCGGGGAAAGCGGGGGGGACGGAGGCCAGCCTATCTCCGTGGCGGCTTCACTGGCTGTGGATCTGATCCTGGGACTAATCGGACAGGAGTCCGGGGAGAGATGGGGGCGAGTCATCATCCAGACGTATGCGGGAGTTGGTTGGCACTTGGGAGCCGCCTTATCCTGCTTAGTCGAGGGCAAGACTTGCTCTTAACTCCCTTGAAGTCCGAAATGAGTACAACATACTGCTCTATGGCAATGTCTTAGCCATTGCCGTTCAAGATGTCGAGACGAGCAAATTCAACAGTAGAGAAAGCCAGTTCAGAGTTCAGAGACCAGTGCAAATCCGATACAAAGCATATGATTGCAACGTATGGCCTATCTACCCACATACACATCCTCAACATTTTGACCCGGAAAGTTTGTCAACCGCCAGCAGTCAATGATAGCCGCGCCTCCGTATGACTGCAATGCCCCAACAGCCACAATCCCATTCATCCAGTTATATGGACCATTGCCCGCGGCTTCAAACGTGATGTGAGTAAAATACTCAACCTGATCCTGCGAGTAGCTTGCGTCCATAGAGTCTTCAAAGTCAAACGTCACTCCTGGGCCGGGCCGGAAGAGGCCGCGAGCTTGGACAAAGATGTGTTGTCCGTCTGAGGTTTTGATGGTATACCTTGCATCAAGCTTGTAATAAATCTGTGAATGTTTGTGAGCATACTGACTAGGTCGAGGCGAGGAGAGTTACCTTTTTGGAGTGAATTTGCTCGGCCCAGTCAGCGCCGCTGTTTTCCACCACGACACCCTCGATGCCAGGTCCTTTTACGGTGCCGGACTGAATGTGGCCAATTGACCGACTGACACCTGTGCCCATCACATTCGAGATGTCGTAGCCGTCTGTCGGATGCATCTTGGCATCGAGACGATACACAAACTCCAGAGATGGTGCTCTCATGGAGGGTACGTCGGGATACAAGGCATTTCCAGGGCTCTCGCGGACGGTGTGGCTTTGCTGCGTCATATTGTGACAGGGCAGGATTGAGCAAGTGAAAAGTAAAGTCAATGCAACAGGAACAGGGACCCGTCAGCAATCCTACGATTGTCGTTTATGTACGTCCTCAATCATACCATGCAAGCCAGCACAGACTCCTTGGGTTCCTGGATGGTCTTTGCCTCCGAGATAAGACGCAACCCCAAATATCATCGAAGCTAATGCACCCCATACGATGCGCGCGGCACCGCCTGACGAATATGGCCTAGTTACACTCTTCGTATCTCTCTTACCACGTTTGGAAGGCCGTGCCGCGCTGGTTAGGTGGGGCTTGGAGTTCCCTTGCAGGAACTTGACAGCGACCCGCAACAGACAGACTTTGTACATATTACTGCGCGGTAATGTTTGGCGAGATTTCCATGTTTTGAAGCTCCAGGTACTCTGTCTATCCTTCGACCTTCTTTGTTCCAGCCAAAACTTCACGCACACACCACGTTGAGGATGGCCACCTCTGCGCGCTCAGCCGTCGTCCAGATGCGACCTTTGAGCCACGGTACGTGCAGTCGTCATCACACAAAGCATCACAACCGCTAACACTTGTTCTCTTTTTAGACTTCAAGTCCGTTTCAGCTACGGCAAAGACACTCAGTCTATCCTTTGCCTCAGATCCTCTCATCCGCTGGCTCAACCGAAATCCAAATGGTCCGGGCTGGGAGAGTTTGCAGCCGACCCTGCAGCAATGGCAAGAGGCGCGCATACGCGAGTACACGGTCCGCGGAATCGGAATGGAAGTTGTTACCCAAGGAGACAATCCTGCTAGTGTCGGGGTCTGCTTCTTGTTTCCTCCGAAGTCGCAACATAGATGGCTTAACCCCTTGTGGTGGCCCGCGTACTTGAGGGTCTTCTGGGATCAACACTGGGTGAAGCCAAGTGAACCATTCGCAGATGAAAAGGTGAGAAAGCATGACACAAAACACTCTGAGAGACCATCTAATCTGGTTATTAGCGAATCGAGACCATGATGGATACTCACTATGCATCCGCGGACATGATCAAGAGCAAACATCCCCCCAACACGCTTTATTACCTTGAAATCGCAGCCGTCAGGCCTGACACTCAAGGAATGGGAGTCGGTGGAGCGATCATGAGATGGGTAATCGACCAATTAGGTAGCTCACCGTGTTTCTTGGAATGCACGGATGAGAAGAACATCGGGTTCTACGAGAAGTACGGGTTTAAGCTGGTGAATGAGAAGAAACTCACCGATCCAAACTGTTCTTCTAGTACAACATTCTATTACATGGTGAGGGACAAAACGGGTTGAAATAGTCGTAGTCAGACACAAGTTTAACCTGTCTCCAGGTATTGAACGGATATGTATACCGTAATCGGCAAATCAAATCAAATAAAGCTCATTTGACTTCAAACGAATCATGGTCTCGCTGGCATTATTCTTGCCCCTTATCAAGATCGGGCCGTTGGGGGGGCTACCGAGATGCAATGTCAAGAGATTAGAGGCTCTCCGAGAAGCGCAACTTCGCTTAGTTGCATTTATCCCCTCATTATAGGCCATCTCTGCAAGCCACCTACCCCACCTTTGATAGGAGCCGAGGCTTCGATATGTTGATTTTGATTTTGCTGATAAAGGGCACCGATGATGCAGAGTCAAGCACACACAACCCCCTGTGACTGACATCTCGGCGTGGACTTGGTTAAGACGCAGATAGGTCCACTCATTGGATCCAGGATTTCGTTGGGGAGCCTCCATGATCCAGCGGTCGCGTCGTGGGTAAGCTAATCCAGTGGTCCACACTTCAATCCTCCTTTCGGACCCATGAGCATGTACTATCTACCTGATTATGCGATACTAAGACCCTGCAGTTGTTGGACTTGCAAACGGCGCCATAAAAAATGTGATGAGACGCGTCCAGTGTGCGAGAGGTGCAGCCAGGCCGGGATGACCTGTGAAGGTTACAAAACGCGCCTGACATGGGGCCCTTCTTCGGACACGATTACAACCACGCCAAGTACGGGTATCATCTTGAATCCAGTTCGTCAATCACGGCCTCAGAGAAGGTCAAAACGTATCGGAGCCGCGGATACCCTTCCTGAAGACTCGTTCGATTACGTACCGGAGGCCCCGGACTCTATTCAAGTTTCCTCCCCTGATCAACTCGATCTTTTATATCTTCAGTATGGATCGGACGGTCAATTGGGCGATGAAAACCTACCGAGTGATTCTATATCGAATCAACTCATGGAGAACTGTACGTTTTCCCGAATCTTGTATAATCAAGCTAACACATCTGGTACAGTCTCTGTTCGAGGTTATCAAACCCTCACAGGACGAGCCGGCCAGGATACACTTCTCAAATCCGATATTATACCTCTATGCGACAGCTGTGTGCCCCTGAAACAGGTTTTTCTAGCCTATCAAGCAAGTCTAGACACAGAGATGGTACACTGGACGCCGATATACATGCAGTCAGCTCTGTCGCACTATTTCAATGACTTGAACACGCCAGAGAAGCTAGACCTGGATGCAACACTTGCGACTGGAGTTCTTCTGTGTAGTGTCAGCGTAAGTCTGACTTGTTGAGCCGTTGAACCAGCCATTATATATTTATGCTAATACCTATACCCAGATAAACTCTCTATACATCTGGACACCTCTGTTGAAGGGATTAAATGGAGTCCTTCAACACCGAGGCATCCTCACTTCGACTCACAGATCTCCCCTCGAGGCTCATCTACTTGAGGTGATTGCGCTGCTAGATATTCCATGTTTCACATTAAACAGGATCAGCCGATCGATGGAGATATGGAAACTACACGTCGGACCAAACAGACCATCTGGAATCGAACAGACTTCGGGCCTGCCGTACTCACTCATCAACCTATTAGCAAGTCTAGCATCGCCTGAGGCTGAGGAGAACCTTCTGCGATGGCCCGGTGAGCTAGGTGAAGAATTCATTCAGATGCATTTGTGGGAAGCATTTCGATTTGCAGGCGTGCTTCACAGTCGAGCACTTCTGGGCACTGACCGGAACTCGTGTTCCCCAGCCGACAGTCCAATGCCAGCTCGATCTGAAGTTCTACGAATGAAGGTCCTCGCATCAGTTCAAGCAATAGTCGACTCGGGAGCTTTCAGCTTTCGGCAACCGCTCGCTCGGGCCATCCTTTACCCCTTGTTCATCGCAGGATTATTCGCCGAAAACGGCCAGGAACGAAGACTTACTCGTTTAGCGTTCCAGCATCTGATGGAAGATGGCCATGAACGGACAGAGGATCGGACGGAGAAGGTGGCACTGGACATAATCGCCAAGGTGTGGGAGAAGGGAAAGGGGCAGGGTTTGGTAGCGAAACTTGGCCTGGCTACGGAGTTTGCCGCTGAGTTGAATATCGAGCTGCATCTGTACTAGCCGAGGGCCGTGTTGAAGTTGTTCTCGTATCGATTATATGAACTATAGTCACGAAACTATATAAAGTCGAATCGAGTCTTTGCCAACATTCATGAAAGAGATTACCCCTAAGCTGCAACTGTTTCACGAGTTCTAGTTTCACCGCCGAGAACCGGTTCAACTTCACAATCCGCACCATCCCAAACTTCCATATTCCTTGCTACATAGCCAGCTTGATCAGACTTCCATTTGAAAGTGCCCATGCGATGTCTCTTGCCTGAAATGTCGTCCACTGCCAATGAGAACTTCTCATACACGCCCATGTCCATAATCGTCTGCATCCGGGAATACTTGCGTACCTGTTCGTCTTCCGCTTCAGTAACAACTTGGTGGGCATCGTTCTGCCCATATCGCATCCAGCTTCCACCCTGGGTAATGCGAGGCCAGGGGTCTTTCCCATAGGCAAAGTCAATAAAATGATTGGCCATTTTCCTTCCTAGCTTCTGCTGGCCTTCCGTCATCTTCTCGTTGAAATTGAGAAATAGATATAACAGATCAAGAGCGTGATACGCTAGTCCTTTGAGGAAGCTTTCGTGGGTGCAGACTTGATCGAAGTGATAGCCAAAGGTCTGCGGGATGTGTGACCGATGAGCTGCTACCCAGTTATGGGACTTGAAGGTAGCATCTCCGGCCATTTCTTCCATGCGTTTCACGAACTCGTCTTTCGCAAGGTCGGGCGTGACTCCATAAAGCTTGAGTATAACGTCGGCTGCGTCCGGGCCAATCCACGAAGCCAACCCAGCTCGTACAGTAGAAAAGTCGTCTTCGCAGAAGCTCTCGTAGAAAATCATGCCTTCGTCAAGTACGTCTCCCACCATGTATCCTTTGAGCCAGGAAGGAGGCGAGGCTATTGCGTTGAACGACGGCTTCACGGCGTGAAAGACACCATCGTAGCAGGGATTCCCTGTGGCATTGAATATGCCCTCGACTGGGATCGTCGCGCGGGCGACAACATCTTGTGGAACGCTGCGGAGCTGGTCAAGTGCCGAAGGTGACTCCGGGTCAATTTCCAAATATCTAAGGAGCGCTCGGTAGTGCTTTTCGTGGTGACTCAGCGTCCATGTAGGGATGGTGTTTAAATGACCAGACATTGCGATAGCTCGATGGAAAGGCGCAGGGTTTTTAGCGGCAAGTTGATGAGAAACGCTCATTCCTCCAGCTGACTCGCCGTAGATGGTGACATTATCTGGATCGCCGCCAAAGGAAGCGATATAGTGGTTCACCCATCGGAGAGCAACTTGCTGGTCGTGGAGGCCAAAGTTGCCTACGCCTTCGAAGCTGTCACTTTCAAGATCGGCCTTAATAGCAGAAGATGCCAGAAAACCTCCCAGCCCAACACGATAGTTAAAGTTGACGGATACGATGGGAGTGTTGCGAGCCGCGGCGTGAGTAACAAAGTTGACGCTGTCAAAAACGCCCTTGTTTGCGCCGCCAAAGAGAAACGAGCCACCGTGGATGTAGACCATGACTGGGAGTTTCGCCTTTGTATCTGCCGTGGGCGTCGTGATGTTCATGACAAGGCAATGGAGTTCATCTTCGATCGGCTCTTCAAAATGGGGGGCGATGGCTACAGGGACGAGGATGTCCTCGGGACCATTGTATTCAGGCGGATTAGGTGCGCTACATCTATGAAGAGTTAGTGACGACTGACTTTCGAGGTTATGTTGCAGTGTTACCCTAGCTTAGTTCCATCATGGAATTCGGTTGGCCATGATTCGTTCAGTTGAGAACGTGTCCAGCGTTTGGCGAGTGTTGCGTACGGTATCCCACAGAACTGGTGAACGTTGTTGGAGAAGCTGAGCCCTTGGACAACTCCGAGGCCATCGACTGGGCATCTGATCTTGCCGGTGGGGGGTCGGCTGGCAGTCATGGCTTAGCGACTGGGAAGGTAGCAGGAAGACGAGCGTGCAAGAGGAGTTACTTGGGTGTGGACCGGATCGATCTATGAGCCGAGGATGGCTCCCTCATATGCACGAATACCTACTTATTTATCTTGTCTGGCTCTGCTCTGTACGAGAGTGCCGTGCCGCATCCGGGGATGAGCTAGACTAGTCCATGAATGGTAGGCAGAAGAGCGCGCAAACCCCATCTGTTAGTGGGACTGCACGTCAGCAGGCGTGTCAATGTCCTGTTCATTGTGTTGTGCACGAGACGCCCGGAAGTTATGCTGTCCTGGCAATATCCGGGCGACGCCGCGTCACGAGACGAATCTGCACGACTCTGACTATACCCTTTCAAGTATGTAAAAGCGCGCAGCGGGCCACTGATCCATGCTCAGATCTACCCCTCCCAACCGGCAGATCGAGTCGAGATCCTCGGATAGAATTGCCCAAGCAATTTCTCTTTGCGATAAGGAAACACTCCTCTTTCTTATTAAAGAAGCGGTCACTCTGAGCGGCTCTGCAAGTCGTTGTAGCTGAGACTGCCTGGCTGTAAGCTATCAGTCAGAACTCATCTGCGTACCATTGCCCAATGCCCCACTGCTAAACACACCCGTCATGTCAAGCCAAGGTTAGTACAATGATCATCTCACGGTTCTGTCGCGTTGATTTCATTGACTACTTGCAGGTTTTATTCAGGATGCCATCAAGCTCATCACCGTTCGCCCGGGCTTACCTAGCGAAAAGCCGACAGTTGCGGCATGGCAAACTCCACCTCATCCCACCGTGTCAAGTGCACAATCTCCAATTTTGCCAGAAGAAACAGACATTGTGATCATCGGCTCCGGCATCACGGGTTGCGGCGTTGCTCATACCCTCTTGAACCACCGCGACGCAAAACACCTCCGGGTGACCATGTTGGAAGCACGCACAGCAGTCAGCGGCGCAACAGGTCGAAACGGCGGCCATCTCGTTTCCGACAGCGACTCCCTGTTTTCGAGCCTCGTCAAAGAGATTGGCCTTGAACAGGCTGTAGAGACAGTGCGGTTTAGCGAAGCAAATATTCGTCAGCTCAGAGACCTTGCAGCTCAACTCGACCCAGTCGAGCGCGAGGCTGTGGAGTTTCGAGACGTGACGACGACTACAGCGTTCGAATGCCACGGGTCTTTTCAGGATGCTGTTGACGGAGTTCGTCAGCTTGTCAAGGCTCTGCCTGATGGTGACTTGAAGTACAAGGTGTCGTCCAAAGATGACGCTGGCAAGGTACGTGAAGCCACCCATGCTGCCGAGGCATTATAATCCTTTACTAAAGCCTCAAAAATTGCAGAAATTTGGATATCAAGATGCCGTTGGTGCTATTCTGCAGCAGGGAGTCGCTGCATTATGGCCCTACAGGCTCCTGACAGCAGTTCTAGCATTACTGAGACGAGACTTTTCCGACCGCTTTACGCTAGAGTGCAACACTCCTGTTGTGTCGATTACCGATGGAAATCGATCACCCGACGGCTATCCCTACACCGTTCACACCTCACGAGGAACCCTTCGAGCCAAGAAGATCATTCATTGTACAAATGGATACGCGTCTCACTTGATACCCAACCTCGTCGGCAAGCTGTATCCTCTGAGGGGTACAATGTCAACGCAGAAACTAGGAGCGTCGTTTCCCCTTGTCGGCGACAAGATCTCGTGGGCTCATGTCTCGAAGGGTACATACGACGCAAAGATAGGGCACGTCAATCTCGGCCTATACTATGCCCAGCAGAACGCCAAGACAGGAGTCATGTTCCTTGGCGGTGAATCCCAGAAGTTGAGCGGTCTGCTGACGAGTGATGACTCGTTCGTTGCAAGTGACGCGCGACAGACGCTTTGCTCAGCAGCTCTAAAGATCTGGAAAGACGCTGCTCCAGTAGAACCACTAGAGGTCTGGTCTGGAATCATGGGCTTCACGGCCGATGGTATGCCGCTAGTAGGCAAGCTCCCTAATAGTCTTACAGACAGATCCGGCAGGGATGAGTGGATTGCTGCAGGTTTCAATGGGCACGGAATGGATAAGGCTTGGCTCACGGGAGAGGCGATTGCTAGGATGGCTCTTGGGGAAAAGGAAGTCTCTGGTTTTCCGAAGGCGTATCTTCTCACTGACGAGAGAATTGGGTCATGGACATCTGAGAAGGCAGTGAAGACGCTGCTGGATCATGTTCTGCTGGACAGTTTGGCTCCGGCCAGCCATCTGTAGAAAGTTCTTCACGCTCACTACTGTCTTGATTATTTCGGCAGAAAAAAGAAAAAGAAAAAAAAGGGGGGGGGGGGGGGGGGGGGGGCATCGGCTCGGTCTTGTACCTCTGGCCGCGGGACGTTGATACGATACCCTCATTACAAAGAACGGCCTTACTCCCCTTCTCAAGCCCATACCCGGTCTGCCCAATCTCATGTTCCGTACAATGTCCGGTAGCACTGTATCTAGCTGAAAAGGGCCTCAACGACTCACTGAATACATTTGGATTTCTCGATATGGACTGATCATCTGATTACAGCTCCGCTGCCTTCACGGTCATCATTGACTGTGACTCGGTAAACAAGTACGATGACTTTCTGGGCGTGCGTGTTTCAGCAATCTTTGTCATTCTCACTGGCTCCATGCTGGGTTGTCTACTTCCTATCTTTATTGCCTGACAGTTGAAGTTTGAAGAACCGCTTCTCGCTTTTCTTTCGTCTACTCACCCTGTTTAGATTCAAACAATTCATCAGCCACTACTCATGGCTGGAAGGAATCTGTCTTATGATAGCACTTGCCACGTTATTCATAGAGCTGGTTATGGCACATTATGCTGTGGTTGGTACCACTCCTGGCGGTGGTTGGCATGACGTTGTAAGGGTTCAGCCTGGGCTTGATGTGATGGCTCCGGAGCTTCATTTGTTGTCTACTACCCTGGAGACGATAATGACTCGACACTCGCGAAAAGATATCTCGACTGGGGTTTCGTCCCTCAGCTGTGAACTTTTTCGTCTAATGAGCTCGGCCAACTACATTTTCTCCAGTCGCCTTCGCTGAAAATATCGACTGTCGGGCCAAGCAAGGTCCTTGGATACCAGCCTCTTACGTATCGAATTCCATACGAGTTCAATTGTCGGTTGTTGGGACACGAGGGGGCAGGCAGTGGTTACGAGACAGCGTCTCGCTTAAGAATAAATGAAACGGTCAAAGATTTTCGCAAGGGCATGAAGCTTGCGGTCGAGCAGTGATCCGAGGAGCCAGATGTGATTGACGAGCGAAAAACTAATGAGCAGATTTGCCACAATCAGGAACGGAGGCTCAACTCTAGCTCCGTTGGTGCAAGACGGCGGCTTGCACAACACCTTTGCGTAGCTCCGAGGTTAGAAATAAGGGGGAAGTTCATTCATTTTATTTATTCCTGCCGTCAAACCACAGTCAGATCGGATCGATAATAGCTCGTGTTCTCGCGGCCGACAACAGCGCACAATTTGCCTCACCTCGTATCGCCACTACAGCTGTTGGGTGTGCGAAAATGACTGTTGGTTGGGACAAGCCTTGGCGCATATGCATATGCACAAATAATCTTAGGGCGAATTTGATGGAACTTAGTTTTGTGCACCGCCAATCAACATAGCAGCCATCGACATTGGGCAAATAGTTGCACAGCTATTGCACAGCTATTGCACGCAGGCGACACCGCAACTTGCACTGAAGCCCAAGTCGAACACATCGAGTCGCATTCTGAAGAGCAACGACGCAGAACCTCTGCTGCGGGCAAGAAAACAAGGCATAAATGCTCAGTGCAACGTTCCCCCAGCCAGGGGCCGGGAGCGCCGGAGCTATTGAACGGAATGTACCAGGAGGCGACAGCGACAGAGATGGCGCTACCATCGATCACAACGCGCGAAGTGGGGAATGGAACAGAGACCGGCCGGTTGTAGGGTATTTTTGGCCTAAATTTAGCACTGCTGACAATGGCATGAACGCTACAGGTAACAGGGCCGTGAAGCTGGGGATGGAAGCGGCGGCGGCGTAGGCATCACGCCCGTCGAACGAGCAGCCATAGAGTCGGTTGCCAAAGAAACGAGGAGGGATGAACTCGAGGAGATAGCTCATAAATTATGTACGACGCGAGAAAGTAAGCGGTGTCCGTTGCTGCATCCAAGAGGGGGTGAGTGTGTGTGTTGTCGTTCTCCGCTTCGTTGAATGCACTGATGGTGCGGTGGAATCAGGCGGAAGAACGTGTGCATTCCTGTACCTGCCTTAGTGAAAGGTGTAAGCTGCGAGTAGGGCGACAAATCCCCTCAAAGTCAGCCTAATGTTCCCCGCTCTTTGTGCAATCACCAACAAGTAAGCTCTGAGTTTTCACTATCTATGCTCCGTCAGAATCAGTAAGAACGCCCGCGTTAGTAGGTGCATTGGCTGGACAAAACTGGATCCCCGGGTGGGTTGCAGCCTGTAGCATCGAGATCCCAGATAATGCAGCCCAAAAGGGGTCAGGGGTAGCGGGCGAATGAGATGCGGAGACGCGCCCAGATGGATACGAAAGTCAAACGTCCCTTGCATTGACCAAGGGCGCGAGGAGCCGAGAAGCCGCGAGAGCGCCGTAAGCTGTCGTCCGAAGTCCCCAACCGCTCCACTCCTTTTCAGGTACGAGGTGCCCAGGGCCAAGGTGTCCAGGTACGGCCTCGCTAGAGCCAAAGCGGGCTAGACCCCTGGCCGCGATGCCACTCGGCTAGGCGCTTATGGAGTAGGTGAGATCATAATCAGCCGTAGAGGTTGAGTTTTCATCAAAAGCTCGTATCGGTGTGTTGACGGGAAACAGGCATGACGCCAACGATTGCGGCTGGCTCGCCCACGGCGGTTGGTATAAGAGCCAGCCGTGGCCCGGTTGCAAAGAGAATTGTTCTTAGACCTCACCCACAAGCCAATCCTCAACTCACAACTCGATCCTTCAGTCTCTCCCATCTCCCGTTTCCGAACACCTCCAAACAACAACAACTCTCACACAACTAAAGATGGGTATTTCCACTCGAGTTGCCCTTGTTGGGTCCATCCTTGCCGGCTTCGCCGTTGCCTCGCCTGCCTACGGCGGCAACGCCACCGACGGCCATGTCGTCTACACCACTGAGGTCGTCACTGCCCTGACCACCTACTGCCCTGGTGCGACCACGCTCACCTACAACGACAAGACCTACACCATCACTGCGGAGACCACCCTGACCATCACCGACTGCCCTTGCACCATCAGCAAGCCCGTTGTCACCCCCACCAAGCCCGCTGTGGTCTACACCACTGAGGTCGTCACTGCCCTGACCACCTACTGCCCCGGTGCCACCACCCTCACTTACAACGACAAGACCTACACCATCACTGAGCCCACCACTCTGACCATCACCGACTGCCCTTGCACCATCAGCAAGCCCGTGGAGAAGCCCAGCTACACCACCGAGGTTGTGACTGCCATCACCACCTACTGCCCTGAGCCCACCACCTTGACTTTCGGCAACCAGACTTACCCCGTCACTGCCCCCGGCACCCTGACCATCACCGACTGCCACTTCACCACCACCAAGCCCGTCGCGCCCAACACTGATGTCCCCTCCGGCAGCGCCCCCGCTAGCGCTCCCCCCGTTGTCCCCACTGGCACCGGCTCCGAGTCCGCCCCTTCCACCACTCCCTCGGTCATCACTGGCGCTGCTGCCATGATCGCCCCTGCGAACATCCTCCTCGCTCTTGGTGCTCTCGTTGCTCTCATGATCTAAACAGTTGTCTTTGCAGCCTGATACCCCAAGGTCCAGCCTCAAAGGTATACGATCTTGATTGGAACCCGACCCTGAATCGATGAGTTCAAGGGAAACTCGGCGGATACTTGGTATATAATTCTTTCTCCTGTCTAGCACATAAGCAATCCATCGATATCTACGATGGCTGTGTATAGAGTTTACTTATAGATATACTTTTCACTTAATTGAGTTGTTGTACCAACCTTGCTGTCTTCCAATCTTTGAATCTTGTGATGAGTGATATTGCCTCGAGACCGGGGCATCCAGCCTTGGTTCAATTCTTCCTTTCCCTACACATATTCCGAGAGTTCAGAGATCGTATAATTCACCATGAAGATGATGAACGCGGTTATTGTGCCTCGCATCACCGGCCTGGGACGAAAAGTATACAATTTTTTCCGCCCATTCAATTTTGATTGAGTCTACTATCCATCCGATCACACGTCGCCACCATCCCGTTTTGATTCTTCATTCATATCATGTAAACAGCCCTCATTCAAATTTAGGTTATATGTTCATATCTCTTTGCCCAGGCACTGTCTCCGGCGGAACACTTCCATCCCTCGGGGGGAAACACGCGATGTTGACAAGAACCCTTACAGTGAGTGAACCAGTCAGTGCAGCACACAAGTACGTCTCGACTCTCAAGCTCTTTCAGCCCCCAATTGCCCATAAGCTCGATTCATTTCGATTCCAGGTCCAGCTCCTGCACGACATGTCAAGATCAAATGCGAGGGGGGTCAGTTTAGGACTGAGACTGAGCTAATCAGGCGCATGTCGCACTTGGAAATAAGCGACTAAAACCTCGGGTTCCCTGTTGGGGTTCAGTCGGAGTATACAATGAGACGTTGTCTTGAACACGGTAAGAAGTGGTTCAAATGCAGAAGTACAGATGCAGCATGAGTCGCAATGAGCCCGTGCGGCTACGTTGGACTAGGCAAGTCTCTCCCCTATTGATATACCCCTTTCTTAGTCAAGTGGCTAAAGGCTGAAACATAGCTGCGAAACATGCAGCATGTGGCGAAAGCTGAACTTACTCGTGACATAAACAAGAGCCAATAACAGAAGCAAGTTCTCAAAATCGGACGATTACTTGGCAAAAAGGAAGCAAAATCGGTCTAGCTAGTCCAGAACATGCATGTCTTGTCTAGCAAACGCCATGAACTTCGAGCAAACAAAACGACATCCAGTCGCCCAACATTACGGTTAGAATGTGGCGGTTCCGATTGCAATTTCGATGAGATTAAACCCGAACCTGCTGAGAAGAGGGATACGAACCTCGTATTGACTCGTCAGCATCGGACGGTATTGGATGGAGACTGTGCGTAGACGCTGATGCCCTAGCAGCGGCGTTACCGGGGCGTTTTCTGGCGAATGGAAAGCTCGCCCTATTTGGGCGGAAAGCATTGACGGGAAGATTCAATTGGAAGCCGAACCTCGTATTTGAAGACAATTCTCCGAATGCAACTTACCTGTCGTTATTCCATAAGAGTTGCTAATATTAGATCAATTCTGAAATCAATTTGCAGGTTTGTTTATTTTCAATCGCTGATCGCTTGCCAGAGGAACTCAGGCCTAAAGTCAGCAACCGGATTTCAGCCTTTGGGGGCGGCGGCCGATTGTCAGCAGACTAGACAGTTAGCCCGCCTGGAGTTCTCCTTGTACCTGCATATGCAGGGGTACTCGCCGTGAGGCGACTCAGTCCTTGTATGCTCTCTTCACCGCAGGTGGCGGCGCCGTTATGTTCAGATCCTTACTAACGTTTCAAGCCAAAGCGCCTCCCCGCGAGCTCCAAGTATTGTTCTAGGCCCGTGGAGATTGAAAGCTAAAATTGGAGCTTAGCTCACAGGGAATGTATACGTGCACAAATCCCACTTCCATAACTATTCGATACCATGAAGCCATGTCCTGGTAAGCACCAAAAAACGGTGGCTTGACGATCAATGCATGCCAGAGCATCTAACACGGCCATTCATTGTTGGTAATGCAATCAAAGTTTTCACAACAGCGAAATTCTTGTAGGTAAGTTGAATTGTCACACGTCGCTCTAGTCCATCGGGCAGTATGCAGAAGACTCTTCTAAGTCATAAGGGGAAACCTCGATTCCGACGAGTGCTGAAGGCCATTGGAAAGTAGATAACAACTGCTAAGTTGTCAGCACAAGGACCGTTGTGACGGGCGGATGTTCGAGAATATCTTTTGAGATCGATCAAGACTTCAATTGTCCCTGCATTGACGAGTTCAGCAAAATTGAATAGAGGCGGGCTAGATGCCGGCTTTTCTGATGCAGACAGGTATTATGCCAGCAGTGGGAAAATATTCAATGAAGTCCAGTAAACCATATAGTAAGGTAACGGCAAATAAAAAGAAGCAGCAGCAATAGTGCAATGAAGATGCTAAGTGACGATGAATTTTCTGGTTGAATGGGATCCTCCTTTATTTTGCATCGCTGAGATGAGCTTCTTGAGCGTATCTCTCCTCTAGAGCCAGCTGCTACCCTCACCTTTGTCCCGGCATCATCTGGGGTTGGAGTTAGGCCTAGGGTAGCTGAGCAAGAACGTTGAACTCCATGACGGAGTCTGTGATGCTGATATCGCGAAATGAGAAAAGCACGAATCTCACTATACTTAAACTGATGGTGGCAAGCTAAGAAAGCTCAAGCGAGTCGAACAGGTGCTTGAAAGAACACATGTTTTAAAGTGTGGAGGGATTTTATGCGCGAAGTACAAGTTGTTCTTCCACGTGAAGAATCCACGTCGTGTATTGAGAATCCTCCACGGGCACACAATTGTGAGGATTCAATTTAGCCAGGGCCGTAGCAATGCCCGAATAGATATAATGTACGGTAGACGGAAATAATTGAGCGTCGATAAACAGGAGATAGACGCTATATTGAGGCAACCAACCCAGTCTACTCTCTGGAATGGGAGATTAGCTGCCCGAAACCCACAGTGCGACTTACCCGGATAGTAGTCAAAATAGTTATTGTGGTCCATTAGGCATCCTAAGTCAAAGGGTTTGAACTGAATCGTGCACATGCGAAGACATCACGGCCTGGTCAAGTTTACAGAAGCTCGTGGGGACGAGGGATCGGTCTGGTGGGTCCGCTGAGGTCGGTGGTCAAAAAATAATGTTTAGCCGCTGGAACGTGTGCTGTCTTCACAAGTTCCAGCCCCTTTTCCCCAATATTTTATTCTGTAGTCGAAGTTATTTTGCTTTAGTTGTCATTAATAGTGCTCGACGTTCAAATCCAGGATGCGATGATCGCAAACAATAGGTGCAGTCAAGCCTCTGAACACCCTCGCAAGTTACTCCCTGGAGGGGCTGCTTGGAGCATCTGAACAATTAGCTCAATTTGCCATGGTTTAGCCGACACGCCAAAAAGCCAACGTCACTTCTCGCGTATCTTTCACCATCTGCGCCGAAATTCTCTCTCTTCAAAGCCCTCATAATTGTTTGATCCTGTCACGCGGTCACCACACAATCCAAATCATGGCTGAGCATCCATCCTTCACCCTTGCGGCTCTCTGTAAGTCTTGCTTCGGCATTGGCTCCTGAAAACCCTCACCAGCTAAACAATGTTTCAAAATGTAGTGGCTGCAGGCGGAACCGCCGGATATGTGCGAACGCGCTCGGTACCCTCTCTCGTCGCCGGCCTCGGACTTGGAGTCTCGTATGCGTACGCTGGTAAGACATTCTCCTAACGATACTCCAGTATCGGGGCTGCTGAAAACTGATCCTCATTTGCTAGCCTACCTCATCAAACAAAACAAGGATTACGGCACTGAGCTTGCGCTCGGAAACAGTGTGGTTCTTCTCGGCTCTGCAGTCCCGAGGATAATCAAGACCAAGGCCAGAGCTCCTGTGCCATTGGCTCTTGGTGTTGCTGGTGGACTGGCAACGTATTACTACCAGAAGAAAGTTCGGGAGTTTCGATACGGCGTTTAAGCGGAATGATCTAATCCTATCGATGCCCTAGTCTTTCTTAGGGCGTCAGGTTGCCAGTTCGCCTGTCCTGTCTCATTGCACTCAACATTGAGTTCTCAGTCGGGCTCGTTCCCTCCAACCAATCGAGACTACCTATGTAATATGTAAATTTGACGACTGTAAAAATAGATGTCTCTCGAAAATTTGAACATATGATCAATCGTGTCTTGTTATTAGCTGACTCTCTAGAAACTCTAACTCGGCCCTTTCCAACCTTGTCAAAAGGGCTGCGACTTGTCAACTAGCTGCTGAAAGCAGATAGTGCAATAACCTCGTAGGATCTACTCTACTCGCTACGAACAATCATCGCCTCACGATCAGGGCCAGTTCCAATCCACTTGATCTGTTAGGTGTCAGTAATCTGTCGCATCCAGAGTTGGACCCAATAGCAATGATAACAGTGGATACTTTATCAGCTCGATATGAGAAGGATTCTTTCTTACCTTGACCCCAATGAATTCGTCAATGAACTGATGATAATGTCAGCAACATTCGATCAAGAGAGGCCTTTCCCACATACTTGAACGTAGTCTCGCGCTTTCTTGGGCAAATCGTAGTACGTTTTCGCCTCCGTTGTGGGTTTGTTCCAACCCGGCATCTCGTGGTAGACAACCTCGACGCGCTCAAGCTGGCTAAGGCTGGCTGGAAACGAGGACATTTCCTGAGACGGAAGTCAGTTACAAACCAAGGGTCCAAAAAGATGATGCTCGGCCAAGGAGACTAACCTCTCCAGTATCTTTGTCTTTGTACCCAACAGCGATCTTGATCGTCTCGAAGGAATCCAGAACATCGAGCTAGTTTGGGTTAGACGGTACTAAACTCCTTGTTATCTGTAATTCATGACATACCTTTGTGAGGTTAAGCGCAGTATAGTGGTTCACGGCCTGCAATGTATCAGTAAGACGTACTGCAGCTAGATCTTGAGAGCTGCACTTGCCGTGCTGTGTTTTAAAACAACAAGATCTACGTTAATCCCCGTTAGTTCTGCCTCGGAGCCCAGAACAAGACAAACGAAGAAACTGGAGATTGAAGGTCTGCCCAGTTTCGGGGTTTCGTGGTCTGGAATCCAGCGTTTACTTACCAAGCCTATGTAATGTTAGCTTCGACTGTGCTAGGGCAGCATGTACTGCCTTTGAACGACCGTTGAGCTACTCACCATCCACATCGTCGCTTTCGTCCAGTTGACGTTCCCTAAACTCAATTAGTACATCCCCAGAGCGGCATTAGTTATTACACACCCATTCTCGGCCGATGTCCTGCAATTTGGTGCCGACTCTGTTAAATCCAGGTTAGCATCGTTTCCATTGCTTTGGGAAATTTGGAATGAGTTTCGCGGGCAATCACGCACTCGCCGGTATCTTCAGTTGCGAATGGGCCCTGAATGGTGAGTCAGCGGGTTGACATGCTTCATCGGCATCATGGTATCAAGGAGTGGCCTCGGAAGGCTTCCCAGTGACCTCATTCGGAAAATCGAGGAAACAAGTGATTGAATAGGGCGAGATACTAACCTCTCCGACTCTCGTCGTGTATGCCTTGACTACACTAAACACATCGTCAGCAAATAGGGATTTAACAATTAACAACACCAAATCCAGACAGCCGTCTGGTCTCGTTGTTTAAGACCGGAAGCACCCAAGCTTCCAAAAAGGAATAAACTTACCCAATAATGTCTTTGATCTTTCTTGGGTTGATGGCAAGACCGGTGAAGATGCCACCAAGGCCAGTGTTGGACGAGGTCACGTATGGGTACTATCGCATTTCGAGTCAGCATTTCTGTTCTACGCCAAAATGGAGGCTTTGTGTGTTATTTGTCAAAAAGTTCCAGGAGCTCACCGTTCCATAGTCAATGTCCAACATAAGGGCATTGGCGCCCTCAATCAGGACCGGTGTATCACTGTCCTGAGCCTGCTTTATCAGCGAGACAGCATCGACGGTGTACTTGGGGAGCTGGGTACGATATTCCTCGAATCTCTTCAGCTCGTCTTCCACATCGTACTTCAGAAGGTCGCCGTAGCGTTTTGAGTATCCTGAAGCAAGGTGACGGAGTTTTCTCTCGAAGAGCTCGGCATCGTAGATTTCTGCCAGCTTGATTCCAGTTCTGGCGGCCTTTGTCGAATAAGAGGGCCCAATGCCACGACCAGTAGTTCCAATCTTGCGTGCGCCAAGTTCGACTTCTTCCAAGCCGTCGACAGCAATGTGGAGATCCAGGTCGATGGTGACTCGCTCAGAGACGAGGATACGTTCATGGACGTTCCACAGCCCCTTCTTCTCTAACTCGGCGAGCTCGCTGAAGAAAGTCGGAACGTGGAATACGACTCCCGAACCTATCAAACAAAGGCACCCTGGCTCAATCAATCCGCTAGGCAAGAGATGGAAGCTATGAAGCGTCAGTTTTAAGCCGGGAGGGGGGCTGCAGAAGCGCTAACGCAAACGAAACTCCGTTGACCCTATTGGCATGACATCAGTAACCTAGCGTTTACTACACAGAAGATGTGTAACACACGAAATGGAGTGCCCGGCGTTGTGCCCACCCTAAAGACCGTTGAGTAAGGGGAATTCGTGCGTGGGAGGAGGCATGGAAAGGCTCACAGCAGCACGCGCACAAATTTTCACTTTGGAAGACAGAATGTCGACCAGCTTTCCTTTCTACATTAAGTCAGCATCAATCTCCAGTCGTATGATGGGTCAATCGTCCATGGATTGGTTTGCGGGTGGGGTCTCGGATGCGACATCAACGCCAGCGATGTCGGCATGGATGGAGACAGGCTGTGGAAGGGAAGTCGGGAAATAGCTGCAGCACGTACGCCTTCATCGCCTATTGAGAGTTTGATCAGCATTGAATTTCAAAAGACCCTCGCATACAATCGTGCGGGAGGAGTCCGGCACGCGATGGCCGTGATGGCCGTGAATGACTCAACGCGATGTCGCGCAGCTGGCATGCCACAACCGAGGTCGTTGGGGACATGAACGGGATGACCTACCCCATTGGGAGCCGAGAACGATAGTCGTCATGTCGAAGATTTCAAATGAATTTGATGACGACGGAAACAACGGGCACAGATGTGTAAGGTAGGAAGAAACCGAAAGCGCGAATTTGCAGAAGCGTTGTCGGCCAGACGGGTAAGAAAATTCGTGACGGGCTGGTACGTATCACATCACGCGAACGGGCAGCTCTCGGTGGCACCTAAAGTTAGTCTACCTTAGACTAAGAATGACGACGATTGGAAGGAGGGGCATTAGTGGGGGTGGGGCCATTGACATTTACGGTATTACGCTATCCCCTAGTAATAGCTGACGATCATTGACAACACTATTCCATGTTTGATGAGGCGCTCATTTATGGTATTTCATGCTTGTTCGTCTCTCACACGCATTCTCCAGAATATTTGACCATTTCCCAACGGCACCGGCATAATGCCACTTCAGATGCTTGCGAAAATGATCCGCCCTAAAAAAGTCTTGGCCGGCTCACACGCCCTGAACGGGTGCCCCTCTTCTAAGTGTAGCAGACGTTCTTTAAACCTGTGTGTCTCTTGTGTGTCCTGGGCACGTTCCCGTGACCAAATCGTACAATTCATCACCGCAATAACCAGACACGTCATACTCTCCAGGGCGGGTGACAGAGTCGTGGAAGGCTGCCTTATAGTCCGATAGGTTCGAACAAGACTAGAAGTTACGGTGTACTGAGTTCACATGATTTCAGCTTCGATACTGCTTTTGAATCGGTTTCTGCACAAGGCACATTCATACTGCTTCGCGGCCTCATGTGCACTTTGTACTTTGTTAGTCGAAAAACTGGGGGATGATAGCCAGCTTATGGATTCGGGTGCGTTTGATAGACGTACCTCAGCTCTTCAGCTGTCTCGAACTTTCCGGCTTCTTTGGGCAGCATCCACACATGAAGAACGATTGTGCCTTTGGGTTCTTTTTGGGTGTAATTCCCTGATCGAAGTCAAGCATCCAGCCCTTATCGGCGAACTCAGGCCCGGTATGACTACTCGCAGAACCGAAACTCGTGATACTGGCTTGTTGTCTGAGGGTTCGATGGCCGGAGAGATGAGTACTTCCTTCGCGCAAATAGCTTCTACTCAACCTTGGCCTGGATGGGTGTAACTGTGGTGATGGCTCCTCGTCGAAGGGATTAGTCTTGATAGATGCATCATCATGCTCGGGTGGATCCTCAACCCGGGTTGGCAGGTCAAGGGGGTGGGGATCAATAGGTTCGTCCCACGCCAGAAACCTAGGAGGGGGGAGAGGAGGGGGAACCGCATATCTAGATATATCTTCGTCGGAGTGTGTTGACTTGTTAAGGCCTTGAGCGGCCAAATGGCTTGGTATGTCGCGGGGTTGCCAATCAAGATACATCAATAGAAATTATCTATCAACGCCAGTATTTAAGCCCGTCAATAATTAGCCCAAATCATTATAGTCCATAGGGCGGGCAGATAGATTCCAGTACGACCTCCAAGTCTATATGCCCACTTTACCCGACACTTCCGAAGATCGCGTCGGAGATGCTGCTGGACTACCATTATAAGCCTTGAAATCGGCGGAAAGGGCTGCGACCCATGATGATAAGCCCCGACTAGCGACGGAATCAAGAAGCTCGCCTCTTCGGGTATGTCTTCTCTGAGTGTAATCCAGCGAGCCCATGTCGTCTTGTCTTTCAAGAGGTTGACGATAGGGCTCGGGTCAACCCCATCCTGCTCAGCGAGTCGGGCATGGGTGAACAACTTGAAGGTAGCGTATGAGAGTAACGCGGGATAATCTTCTAGTACCCTCAGTCCAATCCTCTAGAAGTTCCCGCCCCAGCTCGCGCCTAGCTGCTCAAGTCCGTGCTTGAACGAGAGCGTCAAGCTCGGTAATGTTTAAATAGTCCAGACAAGTGGCCATTATTGCAAGATGACCGTTGCCGATGGCGTTGTGTTCCAGATCCGGGTTAAGGACAGGAGATCCATTGCTGCTTAGGAAGAATTCGCGCACTGACTCATGGATGACCTGGACAATCCTGACATCTCCGTGCTCGAAGTTGAGTGATCCTGCTCCCGCATGCAGAGATAGCGCCTCGAAACCTTGGTCCTAGGACTCATCCACTTTGGTATTTTTGCCTTCAACTAAGCCCCTAGAGACACTTCTGATCTGCCTCTCAAGCTGATCGTCGTTCGCAGTAAAGTGGTCTGATGTGCGCCACTCACTGAGCGACGCTGGCGTAGGCTTCCTGATGAACGCCATTATGTGATGCCACTCGTGAAGACACAGAGGCTTGGCTGCAAGAATGACCCATTGGAAAAGCCGAACGGTGACCATTCTTGTCTCCGGACTGAGACCAGAAAACATCTCGGAGAATAGGGTCTCAAGTGCTTCCGGGACGTTCTTGACCCGTTTGATCAAGTATTGCATGTCCTTTCCATCATCCCAATTTCTAAGCACGTCGTCCATCACCAGGACTACCCATAGATGTTGCAACATCGTGACTATTGTGATGTTCCATGATTATTTCAGGACAGTTGCTAAGTGTGACAAACGGAAAGTGCCTACTGGATAGGCAGACACTTAGATCAACTCCCGAGGCATGAGCGGATTTAGTAATTTTTCGCCAGAAGTAGGCCATAGGCCGTATCTTGTCCAAATCACACTCATCGAGAGCGTCCACAAAAATGATCGTTCTCATCTTTGTCTGCTGGTTAAGCATCGACTCGAAGAAAGATTTGAGCTCTGCTTCTTGCCAAGAGGGCTTCTCTGACTCAATGTCGCCTCTTCCCAAGCTTTTTTCATCCCAGAAATCCTGGAAGTGCCAAAGATTCCTTCTATCGCTAGGAAGAAGCTGATACAGCAAGGACCGGAACAGGCCAAGAGGCGAGTGCTCAAGGTCACCTCCTTTGGCGCTGAAGAAGAATGCTGCGGTCCGGTAATCAGACTTGGCTTGCCCCAGCGCAGCTCGGCGGAAAGCCTCCTTGATTAAAGTTGATTTCCCTGTGCCTGGCTTTCACTTCAGCCAAAAAAGGCCATAATGCTTCTCTCGATTTCTGTGGTTGAACCAATCTTGATACAATTCATTTTCGAACAGCCACAGACATGTCTGTTCAGCCGGTCTTTCCAGACTTTGGTGCCAAGTATTGATGCCTGGAAACCACACAGACTCAAGGCAAATATTGTTAACCTGACTACCATTGGTATCTTTGGGCTGTTGAGCTGTTGAGCCGACACTCAAGAATGACCCACGACGCTGTGTTTGCCGACTCTGATGGGATTTCTGCGTTTTCAGCCTCACAGTACAGTGGTATATCGAATCAAGCTCTCCAACTACTTTGCGACAGTTCGGATCATCAATCCCCGAATACCGGCACATGCCCAGATGATTGGCTTGAATAATCTCAGCGTATTCACGGTGGTCTCCAATCAAAGAAGAGTAATCGAGAACGACCTTCTTCCCAAGTTTGGCCCGGTGAAGGCCTTCTTGGAAGGCCTTGACTCGAAAGCCATACTGCTGCCACAGTCGAGAGAACTCTTCCTGTGCCCGTTCTAGATCCGTGGTCTTCAGACCAAGAGCATTGAGAGTAGCGGGCGTCGTCTCCATACCCAAAGTGCTGACAACAGACCGCACCACTTCGCCTAGTGCCGCTACATCTAGGCTGCCTCGGTGAGGCGTCCCGAGAAAGACAACTGTCGCAGTAGACTCCACAATATTATTGAGATCTCTTTCTTTTGATGACGAGGATCTCGCGAGCATCTAGAATATGGAGTTGGTAAGGGCTTTAATCACACACGATGACCTCGACTCACTTCCTTAACAACAATCCCGCCGAGGCTGTGAGCAACGCATCCCAACGGGCGATCGAGAGTTCTGTTTCTGCATAGCGCGAACAAAAGATCCTTGCTGTGTGAGAGAACGCTATTATGATTTACCGCACCGGCCGTGTACTTGGTGATCTTACTGTCATACCCAAACACGAGAATGCGCGAGTTTGGGCATGCCTTGGGGAGCAGATCAGCCGGCCATAATACAGGCGTGACTTGAGTATTACTGTCCTTCGCAGTCTTGACAGAGACTATCTCCGCCTCGGCGTTCACTGCAATATTCTTCGATGAATTCCGGCGAACATGGGAAGTGAAACGTCGCACGAGGCTCTTGCGAGGTTCTTTGTTAGGTTCTTTGCTTCCCGCTGACTGGGCGGTCGTTGGTGATTCAAGTGTGTAAGGGGCTTTAGTGGAACAAGTCCATGTTTTGTAGGGATGGCCCTGTAAGCCATGGACGATGATAATACTGTACCCGAGGTCAGTTGGTGATCACTCATTGAAGTGTTCATTCTGAGTTCAGAATGCGCAGTAAGGACGCACTCCACGATTGGGGAGTGCAATTGTCAGGCTCATAGACAACAAAGATCCCAGTATCTATGATAAGACCCCGCATACATCATAGCAAGATGAGGTGTTCGACATTGGGCGTAGATGGTGAGTGGGGAGGAAAGATGATGAAGCTTAGTTGATAAAGCTCAGGCCGCCTGCATTACCAGTTCTGGGCGCAGCTCAACGGCGCTTCTATTTTCGGATTAGCGTCTAGTTTAGTCCCCCAAAGCTAGGTGCCTTGGTGCGATACCTGAGGAAAGCTGAGCTGAGTACCGACTGCTACCCTATGATAAATCTCCGAGTTTCAGAACAGTGACCTCACGCCTGAGCCCAAGTCTCAATACTTATAACATGAAGAGATAGATATGTAATAAAGCTGATACTATCATTAACCTAAAATCTAGCCCGAAGCCAAGAAAATGGAGGGTGAAAGGAAGGTGTTATTGTTGTGAGACCCGAGTCACTTAAATTATTTAGGGTTAACAAGAGGGTCTCATCAGCGTCTAGGCCATGCCGCCTTAACCTGTAAGAAACCACCCATTGTACTTATCATGGATGAAGAGGGAATTTAGATTGATTAAGTCGAAACGTCGAAACTTCGAAACCAATTGCACTCCTCGCTCCTCTTGCACAGTCAGCAATAGCGTTGCGGGTCAATTGCTTCGTAATCCATCTATCTCCGGCTCAAAATGGACAATTATTTCCGGACGTTCCGGGGAGCCCCTTGGACCCTCTCTGGCTCGGTGTTAGACGGGTTGACGGGGCCGGAGAGCCAGCATTACGCCGAAATGTCCCAGCCTGGTTCATGCCCCCATTCTTGATTTCTAATGCCGAAGACTCAACGGCGGGCTCAGCCTCAATGCGTCATTCTCGGTGCTTTTTCCAATACTCCAACGCGTCGGAGAGGGGCCGCTCACTACGGAACGAGGGTGGCAAGACGGACACGCGATCCACGGCCCACGGCGGGGGAGCTCGGGTGACTTGCACCAGTCACCCCAGTGAAGTGTCCACTGAACCGCTGGAGGGATGTCATTCCAGAGGATAGGGGGATGCGCGGTGTAAGCTTCAGAAGAGCAGTACCTCATCCATTGATGAAGTCTTGAGATCAGTCAACAAGTTAGTGGTTTCTGTGTGATGAGTAGATAGGAATCGTGGAGTTAGAGCTCAAGCAAATTGTGAAATACTCAACCCACATTTGCAAATACATCGCTCTTACTCAACGTTAGACCAGCCGTCGTCCAAGCATCTCAAAACACCCCACCGCAACTGGCTGGAATGCCCTCACACCTTGGCTTCCGGGAGCAAACAACATGCCCATCCATCGATCAGAACCAATCCCCCGGAAAGCTTTTCTCAGTTGACTTACATAGTCCAATACCCGTGCATATTGCGATTCCGGATCTCCTTGCGCGCCGCTGCACAGAAGGCCAGCACCTCCTCCTTGGACCAGCCGACCACGCGCGTGAGCAGCGCCAGCGAGAAGGCCTCGAGCCCCATGTCCAGGTTGGCGCACTGGTACGTGTCAATATCCTTGAGCTTGGGGTCAACCGGCCAGGTGTTGAACGGCCACTTGAACTCGCGGTGCACCAGGTCGACGAGGCCCGCCTTCTCAATCGTCGGCGTGTCTTTGGCGATGCTGCCGATCTTCACCGACGCGTCGTACAGCGCCTCGTGGTACTTCCACACCTGCGAGTCATTGGTGATGATACCGTCGTCGCAGCCCATGGGAAGGGAGAGGTCGGCAATCTCAAAGTAACCGCCGGGTTCGAGGACGCTGGGTTAGCATCATCAATATGAGCCTTGCTCTTAGTGTATCGATCCCTTACTTGTAGGCCTGCTGGAAACGGCGGGCACATCAGCGAAGCAGCCGGCTATGCCACGGCATAGGATGAAGTCGAACGGCCCAGTCCAGGTCCGCTCTTTTCCAGATCGTCAATCTCGAACCGGCAATTTGAGGGGGATCCTCGACAACGGCTTGTTAGCAGGAGGGTTGTGTCATTGTGATAGCAGTACTCTCACCAGCGATGCTGGACAGGGCTGAGGTTAACGTCAATGACCTGTGGCTCTAGTGAGCCAATTCAACTTCTTGTCTGCCAATGATAAAGTCTGCTTGAGCCTCGTACCTGGGCAGAGGGGTATGCATCAGCTGTAGCCACGGTTAGCCATGACTTCATGGTTACTAATGGCCGGGAAGCTAAAGCTTGTTTACCAAAGTCAATTGCCCCACAGGCCCGTGCCGGTACCGATCGATATCCAGGACTCGCTTTGCCTTGGAAACCCCGGGCTGAGAGCCAACTCGCTGTCGAACTGGATGGTCCATAATCTGGTGTTGCAGGTCTACGACTTCTAGTGCTGGGCCCTTGTTCCAAACCAAGCTGGCTTCACTTACCAAGGCGCTCGTTCTCTAGCTAAATCCCGTCAGTCAACGTCAGCCACTGATTGGATCAAGAATAGCCACTCTGATCAACCGACATACGTCGTCGTTGTTGGGAAAGTTGTACTCTTAGCAGATGTCAAACGTCAGCCGACTGCGCCTCAAAAGGCGATGAACTCTAATTGCTGGAATGAGGGGTAGCGAAAGCGTAGTAACGTACTCCCCTCGCTCATCGAGTGGTATCTCCGCCCGTTTTCGTGCTTGCGCTGCAAGATGCTGGACCGGAGCGATGCCAAGGAAGACTCCTCCTCGAAACCCTGCAGGGAAGACCGTGCCAATAATACTGGGTTTTTGACATCTGTCAGGCCAAGATTGAAACTGCGTTAGGTAACATACCACATCCAGGGCCGAGTCGTTGTCCACGGCCACCTGCAGAACGGTAGAGCACGAACGATTAGCAAGCCTGCCACCCTTGCGGATCAGGGATGTCACCGCGCCTCACGATCAGGGGAGCTTGATTGTCGGCTTGACACATGATAAAGGAGTTCACGAGATGTCGCCGATACAGAGAGAGGAGGGCCGTCACGGTGGTCTGGAAGAAACAGATAGAGGATCAGATGAGATGTTTCAGTCTCTGGTCCGGAGTGGGCCTGTGGCTATTTTATACCGTTGTGTCCTTGTTCAAGGTATTCAGCCTTGTTCATGGTATTCAGGGCGGCAGAGGTTTCCACAGGTGCTGCTGGCTCGACTCCAGTCAAAGGGCAAGACCAATACAGTGCCATGAACATCTGGAATTGAAGATTGACAGACACCCAACGCGAATAAAGCGAGTCATGAAAGGTCACAGAGGAAACTGTTCACGAGCAAGGAGATGAGATGCCTCCCTCAGGGTCCAACGATGGCAGCAACGCGATGGATGTGAACCCACCCGTCTGGAAACCTCTCCGCTCCTTGGACAAAGGCTAAGCAACGATGCCCTGCGTGGCAATCGCCTACAAAAGGAAATTAAGCCACCGATCCCAGTTCCGTCGCAGCGGAAGGAGAAAGGTGGGATTCGCTCCACCACATGGATGGAAGATAGATAGCCTGGACCGGCCAGTGTGGAAGGGGACGTAGCGACACGCGGTAGCGGGCCGTAGCGTCGGTGTTGGAAGCGCTGTCCTTCTTCCGCGGCCTCTTGGCGCTCTGGGGTGTTGCAGTGGGTACGAAGTTCAGTGCAAGGCGTGGGGTTTCTTGCGGATAATAATGCCTCTTGTGTTCTGCTTCAGTCCAGCATCGCCGCAGTTTGGCAGTCAGTGTCAACGCTCCCATGCGTCGCAGGCCAATCCAACGGCATGTCGCGCTGTCACATCATACGCCTGGGCATCGTCGGATTGCACACAGTGCTGACAACAAGTGGTGGGTATTCGTAGGCAAGCGTATTCGTAGGTACTGTAGCAAGCAGATCGTTCCATCGACTGACCGACCACGTCGCCCTTCCCTGTCTCTCACGTTTCCTCTTCTCTTCGACTTCCCCCCTCTCTCTCTCCGCGGATAACTGTCTCCCTCCCACATCACATTTCCTTCTTCTCCTCCCATCGATTCATCTCGACCGAACCGCCCAAACCTTGGCCTCAACTGCCCGCCGCCCAGGCGATCCAGCCCACTCTAGAAGACGCATCACGCTGGTTTGTGTTTCGCACACAGACAGCCCGCCTCACTCTAAGTCCCGGTCCTCCCCAAATTCGCTCTTAGCGCACGGCGAACCCGCCAAGTTAGCGACCTGTCCGGCCTGAGCAGTCGACCCCTCCCCGGCCGCGCCCCTCTCTCCACCGTGAAGGGATCCCCCCATCCCTCGCCGAAAGTCGAAACGCCCTGTCCCGTCGCCCTGTGGGTGGCCTTGTTCCTCCCCTCCCCCCCGGGCGCGGCGCTGGCTGAGAGCCCCGAAGCCCGAGCCTAAGCCTGCCTCCACTGAGAGCTTGAGCGCACGAGGTGGGATGCTGGCCAGGTGAGAGGTTACTGACCTGACCTGGAGGCTGGAGCGTCGAAGGCACTTTATTCGTACGGGGAAAGCTTGGAAGTTGCTGCCTCAGGCATCCGCGTGTTCCGGCTGCCGCCCGAATCCGTCCCATTCCCATGGCCCATTCCCCGTCCCAGCAGTGTCATTCCCAGACTCAATCCCAGTCCCAGTCCCAGTCCCAGTCGTCCAACGACGATACTGCTGCTCTCATTCTCTCCTCTTCTGCTTCGCAGTCCCGTTCCTATTCGCATTCTCCGGTCCCGTCTCAGTCCCAATCTCGGCCTCGGTCCCTCTCTCGTTCGCAGTCAGCGTCGCTGTCTCTCCCCCCCGTCCCCGTCCCGTCGCATCGTGAGGCGCCCGAGCTCTCCCTTGCGACCACTCCTACGTCGTCATCTCCTGCATCGTCTCCTCCCCCGTCGTCTTTGTCATCAACCTCACCCTCGCCGTTGCACTCCCACTCCCACTCACATTCCCGTTCCGATTCACGCACCCTCCACCTCCACCTCAACCTCCAAAAGTTCCGTCCTCGTCTTCACCTTCCTCTTCATCACAATCACCATCGCCATTCTCATCCCAGAGCCAGCGCCGACCGCATCGACAACTCTCCGCTGCGTCGAACATGGAACCGACTGCTTGATCGAAATAAACCCGTCGTTATCCCCGTCGCCCCCGTCGCTCCCGTCGCTCCCATCCGCTCTCGATCCTCCATCACTGCCGCCATGCCGCCTTCCAAGACCTCGAATGGCTCCGGTGGCCAGGTCAGCCATCGCCTGCGCAACTTTTTTCGCATGAATACTGGCAGCAGTACAGGCAGCGGCTCTAGCGAAAAGGAAAAGGAAAAGACTCCCACCGCCGCGTCCACCCCCGATGCCTCCTCCAAGTCGTCCCGTCACACAAAGTTCTTCAGTAACACTGTCGGCCGCCTGCGCGCCCACACCGTTGCTAGCGAGGGCAACCAGCTCGACGAGGCTATGAGCCCGACCGCACACGCGAACCCCTACTTTGCCCACCAGGGCCAACCTGGATTGCGTCATCACAACGCCGGCTCCGTGCCCCCAAGCCCTCCCGATACTCCCACCCTCAAGGTCCAGGGTCCCGACGGCACCAATGCGGAACAGGCCACCAGCGAAACCAAGGAGGAATTGGCCCGGAGGCTGAGGAGGGTTGCTAGTGCCCCCAATGCCCAAGGCCTCTTCGCCAAGGGTGAGGCCAATGGTGAACGTCCTGCCACCGCCGAGCTGGGCAAAGACCCTCTCGTCGCCAATCACGGCCTTGGCTCCCTGGGCCTATTCGAGTCCAATAAGATAGAGGCAGAAGCCAAGGCCCAAGCCCAAGCTGCCGAGGATATCCTGGCCGCTCTCCCCGCTCCGCATACGGCCATGGCCTTCCGTAGGACATACAGCTCCAATTCGATCAAAGTCAGGAACGTCGAAGTGAACCCGGCGAGCTTCGACAAGATTAAACTTATTGGCAAAGGAGATGTCGGAAAGGTCTACCTTGTCAGGGAGAAGAAGAGCAGCCGCCTGTACGCCATGAAGAGTAAGTGTCGCCTACCGCGAGCAGTATTGTTGAGCTGTTGCTGACCAACATAGTCCTGAGCAAGAAGGAAATGATCAAGCGCAACAAGATCAAGCGAGCTCTTGCTGAGCAAGAAATCCTAGCCACCAGCAACCACCCCTTCATCGTCACTCTCTATCACTCGTTCCAGTCTGAGGATTACCTCTACCTGTGTATGGAGTACTGCAGCGGTGGCGAGTTCTTCCGTGCGCTCCAGACCCGTCCCGGCAAATGCATTCCCGAGGAAGATGCCCGCTTCTACGCCGCTGAGGTGACGGCCGCCCTTGAGTATTTGCACCTGATGGGCTTCATCTACCGTGATTTGAAGCCAGAGAGTGAGTTGGATTCGTCATGCGAACAAAAATATTTGCTTACAAATTAACTCCAGATATCCTGCTGCATCAATCCGGCCACATCATGCTGTCAGACTTTGATCTGTCCAAACAGTCGGGCCCCGGCGGCAAGCCGACCATGATTGTAGGAAAGAACGGCGCTAGAACAGACGCACTCCCGACCATTGACACGAGATCATGTATCGCCAACTTCCGAACCAACTCGTTCGTCGGCACCGAGGAGTACATTGCGCCAGAGGTGATCAAGGGCAGTGGCCACACTAGTGCTGTCGACTGGTGGACACTGGGTATCCTCATCTACGAGATGCTCTACGGCACGACACCTTTCAAGGGCAAGAACCGCAATGCCACCTTCGCAAACATCTTGCGGGAAGATATCCCGTTCCCAGACCACGCCGGTGCACCCCAGATCTCCAAGTAAGCTTACCCCCGAATTGAACCATGTTTCCCGTCCAGAGTTAACAGCCACGATAGCTTGTGCAAATCCTTGATCAGGAAACTACTGATCAAAGACGAGAACCGCCGGTTGGGAGCTCGAGCAGGTGCCTCGGATATCAAGGCGCACCCCTTCTTCCGTACAACACAGTGGGCGTTGATCCGTCACATGAAGCCCCCGATCGTTCCCCACGCCGGTCGGGGCATCGACACGGTCAATTTCCGAAACGTCAAGGAGAGTGAGAGCGTCGACCTGAGTGGATCAAGATCGATGAACCTCAAGGGAGTGCCCTTGGATAGCGGACTTTCAACGCCCGGTGGAGACATTACGGACCCGTTCCTCGAATTCAACAGCATCACGCTTCATCATGACGGAGACGACGACACGCATCACCATCACAACATCTCAAATCTTAACGGTTCCTCATAAAAGATTTTAAGAACGAGCCTAGAGAGGCATCGCCTGTGCGCTGGTGCGAGTCAGTCAAGCTCCTCCGTCAGGCGGTTCAGCCAGCCAATCACCCACCACTTACATGTACACGTGCGGCATCATGATTTTGGAATTCTTGTATCGGGGCGTCTGTTTGTCGTGCATTTCCAGCATCATTCGAATCATTAGCCACTCCTTTGGAACAAAACGAACGAAGAGCGGCGGGTGGACGGAGAGGAGAGGCGAAGAACAGCGCTGAGGGAGTCGGCGATCGTTCAGCGCTGGTTTGGGGGTCCGATGGAGGTGAGAGTTGGAACAGAGAGGATTAAACTCAGCATTCATAGTTTGTGTGCTGTCAAAACGGCGTCGGTCTGGTCTGGCGTTTCGGGAAGAGCGGGAAAGAGAGCAATGTTATGTACAGTCTTGACCAGTCCACGAAGATGAAGAGCACGTGAAAATCTACCACTAGAGCAAAAAGGTATTGTTTTCCACTTCGAAGCTGTCGAGCTTGCGTATTTTTTGTGAGTATTCATAGGTAAGTCGCGTGGCCGATGTGGATCTTCTTATCGATGTGGTTAAGGTCAGATGGGCAAAAGCACTCCCACATGACCAAAGTCTGAACACCACCGGACACTGGGCTTACGGAGGCGCAGGGCACATCTGCCTAGTTGGACCCTTGTAGTCTCAGATTTCTGACAGCTAGGGCGCGATTATTCAAATAGTGCTCGAAATGGGCCTTGAGGACGATTCGCATGATGAAGGCATGGCGCTCATGGGGTCTCAGAAGTGTCTTGGCTGGAGGTGTTGCGCGCAGTCAAAAGCGCCAAGGGCCTGCCTCCGGTCACTCACTTACGTTGTTTCATCCTGTTCATCAAGACACTAAGGGCCTGCTCACCCAAGAGTAGACAAACGAAGAAACCAGATCAACCGCCTGTTTTTAATCCGACTTTTGTACCATGTCGCGGCATGGTCCGGCCTCGGACCCCCGGCACCGGTCCTCGCGGCGGAGGTCATCGGAGCGGGGCAGATCCGGCGCCGACACGATGCAGCCGCGGCCGTATCTCGTCGAGTGGTGCGCGCAGACCTGTCGCCAACGGGGCATCCTGGACGTCGACGAGCTGAGAGAGGAGATGGCGCTCCCGAACGAGCTGGCTGGCGACGGCTGGTTGTCATGAGGGGCACCGAGGCCGAGATGGACATGGCTGTGGGCTTGGAGCTGGGTGACAGGAGGAGAGGGTCCGGGTGGGCGTGGGAGTATCCTGAAGCTGAGGCGAAGGGGAAAGAGGCCGGTGATGGCGGCGCGGGAGCACGAGGAAAGGCTCAAGGCATTCGACTCTGCCGTGCCGCGCTCTCGACCCAAACCCGCATCCCCATCCTCCTCCTCGACGGCCTCCCGCCGCAGCTCCCTTCTCGCCCCCCTCGTCTATCCCGCCACTCCCACCGACGCAGAACCCCAAGCACCACCCGCACCTCGGACGGCCGCATCCCACCCACCCGCTCCGGCCTGGAAGACGCCCTTTGGGACAGCCTCGGCGACGCCCTTCCCCTGGAGCACCTCCTCGCCGAACTGGCCTACCACGCCTGGCTGGATGCGCTGGACGCCCTGCCGCCGCGGGACGGCGATTCCGTCGATGTTCTGTGGACGCTCGCGCACGCCCTCGAGACGAATAGCGACGCGGCGAGGGATATGGAACGCCGCGGCCGGCCGGCCGGCGTGGCGTCGGGCGACTGGACGGGGCTTGCGGAGCGGCTGCACCGGCGGATACAGCTCTCGGCAACGCTCTCGCTCCAGCCGGCGGCGTCCAAAGACGGCAACTCGCGCAGCCTGGACCGCATCGCGTACCTGGGCGGGCTGCTGTTCCCGCTGACGGTGGTGTCGGGCATCCTGTCCATCGAGGGCACGTACGGACCCGAGGGCTCGGCCTTCTGGGTCTTCTGGCTGGCGGCGGGCTTGTCGAGCGTCGCCGCGCTGCTGGTCATCTACGCTGACCACCTGCGCGGCCTGGACGTGTGGATGGAGGTCGAGGCCGGCGAGCTGCTGCTGCACCACCACCGGAAGCAGGAGTTCCAGACCGCCGGCGGCGACCCGGAGCGCGGCGAGGCCCGCGTCACCACCGCGGCCGACGGCGGCGTGTACGTCGTGCAGCGCCGCGGCGACGGGACCGGCGGCCGGGCGTGGCGCCGCAAGGAGCTGGGGTGGGTGGGCGCTGTGAAGAAGATGAGCGGGTGGTACATGTGGCGCGGGAGCCCGGGCTTGGAGTTTCGGATGCCGGGCTGGGAGGAGAGGGTGAGGGATTTGGTGTGGTGATGTACCGCAGAGCTTACATAGATGGAGGCGAAAGAGGCATTGTGACATTATTGCTTTTGGTTACAAACTAGATGCAAGACCCAGCCCATGTAGGAGACATTTCCCGTGTTGTTGTGCATTACATCCCCTCCTTTGCCCATTATCAGACCCAGCCGGCCAGCACCCACATATACAGTTCCTCCATGACATGACAGCCAACGTTCAACCGGCGAATGCACAACACAGCCCGATGGTAATACACCGCCATCAAATCTCACAAAACTCCGCTGTGGTTAACCCAAAAGAAAACAGAAGCTTTACACCCGGTCCACGCTCGTCCGGCGCTTCCCCAGCCCAATCTTGTCCTTGCCGTCCATCCACGGCCGCAGGCACTCGGGCACGGCCACCGTCTTGGTCTCCTCGTCCCAGCCGTTCTCCAACAGCGCGGCCAGCACGCGCGGGACCGCCAGCGCGGTGCCGTTGGCCGTCCACGGGAAGGCGATGCGGCCGTCGATGCGCGTCCGCGTGCCCAGCCGCCGGCTCTGGTAGTCGGTGCACAGGCTCGCCGACGTCACCTCGCCCCAGCCCTCGCGCCGGCTCGGGAAGAAGGCCTCCATGTCGACCTTGCGCGTCGCCGAGGCGCCTAGGTCGTGCGTCGGCATCGACAGCACCCGGCAGTACAGGCCCAGCGACGAGAGGATCTCCGTCTGCATGTCGAGCATCTCGTCCATGACCTCGATGCCCACGTCCTCGTCGGGCGCCGTCCACGCGAACATCTCCACCTTTGTGAACTCGTGCACCCGGTACAGGCCCTTGGTGTCGGCGCCGCGGGCTCCGGCCTCGGCACGGTAGCACCGCGAGACGGCGACGCGCTTGAGGGGCAGGTCCTCCGAGTCAAGGGTGGTGTTGGCCTTCATGCCTGCGAGGGCTATCTCCGAGGTTCCGGTCAGACACATCTCGGGTACGTCGCGCTCGACATCAGCGGCCGACTGCGCAATGGTGTAGACTTGCTGATCGCCGCTCTCGTCTCGGGGCTGGAACCCGCACGCGGCACCGATGTGGCTGTATACCATGCTGGGCGGCGATACCTGGGTCCAGCCGTGACGGGTGGTCGTGGCGAGGGCATACTGGACGAGGGCCTGCTCGAGTTGGGCCGCCTCGCCGAGGAGGTAGTACCAGCCCCAGCCGGAAGCAGTTGCGGCGCCGGCAAAGTCGAAGAGGCCGAGTTCGGAGCCGATGTGGACGTGCGAGCGCCAGATCTTGTCCTCGGGCGACTCGGTGAATGTGGGCGGGTCGTTGATGTAGGAGAGCACCTCGGGCTCATCGCCGCGCGGGGTGTCGTCGCTGGTGAGGTTGGGGATCTCCAGGGCCAGCTCCTCCATCTGGGCGACGGCCTGCGATTCGCCCTTCTCGATGACGGACAGCTTCTGCTTGAGACTCCGCGCCTCTTCCTGGATCTGCTCGCGGCTCATCAGCCGCACCTCCTGCAGATCCTGATCATCGCTGCTGGTGGCCGGGTTGGCGAGCTGGCGACGCAGCAGGTTGGAGCGCTCGCGCAGCGTGCGGCCCTGGCGCTGCAGGTCCTGCCACTTGGCGTGCAGCTCGACGATCAGCGCGGCGTTGGGCGCCTGGCGCTTGTAGTTGCGCTCGATGCAGGTGCGCTCGTACAGCTCCGGGTTCTGGCGGATGTGCTTGATGTCGACGATGGGCTTGGGTGCCGACGGCGGCCGTTTGGCGCTGGCCCCGGCGTCGGCGAGCCCGCGGCTCCAGCTCCATGCCGGGTGCGCCCTGGGCCGCAGCAGGTTACGACACCGCAGACGTGTCAATGTCCTGTTCATTGTGTGTTGTGCACTTTGGAGTGAGCTTCTCATCTCATTGCTACGAGGGTGAGCTCGACGTCGCTCCAAGCTTTCGCCGGTGGGATGAGGCTCACGAAGTGGGTTTATGCAATTATCCGATGCCGATGCCGATCCGTCCCCGACTCCATCACGAAGCCCGTCGCAAAGCGCCCGCAGCAACCTTTGAGCCGGCTTTTTTTCAACTCTGCCGCGGGTGGACGATCTATGATTGCAGAGGGGGTATATTTGTAGACGACGTCGACTACATTTCTAAGCTTGCCATCGTTGATATCTTCCATGCTCTCTTGTCGTGGAAGCATTTTTGTTTAACAACATCCATGTCGTTGGCGTGGATCCTCTCCCCCCAAGTAGGGCCGACTTTCATGACAATCAGGCCACCCATTGAGGCCCATCTTTTCAGTTCACACAATCAGTAAACCTTTTCACAGATATCCCCAAGGCCCTAGAGTCCAATTGGTGTGGTGCCCTCCGCCCCGCGCGTAGCCGCCGGTGTTCATGCTCTGTCGTTGCGTAGCCTTCACATCGATGTCGCTTGGTCGAGACGCTCCGTTGGCGCCTTGCTGCAACCAAACCTCTCGGTCAATGATTGCCATTGCGGGCATCTTCAATTGACAGAGTAGGCTGCCCCCAGTCCACGGCCCCAGTGAGTGCACTACACGAAATTGTCCGTGTATTTGAGGCGGTGCATCACGGTACCGTGCGACCTTGGCTTCGATCGGGTCGTGCTCAGGAGTGGCATCTGCAGCACTAGGTTTTGCAGCCTCCTGATCCTCACCAGTCTCCAGTGGCGAAGTGGGAGTGTCGGCAGGCGGCGCACCGCTGGATCTCCGTTGTAAGTTGGTGTTGCTCCGAAGCTGGTCCACGCCCTTGCCGGCAACGAGCGCCCATCCCCTCTTGGCAACGATAGCCGTCACGTCGTCGATGATTCGCTGCTTGATTCCCAAAATGTTGGAACCCCCGCCTGTAAATATGATCCGGGGCATACAGATCGCCCGCACATCGAGCGGTAATTGTAGGAGGTGCTGGTAGATGAGCAGGTGAATCGGCAGCTCGTGGTCATCGAAGGTTGCCTGCGCCGCCAAGGCATCGAAAAACGTCTCGTCGCAGATCTCCGCCATCTTCTCGAATGGGATTTCCAGGGTAACGGGCGGATTCATTGAGTTGATGGGAATGGAGGCCACGCCGCTTTGGAGTGCGTCTTGTGATGACTCTGCCTCGGACTCGTCCTGCTCCTCGACCGTTTCCAGTTGCGTCGACTCTCTGTGAGATGCCCTGGAAGCTGAAGGCCTGCACCACATCATGCGGCGCAAAATATCATCGCATTCGTCGAAGCTAATGATCCTCGGTTCGTCGTCGTCGTATTTTTCCCGTAGCAAGGAGTGCATAGCCTTGTAAAGTGCGTTCAAGAGAAGCCTGCCTCCTCTGACACTCCGCGTGCTTTTCACTTCGCGGTACTCGTAGACACTCGTCACAACGGTCTCGGACCAGCCCAAGTCGATTACCAAGGCAGAGCGGACGCCCGCGGACACGGCTGACGTGACTGAGGAGGCCATGAGAGAAACAGTGGGACATTGGAATCGGTTGAACATGGTGTCCAGTACGGCAGTCAATAATGGCACCGGCACAGCTGAGTCCAGCACAAGACCCAGCCTCCTAGGGCGAGAGTCGATGAGCAGATATCTAGGTCTCACATAAGTATACACTATAAGCCAGACATGTGATGAGAACGTACTTGGTGAAGGCATCCCGGACCACACGCTCAAGGTTATCCTGGCAAAGACCCAAGTCGACATCCCGCATGTCGAAGCGCCAAAACTCATGCTCCGGCGACCAGTCCAGCCCAGCACGCCGCCCGGGTCCCTGCCAACTCCTGAAATCGCCGACCCGGCGCTGGTCCTCGGGGCCGCACTGCAGCGTAGCCTTGGGCTGCGAGTCGCCCGCAAAGCCGGCGCGGATATGGCGCGACCCCAGCTCGATCACGACAACGTCGTCGTCGGCGCGGACGGTCGACGGCGAGCCATACGTGGATGCGATGTTGCGGCCCGGGGTGTGGGGTGTGGACGGGCCGGACTGCCCCTGTGTGGGCGCTGCGCGGATGCTGGCCACGCTCCGGTGGGCAAGAGCCGGGCCTGCGCCAGAGGCCATGGCAAAAATCGAGGACGAGGACGAGGCCGCCGGTCGTTTTTCCTGCTTTTTGAGGCGTTGCAGAAAGCCAAGCCTGGCCGGGTCTGGTGGTTGATCGTTGCGATGCCGTTGTTCTCACTCGAGCGTCGTGCGCGTCGTTGGTTGGCTGGCCAAACCTGTGACGTCGGCGTTTGAAGCGCCGATGTGCCGGCAACTGGTAGGCCTAAGTCACTGAGGTAACACTAAACTCCAGCGGAACGTGGGGCGCATCGTGAATCAACAACCTCCTCCCGCTCAACCATTGCGAAGCACACTGGCCCTGGAGGCTGTATGCGCTCCAGATGGGCATCAAAGGGTAAGCAATTGCCTCTGTCTCGGATTGAAATCGATCAGTCTAACCTAAACCCTCGCAGGATTTATGGTGAGCTCGGCAAGGGCAAGCGAGTCTCCGTCTCGAAGCTTGCCGCCGACAGCTTCGTGGACTCGAAGCGCCCACTTCGGCTAGCCATTGACATTGCCATCTGGCAGTTTCAGACCCAAGCAGCCCAAGGTATAATGGCTCTTCTATCCTGTACCTAGCAAGATTCTAACGACCCCTCTAGGTGGAACGAATCCTGCCGTTAGGACCCTCTTCTATCGCCTCGCCCGCCTCCTCGGAACACCCATCGAGCCCATTTTCGTCTTCGATGGACCCAATAAGCCAGCCCTTAAACGCAACAAAAGATCCGGTCGCGGAGATGGCGTTGCCACTGCACAAGCAAAGCGCCTAATTCGGCTCTTTGGTTTCACCTATCACGATGCGCCTGGTGAAGCTGAGGCGGAGTGTGCGCTTCTGCAGCAACACGGAATTGTCGATGCGGTTCTCAGCGAGGATGTCGACACCATCATGTTTGGATGCACTCGAACTCTGCGCAACTGGTCCGGCGAGGGCAAGGGCAACAATACCCCTACCCACGTGTCCCTCTACGACATTACAGAACTCGGGCTTGATCGAGAAGGGATGGTTCTCATCGCCCTAATGAGCGGAGGCGACTATCTGCCTGATGGAATCCCAGGCTGTGGTGTCAAAGTGGCATGTGAAGCCGCGAAAGCTGGTTTTGGGAAATCCATTTGCCGTCTTAAGGCGTCGGACAAAAAAGGGATCCAGGCATGGCGAGAGTCATTGGCGCACGAGCTAAGGACAAACGAGAACGGTTTCTTCAAGACACGACACAAAGCGCTAGCGATACCAGAAGACTTCCCAAAGTTCGAGGTCCTTCGCCTCTACACCCATCCAGTTGTTTCGCCCGAGTCTAGCCTTGAAGCCATTCGCGAGAAGTTCGGCCAGAGGCGCGATCTCCATCTCGAAGACCTGAGAGAGTTCGCTAGGGAGACCTTTGACTGGGATTACCGAATAGGGGCTATCAAGTTCATCCGTGTTCTAGGCCAGTCTATGCTTGTCAATAGCATCCTTCAGCAGCAGACTGAAGGGGACCACGTTAAAAGAATCATGGGTTGTCGAAACCATTTCAGCACCGACGGGACCACCGAGCTTCGTCTACAATATATACCACAAGAGATCGTTCCCATCGACTTATCCAAAGAAGTGGACGAAGAAATCGCCCATGGTCGAGGAGGACTGGCACTGAACAGCGACGACGAATTTGACACACCAGTGGACGGTGTAGAGTCGACTGGAGCCTTAAAGCCTGTGGGCAAAATCTACGACCCTACGAAGCCTGATTTAGCCTGGGTGCTGGAGGCCGTGGCCAGGCAGAGTATACCTGCTGCTGTTGAAGAATGGGAGGCTGCTAAGGCTGCCAAGTCTGCCAAACCTGCAAAAAAGGCACCAGCCGAGAAGAAGGCTCCTACTTCCAAAGCCAAAGCTGGGAGTGGCATGCCTTTTGGAGCCCTTGATCAGTATACGCAAGTCGCGAAGCTGGTCACCAAGGACACGGTACCTCTGAAGACAACAAAGGGAACCGGACCAGACAGACCCAGCATCACATCACCAACCCGGACTTCCACACGCCGGCTGCTGCGCGTGCCGTCCCCGCTGGAACCTAGTAAGCAACCCACGCTCTCAGCAGCCACCAGCCCGGTCAGCCAGACGACCCCTTGGACAATTGCCAGCTCACCAGCGACGCCTAGAAGAACCCGCGGTCCTCCAGGTGCACAAGAAACGATTGTTATCCCATCTAGCCCATCCAGCGCAGCGGACTCCCCTTCGCCTTCACCCTCACCCTCCCCATCCCGTCGGTCCCGGGTTCTTCCCACCTTCAGCCAGGAGCTGCCTGAGTCGGTTCGCTCGATACTTTCCTCGAGTGGCCCTGCGGAAGTGATGACGAGGCAGAAACCAAGAGGTGTGAGAACGACACAGAAAGTGGCTGGCCTCGGCAGAACGCAGCTTGCGAAGCTGAATCAGACCTCGATGGAAATGTTTACTAGAAAGGTGGCCAGGCCTAGTGCCAGTCAGCCGGTCATCTCAAGGCACCCTATCCCTCAGCCAGCCAAGGCATCGTCACAACCCATCGATCTTGACGACGGATTCAGCGACTTCGACCCGGACTCATCCGAGCTCGAAGCCCTCACCTCCCTCATCCCCCGCTCACCAACGTCCCCGAGCAAACGCCCCAAGGACATCTTCTCCAGCAGCCCCAGCCCCGGCCCCAGCCCAGTGCGGAAGAAGAAGCTGCTCGTCCCGCGAACCAGCGCAGTGGGCTTCTTCAACGAGGTCGAGGTCGATGCGGACGAGTACGAGGACCGTGTCGCTCGTGAGACCGCGCTGCTACAGCGTAGGGGCGGCCGCGGCCGTGTCACGCGGATGAGCGACGTTGCGTATGTGGACTTGACGCTCGAGGATTGACAAACCGCAACGACTTTTGATTTCTGGCGTTGCTTGGGATGGGGCGTTCATGGGGTTTCCCGGCTTTTGCATGGATAACGAGCAGCTCGAAATGAGCATTTTGACGACGGGGCTGCAAAATGGACACACAATATGAGTTCTTGCTATGTAAATTTTATACATTTCTGGTATCATTCCTTCGTTGACTTATCTGTACAAGTATTGTAACTAGCCCCAAAAAAGGCTTATCCTGGGTCTTTTTTTACGCCTGTCCCGCCATTTTATATCCAACCGCCATCCCTTCCATGCCTATCCCTTCGTCTTTTCGATCTTTGGATGCTCTCTAGGTCCCTGCCATCTCCAAGTCGGGATCCACCTCGGTGCCCAGGTCCCGCTCCTCGAGGAACCGCCGCCCGAGGAGGTCGTCGGGTAGATACGTCTGCCGGACGAGGCCTTCGCGGTAGTTGGGCGGGTACTTGTACTCGCCGCCGTAGCCCAGGTCGCGCATCAGCCGGGTCGGGGCATTGCGCAGGTGGAGAGGCACGGGCAGACTGGCCACGCCGGGCTCGCGCAGCGCGGCGTAGGCGTTGTTGAGGCCGCGGTAGGCGCGGGTGCTCTTGGCGGCGGCGCACAGGGCGACGGTGCAGTGGGCCAGGGGAATGCGCGCCTCGGGCATGCCGATCTGCTGCGTGGCCGTGTAGGTGGCGGTGGCGAGCGGGAGGAGGGAGTTGTCAGCGAGGCCCACGTCCTCGGAGGCGATGACGACCATGCGGCGGGCGATGAAGAGAGGATCCTCGCCGGACTGCAGCATGCGGGCCAGGTAGTACAGGGCGGCGTCTGGGTCGTTGCCGCGGACGGACTTGTGGAAGGCGGAGATGGTGTCGTAGTGCTGGTCGCCGGCGCGGTCGTAGACGAGCGTCTTGGTGAGGGACGCCTTGATGTCGTCCTGGGTGATGCCCGTGCGGGTGGTGAGCGAGAGGGCGAGCTCGAGGAGATTGAGGGCGGTGCGAGCGTCGCCGTCGCTGAAGCGCGCGAGGTAGGCGACCATGGCGTCGTCGAGGAGTGGCGAGGCCGGGTACACAGATTCCTCCTCCACCAGCGCGCGCTTAAGGATAAGGATGACGTCGTCGGTGGTGAGCGGCTGCAGGGTGAAGGTGCGGCAGCGCGACAGCAGGGCGCTGGCGACCTTGAAGGACGGGTTCTCGGTGGTGGCACCGATCAGCGTGACGGTGCCGGCCTCGACGGGCTTGAGGAAGATGTCCTGCTGGGCCTTGTTGAAGCGGTGGATCTCGTCGCAGAAGATGATGGTCTTGCGGCCGGTGAGGGCGAGGTCGTTGCTGGCCTCCTGGAAGAGCTTCTTGACCTCGCCCACGCCCGTGCTGGTGGCGTTGAGCTCGATGAACCGGCTGCCGACCATGTTGGCGATGCACCGCGCGATGGTCGTCTTGCCGGTGCCCGAGGCGCCCCAGAGGATCATGGACGGCACGCGGTTGGACTCGATGAGGGACCGCAGCACGCCCTTGGGGCCGACGAGCTCCTGGCCGTATACCTGGTCGAGAGTGCGCGGCCGCATGCGCTCAGCGAGGGGCGCCGAGCGATAGGTCTTGGTCCTTTTGACCGCGGGGCCGTCTCCGTTCTGGTGTTTCTGTTGCTGGTGCTGTTGCTGTTGATCCGTCTTCGTGTCCTCTTCCGCCGCCGCCTCGGGATTCTCGCCCAGGGTCACGCCGAAGCCGGCGCCAGGCCCTTCCTCAAAGGTCCTCTTCTTTCCGTTGACGGGACCACCGCCGCCGTTGACGGGAGTCGTCGGGACACGGCCATCAAGGGCGGCCTGGCGCTTGGGGGCGGGCGTGGAGAAGAAGGTCGACGCAGAGCGCTTCTGCGAGGCGGCCTGGGGCGTCTGGGACAGCGGCGGCGTCGAGTCCTTGTCCTTGTCTAAGAGGAAGCTCACGCAGCCCGAGTCGATGTGGCTGTTGATCTCGGACGGCTTGACGGGCTTGTTGCAGATGGGGCAGTCGACGGCCATGGTCGGATCGTGGGCTTCGGTTTCGGCTTCGGCGAGGCCTTGTTTGGTCGCCAGGTGGAGGGCGAGGACGCTGAGTTGACCGGGCTGGGAACTACGCATGAGCCATCCAGTGTTGCATGCAATGATCCATCCAATGTGCCATCCAATGTGCTGCTGTGGCCGTTCGCATCCAGCCTAGACTTTGTCGACTCGGGGGGTGGGTTGCAGTGGAACGCGATCTTGCTGTAGGGGAATTTTATCGAGATGAGCTGCGCAGTGCGTATGACGCGCTGTCACGCTGCCGGGTTTAATGGCCCGTCCGGTAGGCTACGTACCGCTGTAAGCGCGGGGAACTGCCGGCTGACAGCGGGCCGCGCCGTCCACATGGGCTTACTCGTAGCGAGCCTAAGAAAAGCAGGCTGATGATGTATGCAAATCACTTCAAACTCATCGCATAAACTTGCTTCAAGATCCATTGTATTGTCCGTAGCAATCATCAAGTATAGACGCTTCCTTCTGCTACTTCTCCCCTCTCTCTAGCTCCAAACAAATCCTCCAAACTTCTCCTTTCCGAAACACATCTCCGTTGAAAAAGACTTCCAGCAATGCATCCTCCCCGAAGAAAGATGCAGTCAGCCATCCGCCCACCCATACCTATCAATGCAGCCAAAACGCCCATCCGTGCTACCCCTCCTTCTCGCTGATCGTTTTCAATCACCAAGTTTTTCCTCATTCAAATAAACCTCTAGCCACATTAGTCCAGATGTTCTCAAGGTCGCGGTCGTAGTGACGAGTCTAAGCAGACGTCTTCAGGGATCGTATCTTGGGGGACGAGATGCTGGTCTCAGCCTTGCGCTTCCCCAGCAACGACTCGGGCGGCCGTGTCGGGCCCGGCGTGCTCTCGCGGTCTTGTGTCGCCTCGGCGTGGCACGAGGCGTGGTACGCTCGGTTGCCCACCAGCACCGCATCCAGCCACACCCACTCCTGCGCCGTGTCGAGCCACTTGTTCTCGAACCGGTCCTGACAGATCGGGCACACGGTGTTGATGCCCTTGGACGGCTCGGGAACGGGGATGTACTTGGGCTTGGCTGCCTCTGCTGCTGCCTTGGATGCCTGCGCTGAGGCCTCTTCGGGGGCCTGAATATGGTCCGTATCGACCACTTCTCGCGACTTCACCCAGTCCTGGTTCATGTTAGTCGACCATGTCTACACCAGGGAACGAGACGATTGACTTACCTGTTGGTCAACATACCAACTCCGGTGCATACCACGCTTCTCAGCTTCGTTGCTTCGCTGGTGAACTCGGAAATGCCAGTCCATGTGAGCCGTCTTCTTCTTCCTGCCCTCCTCATCCGTCTTGAACCGACGGCCACACTGCGTACACGGCGGCCCAAGCTCATCGTATAGTCTGGAAAGCAAGGATGGGTGGAATCTAGCTCGCAGTTAGCGTCATGCACAACAAAACAGACTGTAGATTGACAACTTACGGTTGCCTCAGCGCAGCAGGGTTGACTCCCTTGCCAGGTGGAATGTCAAACCTCATGAGGCCAGCAGCAGCCTTGGTAGACGCCAAGAGATTGGCAATGTTAGGAGGCAATATCGATGCAGGCGGCGCGACAGGAGCCGCTGCAGGAGGGCCAGATGGCAAGAGACCAGCCAGTCGAAGCTGATCAAGTAGCGCCATGGGATTATGTCCCTGAGCCGCGGGAGCTGCTGGGGCCGGCGACGGGCTTGGGGCTGGGGCCGGTTTTGGTGGCTCAATATGAGTAGGCGGTGGCGATCGGATAGCCACGTTGGCATACGGAGGAGTTGGGTTTGGTGTCGCATTCTGAGGAGTTGCGGACTGCCTCGCCATCAACGCCGCCAACGCCCCTGCCCCAGCAGCGAGTCGAGCGTCAGAGTCCCGGTGGCCGGAGCCGCGGGAGCTGGCGAAGGAGTTACAGTCGCCGGTCGTGCCGGCGGTGCCTGAGGAAGTACAGGTGTAGGCGTAGGGGCAGAGTTCTGGGCCGACAGGGCCCTCATGTTTACGGCAGCAAGTTCAGTTACTTTGTTCTTAATGAGCTCGAGCTGGTCCGGTGGCAAGCTAGTGCTGTGCACAATGCCTTGGAGGTCCAGGAGGGCTCTTAGTCTGGTCTGAACACTAGCATCATGGGGATTTTGCGAAAATTCCGCCTTGGTCGCCACAATCAGGTTCTGAATGTCATTGCTCAATGTTTCTATGCTTATCCCAGCCGGTGCGACCGTTCCAGCAGCTCCATGCGCTGCGGCATAAGGAGGTTGGAAAGGTGCGGAGGCTGAACCAGCAGGCTGAGGAGTCGAGTGAGGAGGGTAGAATGGCGCCTGGGGCTCTGTCAGTAATAGTTCAAATAAGATCGCAAAGGAAGCGCTCACTTGTTGGCCCGGATAGGGTGAATTGCCGTTGGAGGGCGGATATTGTTGAACTGGGTATCCAGGAGGCGCACCAGAGCCTCGCATTCCGGGAGGTGTGGGAGTGTCGCGATGGGGCATGGCTGCTCGAGGCCTGCCTGGCATCATTCCTTGCTGAGGCATGCTTGCGGCTCGCGCCTTCATAAGCGCATTCTCAATCGGGCGCACCAGCTCATGTGAAAAGACAGGCCGGCTATCCATCGATCCAGGAACGGGCTCCTTCCACGTCCTCAGCATCTCTTCCATCTTGCGGCGAACGGGCTGGTCGACCACAGCATATGACTCCATGTATGTCTTGAACAGGTTGCGGCCGAAGTAAAGGGTGTATGGAGTGCCAACGTTTTTGACGATCGAGTCCAGGACGTAGAGAGCAGGTAGCTTCTTGTTTGGGGGTGCCTAGCAGGAGCGTGAGCAATTATGACTCTTGGTACGTTTGCGATGTCAAACAAGGGGCCACGAGAGGCCTCAAAACTCGTATCGGGAACTAGACCTACCTTGATAATGTGCTGCTGTAGAACTTCGGCGATGGCCAGCGCGTGCTCCGTATTCTCTCGAGCAATTACTGTCAGGTTGCTGATCTCGAATCGCATGTTGGATGAGAGATCCTCCAAGGCCTGGCGGTAATCCTCCGCCACCTCAGCTGAATCAGAAGACATGGTGATGGATGTCGCTGGATATGAAAAGAAGGAAAAGGAGATGGGCGAGCTGCAGGCTATGAATGCAAGAGGAGACGCCTGTGTTCAGCGCAACAATGAGGATCCCCCGGTTCAAAGGGCGACAAAGACGCGTTCCCAGAGCAGTCGAAGACTTTGATAGACAAAGGCACCAAGGACACGGTGCAATGGAGCACGTTCTAATCTGGTCAAGTTTATTCCAAGAAGCCTCCTTCCTGGCGCACACTGCCTCCCCAGTCCAGCCCCAACACCAGATATTTTCCCAGAGCAACCTTGCGGACTTCGCGATCAAGCCCCAACAGACATGAATCCAACCCGTCTTCACCACGAGCGCGCGCACGTCTCTGCAGTCTCCAGCGAGACTATCGCAATCGATTCGAATGCAGCTGGGCGATGATCGGGGTCGTGGAGTGTCCCAGGTCGCGTGTGTAGTGAGCTGATTGAAGGCGAACAGATGCAGACTCCGAGGGGGTGTCCAGTCACGGTGTACGGGGATTCAGTTGGGGGCGATCCTTCGATAGCGTTCAGAGGTCTGGTGGACGGAGGTGTTAGGAGGCCGACGTGAAGAGTTGATGATGTGAGCGGTGCGATAGCTTCTTCAAGGTGTCGTTGGAGATTGTAGCGCTGCTCCTCACGTGACTGGTCTCAAATGATAGGTACGTACCCTCCAGGCCACCCCAAACACTCCCATTGTCATTACATGTTGTCGAAGCTTCTTTTTGTGCCATGCATTCCATTGTCATCGCATTGTCAAACTTTAACCAATAGAAGCAGCATTTTTTACACTAGAACTACTCTACTACAGAGACTCGAACGAACAACGATTGTTTTAAATAGTTTGAACCTAGAAACATCTATGACACTCCTTAAAAAGACGGGTATTCCGCTAAACACATAACCAAACGCCATTGAGCCAAACCATCTCCTCCATTGTTCCCTCCGCCCTTTGTCTTTACATGTTTTGAATCCTTTTTCGTTTGCTGAATGACCCTTAGAATCGCGACATGTTCGCTTCAGAGTATCTGCTGCTACGGCGGCTGTGCATGGGGTGCAGAGCCGTGGGAGGGCGCTTGACAGCCGGCGCAATGGGACTTCGTCGGTCCCACTCGTCGTCGGCCTGGGGGCTACGAGAAGGAGGAGAGTAGGGAGCCTCACGCTCAACATCGTAGTCGGGGTGAACGTGGGAGTGAATAGGGCCGCTGATCTCTGGCCGCGGGGAGGGCTCCATGTGGTTTTGGCCGTCCTTCTTCTTCCAGAAAAAGGACATGAACGCGGACTTTGACTTCTCGTTGCGGACCGAGTTGCTGCGGACCGAGTACTGGTCCTTGTAGATGGGCGGTCCCTGGCTAGTCGCGAGAGAGCCCTCGGAGCGGACGATGCGGGCACTAATGCCGTTGGCCGAGTCGCGGAAGATAAAAGAGCAGACGATGTTGAAAATGCCAAAAGTAATGGCGAGGACACCTGCAGCGAGGACGAGACGCCAGAAGGGGAGGCCGATCTCGTCGCTGGCGTTGGCAGGCTGGTTGAGCTTCCCCAGGATATTGCAGCCGATGAGGGTCATGGCAAACCCAAGCCAGGTGAAGCCAGACTCATCGGAGAGGACGGGCCACGTGCGGCGGAAGTATGACTTGGCGATGGGGAGCTCGGAGACGGCGAGGAGGATGGAGATGGTGCTCGTGAAAAAGAGAGAGGCGGCGTCGAAAAAGAAGAAGCCGTTGGAGGTGTCGATCTTGATGATCAGGGTCCAGCACGCAACGGAGGCGGTAACCAAGGTGATGAGGGTTATGGCACGGAGGACCTGGAGAATTATCATCCCCGGTCCTCGGATCGAGTTGCCGTTGAGCATGGCTGGTCGTAAAAAAAGGAAATGTCGTCGGTAAGAGAGAGATGGTGCAGGTCTGTAAAGGTGTTAGTCCATGCAATCAAAAGGTCTTCAAAGAGGAAGAGATATCCCTACCAAATAACCTGGGTAGTGTTGCAGGGAGGGTTTTGAGCGGGCGTGTCAATATCTGGCTCGCAGAGGAAGAAGAGAGCGTTTGCAGGTGAGTGTGTAAGTGGGAAGAGTGGGAGATCAATGAAAGAGTTAAGTAAGAAGATGGAACCAGTCCGGGGAACACGAAGGTGAGAAAGAAGTCAAGAAGTGAGGGGAAGAGAAAGAAATGACTGGACAGTCGTTATTTTAGTTCACGAACACCATTGTCTGAATAAGTGTCAAACAAATCAAGGAGAAGGGGGGCACACTGTCACTGAACAGCAGGGCGGCGATTCTTTAATAGCAAATCGGGCACGCCCACGAACGCAACAATCACAACACCGTCTGACAAAGGGGAAAAAGAAAACTGCAACTGCAGGAAGAAAGCATCCCTGTCGCGGGCGGCAAGTGAAAGGAACAAGCATGGGGAATCGGGATCCTCGAGCGGGAGGGAGGCGCGTCGTCGTTGGAGCGGGCTGCAATTCGTTGTTTCGAGTTGATGGAATGGCCGTTCGGAGGCACTGGAGCCCAATCAATCTCACGGGACAGGCTGGCCTTGGACGACGCAGGAGGAGGACAGAGTCTGAACGCGCCAGCAGTCGGCCGTTTCATGGCCTCGATGCTTGGCTGCGGGCGCGTTCAAGGTGAAGCGCAGCCAGGCCAAAACATCGCGATGGAGGTGGTCCCCAGCCAGGGCCACTGAGCCCAAGACCGCCCGCCAGCGCCTAAGGCCTGGACGAGCCCTGAACACCAAGACCCAATGGATGGCCCGCGGCCTTGACTCTCTGCGAGCAAGTCAAGCTCGTTCCCGGGTTTGCGCCATTGCGGGTTGCAGAATTGGGACTACGAGCTTCTCAAGACTGGGGTTGGGGAGACGATCGATTGGATGTCCGCGCACCAGACGGGAGAGTTGTTTCAGAGGGCCTCGGGCCTCTCAGTGGGCCGCCGTGGTGGGAATTTCAGTGGACCATCGCCTATTCGTGGTCTGCGGTACAGCGCCAAAGGGAGCCGCCCACGTGGAGACTTCGAGTTGCCACCGGTGAAGGCTAGGTATTGACCTTGGGGTAGTTGGGTAGATACAGCCAATAATCACGACTAGAAGATGCAATTGGGGATGGGATCTGGGGTAGGATAGGACGAGTTAAGGTTGGCTCTAGACAGGTATAATTGAAATGCTGTTGGCCGAGTACGAAGAACAAACAGCCGACTGGAAGACCTGGGAGACCTAATAAGCGACCCTAAACTTGACACCGCATCAGCACTCGTCCCAAGTCTGTGAAGAGTTGTTGCGAACTATGCAAGGGGTCGGTCAGGACAGCCCATTGAACATTGAATGTCGAGCTTTCACTTGTCGGCTTCATCCTCTGCAGCGGTCTATGACAACGATGTATCGTAATTTTGGAACTCCGTGCTGTAGCCTGAGATCTCGCGAAGCCTCCCGGGTAACCCACGTACTTCGTATGTCACCCATCATCTCTCTAGAACCTCAGTAATCATCCCCACGTCGCCCATTCCTTCAGTCCATCACCGAGCCGCCGCTATGGCTCCATCATCCCACCAGAGCCAAACAAATCTCGTACCGAAAAGCTTGCGGTCCGGCCTGGCGGTCGCTTATGTCTCGGCCCTCGTCCCACTCTCAAGCGCCGGTGGCTTCTCTGCCCATAGCCGCGATGCTATTTTGAACTTCCGCAATTTCCAGGGCCCTCCTCAGCGCGTAAACGCTCAGGATAGCCGCAGCCTCGCCCAGCTCCGGCTGACCACTTCTCAGGCCCGCAGATGCTTTCTCGGCTCACAGATCAAACTCGTGCTGTTCGGGCACAAAGGAAAGCTGCTTCGTCGTTGTGTCTGACCATCGCTGCCGAACTTTGCTCCCGCACACTCGCGTTCACGTTACATGTCCTGTAAGGTGCGTGTTCCAGCGTACGCCACCTCAACTCGGATTCGTGTACACCTTCGCATTGCTGCCCGCCTTGATCAGGTGCTTCGGACAGTAATTGCCGGCCGTCTTCTCCCGCCGGCCCATCACCTCGCAGCGGACGTTGGTCTGGAACCTCTCGGGGCATTGGCGGAACTCGCCCTTCTGGGCGCAGCCACACGTGTACAGGATGTAGTCCTGGATGCACATCCTCACGTCGGGACCTGCGCAAGCCGGTCAGTCGCTTGGCCCGGGAGGCGTGGACTGGAAACCATGGTCGCGGGGGATCTCTTGCCTTGACGTGCTTGTGGTGTGGTGTGGTGGTCTGAATCAGGCTGTGATTTGGGGGTTGTCTGTCGGGTCCTTTCTTTCACTTTTCCCTTGCCAATCGCGACAGCAATTTGCTGCGCCTGTTGGACAAGCGTGCTGCAGAGTGAATCAATCCCTTTGAAGACAATACCCGGGCGTCGCGAACAACTGTGACCTGTCAGTATGTCTATGTGACCAAGGAGGAAGCCCAGCGCGGCATGTCCGAGAGTATCGCAATTGATAAGGCGAGGTGGTGTAAGCGGCCGTTAGTGGTGGATCACAGCCAGGGACAAAAGGTACTTAGCCTTGTATGCAGCGCCCCAGACAAACCCAGGTACCTGCATTCACTCCAAAAAAGCGAGGCCATTCAGGTTCAACGCCCCCGATCCGATTGGCTCCCTCCAAACCACCAAAAAGGTCACCGCACCGCCGCCTCCAGACGTTCTGTGACCGCCGCAACTTTTCTTCCTTCTGACTCTCTCTGTCTCTCTCGTGTCTCCCGCAAAACGCACCCCTAACGACCCCTCACGCTCTCTCCCGCACCAGTCCCGTTCACCATGGCCCGCGGCAACCAGCGCGACAAGGCTCGTGAGGCCAACCTCAAGAAGGCGGCCGGCCAGGTACGTCCCCACCCAGCTGCTGATCACACCGCGGCGTCCCTGTCGTGCGCTACCGGCCAAGAACTAACGGGGTTCTTCTCTTCGCCGACTGCAGAAGAAGGGCAACAACATGAGCGGCACCGAGATGCAGCGCAACAAGGAGCAGGCCGCCGAGATCATGCGCCAGAAGCAGGCTGCTGGTAAGATTGCCCCTCCACCCCCCGCCTCAAGCCGAACTGTCCATGGCTAACCTATGTGCTCTTCTCAACAGCTGAGGCCAAGAAGGCCGAGGTCAAGAAATAGTCGGTCGCCTCTCGGCTCGCAAACGACGCTCTCGGTTCATTCGCCATCGACATTGCTTTGCATACGACAAGCACGAGATGGAGGAACAGAACAGGGACAGGGAACGGCACAGGGCGGCACGGCACGGCACGACCATGACTTATACAACGATTTTGCGAATTATTTCAGGATAGCAAAGGCGAAGTGGTGCACGGATTTGGGTGCCTGAGTTCGGGTTGCCTTGGGACAATTACACTAGCCGCTTAAATGCAACTTCTCACGATGTCGCTTGTCCCGTCACGTCTGTCTTTAACATGTCTCAGGTGTCAATGCTGGTGCCTCTTAATACATCTTTCGATAGAAAGCAAACGATCTACTTAAAATACAGGTTTGTTCCCGGAAAAGCCCCATTGCAAAAAAGGAATTCATAATATTAATTCGCCTAGAGACTATACGAGCCAGTCATATGCACCTTCATACCCGTGAAGTGTGATTTAAAGCCCTCCAAGCTACTCGCGTAAGATACGTCAAAGAACCCTCTAGATACCATTGTATAAGATTTCAACCCATCGTCTTACATCCCCCAAAAACCATGTACAGGTGGCTGCACTTGTTTATAGCGCGGCCATCTTGATAGCCAAACCGCCTGATGGAGATGTTAGCAGGGGCACGGGTTGACAAGATCGTGGAGAAGGGGAACTCACCAGGTTGGCCGCCAAAAGCGCCAATGCCCTGGGCCTCGGCGGGGAACGAGCCAGCGGAGCATGACACGACGCAGACACAGCTGCCGTCGCTGCCCATGGTGCCCTCTCCGGGGGTGGCTGCTTCGGTGCCTTCCGGAGCGCTGGCCACGGTGGTGGACGCGGGAGGAGCCTCGGCCTCGCCCTGGCCAGGTGTCGCGGCAGGGTCGGTGATGGGAGTCTCGGCGCCTACGCCCTTCTGCTTGATGGCGAGCGCCTGGAACATGGCCTGCGTCTTTTCCGCGGTAGGGTTGATGGAGAAGACCATGCCCTTGCCGCAGTGGCCGGACTGTCCGCAGTAGAACCCTACATCTTGTCAGCGTTGTTGTCTTCATAGTCGTGCTGGAGGTGGTGGCTTGACTTACACAGAGGGGTGTCGACCATGACTTGCATGGCAACCTGGGGAGCCGGAGACACAGTGTTGTTGGGGTTGGGCATGAAGCCGGAGTTCATGCCGCCCTCAAGGATGTCGCAGGGAGTGTCGAAGGCAGACTGGGTGACAGTGTGGTTCTGCGACAGGAACTCGAAGATGACGGTGTCGCCGATGGGGATCTGGTCGAGCTGATCCGGCTGGAATATCAGGCCGCCTGGGCCACCGACGGTGACGGTATGAGAGGCGGCCTCGGCCGGCGTCTCGGTGGCAGCAGCACCCTCGCCAGCTCCGGCGGTGATGGTCTGGGTGACGGTGACCTTTTCGTTGACGGTGGTGGTCTCGGCGCCGTTGCCAGAGTTGACCCAGATGATGATGACCTGGGTCTTGTCGCCGCTCTTGTACTTCTTGTACCCGTCCGAGTTGCTCAGATCGATCTCGATCGCATCTCCGACTTCCTTCCACTTGTCGTCGCCCTTGTTCTCTTCCTTGCTCTCGGCCTTGTCCCCCTCGGGGTGATCTCGTCGAGTAGGCAAGAACGAAGAGTTGGGGTCGCGGACAGAGAGGGCCAGAGACAGAGGCGTCATGGCCAGAGCCAGGGTAGCTGCGAACATCATCTTGTCGGTGTAGATGGTTGAAAAATAGGTATTATATGGGGTTGGGGTAGGTCCAAAGAAACTTGGAACGCAGGTAGTCCTGTCAAAGGATGGATTGTAAATAAAGAGGGCTTGAATCGACGTAGCGATCGTGGCTCAAGGAGTCGAGGGCCTGCTCGTTGAAGAATGAGACAAAAGACAGCGTCGAGAAAAGAGCGAAACGCGTAGACAAGGTTGTGAAGAAGAGATGGTCAAAACAAGTTGATACTCCAGCAGTAGAAACGGGGGACGGCTGGCGACTTATATCCAGACCGACCGACACACACAGAGACACATTTGTAAATGGACGCCCAGCCGACTGGGCGTCCGTGCAAGTCGGCTTCAGCAGTACCCGTACGAAACACACAAGGCACGGCTCCGGTTGCTTGGCCCCTTCGGCTGTGGAAGTGTCCGAGCCAGGAGCCCGGCCGATGCGACGGGCCAGGCATGCGGGAGAGGTTTTGGCTGTGACAGATTCGTCTCGGGTCGTGTTTGGTGTAGTCGCCTTGGACCCCTGCTGAGACCCAAAGCGGCAAAACACTAGACAAGCGAGAACGGCTTGCACGTCTGTACTGGCCGTGAAGGCGGCCGTTTTGTTGATTGACCATTAAAAATGAAGTTACAATTTCTTTTCTCATCTCAATCTCTATTTCTGTCGCTGGGAGATGCGATGCACGCACTCAAAGCCTTCCGTTGGGCATTTTAGTAACCCTGGTTACTTGGTTGCTCCGGTAGGTCGACAAACATCGCCTGGCCGTTTCTGGAACCTGCAGCGTAGCATCGCCCAGTTGCCAGCCTGTCTCAGCCATTACAACCCTTAAGCTAATCCAGAAGGCTGGGTGCAGAGATGAAAAAAGTCTTGGCATCTGATCTACGGTGGCTCAAACCGCCCGGTAACATCGCGACCCGGATGAAACTCTTCTCCCAACGCCGTCACAGGTGCTAGACTAGTTTACCGACTTACCCGAATAACGACGAAGGGCATTTTGGCTGGACTTGCCCAGAGCGCCATCTCAGAGGCTTCAACGGTGAGCCCATAATTTTGCAAAGTCTTCCTTCGTTCACTTTATACAGTATTTGATCTTGGCAGATGATGTGTAGTCCAAGGTGCTCTGAATCTGGAATTCTGACGAAGGTCTTGCGCAAGAGTCAATGTCGTATTCCCACACGGCAAACAGAGTCCGTTGTCCAGCGCAACCATCTCCATCATCTCCGTCCCCTAGGCAATAGCTATATTCGCGTGTCAAATCATAAATGGTGCCCTAGGCGCCCAAAAACCTCAATTAAGACTTGGCTCCCCATCATAACCCTAGCCGAGCGGTAGCCAAGAACCCCCAGAATGCTGCCTCTCGAATTTGAAACGAAATCCCCCCACACCGCAACCACTAAACGACGATGCGCCCAGCCACTCTCATGGCGCAGAACACGATTCACGCAGCCGATCAAGGAGAATCACTCCTGATTTTCCGCGTTTGCACTTGGTTTGGCCTTTGCCGTCGCCTTGACCGTTCTGACACGGCCCAGGAGAGGACTACCGTTTGGCGCCGGCGAGCCACTCGCATCTGTAACAGATATTGTCGCAGCCCGTCCATTCTGTTAGATCGGATAGAGTTGCAGCCTTTCAGTCGTCCGCCGCGGCTTCTGTTCATCCGATGCTCAGCCCCAGCCATGGCGTCTTGGCTTTACGACTCTCGGCTTTGCTGCGCTTGCTGTTGGCCCTCAAACATTCCAGTGTAATAACCAGCGTAGTACCAGGACATGAGAAGCTTCTTGAGGTTTTCATCTTGCACTAAAGGTTGAGATCCGTCTGTTAGTATCTATACATTGACGGCGAAAAGGAAGAGCAACCGGGACTTCAACATACCGGATCCGAGTACAGCTTGCACTGGAAATGCGCCCAGGCCGGCGCTGGGTCCATGATCCAAAGGCCCATCATTCGTGGCCGTTTTCCCCTGGTTTGTATTAGAGATTTGATGAGCACCAAAGGGATGCGATCATGTTTGATCCTCATAACTGCAGGGAGAAAGATCACATACCTTTTCGTCCGCAGTTCCCTTGTCGGCTGCGGCTGTTTCTCCAGCAACTTCGGCGTCTTCAGATGAATCTTCCGGGCGATCAGTCTGAGCTCCGGGCTTGGCTGCGGTCCTATAAAGATTGCAACGTCTCAGCTGTTATGTCTCTGTTGCATCGAGGATGGTACTGACCGGCTGCTAGATTCCAAGTCTCTCACGCTTCCACCTTTCGCATGAATACTGTGATATTTCTGCAGGGAATCATTTAGTCAGTCACATCGACGGAGGGAAGTCTGGACAAGTCCCAGTGCACAGCATACCTTGTACTCCCGCAAAGCTTCGTTCCACGAGTCGATGAGGGCTGAGTCATCCCATACCTCCTCGTGGCTGATATCCTTCTGATTTCCGCCCATCTTGGAGAATGCGAGAGGTGGTAAATGGGATGGTGGTTGGGGTCAGATTGATTCGTGAGGGAGGACAAGCTTAGGTGGGTTGGGTTCTGAGCGAATCGTAGTCTTGGTGTACCTCAGGCAGTACTTATGGACGAGCTCCCTCAAGCTGACTAGATGTAAAAGAAACCGCAACCGTATCAGTAGTCTTATCACTGTCCGGATCTCACTTGACAGTAACCGTGAGATAAAGAGCCTTTCGATGCGTAGCCGTTCAAAAGCGACCAAGAGTTAGGTTGGTTCGCACGATGAGACGTCTTGTGAAGGTCCTTGTAAGATGAACTCTCCAGCACCTGTTTAGTGGATCAAGCGCTGAACAACGGGCGAACCCACGACCCCCACCACCTGCCGATAAACTGATAGTGGGCCCTCACCGCTCTCCATACTACGGCAGAATCCCAAATTTTTTCTTCACCCACCTCTCGCTTTCCCAGCCGCCGAGCTTTTGCGTACAGTTGAACAACCACTCCTCAACAATCGCAACAATGGCTCCCGAACTAAGGAAACGAAAGCGTGAGTGCATTCGCAAGAGACTTGGCCGCATATTCTAACATTCTCAAGCTCTCCCCGAGGTCCAGAAGCTCACCAACGCCGGCAAATCCGCCAAGGCCTCGCCCAAGGGCAAGCGCAAGGGTCAGCATACCCATTGACTTGCACGGCGGTGCGCTCTTTGCTAACATGACTCCAACAGCCCCCGAGGATGCATCACCTGTGTCGCTAAAGAAGCAGAGGTCGGTCAAGAAGGTTGCGGCCGAACCCAAGCCCGCGAAGAAGCCGGCGCAGAAGGCCAAGAAGGCCAAGCCTGTCGAGGAGGAGAAGGTCGAGGAGGAGGAGGTCGAAGCGGAGGATGCCACAATCGAAGTCCCCGATGTTTCCGATGACGAGGAGGAGGGCAAGGAAGCCCAGGCTCTCGCAACCGAGCTGGACTCTGGCGACGAGGACATGACTGAGGGCGACAACGTCTTCGAGACCGGACAGGACGTCGGCAAGATTCCCAAGGTTTCCAAGCAGGTCCAGCAGGCTGCGAAGGGCTCCGGCGCAGAGACCGGTGTCCTCTACATTGGCCGCGTTCCCCACGGTTTCTACGAGCACGAGATGCGACAGTATTTTGAGCAATTCGGCACCATCAACAAGCTGCGACTGTCGCGAAACAAGAAGACCGGCGCCAGCAAGCACTTTGCCTTCGTCGAGTTTGCCGAGGCTTCCACGGCCGAGATTGTGGCCAAGACCATGAACAACTACCTCTTGTTCGGTCACATCCTCAAGTGCCGAATCATCCCCAAGGACCAGCTGCACGAGGACCTGTTCAAAGGTGCCAACCGACGGTTCAAGAAGGTTCCCTGGAACAAGATGGCCGGCAACAAGCTGCAGAAGCCCCTCACGGAGTCTGCCTGGGCGTCCAAAGTGTCCAACGAGCAGAGCAAGCGAACCAAGAGGGCTGCCAAGCTCAAGGAGATTGGCTACGAGTTCGAGGCTCCCAAGATCAAGGACGTACCCGCCCCTGCGCCCATTGAGGAGAAGGTGACTGAGGTCAAGGCCGGAGAGGATGCGCCGGTTGAGAAGGACGAGGAGGTCAAGGTTGATGAGGCCAAGGTCGAGAAGATTGAGGTGACTGTCGAGGCCGTTGAGGAGGCCAAGCCTGAGGCTGAGGAGCCCGAGGTGGAGGTGGAGGTGGAGGTTACGACGAAGAAGGCTGCTCCCAAGGCCAAGGTTACAAGAGCCAAGTCAACCAGGGGGAGGGGCCGCAAGGCCAGAGCTTAGTTACGTAGCACTGTGCGTTGATCTTCTTGGAGTCTACGGCGATCTAGGCATTGGCAAAAAGTCCATAATGAGAGCTGGGCATTCTTTTTCACGATAACTGGCAAAATTTTGTCCCCATTGTGAGGTTGTATGTACGCACATAAGCGAACCCATAGCGCTCATGGAGAAATGTGAGCAAGCAATAGGATTAAGAAAGGCGTCAATGTTCTACTTCGCGGTCAGGGTGAAAAGACCACGGAAAGCATGGTCTTCTCGATTTTGAATGACTGCGAAGGGTAAAAAATATGTGAAGAAGAAGAGAAAAATAACCAAATGGGTCCGAAGTTGCGATGGTTTTGGACATCCCCAAAGCCGATGACTAAGCTGGCTTCAGCCAAGTCCACTGAGCCGTAAGCCTTAGGTAACGGCGATACGAGACGGCAGATACCTCCAACTTGCTGACATTGTCTGTTCTCACCTGATATATTGAAATAAATCCGCAATTGTTTCATAATGGCGAACTGCTAGGGTAATTGAATGGTGTTAGTCGGTACCAAAGCAGCTTAGGGATTGTTCGTCATATGTCGCCCAAGCCGCGCATGTTTGCATCAAGACGGTGCTTCGCGCCGGTATCATTGGACCAAGTCTAGGCCATGCCGCTATAACAAGCAACGACAACAGCGACGTTGCCGTCACATATCACTACACGTCACTGATTCCTAATCATGACTTGAATCCTCTTATAAGTTTTCATGTCGAAAATAGACACCTCAATACGAATAGGATCGCAGGGTGACCCCGGCGCAACAAATATAGAAGCCCGGGCGGACGTTGCCGACGCCGTGCTGGCCGTTAGCAACCGCCCAGGACCGCTGGAGCTCGCTAAATTCCACCCTCCAGCAGCCTCCGTCTCTCTAACTCCAGCTGACGTGGTGAACTCCCGACCCTCGCTCGCAACACCTCAACACCGCGCGCGCAACGCAACGCACCGCTCGAATCCGTATCCGCTGCGGACGCTGATGCTTCTGGCTGGCGCACCCCCCTCTCACCATGTCTTCCGCAGCTGCGACAGACCCGATCCAGGCGTCGAATTCAGGTGCGTAGACCCCCCGCTCCATGCAATTGGCAGCCGAGAACGTGTCCTGATGGGTATCTGCATGCGCAGCGTCGTCCAAGAAGAAGAACAATAAGAAGAAGAAGAACGCCAACAAGAACAAGGACTCCGCTTCGGCTGGTAATGGAGATCCCAAGCCGGATAGTGAAAACGTTGACGAAGAGCCCGATACGCCCACGCAGCCAGTGCGTGTCCATAACTCCCCTGGCATGCCTCCTCGCGCGCTGACATCGAAACTCTAGGAGACGCCTACCGATGGTACGAACCCCGCCGCTGAGAGCAACGGACATGCCGTAGAGCCCATAAGCAACGGGCTGCCAACACCGGCGATCGACGGCGAGAAAACGGACGACTCAGACACATCCGCGAAACTCGAGGCCATGGGCAAGGAACGAGAGGCTCTGCGGGCCGAGGTAGAGCAGCTGCGGAAGCAGCTCGAGAGCATCCAAGAGTCCCACAGCAGCGAGGTCACACAGCTCCAGTCGGATCTCGAGGAGAGCAACGCCGCCAAGGAGAACGCGGAAGAGCAGTACCAGAACCTCCTCGGGCGAGTAGAGAAAATCAAGGAGACCCTGAGCGACAGGCTACGGCGTGACAAGGCAGAGCTGGAGGAGGCCAAGGAGCGGGTAGAGGAGTTGGAGGCGCAGAATGAGGAGCTCCAGAACGCGGCTCAGTCATCCGGGGACGACGTCAGCAAGCTCAAGGAGGACCTACAAGATGCGACACGAGAGCTGAACACCCTGCGAAGCCGCAACAACCTATCGGCGCAGAACTGGCAAAAGGAGAAGGAAGAGCTGGTCCGGGCGGTCCAGCACCTCAAGGAGGAGATGGAGAATACCGCCAACGCCATGGGCGAGTGGGAGGTCATCGCCATGGAGGAGCGCTCCATCAAGGAGACGCTGAGCGACAAGGTCTCGGAGCTAGAGGAGCAGGTCTTCGCCCTGAGACAGGGCTACGACAGCGCCACGGAGGAGCGGGACAGCCAGATGACGCTCATCGACAACCTTCAGAACGCCCTGCGCGAGATCCAGGACGCCCGCAAGAGGGAGTTGCGCGAGATGGTCGAGACGACCGAGGAGCAGGTCCAGAGCCTAAAGAAACTGGTGCATGACGCCGACGCTCGCGCAGCCGAGGCCGAGGCTGCCAAGTCGTCGCTGACCCAGGAGCTTGAGCGGACGGCGCCGTATGAGAAGGAGGTCAAGGAGAAGAACCTCCTGATTGGCAAGCTGAGGCACGAGGCCATCGTCTTAAACGACCACCTCACCAAAGCGCTCCGGTACCTCAAGAAGACGAAACCGGAGGACAACGTGGACAGGTTCGTATTTTCTGTATATCTACTTGACACCCTTCACCTGCTAACAACCCGTCCAGGCAAATCGTCACCAACCATCTCCTCCACTTCCTCACCCTCGACCGCGGCGATGTCAAGCGCTTCCAGGTCCTCCAGATCATGGCCGGCTACCTCGCCTGGACTGACGAACAGCGCGAGCAAGCCGGACTCACGCGTCCAGGCACCTCAACCAATAATCTCCGCCTCCCCATGTCTCCCTTCCACCGCACCCCGAGCTCGCCCTCGCTCAACGCCGACGTCTTCGCTGAGCCCACCTCGGCCAAGGACAGGGAGTCCCTCGCTGACCTGTGGGCCAACTTCCTCGAGCGCAGCGCGCAAGAGGGTTCCGGGGATACGTCGTCAAGAAAGGGCAGCACTAGCAGTGTGGTGACGGGTCCTACGAGGCCGGATTCTAGGCATTAATGTTGAATGAGTTGTTGGGCTCTATTCTGAGAGGCTGCGATAGTCGCGGCGGCTGTAGAAGAAATGATTGGGGCTTGTTTTGAAGGTGGAAGCGTGAAGGTTGCTGGATCATGGACGTTTCTGATGGTTCTTGAAGAAAAAGACGAGCTACGTCGGTTGGCCACAGGAGGTGTCGAGACGACCAAGCAATTGATGGGCGAGGGAATTCTTTGTACGAATAGGTTCTCTTGATGATTGGGATAGCTGCGGCAAGGGGGACACTACTACACTAACTGCCATCGGCCGACGCCGGCTGCAATGGCTGTAACACATTGTGCGCGTACGCCTCGGCGTCCCTCGTGATAGTCTGGATATCGATGCGATTGCCCAGCGCATCGTTGACGCCCTCTATCACCTCGCGCTCCTCCATGACCTCGCGCATGAGGCGCACCTCGTGAGCCCAGTAAGCCTGACTGCGCGAGCGCAGGTCCTCGTCCCGCAGCGCCGTGTTCTTGACAATGCCCAGGGCACTCAGCTTGCTGCGCACGAGGTGCATGGCACGGCTGGCCGTCTCGACTCGCTGAGCAGCTGAGGGGGCCTCGACGAAGGCGCGGTTGGTCGAGGACAGGTAAAGCACCCAGGCGAGGAGGGCGTCAAGGGATGCGAGCGCGAGCAGGCGGTAGACACGCAGGTCCCAGAAGAAGAAGTTGACGTCCGGCAGGCGCAGGGCGCGGGAGTTGGCCTGGTAGTTGTAGGAGCTGACGAACCAGACATCGAGGGCGCCGAGCACGCAGGCGGCGATGGTGGCCAGGGAGCGCCACTGGGAGCCGTAGCGGCCAGTGAGAGACGGCGACGTCACGACGGCGACGACAGCGAGGTTCGCAATATGCGGCCACAGCAGTGAGGGAAGGGCATAGTAGAAGTAGCTCTTGGGCTCGTCGGCGGAGCAGAACGGGCAGTGGGCGATGACATCGGGGCCGAACTGGAGGTAGAGCAGGCGGCTCTCTAGGTTGACGAAGCGGGAGCGCAGGCGCTCGTCGGTAAGGGACAGGGGACGGCTGGCGGCGACGCGGTTGAAGAGGACGTCGACGGGGATCTGCAGGCGGCTCTGGGTCGCGAGGAAGAGGTTCTCGGGGCCGAAGGGCGAGAGCGTCTTGATGAGGCAGGCCAGCGCCAGGCCGGCCAGCAACGCGAGCACGATGCGGATGCGCGCAGGGACGGGCTGGATCGGGGCGTTGCGGGCGGCGGAGGCGGCACGCAGCGAGCGGTAGTAGCCGATGGCCTTGGGGATGAGGATGGGGCCGAAGAAGAGGGCGAGGGAGCGGATGCTGGTGGGCGGACAGGTTGGTTAGCGACGGTGATGTTAGTTGGCAGCGAGAAGACAGGAACTTACGAGTCCCAAGGGATTGCCATGTTTACGACGGTCCTTCGGTTTGTCTTTCGTCGTGTAATCCAACAATCTCACTCACGTCGCTTTCTGGGTTCTGTCCGTCGCCGTGTTGTCGCCGTCGAGATGGACACGGTTGTAAGTTGCAATGACAGCGAATCCCACGAGGCTGACAACGTCACTTCCGTCACTGCCCGCCAAAGAAAAACAGGCGCTAAAGAACAAGGCTGCAACTGCCTGCCAACGCCAGGGCCCGGGAGAATGTGGGGGCACAATGCAAAAGTGGGGCCGGTGTTTCTCTTTTCTTCCTTTCGCGAAAACTCGATTTCTCTTCATTCTTCTTCCTTTCACTCTTCTTCAACAACCACAACAGCAGACAAGCATTGCGCCTATCGGCGAGCTGCCCTTTCTTCAACCTCCCTTTCCTTCTTTCTACTCATTTCACCATGTTTCTAGAGCTCAAGCTCAACAGCATAGCTAATCACACGCATTGTCATTCCGTCTCGTCTCTCCCTCCCCGTGATGTCTCCCCCAGTTGGCACTTTCGAAGCTTTCGCGATCTTCTCTCCTTGACCGCGAAAGTCAAAAAGTAGCCTAGATCGATCCCCAAATACCCTGCCAAGGGTCATTCTCTGTCGTGTTACAAAGTCTCAGCGTCAGCAATGAAGAACTTTGCGTCAAATTATATCAAAGAGATACACTCCATCATCACCTCGTAGAAGTGCTTTGCAATTGGTCTGGTTCAATTACTTTTTCCATTCCATGCAAATAGCTATGTAAACCTGCCTGTCCATGGGCATGATGCCCGCCCGTTTATAATTCCTTCTTCTCCTCAGCTACGGCCTCGCCGTTCTTCTTCTCGGTCTGGGGCTTGGCCGCGACAGGCACCGCCTCCTTCTGCTGTCCAGCCAGCACCAGGCCGATGATGCCCATGAACAGGTCGCTGAACAGGGCAATGACTCCGGTGCATGCCAGCTGCCACGAGGCAATGCTGACGCTGCCGATGGGTGCTCGGGGGAAGGACAGAATCCATTCCGCATAGTAGGGGAACCAGCCGTGCGGCAGCCAGAACATGGGCTCCGTGGCGAACCAGAACGGCAGGAAATATTGCGGTGCTCGGGTCAGCACCACTCGGGCGCCAGTCAGGTAGGTATCGAACTGGGATCGCGCGGCTTCGGTACTCTTCTCTGTGCGGCAACATCTGTCAGTGTGTGTTTACGTATGTCATGTGCTTATTTTTGTCCTGGTCCCACGTACTCTTCGCCTCCAACTGTTCCAGCAGCTTGTCGTGCTGTCGGCGCAGCTTCGCCCACCTGGCAAACTCGTCCTGGCTGCTGGTGCCGGTGAGCTCCCGCCGGACCTTGAGGTAGTCGGCCTGGAGCTTGCGCTGCTCACCGGCGGCCTTGGACGTCGGGACGGGGAGGAAGTTGATCAGAGTCCATAGCTGCGGGTTGTTAGAATATGACGGGTTCGGGCGCCGCAGAAGACTGTACCAGGTTGTTGATCGTCGTGGCGCCGATGGCATTGATGATGTTGACCACCAGCTCCACGGCGAAGATGGCGACGAGAAGGGAGGGCATTTCGGTAGCGGGGGGCGTAGACGAGAGTGTGATAAATCGACTGCTGGCTAGTTTCGCATTGCGCGGGTATTTTGGAGATCGTGAGGCCGAGATGTGCTCGTGATGGTAGTGGTGGTGATTTCGGTGGTTTGCCAACGTGGTCTGGCCTGCCATGTCATCGCCCCGACACATTGCATGGGCCTGGCTCCGCCGCTTTGCTAACCCCTCCACACCAATTCGGCTACCCTATACCGTCCGCTTTCACTCACGCGTCAACTCCATCATCTCATATTGCGTCGTCCAGATGTCGAGGGCACTCGACAAGCACGTGAAGGAGGCTCTTAAACATGGAAACCACCAAGCTGTGTTTGACGAAATATCAAATGCTCTTGCCCAACCCCCCGTTGAGCTTCTAGAGATTGAGCTGCTGGGGCACAATCACATCTTCGATCCAAACACGACTCTATTACGGGACGAGAACGCTATTGCGATACCGAAGCTCCGTTTAGTGCAAGGATTCATTGTTGCACGACAGATCTTACGAGCACATCTTCAGGGCAAGCATGAAGACGGATTAATCGAAGTGGTATTGAGAGCCACGGCGGTCATACTGTTGATGGATCCCGAATATCTAACTGCCGCCAACACAAGGAAGAGACTCCTACAAAAGAGAATACGCGACGAGGATGATATCACAGCTTATCTCAAGAACGAGAAGTATCTTGTCGACAGTCTGCTCACAAGCCGCCTCCATCGCCATACCAAGTCCCCTACTCTATGGAACCACCGACGATGGTTGATGGAACAGTTCAAGACCCAAGGACTCAACATCACTGTCGAAGATGACCTCAAGAGAGTCGTTATGGTATCAGGAGAGCGACATCCCCGGAACTACTACGCCTGGTGCCATGCTAGATACCTGATCGGCACCCTTACCACAGAGTCTCCTGCACACGTGGAGACAATAACAAGGGCAATCACTGCGGTCAAGAAATGGTCCCTCGGACACCACGATGACATCTCCGGCTGGCAGTTCCTCATGTTCTTGCTCGAGAAGCACCAGGCGGAGACACAACCGACGTTCCGCGAGACACTCCAGCTAGCCGAGTCGTTCAGGTGGCGCAACGAGTCGGTCTGGTACTTTCTTCGATACACGGTCACGGCCTCGACACTTCTCACTGATCACGACCGAGGAGAGTTTACGCGGGTGCTGACGACGCTCTGGGAAACAGCAGCGGTGGATAGTCAGGAGAGACACACGCTGGAGGCGGCGCAGCGATGGCTCCCTTAGAACTGGGGAGTATTGGACACCGGAATGGAGTCGTTGGCGGAGGACTGAGGCGGCGAAATGACTCAATGCTTCATATTCCAAGACAAGCTTCAGGGTAAGACATCACGGGGAGCTCTGCAACAAGCCGCACGCCATGTTTTGGTATTATATGCTGGGGTCGAGGAATGCCACTGCTGCACAATGAACATGGCCAATTTCTGGTGTAGATTAAAATGACGATCCCATGGAGCACAGAATACCTACACACGTACATCCGCCGAGTGTCCCCTCTTGAACCAACGAACCATGTATAGCCAAATGTGATTTTCGCAGTTGTCGGAGCAAGAAAGCAATTCCTTATCTAAGATGACGACGAACGGGTGGCGCGCGGACGGGTTTCGTTAGAGTATTGCGGCGAAATTGCCATGCGGCCATTGATCGACGGACTAGGAGGATGGTGCTGCACTGGACTAAACGCCATGGAGATGGAGGGAGGGCTTCTGCCAAGGATGGGAAGATCTGCGGGCAACGGGGGGTTCTCTGGATCTAGATTCTAGGGGTTGCGGATTTGTTTCATCAGTGATCATGTGCGCGTGCTAGAGCTATCTTTTGTTCATGGGTGAATTGATCGCTGTTGAGATGGTTGTTTGGTAGTGATGGACAATATGAGATGGATGCTAGTGAGGGTGCAACGGCATGCAACTCATGTTCCCAGGAGATACTATGTAAGTACTCATTATGGCTTCCTGGCTAAGGACTGGTGCCATAGCTTCCTCAGCTTTAGGTATTAGAACGGCTGTTAAAGCCAAAGGGTTCGAGCATTAGCCCTCGTTGATGGTCCGCACTAAAACCCGAACCAAATGAGGCTGTATTTGGGTCCTCTGATATAATATTGGACTACTGTCACTATGAATCGCATCTCTTATCCAAATCCGTCTTGATGAACCTGGCTGCTCTTCTGCTTTCGTTCCCTCATGCTTGTCCTGAGCCAGGGAGTCGTTGGCCGCACGCCACAAGGTACATAGTAGGGTCGAGGACGACAGGGTTCCTGTCTCTGACCGTTGACTGGCCCAGTCACCTGTGCCTCTGACAGTTCGTGTTTGGGTCCCTGAGACTGCAGCTTTGATGCTTGGCTTTTATGCTTGCGCGTTATGCTTGACATGTCTCAGCAAAAGATGCTTTCTCCTTGCATGACGGGGCTCACAACACATTCAGGTAGGCTTACTTCACATGCAATGCCTCAAAACCTGCCATGAACCGGTCGGGAAGAGCCCCAGGTCCATATTTACGGTAGCCTCCCGGGGCCCTGATCAGATCATTCCATGCCCGTCTCGGCGCAGCGACGCGGCCAGAACGGGTCACACCGGATTGTTGCATCGAGCCGGAATAAGCAACCGAATGCTGGAGATGGTCCGGGCTTTGCGGGATCCCAATTCGGAACCATCCATGATACGGTACTTGCGACAAAAAACCTCGTACGTAGCAGAACCATAAAAAAGGCGGAGTACCACGGACGATCGGGCTCTGAGGGCGCCGTGGCCGCGTCGACACGACGGGGACATGATGATCGGAGGGGAGGAGATGAGGTCGGGCTTGACGGTTGGTCATGAGCAGCCAAGCCATTCCGCGTGGTGGCGTTCCGGCATGGTTCTATGAGGCGTAGATGCGTATCAATATACAAATACTTACATCACCACATCTCGAGCCGGCCGCGCGAGTTTCGAATCTGAGCTTGACTGACTTCTGCTTGAGATGGCTTCCCGAGCTGGCCGCCAATGGCCGGGGCGCTGCTGGGATGTCGCTGAGACCTGGCTAACCAGCCGCTAGCACTGAAGCCCGATCGTCCCTTTTGGTAGCTGGGCGGTGGATACGACATGGCATGGTCCAGGGGCGAGCTGCAGGGGGATTTGAGCTTCCCCATTGCGCGTGTCCATTGAAAGCGTCACTGTGGAGAGAGGTCTTTTCGGTCGTGGTGAAGCTGGTAGGCGAGGAAGGGCTCTGCGCTTTGGCGGGCGGGTGATGGATGGTGTTGGTTGCTCGTCCATTACGTAGGACAGCTCACGGCGAGGGAGATCGACCATGTCAGGTACGAAGCATGGCATATCGCGAATCGGGGACTTCTGTGTGCCCCATGGCCTGCTTGCTTATTGTCAGGGGACGCACTTCGATGCATTGCCTGTGGCGGTAAGCTGGATGCTAAACGAGAGGATGTTGTCAGAAAAAGACACCCAAGACAGGGACAAGGACAAAGACAAGGACAGAGAGCCACATGGGAAGCACGGGAAGGGAAGGTTTTATTCTCGCTGCGTGTAAGCATGAACCTTGAATACGAGCAGGCCAGCAGACGACAAAGACGACCTTTTTCGGCCGATACCTACCGTCGCTGCACGCACCGAGTTCCATCCGTCCTGACTGGGGATGAAGCTCGCTCGCCCACCGCCGCCGCACCGTAAACTCGCCTCGTCGCATCATCATGGAGGCAGGGTGCCAAGGATATGCCCTGGCTCCTCGCCGCTGGCGCGCCATGGGGCCTCGACTCTCATGGCCGCAACGGGCTAGCCACCACGACGAGCAGCGGGCGGCTCATCCCTGCGCGAGAGATGAACATGCGGCGCCCGTCCATTCAGGGCCGTCGATGGGCAGGCGGTACTACTCCAGATAATGAGTGAATGGAGCCCCATCAGCCAGCCCCCGACGGACCGGCTGTGGAAGAGAGTCTGTGCCTGGCTCTCTGGGCTCTGGCATGCTCGCCAAGTCGCCAGCCGCCAGCCGGATAATGGACAATGGCTAATGGATCAACGCAAGCCATCATGGAGCCCGTGGGCCCTGGGGACGCCATCCCTGCTCCGTCTGCTCTGCTCCCCTGGACTAGACGGTCCCGTGCCGTTGTCCAACTCGCTGCCGTCGTCTCGTTCGTCTGTTGTGTCTCGAAACACGGCCTCTCCCTGCGTCGGTCTGTCTGTTGACGGGCTAGGAATCCAAGGGGACCGTGAATCATCCATCCACATCCACCGGCAATCGTCATGGTCGGCCTCGGCTCCTCGACGCCACAGGGGTTGCGACTTGCGAGTTGCCCATCGCTTTGCCCCCTGTCCGTAGTCTCGTGGTAGTTAGCTGCTGTCCAGCGCCACCACTGCACGCCGTACGAGCTTGTGCTAACCGGAGGGCTTTGGTGGTTGACCAGGATTGTATTTCGTAGCGCCCTTCCAAGCAGCAATCTGGAGGGTTTGGGCCTTCTTGGCTGCTGGCTTGGTATCTGAACCGTCCATCCCAGGTACTACCGTAGGCTGGGAGCAATTGGTCCCTTGGGCTGTTTTGTACGACTAATGTAGGTCCCTTTGAACCACCTCCTCCCCCTCCACAGTCAGTCCATCCACCACACCTTTCCATTCTCTCCTCCTCCTCCTCCTCCATATTCCGAGCTCCCTCTCTCTAAAGCTCCCCCCCTCTTTCCTTCTTCCCCATCTTCGCCACCTCCTCCGCTTGTCTCGTTTTAGTCGTCCGCTCGCATCATTGCATCTCCGTCTCTTTGTTTTTCTTGCCGCTCGTTCTTTCCCCTGCTTTGTCCAGCCTCTCCACATCGCGCGCCCTCGCCCCGAGCATCCCGGTACCTCCGCCTCTCGATCCCTGACCTGTCTGTCGCCCAGTCGTCTCGTCTGTCTACGCATTCTGTTTGGAAGGCCCAGCCCAGCCCGCGACCGTCTGCATCCGCCGCGCCTATTGCCGTTGCTTGTCCACTTACGAATGCTCTGTTGCTTGTGTCTGCTCGCATCCACCCGTGTCGTGTCGTTCCTCTAGAGCGATGCCGGCCTCTTAATCTCTAATCCTTTAATACATCGCGCCAGCCGCTTGTCGGACCTCCTCCTTGTTTGGATCTGCGTTGACCGGCCCGCATTAAGACAATCCGCGACGGGTTGGCTTCCTCAACTTGCGTCACAGTCCCAAGTCTTGTTTGCCTCCTCCACTGGTCCACCCACGTCCACGGGTATATCATCGACATCCATCCGTCTCGAGGACATACAATTCCTTGAGGACCCCTTGATCCTCCCCGCCTCTTCGCCCCTGCAACATGCGTTCAGCCGTCTTGCTGGCGAACCTGGCATTATGGGCCTCATCCGCACATGCTTTCTGGCCGTACACTCCCAAGTGGCGTGAGGAAGCCGAGCAGGAGAAGCGTTCACAACTGTCTGGTGAAGACCGGAGGAGTGTTGAGGAAAACGGTGTTCCCCGAGTGCGTTTCGACATCAAACAGAGGACTACACAGGTTAGTCGCACTACAGGTCAACCAACACTGCCACCCTTGCATTAACCTAATCGATCCTTCAGACGAACCAACCAGTATCCGAGAGAGCAGCCCGCGAGGCCGCTCGATTAGCAACCAAATATTCCGGACGACACCTCCCGAATGCTCCTGTCGAAGATGCCCTGCTAAAGCGGGATAATGTCTATGAAATCATGGAGGCCGACGAAACCGACGGCAAGTTCAGTGCAGGGGTTGACCAAGATGGCACCGACTACTCATACTTTGTCGAAGTTGAGGTTGGCTCCAAGAAGAAGAAGCTGTACATGCTTATCGACACGGGCGCTGGTTCCAGCTGGGTCATGAGTTCAGAGTGTGATAGCGACGCTTGCGCCTTGCATAACTTGTTTGGACCTGACGAATCGGACACCTTGGAGACGTCTACCGAAGATTTCAGTATTGCCTATGGATCCGGCAAGGTCGGCGGCACGCTGGCCAAGGACACATTCAGCGTGGCAGGAATGAGCTTCAAGTACCAGTTTGGCCTTGCCACGACAACCTCGGATCAATTCGTTCAATTTGCATTTGACGGCATCCTGGGCCTTTCCCTGAACGAAGGCGTCAACGAGAACTTCCTTGAAACCGTGGCCGACGCCGACGAGCTCGACGAGAACATCTTCTGCATCGCTCTCAACCGAGCCTCGGACGGCACCAACCAGGGCGAGATCAGCTTTGGCACCGCAAACGAGGACAAGTACAGTGGCGATATTACTTACACTTCGCTTGGAGAGGGCGACGACTGGATCATCCAGATGGACGACGTGTCTTACAACGGCGAGGGGGCGGGGGTCAGCGGACTTGACAGCTACATCGATACTGGCACCTCGTTCATCTTTGGCCCTCCCGAATCCGTCAAGAAAGTCCACAGCCTCATTCCGGGAGCACAGAGCTCGGACGACGCGACCTGGACCGTGCCGTGTGATAGCGACAAGAACCTGACAATTGCCTTTTCTGGCGTTGACTACGTGATCTCCCCCAAGGATTGGATCTCGCCCAAGAGCAAGGCGGGAACCTGCACTAGCAACGTCTATGGGCACGAAGTTGTCAAGGGAGCTTGGCTCCTCGGAGATACGTTCATCAAGAATGTGTACGCGGTCTTTGACAAAGACAAGCGACGTATCGGTATGAGCTCTCTTCTGCTCCAGAATTGAAACTTGAAGTGATTGCTAACCTGAGATTAGGCTTCGCCAACCCCGTTATCACGAGTGATTCTGGCAGCGGCTCGTCCGAGACGTCATCATCGTCTAAGGACTCTAGCGAGGCGACTAAGACGTCGTACGGCACCGAAAGTACTCAGAGTACTGTGAGCGCACTCCCAGAAACCACGGCAACAGAGGCGGCAGACCTAGGTCTCGGCAAGGAATCGGTTGCCACTGGCACTACCACCTCGGAGACGAGCAAGTCAACCAGCACAAAAGACTCTTCAGCACCCGGCGGGCCCCTGACACAGGCCCCCTACACATTCACTTTCTGTATAGTAACATTATTCGCTCTCATGGCCTAGACGGGTCAAGCGAGACATTACACTCTTTTAATACTGCCATTTTTGCGATCTTTTTTTCACCCAGGAAACGACAGGAAAGAAATACACCACCGACAGAACCCTGACTAGATGGATGCACGACGGTGTTTTGTGCTTGGAGAATTCGGGCCCCGCATAGACGGATAGACTTGGTTTTTGGTGAAGTCAAATCTCCGCAGCGAGCTGAGGCCAGGTGGAATGATGGGACGGGTGGTGTGACGCGGAGGATTACACCGACAATACATGATACCCAACTCAGGGGTTGGTGGAGGACAACAAGACGAGAAGATGTATAGGACCGAGCTGCAAAGAATCTCTCGGAGCCCTAGAGCCACGGCAAGACGCCGCTGTGTATTTATAGAACTGAAGAAGGAGATGAAGAAGCAGCAGCCTTGAGCGCAGCACATTGCGTTGGCGTCATCTTTCTAGAGCCCCTTTCTTTCTCGTACTGGAATGTGAATTTGTGTCGGAGGTATGTCTGGGAATATGGCGAGTCGTTGCAACCGTCGGAGTTCTCTGGCCAGTCTGAAGAGAATAGGCTGACCAGAAGTGAAGGGGACAATATTGCCTGTGCCCGGACCCCTATTTCTCGGGTCCGTGGCCCAATCAATCGGGACGGGGTACGCGGACATTAGAGACATGTTACGACTAACTAGGCGCTGGAGTAGACGCACTGAGGACCACACTATTTACTCGTAGCTTCAGAGCTGACAAGGAGATTATGTACGACGAGGTGGTAAATAGGGAGGCTTCATATTTGGATGTCGGGAGTCTATTGAGGACTGAATTGGGAGTAAATGGGACTTGAAGGCCACATGGCGTTGAGTTGCTTTGTTCTTGCATCGATGTGCTTCTATTGGGCGTATTTACAGTTCCGGGAGCTCTTCGAGGTACCTCTGTCACCTATTTGTATATCTCTAAGTTATCTACAGTGCCAACTCGACGGATCCGCGCCCCTGCATAACTAACTCCCCCATTGCCTCTCTCAAGTTCAGCCCCAACTGTGTCGGCACTCAGGAGGTCAAGCGGACACCGAAGGCAGTGGAGAGCCCGACTGGACAGCGCAGCTCCGGTAATAATTCCACAGCGCCCTGGCCCACTGGAGCCCACCGATTTACAGTGTCCTTCAGCGGTCTACAGTGGCACGGTGGAGGCAACGCTCGCTGAGCCCAAGTCCCAGCCCACCAATCCCAGGCCATCCCGCGACCCTTCGCTGCGGCTTGCACGGGCTGTGGTCCCCTAGCCACTCCACTGCCACTGCCTTATCCCGGGGGGGCAAGGACTAGACAGAACAACGTAACGCAAAACGCAACGCAGCCTCCGCATATTCGTATACATCACCTACCTTCCCCCGTCCCCTTTTGATTCTTCTTTAATTGCTGCCTCTCTTCTTCTTCTCTCTGTGTGGGTTTGATTCTTGAAGTCTTTCTTACCGGGGAAAATGTGCACGCGAGTCCCGGCTGCTGCTCTCCTCCTCCGACAATGACGCAGGCCAGGAACAACGGCGCCGGCGCGAACCCGCACGGCGAGGACCGCGGCCTCCTGAGCTCCCGCCACGATGACGACGACGATGGTTACTTTGGCGTCGGCGACGACGACGACAACGGCGACGACGGTGCAAATGGCGGCAGTACGCTCAATGCCTTGGGCATCCATCCCGCCAAGGACGACCCTCCCCCCGCCTACGACGACGGCCGCGCGCCTCCGAGAACCCCGAACCGAGTCCGCTTCGACCTCACGCCCGAGATCGTCGGCGTCAGCAACGGCGATGCAGCCGGATACCCGCTCCAGGGCCACCGCCGCTCCATGTCCGACGGCTCCATGGAAATGGAGGAGCCCGCGAGCCCCGGCCGCATCCATCGCATGCCGCTGCTGACGGGCATCGAGGCCCCCAGCGTCACCATGGCCAACTCGCTGGGCGACGCCGAGGAGCGCGCCGAGAACGAGCTGCGCAGGCCCAAGTCGGGCCTCAAGTCGGCCTTCATGAACATGGCCAACTCCATCATCGGCGCCGGCATCATCGGCCAGCCCTACGCCATCCGCCAGGCGGGCCTGCTGGCCGGCGTCGCCCTGCTGGTCGGCCTGACCATCATCGTCGACTGGACCATCTGCTTGATCGTCATCAACAGCAAGCTCAGCGGCACGAGCCACTTCCAGGGCACCGTCGAGCACTGCTTCGGCCGCACGGGGCTCATCGCCATCAGCATTGCGCAGTGGGTCTTCGCCTTTGGCGGCATGGTGGCCTACGGCGTCATCGTCGGCGACACTATCCCCCACGTCCTGACCGCCGTCTGGCCGGAGCTGCCGGGCGTGCCGGTCCTGGGCTTGCTGGCGAATCGGCAGGTGGCCATTGCCGTCTTCATCATGGGCATTGGATACCCATTGACGCTGTACCGAGATATTGCAAAGGTGAGGATCGCGCCAAATACAAAAAGGGGGAGCGGAGAGCAGACAAGAGGAGGAGAGAGGGCAGCTCTACTTTGTCGCTGCAGATTGAGATGCTCTGCGCCCTCGTTCCCCCTGGTTTCCCGCTCTCTTGCGTTACGAGGAATGGACTAATAGCTTTTTCTTGAAATAGCTGGCCAAGGCGAGCACTTTTGCCCTTATCGGCATGATGGTCATCGTCGTGGTGGTGCTCATCCAGGGGATCCTTACGCCGTCGTCGGAACGGGGCTCGTTTGGGCCTCAGCTCCTCATCATCAACGGCGGCTTCTTCCAGGCGATTGGAGTTATTTCCTTCGGTACGGATTTCTAATAATGCCATGGCTGTTAAACAGGGCCCTAGCCAAATCCGTTGATACATGGACTAACAGCGCAACAGCCTTTGTCTGCCACCACAACTCGCTGCTCATCTACGGGTCGCTCAGGACGCCGACTATCGACAACTTCTCGCGGGTGACGCACTACTCGACGACCATCTCGATGATGGCCTGCCTGGTCCTGGCGCTGGGCGGGTTCCTGACGTTTGGCGACAAGACGCTTGGCAACGTGCTTAACAACTTCCCAGCCGACAACACCATGGTCAACGTTGCGCGCCTGTGCTTCGGGCTCAACATGTTGACGACGTTGCCGCTGGAGGCGTTTGTATGCCGTGAGGTGATGCTGACGTACTTTTTCCCCGACGAGCCCTTCAACATGAAACGACACTTGATCTTCAGCACGAGTCTGGTGGTGGCGGCCATGGTGTTGAGCCTGGTGACGTGCGACTTGGGCGCCGTGTTCGAGCTGGTGGGCGCGACGAGCGCAGTGGCCATGGCTTACATCCTGCCGCCCATGTGCTACATCAAGCTGACGACGCGCAGCTGGCGGACGTACATGGCGTACGCCGTGGTTGTGTTTGGCGTCATTGTCATGGTGATAAGTGTGTTCCAGGCGGTGGGCAAGCTGGTCAGCAGTACGTTTCCCCCTTGATGCTTCCTTTCCATCATCTTCCTCTCTCGCCGTTGAAGCGCCGCGGAGATGCTTCGACACGATGACGCACCTGCTTCTGGGCCGTGGACTGACCAATGATGAATAGATAAGGACGCCCCTGCGACATGTGCATGAGAAGCCGAAGCTGGCCGGACGGGATAGAGACAGAAACAGAACCAGGAATCAACAACCCTGGCCATGACAAGAAAAAAGGTGTACGATTATTTTACAAGGCCCCTCCTTTTGTACAAAAAGACCCAGCATAGGTCCCGCATCCGGGGGTGGGTGAGAGGTACTATACGATGCGACTTGACCAGGGGGAGGGCGTCCGCTTCTTGGCGTCGCGTTGTAAGTGAATGATGGATGGACGGACGGGCTGGGAAGAACAAGAACAAGAAGAAGAAGAAGAAGAAGAAGAACTAGACGCTCTTATCATTATTATACAGATGGGGAATTAACCAAGACTTGGACTGGAGCTCGGCGTGTAAGTAGATGGGGATCTGGATAAGGCAACCTGGACAAGTGTTTGTCGCGTGTAGTCAACGGATGGCCGTTAAACCACGAGCGTTTTACGTCTTATTTGCACTTTACATGTCCATCTGCCGCTTCCACGTCCACTTTCACCGCTCAACCCGACCATGACATGACCTGTTCCTCACCCGACACGGCGCGACGCGAGTGGCCCACCAAACCGAGCCCCTCTCTCCCCTCTCCAACGGTGACGCTTTTTCTCTCTGTCCCTCTCCGTGTGCAGTTTTGATCTTTGATTCCGAACGGACAGCCAGCCGGGCTACTACTAGTGGAGGAGGGCCAGCTGATTCCCTCGCTCGACGAATGGCAGCGGGCGCAAAATGCACGACGTGACAAAAGGACCCCGCTTTGATGGGATGGGGATGCGCTGGGAAGAGGAGTGCATTCGTCGAGTGAGGAAGTTGGGTCTGGCGGGCTGCGAAAGGGCATTTATTTAGTCGCTTGCTTCTCTCTCGTCCGCTGTGATCTTCCTTCTCTTCCTTTCTTTCTTCTTCAACATCCGGCGAAACCAACAACAGCAGCAACGAACAAAACCATCCATCTCCACCACCGAACTATACCCAACACAACAGATCCATCATGGAGCCCCTCGTCAACTACCACGGCAAGACCTGCCCCTCGTGCAGCGCCTCCATTTCGGGCGACAACAAGACATGCTCCAGCTGCGGCGCCGTGAGTGCTTCTTCTTCCTCTTCCTCTCCCCTTCTATCCTCCTTACTTGCCCTTTCATCCCCCGCTCTCATCATGGGCTAACCACCCAGCAGCACTGCCCCGTCTAAGCTAGCTAGCTAGCCTCCACGATGTAACAGAAGGTGTTGAGGGAAGCGAGGAGGAGGCCTGTAGTAGTTCATATGGGAGGTTGGAATTCGATTGCATTTGCGTTGCGTTGGCGATGGGAAGGGGCATGGCATGGCAAGGCGTGGCGTGGCGTGGCGTGGGGATGATGGTGCCGCCTATCCTCTAGGGCGGAACGATGCCATCGTCGGTTTTACGAGGCTCATGTGATTTTTGCTTACCTTCTACACTCCTTTGCACTCAACCTCATTTACTCAGTAACCCAGTAATGAAGTATGATGAAAGAACCACCAAAACTGCCCATGTCGAACGTGAGAGTCCCTGTGAGCGTGATCATGACATACACGCCTTGCCCCTCCTCCCCCTCATCGATAGCGCACCCGCCTAACAAAGTAAGATAACCCAGTCCTCCCTCGCAGGACGATGCGCATAGGTCAGGTAGACACAGTCAGCCTCCGTCCCGGTACTGCGCGCCCGATTTGCACTGCCGACCCTCTAGGCTTCGCGCTCCGTTGGTTGGTCGAGGCACCTTTGCGACGTGGGATGCGGGATGCGGGATACAGAATGGGGGATGGGCGATTACATCACCCGCTCTAGCCGTCGTCGGCGACTTTAGTCTAAAGTAATACGCCCAGCTACAACTGTGGGTGGGACGAGCCGCACATGACCACGGACGGATGGCCGAGGCGATACTCGCTACGGCAATAACAGTAGGAGTGAACAAGGCAGCCCAAGGCAGGCGCAGAGGCAGCTAGGCAAAGGAGCTGCTGTAATTCGATATATCTATCTAGTATGCAACGCCAGATGGAGAGAGACAGCTTGATAAGGAGGGGATGCGTAGCCAAGTACTAGGCGGAAACTATGTAAGACATCTACATAGCCACCACCAATTCAACACAGGGCAGTCGAGGTTAGAAACAGACATCACGCTGATTAGATGGACAGGCACTCATGACAAAGACAGCCATATAGACACGAACAGATGCATAGGTCAACAGACATGCACTCGCGAAGCCACAGGAATCCAATTTGAGACGGCAAAAAACAACAGAGATTAAACAGGCAGGCCCTACGCAATAGATGTCCCATCTCCATGGTCTAAGTAACGGTTTCGAGGCTTCGAGAGAAAATGAAAAGATTTATCGCCTGGCCCGACTCGGTTTCCCCAGCCGGACCCCCGTTTCCACACACACACACGTACTCGCGCAACCAGTCCACAGGCCTCCCTATCGTCATCCCTCCCCAGCCCTTCCCTCATCAACCCAAACATCTCCAGTCACTGGAGAGGAGAGGGAGATAGAGACAGAGATAGAGACAAGACCGAGAGACCATCCTCATCCTCCTCCTCGGCTGCCCCAACACAAAATAACATCTGGCCCGCCTTCCCCATACGCAAATACGCAGAGATACATAAAACAAGGTCCCGCTCGCCTGCCACTGGTAATAAGAAAAATGACGAGGTTTCAAGCAGCATGACGCCCTCCCCCGCATAGCCCCCTAGGCCCCCGTCAAAAAGACCGAGAGTTGTCGGCGGTCCTCGCCGAGGAGAACCATCAGCCAGGCAAGGGGTTGGCGCGTATGAGCTGATGGACCTAGACATGAGGCGAGACGATATCAAACTCCAGATTCCGAGAAAACCGATGCACATCGACAGCCGTCGCCATCCTGGCTGCCGCAAACCCGTATCATCCGAACAGCCGGGGCCAAGTTGAGGGTGAACTGGAACGACGATGGATTACCACGCGGGGTCGAGCCGAAACAGGTGGGTGTGCGTTCCGCTCAAGGGCACGAGGACCCCATTTACAGGACAAGGCACTTCTTGTGCTTGCTGCCACGGCTGCTGCGGGACAGGAGAGCAGCGCGGGTGGCGTGCTCAAACACCTCGCGGACACCCTCGTTGGTCTTGGCCGAGCACTCGAGGTACTTATAGGCGCCAATCTTCTTGCGGACCTCCTCACCCTAGAGACACAATGTAGTTAGTTATGACTGACTTCAATGAACGACGTCTCCCTAGTTCCTGGTGCACATGAACATGGGCACCCGGGTGCTGGGCAGATATAGCCGGAGATAGAATTGTGGAGGGAATATTTACCTCCTCAGGGGACACGGGCTTCTGGCTAGTCTTTCGGAGCTCCTCAATGATCTTCTGGTCGTATCGCAAATCCTTCTTGCAGCCGACGAGGATGATGGGGAGACCCTGGCAGAAGTGAAGAACCTCAGAGATCCACTACAGGTTGAGGCACGTGTCAGCAAAATCCTTATCGAGGCCATGGTCGGGGGTGCAGCTGCGGCAGCAGTGGCGGTATGAGCGTACCTTCTCCTGGACGTTGTCGAGGGAATCGGGGAGTCGACAGCGAAGCAGATCAGGATAACGTGGGAGTCGGGGTAGGACAGAGGTCGGAGACGATCGTAATCCTCCTGACCAGCAGTATCCCATAGGGCCAGCTCGACGTGCTTGCCATCGACCTCGACATCGGCGACGTAGTTCTCGAAGACGGTGGGGACATAGACCTGTGAGGGGAGACGGAGTCAGCAAGAGTGATGATGAGAGCGTTTACGCTGTGATTGTTGGGCGATGGAGCGAGGGTCGGTGGTGAAGGGCCTGCGCCCCAAAGGCAGGCGTCGTCATGATGGATGGGGCCGGGGAATTCAACGGGGACGATCGGCGAGGAGTATCGGGGCGGTCGAGCCAATTCTTACCTCAGGGAAAGTGCCCTTGGAGAAGACACTGGAAACGAGTCAGTATTGGATGAATGAATAGAGATGGCGGCAGCGAAGGGAGTATTGAAGGGTCACTCCCAGCATCCGAGGCTGGATGGGATGGGATGAGATGGGCTGGCTGGGGCAACGGGGGACGCCGACGGGGGTCGGCTTCAGGCCAACTCACATCAACAAGCAGGTTTTGCCGCAGGCACCGTCGCCAACAATGACGAGCTTTCGGCGGATCTCAGCCATGGTGTCTGGTTTGATGGTGATGGGGATGGAGATGGAGATGCAGTGGTGAGCGGTCGGGGACGGAGACGAGAGAGTTGCAGAGGTTGCGTTGCGAGATGGGACGCGAGCGGCGGCTGCGGGTCGATGGGGGATGGGATGGAGAAGGAGGAGGAAAGTTGGACGCGGAAAGAGGACGTCAGAAGGGGGTTTGGTCTGGTTTAGGTCAGGTAGGGTAGCGGGAAAGGGACAGGAAAAAAGGTAAGGCAGGCCCAGGCAGGCAAGGTACGAATAGGCAAGGTGCAAGGTGCCAGGAGGGAGGAGCAAGGAGCAAGCAAGGACGGGCTCAGCCAGGCGGTAAGGTGCAAGGTCGAGAGGTACAGCGACAGTGGGCTGCAGACCGGCAGGTACCTACGACGCGGTGGTAAGCTGCAGTGGGCTTGAGGCCTCACTGGGACGGGGAGGGGGCTGGCGCTGCACTGGCGAATCGACAAGGTTGTTGGGGAAGAGGCGAGAGAAACAGAGCCCGGAGCGCGGCGCAGTGGCTGTGACAGCGTCGGCGAGTACCCAGGTAGGCACCGTATAGAGGTACTTGAAGGAGCTTGGGTGGGCCCAGTGAACAGTGACAATTGGCACTGTGTTTTCTCGTTGGTACGGTAGCAGCAAAGCAACAGCCACGAGCAGCCAACCGCTAACGGACTTGGATGGTTGGGGGTCGTCGAGGATGTGGAATTGCCTGACTGACAAGGACTGACTGTTCCTGAGGTGATGACGAGAAGATGTTAGTACGAAGTACGAAGCGCGAAGAGTCATCTCCGAGCAGGGTAGATATTGAAGCGACAGGTGTGGAAAATGGAGACCAGCCACTGTACCAGCGGGCAGGCCCTTTGTTGTTGGTGCCGGGGCCGCGATACTGGGGCGGGTGTTGTGGTGGTGTTTCCCCCTTGGACTTGCTGTCTCGGGCTTGGAGCTTCAGGGGAGGGAGGTACCTTTTTGCGGGCAGCACTACTAAAGCGGTACCTGGGAGCTTGATAAGGGCCAGATCAGGACTGGGAAGTGGGCCATCAAGGACTGGCGCTGGCAGTGCTGCACTCGCTGCACGTCAGGCCGGTGGGAAAGCTGCAGAGAGAAGGGAGCCCGTGGTCTCGTCGCAGCTTCGTGAGTCTCTGGGTGACTAGTAACGATAGCGGTAGTGGTGTTTAGGACAACTTCCAGGCAATGGCAGACATTGCAACTGCCGGCGGCCAGGCTGACTCCTCGATGACTCCCAATACTGGAGGAGAGAGTCAAAGGCTTCACTGGATGGTATAAAGACAAGAGATATACTGCACAAATAGGCTCCTTTGAACAATCCCTCAAATCAAACTGGTCAATCAAACCACCACAGTGGTCACGACAAACCCCATCACTACCGACCCCTTCAATCTTCACCCGTTCATCCAACTCTCCACCGAATCCATCTCGTCATCATCCGCTAATTTACCTATTTTGCCCCCGTCACCCCCATTCACACCCTGACTGCTTGCTGGTTTTGGCTGACCGCCTTGGTGACGGAAAGCCACTGAACGTGTGCTGAGTGTGTTGTGTTTGACGGCAACAAAAACGGCCACTGGAAGTTTAGCGGAGGTCGGTACTCTCCAGCCAGTCCTGCAAGCCAGGTACCTACCCTCAGCCCCGGGGTCCTGGAACAGCACTGTGCACGCACTGGGCATCCCCACTAATTGCTTCGGCGGACAGTGCACAGCACCGCGAGTGGCTACCTTAGCCTTGGCCAACACACACGCGCGCGCGCCGCTTGTTGCCTCAGGACCTCCATCTACGCGGCCCCCCTTTCGAGCTCTCGTCCTGGCCATCGTGAATCCGTGGCTCAAGCTTCATAGCTCGGGGCTGAAACCGTGGCTCAGCCTCTGTCATTCGGGCAGGACGACACTAACAATCCGCCATCATCACACTTCAACACCAGGCGTTCCCTCTGTGACCTGTCCAGCCTGTCCAGCTGGGGAAAGGATCTTGTTTTCCTGGGATCCGCTATCTTGCTACCAACACTCGGTGGCCATGGCACAAAAGCCAGCCGGCTGATTTGCTCGGTGTTTGATGTTGACAACCGACCCGTGTCCTGACCTGTTAGAAGCTCCATTTGCGTATCCATCCCTATCGGACCTCCCTCCGATCGTGGGGATCTGATGACTTGTTGGAAGGATGGAGGCCGCCTAGCACCTTAATCACCATGCATTGCATCCGTATCATTGCCAATGTTCTCGGAGCCTTGCGTTGGTGCTCTTACTCACCGGCCGCGATCGTCCTGACGTCCTGCACTAGTAAACGCCCCGTTGGCTGTGCTTTTGGTGGTTTTCCTGGCGTCCGGGAGTACGTATGTGTGGTGCTAAATACGGAGCACGTTACGTAGCGTAGCGCCCGAGCTGTGAGGTGAGGTGATGGATGTCGGCACGAGCTCTGGCCCATGTCAGTCCATGCCTGCAAGCACAGTCCTGTCCCAACGCAGCAGTGGACTGGAGCACCGAGGACCAGTTGGCTGGTCACTGAGAGCGAGACAGGAAAAATAGTGGAGGAAAGTCCTACTCCAGCCGGTAGTCTAGGACTCGTGCACCAAGTTTCCAGAGCCTTGTACTTGGTACGGAGGACAGCAATGTCGGTAGGAAGCACACGCGCGTTTCCCCAAATCTGCCCGACTGAACTCTTCTGGGTTGGGTCATCTGCGACGTATTCTGGGTAATGAGACCCAGTCCGTGCGATGCAGTTCGCGCCGTGTTTTGTCTTGATCGCTGTCTTCCACCGTCTCTAGCCCAGGGTCCGTATTTCCGCTATCCTATTATGGCCGAGGCACGGAGCAAGAGACTCCGCGAAGATGAAATTCCCATGCGGCTGGTTTCAATTTCCATTCGCAATTCTGTTCTCAATCCCTTTGCCTTCGTCTCTGGGATGTGACTGAACTTGGAGTGGCAAGCATGTGCTTATCTCATATCCTGCGGGCTGCGCCGTTGCGACGGGAACCCTCCAAGGGACGGCATCGGCAGGGTTGTTGTAGACATCAGGTGCCATTCGTTCGCTCTTTGCTTTTTCAGAGCTACAGGTTTCGCGTTTCTTTTGTGCCCCATGCCCGAATAATGTGAAATACCAGAAAGCTTTGTGCTTGCGGCACCCGATTTTCCCGGATTCCGGGTCTCTCGATGCTTCCGCGGTGCAACACAAGCTCTGCCTGGGAAACGAGGCACAAAGCACCTAGGACTGACATCAATGCTCATTGCTTGAACACTGAGGTGTAATTACGTTGTGTTGATAACTTTACCTCAACATCTGAGCGGATCGTGGGCGTGAAACCTGATGTGAATGACAGCAATTGCGGGCAGCTTGGTCGATTCTCGTAACTGGGAGATCCGGGGATATGCATTGCTCAATCAAACCCAGGAAAGCAGACCGTGAAAACTTCTGATTCGGAATACAACCACAACAATTGAACTACAATCCGCCAGGAGTCGAGCTCTCGTATTCTGAAAGTGAAGCTATCATGTCTCCTTTGTTCGCTGTGGAGCATTGTCACGAGGACAGTGCGGTTAATACAGTGTATATACCAATGTCGTACTGGCGCCAAGACGGCTAATTCCGTGGTACCATGGCGAGAATTTCCAACTCACCAGTCAACTCCACCACGAAATACATCACCACGTCCTCCCGATAGCTCGGCGCCAGCACCTCAATCCCGTTCAATGGATTGCTAGAGCTCACGAATCCCGTCCATAACCGTCTGAAGCTCCTCCTCCGTACCATGCAGAAGCTCGCCAAGCGGGTCGCCCAGGCCCAGCGCCAGGCCGGCCGCCGTGCACAGAAACGGGTGGAATCCGAACACCAGGGCTTCAAGCTTCGAAACCGACAGGCCCTGCGGGGTGCCGTTACTGAGGTCCGCGAGAACCTGCTCGATGCTCGCCGCGCCCGAGCGGAGGACTGGGAGATGGGACCCCTCGCCCCAAGCGTGACCTAGGTTTCAACGGCTACGGCATGTTCGCTGAGAGTGCACGAACCGACTGGTCCAACTATGGCCTGTACTCACCGCGACCCGAGGTCATTGCGAAGAGATGTGGCTGGGCTGGTGGAGCTAAGATGCTCAACCTTGCGGTTGGCGATCGAATTGTTATCCTGGATGGTCCCGACCATGGCAAGATTGACCGCATTAGGTCAATCAACCTGCTATCTGGCCATGTGACTTTGGAAGCTCATCACCGGGTATGGTCCTTCGCTCTCATGCTCTTCATACGCTAATTGGTACGGATAGGCAATTTCTGTTGGTATGTTTGGCAACGACAGCCGCTCACAGCCCATGCCCATCTCGATCGGATCGATTCGTCTCGTATATCCCATCACCAACCCGAGACTGGAGTGACGAAGGATACCGTCATCCACCAGATCAAGGGAATCCCCCCGAACATGCAGTCTCCCAACATGACTCTGGAGCGATGGGAGAACGGAAAGAAGTGGGATCGTGTGGTTCCTGGAATCAACGTTGTGATCCCCTGGCCCGAAGTGCAGGCCCCCGAATACACCACCCAATCCGGTGACACCCTGCGTGAGCAGGTTGAGGACCGAACCTTCTACTACAACCTTTTGTCACCTCCTATGCCTGAGCAGGTTCTAGATGAGCTGCGCAACAAATACTCCAAGTTCCGAACCCGCCACGAGGGCTGGTATGTCCAGAAGAGAGAGGCCGACGAGGCGGCCAAGAAGGCCCGGCAGGACTCGGTCCTGTCCATGCAGACCCCTCTGCAGGAGTTCCACGCCATGAGACGGGAGATCCGCGCAGCCGCGGGCGAGCCCGAGCTCACGGACGAGATGCTGGAGAAGCTGGGTGCCGTCATCGCCCAGAAGAAGGAGGCCGCCCTCAAGGACGCCGGCGTATCGGAGGTTGCGTCTGCAAAAGAGACGTCGATACCCCCTCCAACGGCCCCGCAATAGATCCCTCCACCATGCCCTTGAGTATCTGTTTGACGGAGACAGATGTACTTGGGGAGGTACAATCAAGTGTAATTATACGTGTGTAACTACAATGTACATCACGATGCGCAAGAATAGACGCAATGATCCTGTCAAAGAATTCTTCATCATCTGTGTTTATATATCTGGGTGAACTGAGATGATACAGTGATGGCCTTGACTACGCTCTCGTTCGTGTCCAGGGCATAGAACAGCCCTTAACTCCCAACCCCACTGAGGGAGGCGACGTGAGCCTCAGAGCCTCGTGTCTCCCCCATATTAGCACCTTAGTGCTAGATATGATGGCTAGACATGCACTACCCCAATGCGGCTTCCATTTTCGTCTCTGTATTGTTCTGATCTTGGTTTAGTTCTGGGGTGGGGATGTTGGCAGTTCCCTCTGCGCTGATCGAGGCCTGTATAAGGCGGTCTTGGAGGGACGAGGTGTCGTAGATGAACGACGCAAGCATGGAGCCTCCGGCCTGGGTCCTAGGTAAATATGAGCGGCGACGCCTTTTTAGGGAAAGGAAGAGGCGGATGGGACATACTGTGTCTGGCCACCGGTGGCAGACGCAGGAGTAGACGAGGAGGGCATCTTGGTACGTGGGGTTGCGACAGAGGGGCGCCAAGTTGATCAAGGACACCGGCAACGGAGAACTAACAAACGACACTGAAAGACGGTAACAAGGCCTGTAGGGGTAGCTTGATGGGAGTATCCTGGACTGTAGGGGGAAGCAGAGCTATAGCCTGGATGAAAGACTTCATCACCAGGAGGTGGCAGATTGGCTCTTTATACCACAACAACTGATACACACATGACGGAAGTTGTGGCACCCCCTTGAAAAGCGAGGCGACGAGGAAGGACATTGTCTCCTTCTGGACCGTCTTATGGCGGATACCAATGCCTCGAAATCCCACTCATCAATATTGGCTCTTACGGACGAAATGTTGACTGCAATCCAATCAGGTACCGGCTGTCGGGCCACCCCACTAAGGCCTGCGCTTTCCCTAATTAGTCCGTCCTGTCAGGACGGACTAAAGGGGCTAGCTCAGAACAGCAGTTTAGACCTTCGTTCGGGAGGGGGCCTGTCAAGACCGACAGGCGTAGGGTTCGGGGCAGCGAGCATAGGAACACCATCCTTCGGCCTGAGATATTCGGTCGAGCCCTTATTGCACAATTCATACAATTGGCGTCTGAGTCTCTCACGTATCAGAAGCAGTGACCCATTGGGGACCAACCGGGCCATACTATCGAGAACCAAGTGCCCTCACTCGCGTACCACACTACGACTGCAGTGACGGATGAGAAAGAGCGTCCTCTAATCGCCATCTCGTTCTACTTTTTGTCCGCGAGCTCTAGCGAGACTGGTTTCTCTACATTCATTAGCTCATGCAGCACTGATTTAATCTGACGCAGGGCTAAGTTGACAAAGAGGCAAATCTGGATTGTTCGCTTGTTTGTTGTAACCACAACCTCCTCAAAATGTAGGCCATTGCTGCCTTACTCCTTTAGTCACATGCATAAACTTCTCTTTATTTATATAAATGACCGTCCATGTTAGACCCGGCTCAAATTCTTATGTCCATCCCACCGCTTCTGGGGTGTGGCATCCTTCTAAAGTTTCCTCTTCTCATTTGCTCACACTGGCTTCTTAGTCCCATGAAGCCTCCATCTTTTCAACTAAGCTTACCTTGTCAGATCGCATCTAGACGAATACGGTGCCATACACCTGTAATTTCACTGCGTCTGTATTTGCATAGAGATAAAGCCACATACCTCTCAACAATCCCTGTCGACAGTTTGTCGCCTTGTTGCAACTGGAGTGCTCTATCAACTACCGGTGTGGAGTAAAACATTGCGACTTGCATACAGCCTTGAAAGGAACACAGGCGGGACTCGCCCTGATTAGCTAGGAAAAACGCACGGCTGAATTGGCTCAGCTTGGCTTGGGCAAGAACCATTGGTGGGTGTGAGGTGGTGCAAGCTTGATCGGGAGAGCCACTCAATACACATCTTTCACCCGTTGATCATCATCTGGAGTTGGTACAGTTCTCAATATGCCGTGTCGAAAATTTTTGTAGGGCGTGCTACTGTTGGGCTTGGACAAGCTTGGAAGTTAAGGGTGTACAGTGCTTGATATGGAACTATTCTGACCCCTCTCGTTTCCCAGACGACACTGAATCGATACTGCCAAACCTCCAGTCAAGATATCTACACACATCTCAGACAGAATACATGGGATGAGGTGTATGGTGTCTTTCTTGGGGAAAAAGGGGGCCGAATCGGAACCGGTAGTGATAGAAAGTATCCAGGAGCTGGGCACCATGCAGCTCCATCACTTTCTAGAACACTCAGCACACTATTTATATATTCGCGCCCTTCTTCTGATCATGTACGGTCTTTAAGCTAGGATCGGTAGGCTTGCTGCCACCAGTCTTCATTGCTGAACCCTGGATCAAGCGGTCTTGTAGGGACGACGTGTCGTAGATGAACCGTGCAAGCATTGAGCTGTCACTGTTGGTACTAGGTCGAGATGGTTATTAGTGATCGTCTTGTTTTACATCAACACGAAAAGTGTTGGATGGAGGAAAGTGTAGAACGTACGGCTTGTAGTCACTCGGGGTAGACTGGGGAGGGCCGAGAGAGGACGCCATTGTAGTATCAACGGGGTGAGACTGGGACCTTGTGGGTTTCCAACGAGAGATGCTTGAAGAAGCCAAGAGAAGCTTTGATGTGTAGAGAACGATATTTTGGAAGCAGCTCTTGGGAACTGCTCTCGAGAGAAGTCTAATGGCCTGGATGGACTCCCTTACGAGAAAGCACGACGGGCCAGCCCTCTAAATAGCCAACAGCCAGACGCATGCCATGTTGTTGAACAAGACATCCTACGTACTGGGCACCTATCAACTACTCCCTTTGACAAGATGAGGCAACCAAAAAAAAAACGAGACTCGAGCCAGTGCGTTGGATGACTTGGGTCCCACTTGGTGGATGGGATGGGTAAGGTAATGAGTGATGATGAGCTTACGACGAGCGAGGGACTAGGCTCAGGGAGCAAAGCCATGCCAGCCGAGGGGCACCCCGAAGGTCTCTTGGTACTCCTACATCGTTGCTTTCCACCACCTCCATGCATGCAACAAGTTGATGGGGGAGTTGGGGTCGTGTGGTGCGTGTGTGGGCGCTGTGTCTGTGGGTGTGCGGTGCGTGCGTGCGTCCGCGTGTAGGGACACATTTGACCCGCAAGACCAATCGAAGCACCGAGCCAAACTGGGCATTGGTTGGAGCTTCTTTCGCGCGTCTGAAAATCCAGGCTGGCTTGATGCATGGCTCAGCATCGCATGGGCTAATAAATGAAAGGGTTTAATGTGATTTATTTTATTTTACTGCAGGGCTCCTCATTGCAACACGGCAGGTAAGGCAATGCTGACGTTCCGCCCTGCCAATTGATTCAGGAATGACGCGAGTTCAATTTGAAGCCGGTGGTCCGCCTCTCTGCTTCCTAGTCTCCAAATAACCTAGTTATTGATGGGCACTAAAGTTCACCGGAGGAGACATTGATGGGAAGTGGAATATTGAGGAAGTAGGGAGGTGTGGCTTGGTGCATGAGGTGTGCGCCGTGGATTAAGAGTGCAAGACACACCAGTACCTACAAAAAGGGTTATCTCATCTGTGCCTCCCGCGAACTCGGGCGAGAATACTTCCTGCTCACCCATTGGCTCATACAGCACTGACCGAGGCTGGCACAGGGCTAAGTCGACGCGGATCAGGCCATACTGCAATCAAGCAGGTTTGTTTGAGCATGCGGATTTCACAATGCACAACCTCTTTCGTATTTAGTCAAGCTCACCTCTTGACGGGCCCTGCCACGGCCACTGGTATGTCATGGACGTAGCACAGAGATGGTTAAGTCACGAGGATCGAGAATGTGGTATGCCGCTCTTGGTGTAGGTAGGTAGGTCAAAAAGCCAAGACTGTGCCTTGACCGCTTCGTCGGGCAGTCGGCTAGATGCAAGTCATGGAAATCAAAGGGTACATTTGTCCGTGTGAGGAACCCTGCAACAGGTGGTCTACCCAGCACCAACAACGTTGAATGTGCGACGCGGGGCCTGAAAGATGAGGGAGGGATGCGAATGACCGTGGCGAAAATAGAAGCCGCAAGCTCATTCACAAAATAGCGTACCCTTTTGAGAGCCTAGTCTGTAGATTCCGACATGGACTTTAGGTCAAGTCTTAGACAAAAGCTGGCTGGCCGGCGCTTGGAAATCCACATCATCCATTGTGCGGCTGCCGGGGAGGCTGGGGGAAGGTAGATACCTACAAGAAGATGGCCAAAAGCCTACGGCCACCCCCAGTATTCCCAGCTTCAGAAACAGCGCATAATAGGTCCGGAGCCTTAAAGCACTAAAGGTGACCAGGCAGGGCTTCTCGCATATAACTAGCTCACTCACATGCACTTTAACATGCCTCGACTTTCGTAAGACGACCGGGGCCCTGGTTGTGTGTTTTCGGGGTTCTTGTAATGCTATTGGTCGACTAAATGAGTTAGACTAGATGTGATCGGTCTTCGAAGCCGGAGCGTCTCGTAAATCAGAGCAGAGCAAAAACAGAATGTACATGTCGTTGCCATTCTATCACACCTAGTAGATATATAAGAGCTATGGTTCGCTTCTAATCTTTTTATTTTTACTTTTATAGAGCATCCACTTGACTATTTTATATGGGTCCACTGCCTTCCCTTTTGCTTCTTTTCTGCGAGGGCATCACAAGCAAGCGCTATGCCTGATTTTCATAACAATATCGGTGCTTTGGGCAACATTTTCCCCGTCGATGCAGCGAGTGACACAAGCGTAATTGAGTACAGCTGTCCATACCGCAAACGCAACCCCCACATATTTAATGTGCGGGAGTACCAAGTGTGCGCAACAAGGTCATTTCCCAGCATTAGTCTTCTCAAGTATGCTTTCAAATCCGCGCTTTCACTGCACTAGGAGTGTCGGTTATTGCGTTTCGCTTTCTTCCCAGCACGAATTAGACGGCTGACTCGCTCCCTAGGCGGCACATAATGACGAAACATCGACTGGAGGACTCTCAGACCCTAGTCTGGTGTCTGTACTGCAACTCAACCTTCCAGACCTTCGAATACTTTCGTAGCCATGTGGACGGAACGGGTTGTCCCTTTGAACCTAGTCAGATGATCTACATGGGCATCGACCGCCAAATTGAGGGGAAATTACGAGACCGCCGAGTCAGAACTCGGGTCTTGGACTGGGAAACGCTTTGGAGTACCATCTTCCCCGGAGACAACATAATCCTATCTTCAGGTGATATCCCTACCTCGAACAGAATGTGCCTTTGACTCTTTGACGACAAACGCGCTGCCCTACAGCTACTTTTGGCTAACTTTCGTGGGGACAGTTTTCGAGCCCGTTGTCGAGGCTTACGAGGTAACTTGGTAATGTAAGCGAATGGAGTTTCCACGCTGTTATGAACAGACAGAGAGGTACCAAAGCGGTTCCGAGACATGTTGAGCTATCCAGCCGTGACCAACCTACCAAGCTTGATTGAGGCCCTCTGGGGCTCCCAAGGGGAGAGAATCTGGGACTCAGTCTCACAGCAGTGCACACTTTAGCTTTGTACGGAGTTCGGATGATGGTAACAGGAAAAGTGGTAAAGAAGATACAATATAGCTATTCCAACCCTGCAGACAGTGGTTAGGGCCTCATGGTCTCATGTCTTCCTCGTGTTGGTACATTGGCATCAGATACCCGGCTCATATGCACAATGCTTCCGATGCGACTTACATCCCAGCCGTAGTATTGTTCTGGTCTTGGTTCGGCTCTGGGGCGGGGGTGCTGACAGCTTCTACTGCACCGTTACGCGCAGCCCTTCAACATGCAGTACGCCTTAGGCCAGAAGATCTGGAGCGTTGACTTGTTCGACACATTCCTTCAGCTGAAAATTTCCGACCTAGGACCGGTAGCAAATTGCTTCTCACAATACCGTGACGTTTACCACACTGCTGAAGGGACTTGCGCATATGAAGGAAGTGCGACTAAGTGCTAGATGACGACCGACGGATGGACAGGTGAAATATCAATAGACTACCCGGTATGAGTCGCAGCATAACCTGCCCTTGGAAATTAAGGATGGATCTGTATGGGACTTGAGCCTGGCGTCTTTGGTGGAATTGGAGCTGTTGTGGTGGGACTGACCCTAAGGAAACCGCATTGAGAAGGGTAGGCGGCTCTGCCTCGACTTTCCCCGGACGTCACGACGGAAGACCATATCGGGAAGGCTTTTGCTTATATCCCTGACAATACTACTAGTATTGAAGCCTGCCGCACTATAGTTGTAGTAAACGTCCTATTCAAACCATGTCGCCTTCTAATCTAGCTACCTACTCTACTCCCTTAAAACTCCACCGTATGCTGCAACAAGTTTGCATCCCTGATCTAGATGACTCAAGTGAATCAGTTGCTCCTGCCTGCCCCCGTCTCCCGGTCCAAGAACTCTCTGGATCCCATATCCTCAAAGTATCAACGCTTAAAGTAAGGGAACAGATATGCGCCACCAGAAACGACGACCGGTGCTACCTTGTTATTTTATGTCCAAGGATAATCACTATCCTGACCTGTTGGGAGATTTCCCAGAGTCACTGCTCCTCCACAGGTTTCTCCGGAATATATTGTCACGCTGTGTTACCCATGATGCCGCTGGAGAAAGACGTTAATTTCAGCGTCCAAAGCCATGAATTCCGCTTGCAGTGACGCGAGGTCGGTATCCGGTCCAAGGCTATTCATCAATGGATTTCCACCCAATGAATTTGGATTTGCGAGATTTGAATTCAGAGGATCACCTTGCTGTAATGAATCGCTCTTCTCATCCAAGCTCCATTCATAAGGCTCGTTCTCCAGGATTATCAGCGTAATTGGATCAAACACCAAATCTTTGAGGAGCAGATATCGATATATGCAGGTTCCATCAGACTTGAAAATTTCTGCCTTCGTCTCCGCAAAGGGGGCAACGTTGTACGCAAGAGTCGAATGCAAGTGTTTCTGGGCGACCTCGCTCCACTTGGCGATAATCCGCGCCTGAGCCACCATGGTCTCTTCAGACCCCCTCCAGACGATACTGGCTCGACCGTCTTCATGACTGTACCGGAAGATGTATGCACGACTTTCCTCTCCGTCAAGACAGGTACCCCAAAGCTCGATGACTTCCAGTTGGGGAAGCGACAGAGCCGCTTTGGCTGCGAGGATTACCAGCGATCCGAAATCTTGTCTGCTTCTGTCTGAGCTTGAGAGCAAACAACGCAGGATTATGCGTTTTAAGGAGCTTTCAGGCATCTTAGGTGATTCCCCCAGTTCAATAATAAACTGAAGAAAGGCAGCTGTGTCCATCTGCCATGGCGGGCAGAACCGCTCTAGTCTTTGAGAAAGCTTTGCCATCTCCCGAGGCAGGTAGGCTTGAGCATGTAGAGAAATTTCAGATCCTACTTCCTCGAGACCATCAAAGCGCTCGATTTTGGGGATTTCCCACTGCGTGAAGGACAGTTGGCGCAATGTTTTCGGCAGGGAGGGCAGTGAGTGCAACTGGAAGCCTGAGAAAGGGGCGTTAGCTTCATTAGATACTCGCCGTAAAGACTGGTCAGCGTTTCATACCTCGATCAAAGGCAAGTTGCTTATGACGCTCCGGGGAAACAGTCCTCTCGAAACGAAACCACTCCAATGCCACAAAGCTTCGACTAAGTAGCGAAGACAGGGTCCCTACGTGAATGCCCCTGCGAAACTGTCTGCGCATGACCAGTCCTTTGATCATGGGCACGGCAGGAAGACTCTTGTATTGACTGATAAAGCGGCCTCGCTCGCTCCTTTGGGATTCTAAACGGAGCGGAGTTCCCTGCACCCTTTTGACATGCTCACTGAGCAACGGCGGAGGGCAGCCGCGGTGAAAATGTCGGCTGAACGGATCAGCAATGTTCGTCCGGTGGAAATCAACCATGCCAGGTGCAATATCTAGGTCTTCGGCGTAGTGAAATGGATAACCGTCCTTGATTTCGCATCGGTTAAACCGATGCTCTGTATCGCTGGGCGAGGAAGCAGACAACATCAGTGCCAGTCCCTCTTCCCCATGCCTCGCGGGATCCCAGAGTTTGAGAGTCCCCAATAGGGACTGAATACACGTTGTGAATATCATGTTGTTGCTGGGAGGGTTGATTAGCATCGAAGTACTCCAGTATCAGAGTAGAAAATATGGATGTCCAACATACCAATGCTGTGTTGCCTCATCCTCCGGTTCATCACAATCGGGGCACTCGTACTTCGAGAGCTGAACCCGAAGCCAGAGTTTTCGGATACACCCCAAACGAGTGTCATGTCGTCGGATGATTGCGTCAAACTCGCCGAGAGAGTCGGGATCAAGAACAAGACGCCGAAATGTGCAAGTCTCAAAGAACTCCTGCCATTCCCAGCACACTGTAGCGAACCGAGCCACCTTCGGGGAGCCCAGGCCGTTGGATCGCCTCCCAGAGATGGGCAAGCCCACCAGACGCAGTATCATTTGGCGTACTTCAACTGGCAGTGAGGCCCACAAAGTGGTATTGGTGATTGATGATGGCGACTCGACCTGCACGGGGTCGGTCGCCACGTCCATCGCGACGGGAGACATGGTACAGAGCGAATGTTTCTGCAGCCACGGACTAGAGATGATGTATTTTAGAATAGCAGAATGGAAGAGATTCTTCCTCAAGGTACGAGCCGGGGGATTAAATTTATAGCTCGTTTAATTTAATTCTACACAAAGTTAGTCATGACTTGTTGACCATAGAGGTTCAGGAAGCTTTGCTAAGTTTTAAAACAAAAGCGTCGCGCAGTACTGTGGGACACCAGGCACAGACGTCAGCCACCTGGTCGTGTGACTTCCCTGACCCGTGAGGCAGATATTTCTTTGGTCACTTGGTGGAACTAATATTAAGTCTTAGCCTATAGTTGCTCGAGGGAACATGGGATGAAGCACCATTCTACTCTATGTCTATGTACCAACTTTCGAACTGCATTCGCTTCTTGCAACCAGGGCCTTTTCTCTATGAATGAAGAATGATGATGGCGTTTCGTTTGAATTAGAAAGTGAGACGTGTAGAGAATAGTAAACCATAGGAAGTCTTCACACTGACTCTGATATATAACTTCTCACCCGCCAAATAGGTGCTGAAGAGTTGACTTCCATATGGTCCATGGATTCTTTCTCTTGACTTAGCATAGCCATCAGTCATGGGATTGAAGGTTTGACGCGGTATGGCAGATCCTCTAATGTGGGAAAGTCTAGCTGGGGCCGAAACAAGGACGTCGTTCCAGATCTGGTCCCTTACAGGGACATGCGATCCCAAAAGTGGCACCCGCTGGCACCTCAGCCCAAGCCCAGCCTAAACTCCGGCCTCCTCCGTCTATCCTCAGCACCAACTCAGCCTAGAGCGGCACGAGGTCAGCTCTGGAAATGGAAATGGATTTTGGTGGACTTGAGTTTCGTCTCCGAGTTATCTGGTAGCTGACGCGACCGTGCCAGTTTTGCGGTGGCATTCAAGAAAGTGAACTCACCGGGCAGGCATTTTACTCAACACATGGAACGACAGCTCCAAGAATTGCAGGGCGAACTCGAGTATGAAACGGACGAGGTCCTGGCGCAACTTGTTTGTGCCCAGCGCATGAATGAGATGATCGCCCAACTCCAACAGAGCGACCAGTCAGTCGATGTTCGGCCGTCTTCGAATGTCTGGACTGCTAACCTCGACAACCTCTTGGCTGATCTGGACAACCTACGGGGCTTTGAGGGTCAACAGGAACCCCCCGCTGTGAGTAGACATCCCATCTTGCCAATATATTCCGAGTTGACACGGTAGCACAGACTTGGTATCCAGCCATCATCATTTTGCGCTGCTGCAACTTTTCGAGTCGCAGCTATTGGATGCAGACCACATCCAAAATCACGAGGCAGTTGCTGCGTTACACCACACGCCGGACTACTTTCGCACGCCCTCGACAAGCAAAAATGATGCCGCGGATACTGCACTGAGGGCTTGGTTCGAGGACTGGTTGACCATACCAGTTTCCCATTTCTTCTATATGCACATGTCCGGATACTTGCACCTCACGAATGCCACCGTGATTCTTCTTCGTCGAGATAGGCTCACGCTACTGACTCGCTATCGGCAAGGAGACTCCTATGCTCCTGAGACGGACATGCATAACAACGGTGCCGCTTCCACGAGCGTCGATGCTGGCGGCAGCTCGAACGATTTGATGCTGGACCTCTTGGATCGTCTCGCATCACGATTCGAAGAAGCAAGAATAGAAATGGCCGCAGCACACTGTTCCAAATGGGCCAACGACCTCTTGGACTTGGTATCGTGGAAGCTCAGGGAAAGGAAAGCGTGTATCGAAAAGTGGATCAGCGTCATTGCCAACGAGGCACATAGGGGGGGGGGTCACAGACCCGGCGAATCGGGCGGGGATGGAGGCGACTTGACTATTAGCGGCACCTAACAGTCTTTTTACAGTAAACCCTTAATTTTCTTTAATCTACCCAAGTCAATCTTACCTATTATAGCTCATTTACCCACTATCTCCAATGAACGTCACCAATACCGCCGCATATGCTGCCGTGGCAACAAGTAAATACTCGGGTGTCGTCTTGGAAAATACGGCGACTCCCAGAGCAAAAAGGAATATCGACGTTGAGATGACAGCCTTCTTCTTCAATGTTGCCGTGTCACTCACAAGGATTAGCATCGGCAACACAATAATCAGACCTCCAATGACGGCAAAGGCAAACCGTTTTAGGGTCAAACGTAGCCGCACTTGACGCTGCTGACTTGCAACTGTATGCGCCCGATCCGTGCCTAGGCTCTGGCCAATACTCGTGCTGTGTTGCATCAGTTTCGGATTGAACGACCCAAGTAGGTCTGAGTCTCGGAACAGGCTGCTGTGTGACCCCTCGGCTTTGAGGTTCAGCTCCGATATTAGGGCCGCCTGTAACCGTGAACCTTGGCCGTTATCCATTCGGGAAGCAGCAATGTCCTTGACGAAGTACGTGTTCCATCGGTTCGCGTGGATGAACTCGAAATCTCGCAGGGCGTGGGCTGCATGATGATGTGGTTAGCCTACGTGACCGACTGGGCACAGCTTACTGTGGGACGGGTCCTTACTGTATTTGTGCAGAGTTTCCCGGATTTCCTCTAGTTGCCCTGTGGTGAGGTCTGCATCGCCGACTTTCTGTATCTCCTCGGCCAGCTGGCGTTGAAGGTGATGAATGGTGACCGAATATAGAGGCCGGAAGTCGACCACAGTCACCCCGCCATTGACACAATGTCTTGTTGAGCCACGAATAAAACAAGTCAGACGCTCTAGGTATGGAAGTGATGCGAGGCCCTCCAGAAGTTGATTCTCTTGGCTTTGGCGGACATCTTCTTCGTCACGGTTCATTGCAGTGGGATTCTCGCACTTAATCGCTAATGGCGGCCATTTGAATATTAGAAAGATGAGAAAGTCTTGCTGATAATGCCACAAGTGCTTAGTTTGAGACTTGTAGTCAATAGACAGATATAATACAGTGCCGTTGAAACAGAAGCCATCAAGGCTGGGATAGTCACGCCATCCACGTCCTGACCCCCCTGAGATTATGAGTGTCTGAGTGCATATCTAATCTGATGCACTTTGCCTTGTGGTGGCGCAGTATCTTTGCCTGCTTCTGCCTCATCCCAGTTGACTGGCTCTCTTGATTGAAAATTGTCGACAAAAGTACATATGTGGTAGTTGGGTACCATTGCATCTGTACAGTACTCCCACGTCACCTTAACCCAACCATATATGGACGTTCAGCTCAGCCGACATATCCAAGCCCCGTCGAGGGCCAATCGCTGACTGGCAATATTGGCACAGCTTCCAAGGCAACCGAGACATAAGCTCATTATGCAGGCAAAGTGAAACTGCAACAGTCTTGAGGCTTACTCAGGCCCGTTCCATGATCAAGTCATTTTTCAACTTTGAACACACGGTGTACATTTACTGGAAGGCAGAATCTTCTTCTTTCTTCCTCCCTCCTTGAATTCCTCGCTGTACTGCTTTCATCCACCATCAAAGCTGCCCTCACCTGTTCTCTGCCCGTCGAGCCAGCCAGCCTATCATCGCACACTATTTTTTACATTTTGATTACCACCTGACACGATACCACCACCCCGCAGAAGGATGGCTGAACGAGCCTTGTATCGGTACCAAACCCAGAAAAGGCTGGAAGAAGACGTTGAAGCCGCCTTTGCGACAAATTGCGATGGTGATCCTTTCCTGCCTTTTGATAAGCTGGGGTACTTTGTCACCAAGCAAACGGTTGAGCCAGTCCTCCGGGAAGCTCACGTCGAAAACGTGGAAGGCGTTGTGGATTTTGTTCTCGATGAGGCCCCGCGCATCTTCTTGATCCTAGCTATCTTGGGCAAACTGTCCCTGCTAGGAGCCTTTCGCGCCAGTAAGATCGATGATTCCTCACTTCCGATTGGCGTGGAAAATCATGATTGCGGCCAACTCCTTGAGAAACCCTGGATAAAGGAGCGATGCGACATCTTTAAGGGGTGGTCGTTCAAAGATCGCGACGTGTTTGGAAGCCTGCAATACCGTTTCACGGCACCCATCTTCGATGACACGTTTCGCTTCCGGTTCCATCGGAAGCGAATCTTGCCATACTTGCGCAGCCCAACGACTGCGAGCACGGCCGTCAGCAGCGGCTTCTTTGGTGAGGTGTGGAAGAAGGAAATTCACCGAGCACATCTACCGATCTTGACTGCCGTGAGTGCTGTAGTAACGCTCTGAAATCATAATGACGCAGGGACTAACTTGTTGTCTTAGGGGATTAACGTGGAAAGTATTCTAGTTGCCGTCAAAATTGCCAAGGACGTCGAAGGTTTCCCAGATGCTCCCGAGAAGGAGGCAAACAATCTCCATAAACTTGTGCGATCACAATACAAGTCACAACACCTGATCAAGCCGATTGCTGCATATGAGATCATCGACTGTGGCCGGTTTCTCGTGTTTCCTTGGGCAGATGGCGGTGATTTGGGGAGTTACTGGAAGGTTCGCGGGCAAGGCCCCCTGACGCAGGATGATGCCCGATGGGTTCTCGGAGAATTTGTTGGACTCTTTGAGGCCCTCGCAGAGCTTCACGACTCCAACTGCAGACATGGGGACTTGAAGCCCGACAATATCTTGTGGTTCAAGAACGAGGGCCAAGGGGGAAGACTACAGATTGCAGACTTAGGACTTGCCACGTTCCATCAACAAAACACGCAACAGCGAAGGGCAGTGGCTGTGCAAACCACCACAGCGTCCGGGACAAAGCGGTATGAGCCCCCGGAAGAAGATCAACGACGAGAAACCATGGGCTCGCGCCCACGTGCCTACGACATTTGGTCAATGGGCTGCACACTGCTTGAACTGCTGGTGTGGCTCGTCTATGGAGGCGAAGGGTTGAAAGAGCTCAAGGGACGGACCAAGTCGTACTTCTGGAGTGTATCCAACAACAACTACATTGTTGCCCCAGGAGCGGATGGGTTCATGGACGCTCTGGCTGCGAATCCAAACGTTTGTTCAGCATGCCAAGACTTGCTCAAAGTTGTACGATCACGACTCTTGTGCATCCCGGTAGCAGACTACGGTAACGGTTCCCAAGAGGACCGGGCAACTGCGCTGGAGGCCCATTCAAGCATCCAGAACATTCTCCGCAAGTGTCAAGACGACTCTTACCTCACTGCCAGGGGGCTGGATCGCTCGTCTCCATTAGTGGTCCCTGGTGTTGTGTACAAGGACATAAAGGAGAAAGCCCTCGCGCCCCCATCGGCTGAGAGGGGAGTTCCGAAAGGTGCCGCTGCACTTCCCAAAGTCGATGAGACTCTAGAAGAGTTCGACGGGGCTCTTCGTATTGACCGACAGGCCACTGATATCAACCACTCACGACCCCGAGCTACGCTCCAGACCCAGATGACAGCTCATGATCAAGTAAGCTGTCCATCTCCAATACTTCTTCTACTGTAAAGCTAACATGGGACACGTTTTCAGTACGTACGTGTACTCAAACCCTAGGACGTTATAAGAAGCTGTATTGACTTGAAGATGTTGCGCATGTAGGATGTTAGTGATTCGAAGCTCTAAACCCTCCCTTTCAGACTTTGGAGTAATATTAACTCTGACTAGATGGTAAGTTTGCAAACGACCCTATTATCTCTCACCTAGGTATACGCCAGTACTAATCAGCTCAGTCTGTGAGTTGATTCGCGACTCGACATGAATAACAGGGGCAGTTAATACCGTTTAGCAATCTAGCAAGCTTACCGACCATTGGGAATTGGTTCCAAATAACGATTTTGCTCTCAATGTGATCAACCTACTCGGGTGGGAACGAGTCGTCATCCCACGAGGAAACATGGGCAAGGCGAGCCTCTGTTCTAGTTGTAGTGCGATTGAGTTCACCCATCGTCTTTTTGAATTCAGATGTAATCTTTCGATGCTGAAAACGACGTCGCAAACGTGCGATTTGTGCAGGTTACTCTCCAGGACCCTAGAAAATGCCCATCATGGGCCCTCCGAGTTCATTACCCTGGGCCAAACAAGTGCCACCGTCAGTATCGAGAATGGCCCAACGTTGCTCTCTCTTTACACTGAGCCAGGTACGTCACTGAATGCTGACTGTGGGCAAATCTTTGCTCGTCAAGACTTTCGTGGACTACTAACAGAGGCAGGGCCAAATATGCCACATGGAAGTCAGCTTGGTCTCCCGACACTGTTTACACCAGCCAGTCCGGATCAGCTCACCATTATGAAGGAGTGGATACAACTTTGCGATACGACCCATGAAATGTGCCGGCGGAAGCAGACACAGGAGCTCTTGGAAATGCCAACACGACTTGTCCAAGTCGAGGATCCCGTTCGCCTCGTGGAAACATCACCATTGAGCCCTTCGCGATATGTAGCTTTTAGCCATTGCTGGGGGTCTCTCAAAGATGATGAAAAGTTTTGCACGTACAAGAATAACATCACCCAGCTTGAGTCGTCCATAGACACCGAAAAGCTCCCTCGGACGTTCCTCGATGCTGTCACCGTCACGCGCGGCCTCGGTCTCAAGTACCTCTGGATCGACTCGCTCTGTATCATTCAAGATGACGAAGAAGACTGGGAAAATGAGTCAGCTAAGATGGAACAAGTCTTCAGTGCTGCATACCTCACGATAAGCGCTAGCTCAGCCAGGTCGTCTCTCGAGGGCTTTCTCGCTGACCGCCCTCACCGTACATTCGTTCAGGTAGAAACCAAGGACGCGGGAAAAGTTTACGTTTGCACAGCCATAGATGACTTCCATCGCGATGTTGAGCTCGGTGAGCTTAACAAGCGTGGATGGGTGCTACAAGAAAGAGCACTATCGCGCCGCTCCATCTACTTTACCTCGACCCAGGTATACTGGGAATGCGGCGCTGGAGTTCAATGTGAGACATTAGGTTTTATTCGCAAGTAAGTTTCATTTCTGCTGCTCAAGCTTTCACAGTTCACTAATTGTATCACACGTAGCAACAAAGCCGCCTTTCTTGGTGATCCCAGCTTTCCGAAACTTGCACTGGACTACTACCGGGATGGAAGACAAGTGCTGATCCAAGATCTTTACGAGAGATACTCATCACTAGCATTTACGAGGTTTTCTGACCGTGCTGTGGCAATTCTGGGCCTCCAAGAGCGGCTGGAGAGGGCACTTCAAACTCGGGCTGCGTTTGGTTGCTTCGCCAAGTACTTTGCACGTGGTTTGCTCTGGAAACGCGGCCAGCCGCAAGGTCTTGAGCCCATTGTTCAACCCGCTAGTCGCTTTGTGCCTAGCTGGTCGTGGTTATCAAAGAAGGGCTCCATCAAATACATGGAGCTCGAGTTTGAGAAGATCAGTTGGGCGACAGGGAAAGGCTTCGAGAGCCCCTTTACCCGAAGCGAAACTGTGGGGGAGAGGAGGCCCTCGGGAGATATGAAAGTCTTGCGTGGACAGGCGAGAAAGTTGCACATGACAGCCGAGGAGCTGAAATGCGTGATTTTTGACACAGAGAAGGTGTCGGGAGTCACCAGCCTCCGGTGTGTGGTGGTTGGGCGGGATAAAGCCGGGACTGACGCCGAGAATGAGCGGCTCCATGCGCTCATCATTGGTCAAGACAGCAACAAATCGGGGGCAGCAGCTTTCGAAAGGGTGGGCGCGGCGTCTCTAAGAGCAAAGCATGTAGACGATGAAGGGGAATGGGTCGATATCTGGTAATTGCTACGTATTTGAGTGTTTCCAGAACTGATCTCAGTTGAAAATTGGTCATTTGTTATCTGAAAAGGCCCTAAATACATAGATTTGATTCCGTCGCTCATCCATCTCCTCTTTGACCATGTCATACCCCGACGTGTCTTACTTAGCGAATTCAGATGTCTCTCAGTATTTTCTCAGCGTCTTTGATGTCTTTCAGTTTCACGTCCAGCGCTTTATTATGGTCTAAGAGTTGACGTGGTTCGGTCGCGTTCTGCTGTGTTCGCAGGGCATTAGAATGCGTCTTTTCAATATTCCCATGTCTCACTTACAGAATTCCGTGCTGCCGTGGCACGGTGCACGTATATGATGTAGATGTTTCTGAGCAGAGCGATCTTGAAACTGTTCTGACCATACTCAAGGAGACATTCGTCGGAGAGTGCGCGAGGGTGGATGTAGTCCGGATGTTGAGTATAGACAACCACGTCTGAGTCCTCGCGGACGACTGGGAATCTGTGAATGGACATAGATACGAAATAGAGTGCTAAGACATTGGGCAAGAGAGGACCAAAGATAAAAGATTGGTCTTGGAAATTATGCGGTAACGACGGACGGTAAATATAAGAAACAAGACCGCACTGGAAATTCCAACTCGGCTGCTGTTCGAGTGGCGTCAGCCAACCCTTTGGCCCGGTGACGCCTACATTTAGCCTATCGGGGGCCAGGCGAATTCCTTGGGGGGGCGCTGCCCGTAGGTAGTTAGGCAAGGCAGAACTTGTGCACCTTCATGTGAGGCCAACCAAGTGTACCTCATTTTTGAACCCCAGTAGCCTATTATTAGTCTTTATTCGACTTTCCTCCAGAGCCGAGGCAGACTCATGCCCCCCTCCACCTTAAGTCATGGCTTATCAAGACTGCAGTCTGCAGAATCAACCCACCATCTCAGACGGTTGGCAGATTGTTACCCGCCGTGATGAAGATGTGTCAATATTCCAAGTCAAGCCGAGAAATTTGACCGTCAGCTCGTAAGGCAAGCTCACAGCCACACTGCACTTTGCGAGTCACAGGAGGGGGGTGTATGCAAGCTTATCACCGCATGACCCTCATAATAAGCCATGGCTGTCACATTGACGAGCGGGCTTTGAAACAAAGCATCACCAAGGCCCGAACCGTCTCAGAAACTATTTGACGTATCAACCCAGTCACAATAGTGTGGTCAGTTATTATTCTTTAATTACAAGCATTGTCGACTGGAGTTCCTTCTATTCGACACGGGTAACAACTCGAGACGCCACTGGATTATGAAGCTTTTATGATCATCATGGGGATACCGGAAGAAGTGTATGAATGTGAATTAGCAGACGTCCCCTGGGTACTCTCTTTGAGAAAAGCTGAACTCGACACTTGCACATTCTGTCCCCTCTACGGCCATCCCCGAGCCCACCCAGATTACAGCCCTTCCCAGCCTCGGCGGCTAGAATAAAGGGGCGCAAATCAACGACAATCAATTGGTCCATTTAGCTTGGTAGATTAGTATTCTCCCGGCTTCCAAGGTGTGGACCCCAGTCCGAAATCGGGGTTAAATGCTCTATGGGCTATACTGTAGCCGACCCCAGCCCAATGGCGCCTCTAGCTTCTGTATTCTCGATGTTCTCTTCGTCGGTCCAGACATATATTATGTTGTTGGGATTTCTTTTTAAATAGTCTTAGTTGCCGCCCTCTTGGTTGAAAAGTAACCACTCCTCATCCAGGCCTCGCCTCGTCATCTCAATCCCTCGCGCGAGAGCTTTAAGCCTCACCTACCACTCCAACCCTCTCATCATGATTGCACTGGCGTTCTCAGTCTCCGATTAATTGGATCCAAGAAGGCTGAAGCATTCCGCCCATGCCTCGAAACACAATGCCGCATGCCACAGACCACCAGCCACAGAGTGGTAATGGCAATCAGGATCCATCCCAATCGCCGTTCCGGAATGCCACCGAGCCTTCAGAAACTGGAGCAACCGTGAACAGTCAGCTCGACAGTCATCCCCCGCTCTCTCGTCGAGGAATTTATGCGGATTTACATTCATTTCCAGGCGGCCCAGCCATTCACGTATCTGATTACGATGAAAATGGCAGTCCCGGCGCCGGTGCCCAGAGAAGAGGACATATGTCTGTCTCGGACTATGGGGGCAGTGTCATTTCGGTAAATGATATGGGGCTTTCCACTATCTCAAATGATACTCTACGATCTCCCATCAAGCCTGGGATAGTCATGAATGCTAAAAAACTTCGCGCCGTGTTTGAACTGGAAGATCTGGATCCCGACTCGAAATCGACCGTTGAACGAGCAATGTCCGACAAGATTCAAGCCAGTTTAGAATTGAGTCAGATTGAAAAAAAGAGTACTTGCCCATCGAAGCTTTCGAAGTCATCATGAATCTCAATGCAATCACCTCCCTGTTGCACGAAAAATACCCAAAGATCACCGATGACAAGCTACAACAAAAACTCGAAAACATCATTGGAACGGAGAAGACGGGGAGCCGAAGGCGCATTCTAGGGATTCTGATCTGCATTGAACGATTCGACACCATTGAAAACTTCGTTGAAGAAAGCATTTGCGACCTTGATTTCCCCTTAACAGCAGCCGAAGCCAAACCCACGCGATTCATGACTAAGAGGAATCCTGGCAAAATCAACACCACACTCCTACGCTCGTGGAGGTGGTGCGATACTGATAGTCTGTACAGGTTCCAACACAAATTCTTTGTTCCTTTCTTCAACATTGACAAAAGGAAATTGCATTCGTATGTGCTGGATCGAAACACCATTTTACCATGGCAAGCTTGTGAACGCAAGTCTCGTGGTGGGAATGCAGTAGTCAACCGGGTGCAAATACATCCCAGTCACTATAACTTCGTTCACTCTCAGGTCGGAACTCAGCGTCATTCTCTTCCATTCCCTTACTAACTATTCGAAGGCTTCTGACAAGAAGGGTGTTTTCGCCCTCAAGCAGATCGAAGCAGAAAACGAACTTCGAGATCGTCAGGAAGAGTATCGCAAAGAGCTGAGGGCCTTGGAGAAGTGCCACTCTATGGTGCAAAAGGAAAAGCATTTAATCAAATTGCTTCTAACTTTTCAGCACGGGGAAAAGTACTACTTCCTCTTTGAGTGGGCAGACGGCAACCTCTATGAGCTCTGGGAACGTCGGGCAGTGATACACTCGCCCTCGGCCGAAAGATGGGCAGCCCAACAATGCCACGGCATAGCAACAGCTATCAAACGAATCCATGGCGTCACATCAGGCGGAATGGAGAACGGCGAGGCACCCGTACTGTCCCCCAATGCCGGAGATGATAAACGATACGGCCGACACGGAGATATCAAGCCGCAAAATATCCTATGGTTCACGAATCGAGGAGATGACAACGATCTTCTCGTTGTATCGGATCTTGGCCTCACTAGGTACCATTCTCACCTCTCCAAGTCTGCAGTCTCTGGAGTCGATGGCTGCACATGGGCTTATCGCCCGCCTGAACTAGCCATGAAGCAGCGCGTAGGCCAGGGCTACGACATATGGTCCCTCGGATGCGTCTATCTGGAGTTTTGTACATGGTACCTAGAGGGCTTCAAAGCCGTTGAAGATTTCCAGCTCGAGCGACACGAAGATGACAAACCACTTATTGGGATGCTGATAAAAGAGGATAAGTATTTCAACATCGTCCCTCACCGTGGACTGGATTCCGATCACGACAACGAGCGCCCCGTCGTCAAAGAAGTTGTCCAAAAGGTACAGTAGTGGGCAACATGCCTTCAAGGAAACAAAATTCACTACATATGGTCAACTAACCTACCTTCGTGAAGTGGATTGACAGACTGAGCAACCTTCCCTCGTGTACAGCATTCACACGGAAACTACTTCATCTCATCAAAACACAGATGTTGATCGTTGATCCGACTGAACGAGCCCGTATTGGGCAAGTTTGTGCTGAATTTTCAAACATCAAAGGTTCAATGCAACAGTCTCAAGTACCGGGAGAGACAACATCAGAGCCTATCTTTCAAGACAGGACTAATCCGGCAGGTTGTCCAATAACGGTCATCAAGGTAGCGCATTGCTAAATAATATACATAGGACAAGACCCAAGCTATGCCGGACCAAGAGCAGAACCAAACTCTGTCCGAGCAAGACAAGGAAATTCTGGTGTCTCATACAGGAGGTGACCTGGGCCGAGCAACTGATGATGGGTCCCTCTTGACAAATCTCAACCAACGGCCCAAATCAACAACTGGAAGTGTCTCGGTTGAAAGCTCCCAGGGTCAGGATAGTCTGGAACTTGAGGACGATTCCAGGCGCAGTGACATAAGGCTTACCGCTGTGCCAGCTGAGACTCGTCCCACTGCCACTACCAACCATGGTCCTACAAACGGGGAAGCGGAATCAATCTCTGGCCACGATGCTCACCCCCCGGCTCTGAACAATACTTCGGCACAGGGCGTTGAGCATCAAGCGACCGAGATGCCTGAAATGCTGAGTGCACGTGGTCGAGTGATGCGTTGGGTAAAGGGGTGTTGGAAAGCTATTACTCAAGCCTTTCAGATTGTTGGAGGCAAACTCAGGTTTGACTACAAGGTTAGAGCAAGGTTTCGTTTATAATATAGAATTCTTATTTCTGACCGAAATCTGAGATCAAAGTGAAATGAATGGGAGGGCAGTGACGAGTTCAAATATGTTGACGATGGAGGCTTGATAAATACCATGACTGCGCAGCTGGTTCTTCAGACTTCCATTCAACCATGCAGGATACTGCGGGGTAGCGGTCAAGGTCCTATGTGTGTTGTCTTGTGTACAAGGCCCGTCGTTTGCGTCACGAAACTGGAAACTCGGCATTGCACGCCAAATTTGAGGAATGGGATGTGAGCACCAAACAGCTCGCCCAGAAGTTCCTTATCCGCTCGGTTCAGCCGCTTTCCACTCCCATCTGCTTTTTAGTTGCCAATAGCTTGCATAATAGCAGGGCAAATCAGACTTAGTTGGCATGGCATCATTTGAAACCCACAAGACGTATTACTAGCCCATCACTCTATATACAGGGTACTCATCTCCCTCGTTGACGGGCAGAACATTGAATGTGACATACGAGTCAATGCCTTCTGGCTCCAGCGTGACCAAGGCATATGCCGCATTCTTCTGTCTTGTGCTGACCCAGAAGCTTCCTGCTGGCATCCTGATTTCCTTTCGAATTGTCTCTGTCGTCACTGTCGTCAACGCTGTACCTTGATACAGTGTCTTTCCCACCGTGGCGCTCGTAATATTTAGCGCCTCGACCTCGCCACGAAAGTCGGCTTTGAGGCTGTCGACCTTGACTCCGGCGATTCTAAGTCTATCCGCCGCCTCTTTCCACGCCCTGGGGAATACGTAGGCTTCTGGTCGACTGCGGGTGAGGTTTGCCACCACTGGCGTGGTGCTGAGGAACTGAACCGGAAGTTCCACAAGCTTTCCAGACTCGAGCTCGATGAACTTCCAAGTGGTGTTGGTAGGTTGAGGGCTGTCGGTGATGATAATGTCATCATTGCTCCCTGCAAACTTTTCGCGTGCGCCCTCGACGACGCTGTACACCTCATCTGCGTTGTCTGCTGCCGTCTGGATAAGGGACTCGACCATAACCAGCCCAGCTGTGACCCGTCGCTGGAAGTGTTGATCGCCAAGCATGATACCTCTCGTCTCGGTGAGAAAGACCAGGGTTTGACTGAGGGCAAGCGATACATCGCCGGCTCGAGCCTCGGTGTTGAGCTCTGTGAAAACCAGAGGTTCTTCCTTCTGGACGCCTGTGATGTAGGGGCTCCAGCGCAAGTCGTGAGCTTCCATCGCGGCAGCAACCTTAGGCACAAAGGTTTCCTCAGCCAGCTCTCGGATATCTTTGTGAATGTTCAAGTTCTTCATGGCCGAGATTTGACCGTCCACAGCTTGAGCCCACTGACCCTTGACGCCGTAAGCACGGTTGGCGCTATACTCGTGGCAATCGACACCAATGTGAGGCTCAAAGTCGGCAATCAACTTCTTGACCTCTCGGGTCTGTGGGCTTGCGAGTTTGATGTGGTCCCTATTTGGGTCGAAGCCGGTTGCAAGGAAGCGTTGGAAGTATGCAACGCCGTCAGGGTTGTAACGAGGAAGAATCATGATGTCCATTTTATCCAGGATCGACTCAGCCCATGTGGAGTTGGCATCAAACTTTCCGATGAGGGCAAGTAGAAGTTGATCCCCTCCTGGTTCGTTGCCATGGACACCGCCTTGAAGGTAGACGCGGAGCTTCTGGGACGTAGAAGCGTTTGTCTGAGGCTGCGACGAGGTAGATAGGAAAACATACGGGATGGAACGGCCATCTTCAGACTTGAAATATGGATTTGTATACGTCATCCAGTCATTGCGAGAAGCAAGAGTCTGGATAAAGTAATCTGGAATCGATCAGCGGGGTGTCTGGTAGAATAGTCATGTCCCCTACCTAATGTGGCATCATCGGTCGGGCCATTTGTACCGTTTTTAAACCCTGCCGGAACACTATTGGGATCCTCGAATGCTGGAGAGTAAAGCTCAACGCCTTCAACATCTGGAAAGTGCTTGGCAGCTTCATCGCTGTCTCTGACAAGAGCGATCTGGTTGTCTGCATAGCGAAGTGCCGTGGCCAGGCCGACATAGAGTAGGCCAGCGGTGAGAGTGGCTCGAAGCGTCATTGTGTCTCTCGAACGTCTTGACGCGGATGGCAGTTGTGAATATTAGGAACCTGCTCCTGTGGATGATTGTAAGGGAAGTAGCTGAGCTCTTATGGACTCATCGGTTCTAGACTCCTATACCTCCTCGGCTGATAACCGGAGCTTCGCATGGACCTTCCTTAAGCCACGACATGTCCAGACTCATCCCCACTGATCTGCGCATATTAAGTGATGAAGAGATAGGTCTGCGTCCAAAAAGGTGGTGGTTATCCTGGCGAACATAGATCATCTCCTGATACGGAGCCACCCAGCGGCTGCGAGTGATAAGCTTAAACCGATTAAAGAAGGTGCTTAATGATTTGGCATGTTTAGAAACTGGGATAGTCGCGTCTAGGTTACAATACCAAGGCGGGGGACGTGGATTATGGGGTGTGCCAAGACGCTGGAATGCCTGCGAAATGGGTCCTTCGTCTATTACCCCTCTTTGAATCATTCTTTTCTGGACAAGTCTTGTGATGCATTGATATCCTCGGATCTCGCTGTTCTATGCTTGACACTTGAGGGATATAACTTGGCCAGTAAGGTGGGTAAATTGAGTGGTAAGGGATGAAAACCCCGCGCAGCCAGTCTCTTGGGTGTCTTTAGTAGCTATCACCATGCTTCTATGGCTAGGCAGGTGAACATGACTGTTGTAGAGTCAACATGACGCCGTTTGAGTGGGCAATAACCCATTACACCGAACTAACATTCTTTCCTGACCTTGTTCCCACGGTCCCTTGAGCGAAGCTTCCTCTGGGGCGTAAGAAACCGCCTCTCAGACACTCTCATTAACAGCACTTGACACCCCGTTTCCATCCTATCTTTTGTACTCGCGTCAGTAGAGCAAGGCAACACAAACGGAACTGGAGAGAGGGGCCCAGAGATGTGCACCCGTGTAGTCACCCTTGGCCGCAGACTGTATTCGGCCGCCAATGGGAGGGCCAGTCAACCCGGCGAATGAGACAATGCTAAAAACACATGCCGATGCGGGTGCCCATGGCATCCAGTCTCTTTGTGATACTTGCCACTCCTGTGGGCATGAGGCTTTGGAACGCACCCGACGCAAGGCCATAAAAGATTGGGAAGACCCAGATGCCCACCACATTGTGGACTGCCAACCAAGAAAAGGCGACGATAAGAAGAAAGATAATACTCTTGTTAGCTTTATCATTCTCAGTGTTAAGACATAGGTAGCCACTTACATAGTAGAAGGTGTAGTAGACGGACCAGAAAAAGAAGAACAGCCCTCCCATGTAGGACACATAGAGAGTATCTTTAAAGGCGTCCCATTTAATGACTGACCTGGACTTTCGCGGGGGAAGCCTTAGACGCATGAAGACAGCTACAAAGCAAAACCCGGTTGAGTTGATGAAGCCAAGCACTCTGGTTCCAGGGCTTCCCCAGCTTGGGAAGCAGCTCTCAAACGACAAGAGGATATATAACACCGCTAAGAGAGTTTCTAGTCGTCATAAGGCCTATAGCAATGCCTTGACGTTTGTTAAATGCAATGACACAATGACACCTCGGGGGACATTTTAATTGCCTATTAAATTATGTTTGCACATGCTTTCAGCTTCCTGATAAGGCAGCTGACTGGCTAGGCAGTTTGCCTCGCTTTTCGAAGCTCATACGCGCCCGCCATTAAACCCAGAAAGGTTCCTGCGTGCCATTACCTTGGACCAGGTCTCGAGCAGGGCGGAATGATTTCTTCGTCTTGGGTTGTAGCCATTATCTACAGGTAAGATTATCACCTCTATGAAATATTATCCTCTGACCTTGATCTAGCTTCGTCCACCTCATATTGCTCATTCTGGTTCTCCGAGCCTACTACCGTACACCAATGGACTCTGTGACGGAGCCCCCCACACACCAGTATGAAGGCGTGCCAACGATAGACGATACGCATCCGCCGTTGTTACCAGACCTAGATACCCCCCCATTGTATCAAGAAAGGGACTCAGGCTATATCATCGGCAAGTCAACCAAGCGCAGCCTCAGGACGTGGAAATGTGATGGATGATAAGGCTGCCGGAATAAAGGGAGCAGTTGGAATATGAGACGTCAAGACCTGGTTAAGATAAAATATGAAAAATATATCAATTTTGAGCTCGTTGTTAAACGGCGAGGGATCTGTTCTCGCCGACGTTCTCGACTTCATCACTTTATAATTTGACCTACAAGCCTTGGAAAATGGTGGCTGTTACCTACACAACCAGCTGGCTACAGTACCGAGTTCGAGACTGGCTAAGGCAGAATGAGCAAATGCTTCTCACTCGCTCGTTAGGAGACCGGCGAGCTTTGAGAGCTTGACGATCCAATGATGGCGTCGAGTGGCGTCGATAGTTGCATGCGGCTCAGCATCAGCTGCCCCCCTCAGAACGAGACACGTTGAGTGTCCCGCCACGGAGGGAAACTTGAGCTCAGGTTTCTCAAGGCAGGACAGAATCAAGGAGCTTGGGAGATTACGGCGGTTTATTTTTGTTTCTGCCCATCAAACATCGGCGTCGCTCGTTGCATCACGGTCGTTGGCGAGTAGCGACAACCCCCCGGTTGTCAACAAGGCTTCGGATCAGCTACTCGTGGTTAATGGCTTGATAAACCCACATTTGGGCCTGATCAGTGTCTCGGCTGCTCACGCCTCTATCCTGCCTCTCCCATTCTTTCTCCGCTTTGCTTACAAGCTCTGTGATGTACCAAGGCTTGGTGACAGACTCACGAGTCTTGTCTAACGCGTCAAGATGTTGCCGAGACTTGTTTTTCTGGCTAGCTGGGTCGTTTCTGTCGCCATGGCAGTGGAAACTCTCACATTTGTCAACACCAACTTCGATGTCGAACAGGGGAAACCTTTCACGCTCCGCTACATCGGCTGCGATGATGGTTGCACCATTACCCTTATGACAGGCAGGTCCGATGACCTGAAGGATGTCGAAGTATTGTCAAGTGAATTATTCTCTCACTCCGACCTCACTTACGCGCCCGCGAAAAGTGATGGGCGCGTCCTTGATCTTGTACTAAACCGCTCTACGGAGTGCTACCGGCGATAGCTTGACTGTTACTCTAACTGGCCTTGACGCCGGAGTATACGCTTTTAAAATCAGCAATGGAGAAGAGGTTTCATACAGCGCCCAATTCGAACTCGAAGGAGAGTCAAACGCAAAGGAGCCATCTGAGTCAGGGACAGCAGAATCATCCGAGTCTTCAGCTGAGTCCACTACGGCGTCGCCACTTGACGAGCCCAAGTCAACGTCAACGCCAACATCGACATCGATGACATCTAATTCGCGTGTTACCAGCTCCGGTAAAAGTTCTGCGGCAGCTCGTGCTTGACCGTCTACTAATTACGCTCTAGTATCTTCAGATGACTCCAAAGATACCGCAGCGTCGGCATCATCCAGAGCATCTTCAACCCTGTCAACAGCAGCACAAGCGAAGACAACACCACACAGTCCCCTCAAGCATGGGCTAAGTGCGGGGGCGATTGCTGGCATTGTTGTCGGAGTAGTAGCTGTTGTTCTCATTGTCCTTGGAGCATTGTTCTGTTGGTGGCGAAGGAGAAAACAGAAGGCGGCCAGGAGATCAACGTCGAACGCCGACCCACGCGATTCGCAGCCTCAGCTTGCAGGGCAGATTACCAGAGCTGGCCAGTACGGAGAAAGCCACTGAAAAGGAGTTAGAAGGAGAAGTGGCTGCTATTGTCTCCGAATTACAGAGACATGAGAAGTCGGCCGAGAAGGAACTGGAGGGCGACATGGCTCGTTTTGTGCCAGAACTGCAGGGAGAGGAGAAAACACTCTCTTTCGAGCTTCCCGCCGAAACCACACGAAAGGGCAACGAACAGGAGCAGAAGCAGCCTTGTATCCCTCTACGCTCAGATCTATCCTGTCCTACTGAGGAGCCACAGAAGACGGAAACCGACTCGACTTCCCCAGCTCAAGTACAGCCCGACGCATCAAGTTCCGTTTTACCCAAACCATCAAGCGAAGCAGGGTCGACGACTGCTGTTGAAGCTACTTCTCCTGTCTCACAACTGTCAGACGAAGAGAGTCGTTCAATGCTCATGGAGCAGTATGTCCAACTAGAAGCGCGCAGACAAAGAATCCTGGAGCTCAAGACGATCGAAGAGGAACAAGCAGCACTGCAAGCACGGCTAAGCACAATGCAAGGAGGGAATGGAACAGAGTAACTTTTCAAGGTTCTTGGCATTAAGAAACTGGTCGAATTATTTAATTATTTACTTTTCCCCAAAGAGAGGTACACATATTTACAAACAACATCCGCAGTGCGTAACCTACCAACAGTGTTGTCCAGCACCAGCCATGACCTGACAGGCTGAGACCCATATCCTTGTCTCATCGAGCTGTTGCCTAACTCCACCACGTCACTCACTATCTATGGCATGTTTCATCCTGCGTTATTTCATCCTTTTCATCTCCTCTTCATATCAGCTTCAGAGCCGGCGTTGAAAGTGTCGCTTCCATCTCCAATTATGCCAAGGTCAGCAAACACCGCAGACGAATACGACTTTGTGGACCAAGAGACCACGTTGAGCCCCGAGGTTCTCGCCCAGATACGCGAATGGCTTCAACCCACCGATTATCTAGCCGACTCTGGCGAACTCCGCCGTCATCTCGCCTCGCAGGCTCCAGGTACAGGCCTCTGGATCTGCGGGACGGATGAATACAGAAAATGGCACGACTCTCCGGATCACGGCAGCCTCTGGATCAAGGGCGTTCCGGGCGCTGGCAAGTCTGTCATGGCAGCATCCATCATCCAGCACCTGCGGACGACCGAGAACTGTCCTGTGCTTTTCTTCTTCTTCAGGAACATTGTCGCAGCCAACTTTTCCCCGCGCTCTCTCATCCAAGACTGGCTGGCCCAACTTCTGCCGTACTCTCCAAAGCTGCAGTTTGCCCTCCAGTCTCGCATTGACACCAAGCTGGAGGAGACGTCGGACAATGATCTCATTGACGTCTTCCTCGATGGAGTATCGTGCGTTCCAAAGCTGTACTGCGTGGGAGACGCTCTCGACGAGATGACGACTGAGAACAGGCCTTTTCTCGACAAGTTCAATAGTCTCGCCACGCACCGTCCTCAATCATTGAAGCTTCTCATAACTAGTAGGCCCAAGCAACATCTCCAAAGCGCAATACGCGACTCTTCGATTGTCCACATTAGCCTCCAGCAGCGCCTTGTGGATGCCGACATTTTCTTGTATCTACGCCATCGATTTGATACAGCCTCATTGTCCGGCGATAAGCTTCAGATCAAGCAGCAGCTCATCGACATGGTCGCCAGACGATCCGAAGGCTTGTTCCTCTATGCAAAGCTCACCATGGATCAACTGGAAGCTGCACTTGCAACCAACGGTCCCGTAGACATCAGTGTGCTCGAGCAATCCCTCCCTACTGGCCTGGAGCAGACATACACTAGCATGTTGGCCAAGCAGCGCCAAGAGAAGGGCATCAGCACAGACATTCAGGTGCTTGTTCTTGAAGCTGTCACTCATTCATTCAGGCCTCTGCGGTTGAACGAGCTTGCAAGTCTCATCAAGTTCATTCGTCCGGATCTCAGCGCTCCTTCTGGCTTCAAAGACCTCGTCGCTACCTGCTGCGGGCCACTCATTGAAGTCTTGGAGGATGAGACCTTGCAAGTCATTCATCACTCATTCACCGAGTTTCTACGCGGCGATACTCGCACCATCTCAAGAGACGATGCATCCTCGGACTTTCCAGCCATTGACTCCCTTGAAGCACACAAGAGAATGGCCATCAACTGCCTACGGTACCTCCATTCTGGCACTCTACTACTTCCAGGCGAATCTGCCATCATTCCAGCCGAAGACTTATTGCCAAGCCCATTAGGTGAACAGATGAAATTGCATGCATTGTTTAAGATGCAGACGATGGCTCCCGACGGGATGATGATGAAGAAAGAAGACGACATATTTAGTTACCGAGAGGCTCGATTGGGCCATTCATTCCTGGGCTACGCCGTCGAGAACTGGTCGTATCACGCCAGCCATTACGACGTAAAGGACGCCGAGTTTTTCCACGTTATCCAAGACTTCATCAAGCCCGATAGTCTGACCTTTCGAAGATGGCTCGCTCTCCAGTGGGGATCAAGTCCGTGGAAGAAGGAAAGAGGGGGCGACGTGCCAACAGTTCTTCACATTGCCGCATTTGCTGGCTTGTCTGAGCTTGCCTCGGAATTGATACAGCAAGGAGCATCTGTCTCTTCGACTGACGACCAAGGACGCATCCCTCTTCATTGGACCGCTGAGAATGGCCATGCAAAGGTTGCGTCACTGCTCATCCAGCATGGATGTAACCCTGATGCTACAGATACGAATGGCCTGAAGCCGCTTCATCTTGCCGCAAAGAAGAACCATGCGTCAGTGGTAACAGTCTTGCTCGAGGCAGGAGTCGAGCCAAACACGATCAGGATGACCCTTAGAGGACTCCATGCAGGACCGCATCTTATGCTCAGCAGTCTGTCAGTGACTGAGGGAGAGAGTGCGATTGTATACGCCAGTGAGGCCGGGCACATGGAAACCGTCACGGCAATGATTCCCTTCTGCAGCCCAGAGACATTGGAACAGCTTCTCTGCGAATGCTGCAGATTCGGCCGAACTGACTCTGTCCTGGCTATCCTCGACAAGACAGAGGTCTCGGCAAACGTGTCATATCGAGGTGGATCTGCCCTTCACTTTGCGTGTGTCTCGGCCAATGCCAGATGTGTCGAGGCACTGATCAATCGTGGTGCAGATGTTCACAAGATGTCAAAATGGGACTCCCCTATAAAAAGAGTCCTCTACACCTATCCATCGAAGCCAGCGACACTGCCGTTGCATGACTTGGTCCGTGTGTGGAACAAGAGGAACAACACGGCCTGCCTCGCCATCCTGAAGATGCTGATCCAGGCTGGTGCAGATCTCGAGCAGCCCGACAGCAACGGAGACACGGCTTTGATAAAGGTAGTTCAGCCCTCAGAAAACCTTGTATTCGGTGGTCTTCATGTGCCAGCTCTGGAGGCCTTGCTAGATGCAGGGGCTGATGTCAATGCAGCTACTCGCCTTGGAAATACTTCCTTGCATGTTGTCGCAGAGAAGAACCAAGACGTCGAAGCTGTGCGACTTCTCATCAAGCACGGGGCTGATGCGAATCAAAGAAACAACCAAGGAGAAACACCATTTTACATCTTTATGAACTCTTCCAACTATGTGCGAGATTTGGACGTTGAGAACACAAAGCCCATTCTCAAATTCCTTCTTGACAACGGCGCTGATCCTGAATGTCGAGATATCCGGGGTTGGAGCCCAATAAGCAAGGGCTCAACCAGGTTTGGCTCTGAAATTTTTGGCCTGTCACTCTCAAAGTGCAAATCCGAATCCACAAAGAGAGACTGCTGGTTCTCCCTGGCCAACGAGAGGGACAATGCCAAGTTTGCCGAGGCTCTTGAGCTCATGCTTGCAGCAGGCATGGACATTGATCAAAAGGCCAAGAATGGCCGTGCTCTTTACCTTTGCTGCCTCGCCGAACCCGAAAAACGGCACATCCTTCAAAGACATGGAGCCAGAACCGACATCTTGGACAACAAAGGCAATAATGCCATCCATCTGCTCACCCCCAGTGGCCGTACAACACGTAGCGTGCTGGAAAGCCTCTTTGCTGAAGGCTTAGATCCTCTCAGTACAAACGACAACGGAGATACGCTCCTTCATGATGCTGCCTCTCTCTGCCTCGTGGAACCAAAGGGTGCAAAGCATGTGCGGTGGCTTATCAGTCTCGGTATACCCATCAACGCTGTCAACAAACAGGGCGACACTGCACTGCATCTATTTATAAAGAACTCCTGGCAAGAATACAAATCTTATGGAGAGCACGCTGACTTCATCGACACCATCAAGGAGAGCAACGACGTCGACTTTGAGATCCGAGACAATGATAGCTTGACAGTATTGCACATGGCCGTCATGAGTTCTGGGATCCAAGTATCTAAGCTGATGGCCGCTGGGGCAGATCTGAGCACTTTGACAAAAGACTCTCAGAATGTTCTGCATCTCGCCTGTCGAGCTCGAAAGACCAGCATAGTTTCTCAGATCCTCGGCCATTTGGGCAACGTCAACGTCAACCAAGCAGACGACTTTGGCAGAACGCCACTTCACTATGCTTGTGCCTCAGGGGCAGCAGAGTCTGTGGCACTCCTCTTAAAGCTTGGTGGGAATGTCAACGCCGTTGACTCACATGGGTGCACCCTCCTTCATGCTTGCGCCGAGTCAACAGCGGAGCAGAAGATTTGGGACCTCCAGGACCAGCCATTTCAATGGATGCGAGGCCCACGACAAGATCCCCTTCGGCCCAGTGCTTCTATCAAGTATCCTCGAAAACGCCGGTGGATCCCAAATCGATATAGCGAGCTACAAGCGCCAGCCCCTGCTGTTGGGGCCATATTGAAGATGCTCCTAGATGCCAAGTTGGACCCTGCTGCCACCAATAATTCACATTGCACGGCCTTGGACGTTTCGATACAAGAGGGCTGTGTCGAATTCTTTGAGGTGTTCTATCGAGACGAGAAGCTATTTGACGCAGCAACAAAACATCTGGAAGGCAATCGTAAAATTGCTGGTTCCGTACAATTGATACAGCAAAAAATGAAAACCCAGATGGCCATGATGCTGCCAAGATCTTGCTTGGAGATATTGGGCAGGGACAAGCCTGCCTTTGATCAGGTCGTCAAGTCTCCAGCGCTGTTCCTGGAGCTTATGCCTCGTGATGACGCTGTCATGGTGATCAACCAAGGCTTTGAGGCTGATCCGACGAGCCATTCATACTATGCTCTTCTTGAAGAGCTCATGAAGCCCGGTCATCTTCAACTCATCGAGAAGTTGTCTCATGTGATAGCCTATTATGGCACTCATGAGTCAGTCAAAGAGAAGATGAACAGGAAAAGAATCAACGAGAGGCCCGTTGATGTCTTGACACCCCTCCAAATGGCATGTCATGAGTCGGAATGCAACATGCTCACGATACAGCATCTCGTGGAGAAGCTCCATGTTGACGTCAACGCCCAGTTTGCGCACAGCGTCGTGGATGGCAGCTGTCGTAGGAAACCGGCCCCAGGAGGGACTGTACTCCATATCCTCGCATCGGCGGATCACTATTGGCAGTTGGAGGCTATGAAGTACCTCATCGCCCACGGTGCTGACGTCAATTCCCTCGATGGAGAGCACCAGTCTCCAATCCATATCGCTGCGCGGGGAAAGCAGCATGGCTGTGGGCGTATCGAAGGCTTCTGGAGGTCAGAAGCTCTGCGTATCCTTCTCGACCGCGGTGCTGATCTCAACGTCGTGGACAATCAAGGTCTTTCTCCTCTCCACAAGGCGTCCAATTCAGGAGATGTCATGAAGCAACTGCTTCAACTGGGGGCGGACCCTACCATCGGACATCGGAGTCCGGTGTTCAAAGCCATTTACGATCAGAATCTAGCAGCACTCGAGGCACTACTTGATCATGGCCTCAGTGTCAACACTATCGATGAAAACTACCAGAGCAGTCGTGTCAACTATTCCTTGAAGGAGCCTCGCAAGGTCTATGCACTTTTGTGCGCTGCCTTTACCGAGAAGATGTGCGCCCTCATCTCACAGTCAGTGCCATTGCTTCGCGCCCTCGTGGAGCGTGGAGCGGACTTGTATCTCCCTTTGAACGACAAAGAGACCATGATTCACTTTCTCTTTGAGGTCCCAGGCGGGTACGACGTTGCAGACACGCTGCTACAGGAACCATGCGTGTCACGAATCGATTTTAACCGACGTGACCAGCTTGATCGAACCGTCTTGATGGCGGCATGCTGTTGGCAAGGACAGGTCCCTGGATGCTCTGAACACATCAAGTCTCCAAAGGCTCGATGTGCTCCTCTGCGAATCCTGGACTGTGGAGCTGATGCCACGTTGGCTGATGGTGACGGAAAGACGGCGCTCCACCACCTTCTAGACAACCCTGGTATGCCAGACGACGTTCTCATCGAGTTCATCAACAGGGAAGAACTTGCTCCTACTCTTTGGTTGAAGGACAATCAAGGATGGACAGCGATTCACTACGCCCTCCGTACTTTACGACCAGGTGTTTGCAAGCTGCTGCTATCCAAAGGGGCTCAAGTCTCTGAACCCGATCCCAGCGGTCTCACGGCGTTGCATCACATCTCAAACCAATGTCTCAAAGCTTTAAGGCTTTGCCGCACCGCACCAAATTGGAGGGAACTGCCAAAGGATTACTTTGATCAATGCTTATCCCTGTGGCAGAAGGTCCTCGCAGAAGGAGTCTCCATCAACGATACCGACAACGCTGGCAACACTCCGCTGCACACATATCTCTCATCCCCAGAAACATTGAACAGCAGACGTGCAGATCCACCACTGTGCCATGTTGAGCACTTCAACAAGCTGTTTCCACCAGACAGCGGCGTCGATGTCTCGGCCGTGAACCATGAGGGCGAGACAGCGCTGCACATCATCACTGCACGAAAGAAGTTGCCCCACGGCGGACGGCCAGGCCACGACAGGGCTCTCTTCGAGATTCTGCTGGTTAGGGGAGTGGATCCACTGAAGGAGGATGCCAAAGGGAGGAGCGCGTTGGACATTGCGAGTGCTTGTGGGAAGGATGACATAGTAGGAATTTTGAGTAGGAGATCGTGATGGGTTGAAGGGAAGCGTCAGGATGTTGATTTAAGAGGGACTCGGCCAAGGAGGACCCCGTCAAGACCCGGCTTTTGCCGCGGAAATACAAACGGTACGCGGCAGACATTGTGAAGTTCAATGACACACCATGGTAGTGGTGCTACAGGAGCCGTGGGAAACTTGGATTCATTCAACTAAAAGAAACGTGAATATCTCATTCCAAAGACAAAGACATTAAGTAACAAACCAAAGGGAGGCGGGCTGGGCCATTTCTTGCGGTGAAGCATTTTAGACCTTCCGTGGTGATGAAAAATAGGCGGAACTATCTCTTCTGCAGCGCCCGGTCCTCTCCAGTTGGTCCTTGCCAGCCACTCTTCAAACGTACTCGCAGGGACTCCAAGATCTTGCCAAGATGCATCCTCCTCCGAGTCCATGGCTCCATAGAAAATCTTTCAGTTGGTGCTTCGGCAATCCACTGTATCGTCTGCTTGATGTCCTCGCTGTGCCCCTCGCCCACAGTCGCTGCTACCGTGTCTCCCCATTGGTCTATGGTTGTCGACTTGAAAAAGGACTTGAGGTTATCTCGGTGAAGATGGAGGAAAAGTCAGAGAACCGGATCTTAGGGCTCACGACAGGATAAGTTTTAGACTTAGTCTTTTCTGGTCCGGCCGTAAAGACCTCTATCGTGAAGTTAGCATCATCCTTTTTCTGGTTATCTATAGTCGAGTCAACAGGCTAGATCGCTCTTCTGCATCTTGAAAAATGAGCACCGTCTTGATGGGTTATGATTCCGCTGTCACGGCTATGAAAAACACTCTCACCGACGACGGCGCGAGAAAGCCACGGCGTATCAGCGTTGGACCCCGTATTTGCCAGTGAATTGACATGTGAGCAGGTCTCATCGTCCTTACTCGCATCACTGTGCCAGCCAAGAACATGGTAGTCAGCCACGGCGGACTCAAGCGTTTCAAAGATCTGTAGTTATTGAGGTATAGCTCTATACTGCACATCCTTGAGTCTTGAAAACCACTTCATCATCAGTCCTGGTTACAACCCTAGTCGTCCTCACCAGGAGCCCAGGCTAGATATCTCCAAGACGGCTTGAACTGAAGCTCAAAGCCAACCTTTTCAGCCTCGATCTCATCACAGCTCCTATGGCACCTTCTTCATCCTGCGTCCACTTCGACCGTCCCCACTCTGCATCAGACTCGTCCTTCCTCTGAAGTCTGCACTGTCCAAAGTCTATCATGAAGACTCGGTACGCCTGATCCTCAGGGACAACTACAAAGTTGTCTGGGCGAACGTCGGCGTTGAGAATATTTTTGTCACCGAGAACGTGAACTATCCGAATCGCCTCGTCGACGATATCTTGCCATGAAGATCTGGGTGCATTTTGTACCATGGAAGATAAAGAGAAGCCCGAGAGGTATTCCAACAAGATGCCCTTTAGTTGATAGAGTTCCTGCTGCTGCTGCGTATTGAGAGCTGCGTCAGGCGAGGGCACACCGAGGGTGATGGCAGCTAAAAAACGAGGGATGATCTTTCCTTGGTGCTCTTGAAGGCAGGAGTATGTCGCAATTTCCGAGTTGAAGCACTTTTGTAGTTCGTCGGCGAGGTAGGCCTCGTTTTCCGCCGTATCCCAGTCGTCCTCGGTGTCCCTTTGGAAACGTGGGACGGTGTGAAGCTTGTCCAGAAACGTCTCCGTCTTTCCAGAGCGTAAGCTGGCTAGAAACTCGTTTTCGACATCCTCAGACCATATATCCACCACGTTGTCTTGCCGATGCTGCTCCGCGAATCTCCGGTCAAACATCTTGAGAAACGCCTCGTCGCCCTTCCGTAGGCCCTCTGGCGGTTCTGATCCATCTGGATTTTCCTCAATCTCAACTATCATGCCGCAAGAAAGCATCCATGGCTTTATTCGCTGTTTCACCTTGACTTGCAGTGGTGTCTGCTGGTTATTTGCAGTATTGTTGAGGCTGGCTTTCAATTGGAGGACCTTGTCGATGGGATATATGAAGTCGGCCGTATTTCCAGACTCTGCATCTGGGGTTTGCATCTTTCGTCATACTAATGCAAGTCAACTCATGATGGGTAAGTTAGACTACGAGACGGCCGGCCAGCCTGAGTGAGTTGCGGGAGATGAATATTTAACGAATTTGGCTCCATTTGGGTCCCTAACTCAGGCCATGGCAAAACCCACAGAAAAGGCTCAACGACACAATCTGCACTATCATGATTCTCGCACTTGCAATACTGCAGTCTGTCTCGACAACGTACTGTACTTACGCTTCAGATGCCAAATACGGCACTAGAGAGACTTACCGAGCCAACACTTCTCTTCCGTCTGCTGCGCAGCCAAGAGCTTTTACGCTAAGAAGAGGAAGGTTCTTGATTAACATCTCGCCGCTCTATTTTCTAGAAGACAAACTCCATCAGAGCCCGTATCAAGTGTAGTATGAAGGACCAAAGCACAGAAGAGGCGCTAGTGCTGTTATGTAGCCAGTTCTGGAAGGATCAGTATTTTCGTGCATCATCTATGCCGCAGGCTTCAAACAGGATATCCCTATGACCCCGGATTTAAGATCCAGTCGAGATCGAATCACAACACCTCAAAAATCGAACGGTAGATACCTAGCATCTTGCAGTTGGATGAGATCTACACTAGCACTACAGTACCTAAAGAGGCTTTTACCAAAGTCTCATTACGTTGCTGTCCCTCATTGTAAAATCTAGAATTCGTCCAGATGACACCGAGCCCAAGTCTCCTATACACATCCCCGTCGCCATCGTCACCATCATCAGGCGCAGGAACAAGGAGCAACACAAAGTGCTCCGTTTGTTCTGGCACCTCAAGTACAAAAAGACACAAGACAGTAGACATGTCGTGGTCAGCAGGAAGTCTGCTGTCCAAAAAGGCCTCTCCAAAAATCTCGTCGCTCTGCGGGGCTGCGATGATATGATGTCGCGATTCTTGCGTCACAGAGCGCTTCCCTAATGTTGCCTGGAGCATCAGTCCCCTGACCGTAAGGCGAGCGACTTTGAGCGGGGATGCAAGTGGAACTCCTTCCCATTGCTGATCAGCCTCCAGGAGCTCGATCATCGAGACTGTTGGGCTTTTGTGTCCGTAGCCCTTGATTGCTCCTTTCATCGACAACCAGGACCATGATGGAATACTTTTGGGTTCGCGGGTGACGCCACGCGACGTTGCTTCCCACATCAAGCCGGTGGCCAAGTCTTCTGCCCATAATCCTGCCAAGTATTGATAACCAGTTTGACTTGCAAACATGGAAGTTAGGCCGGCGATGGCGTTCCATTTGTCGCTTTGATACGTCAGGCGACGATTGGAGTAGTTGGTTACCATCTGATACCAGTGTCTCAGATAATTCTTCCCGTCTTGGCCTGGGGCTTGATGCACTACATCCGCCCACTGTATCAGGCTGTTGTCGATGAACCGTGGGCCGTCAATTAGCCCGTCTTCTGTGGCGTAGCGGCTGGGACATTTCCAGAGCCACTGTTCTTCGCCAAAACAGACAAGTCTCGATGATAGCACGGCTTCTTGAAGCGTCCATCCTCTGGTGTTGAGAGGCTCGGAGGCTTTGTCAATGGTTCTGTGCGTCTCCAACCGGACAATGGTGGTCTCCCCGTGTATGTTGACACATCGGGCGCCCTGGAATGGAAGAAGAAGCCCCACGTCGGGTGTAGCAGAAGAAGTGGCTGCCAGAGTGAGGTGTGCATTTGAGTAGACGGAACCCATCTTGGCTGACTCGGCTTCCCAATCTTGCTGAGAGTCCTGGATGATGCATATGGAATCTATCCACAAGTATCGGATCCCCAGGTAGAGTGTCGCGAGAATGGCTTCCCTGTGAGTCAACGGCAGCGAGGAAAAGTCGATTCCTTGCTTGTGTGCCTGAAGGACGTCCTGTGTTGTTTTGAAATGGAGCTTTGGATCGGTGCCCCAACAGTAGCTTAGAGCGGTGTAGGTGCCCACTTCTCCGTCCTGGGTCTCTCGCAGTTTGATGATGACGTCGTCGGGTTCCGACGGTACATCTAGGCTGCCATGTAAGTCCAATACCCGAGTTGGGAGCTTGGTGTTACGGGTTGTGGGAAGAGACGTGGAGCAGGTTTCGTGATTTGCGCATTCGTTAAGCCAAGTTTTCAGCATGTCCATCCGCTTGAAGGGTGCTGTTCGATCCAGCTCGTCGTCAGGGATCCAGAAGCGTCGAGTAGCGAGCTCTCCTATTTCCAGGTGTGAGATGCATCCCAAAGAACTCGAAAGGAATCTTACCAAGTCGAGACGGTGTCGTTATAGTCAAAGGTGTTCCGCTGTTGGTGTAAACCTCTCTAGGCCCAACACTGCCAACTGCCGTGGTGTATTTTGCGTGCTTGGTCAATTCGACAGTGATAGGTCTCGCGGTACTGTTTTCATCGCACAACTCTGGATCGCCCTGCTGATATCGAGACACGATCCAAGATGAGCCCCGTGTTATGCTCACTTCAAGCCAGTTGCAGGTTGAACAGGTCTCGCCTGAATTAATCAAGCGCTGGACATTGGGTTGATGCTTGATAAGCTTGGGGGCATCCGGATGCAGCATGAGTTGACAATATTTGCAGATGCTATCTAGTGTTGGACTCGTGAAACCCCATTCGTCAGGCGAAGCGGGGGTTTCCGATTCGGGAGCTGGTCTGAAGTCCTTAATATCGCTTCCTCGAATGCCGAAAATACGAGCTTCTTCTGGCGGCTTTGAGCTATAGACCAGGAAAGTTTCAGGTTTGGGTGAAGGATGCGGGTCTTCTGAGGTCATGGTTGTCACAATGGTGGTAGGACCACGCCCTGGATGGAATGTACAGCAAGATAAAAGAAGACGAAGAAGGAGTTGGTGCTAGGATAGATGCCTTGTTACAGTTTGTAAAATAGGAAAAAATGGGTGACGGAACAGAGTGGCTGAGTAAACACGTGATATAAGCTGAAGCCAGTCAACCGAGGTTCCCACCATATTATAGGTTACGCGTATCCTTGTTTGTGGCTTTACGGTGACGGTCTCTTCAATTGATGCATCACAATGGTATCAAGTTTAGGATGGACTTACGTAGCTGTTAGTAGCCCCTAAAAGAACCACTGGGGCTCTGCCCCATGAGGCACCAGAGCCCAACGCTGACTCCGTAACCAGCAAGTCATCAATAAGTATAGTGAAACTTCCTTCAAGAAAAAAGGGACAATTGCATGGTCATAACTAGTAAACTCTTACGCCATCTCATAGTTCCTGAATGCAGGTAATGTAGTATCGCCTGCAGTCTTCTCGTATCTACGTAAAATGCATGCGTCTAAAGAGGGTCGAAGGCTGTATATGCTATTTTGCAGAAACGGCTAGAGGCAGTCCTCTCGGATTTTTCACGACTAGAATCATATCCATTTAGACCAAAATTTGCAAGAGCGGAGTGTGGGTTCATTCTGGGTTACGTTCCTCTAGATGACTGCCCCGAAGCTGTCCGTCAGGCCATACGAAACATTATAGTTGATTGCGACTTAAATATGAGGACATATGAGACTTTAATGCAGATGCGTTTGAAAGTCCCCTCGAGTCAGGAGTGGATTAAGTTCTTAACGGCAAAGTGCAGCTCTAGCTACGATCACAGTAGCAGTAAGCCCGTGTTTTGAAATAGAGCTGGGTATGAGTTACAAGTCATCTTTTTGTTTACAATTTGACAGCATCTGGCCTTTTATGTGCTTCCCTCCAGCTGTCTAGTATCGAGTTCTTAGGATTATCTAATCTGGCTTGTGTAGCCATGTATATCGATGGAATGCCTGTACTCTGGAAATCCACGTTATCCATAATCATTGACGCTATTCCCCGAGCTGCAAGGAATATTTGTGGCATGCCGTGCCCGGTGAACCCAGCGAGGATGAGCTGGTTCTCTCGTCCCGGAACAAGGCCTATGTGTGGCATCGAATCGGATGAGTATCCCATTACTACCGAGTTTTGTTAATAATTACTTGACTAGCTCAATGAATCACAGACGCAAACTTACTTCCCGTCCACACCTTGGATGTGTAAGCACCGCTGTCTTCCCATCCTTGGAAAACGCGCTGCATATATCCGTCAAAGTAGGTGATTGCAGATTCAATCAACATGTCATCGTTGACGTTGTTATACCAGCTGTCCAGCTCGTGATAGAACTCGGACCGCGCACCTCCGACGACGATACTCCCGTCAGGTCTCGGGATCAAATACTCATATTCGGTGTCTGACCAGCGAATCATGTACGAGTTTGGTAGGAAGGGTGCAGGATCCTTGGCAGGCTTGATATGGCTGCAGATGCCCCGGGCTGGGATAATCGTGTCGGCAAACTCGGGCAATAGCGATGAGGTGTAGCCGTTGGTTGCGTAGACGATTCTTTTTGCACGGATTGAGCCCCGTGGTGTTGTGAGGGTAAAGTATCCCTCGGCATCGGGCAACTTGGTGGCCTCTGTGACGGGTGTGTGTGTTTGAAGATTGACGCCAGCATCAATGGCGCTGCTCAACAAGTGAAGGATGAGCTTGTATGGAAACAAATGCCCCGCAGAGTAAGAGAGACAGCCCTTGGCCCCCTTTACGCCCGACAACTGCATCCGATTAGTATCATGCATACGCTTGAGAAGATGATTCGGCTGGCTACCCTTTCCGCGTCGGCGCCCTTGGCAAAGTGCACATCTTCCATGCCTGGAAACGCTTGCTTTCTGAGCATGTCGAATCCGGACTTCATCTTGTTGCACACGGAATCCGACATGGACACGTCGACGGCACGCGTCAAGACAAAGTCGCAATCAATGTCTTCGTCTTCAATAATCTTCTTGACAGCGGAGAGATTTCGCGCCTCGAAAGTCGCACACTCCGAGGCCACCTCGATGCCATGGGTGATGGCGAGACTGGCCGGCCGATTCAAGGGATCGGGCTTGAGATGGCCGCCTATGACGAGGTTGTTTCTGTTTCAGCCTGGGCAAGGCAAGCTCAGGGCGATTGCAACATACCGTTTCGGCCGGTTGCCCCCGAACAGGCTTGCCGAGCGTCAAGGATGACCATGTCAGGAGGCGCGGTGCCCCTGCGCTTGCAAATGTCGAGAATATGGTGGACTGTCGAGACGCCTGCGTAGCCGGCACCGACGACGGCGATGTCCACTTGCGAGGGAACGTCCGGGGTAGACCTGTAATCGTCTAGCGGGTGGGGATGCCGTCTCCAGAACGAGGTCGTGGGGTTCGCGACGGGGAGCGGAGAAGGCGACACCATCTTGATAACGATCCGATTGAAGCAAAAGAGGAGACGAAGAGAGCTAGGCGTCGTCTGTTATATCATGACCTATTCGTCGCCCACGCTGAGTCGTACAAGGGTTCCCGGCCCGGTCCCAGAACGCGACTAAAGAAACAATCCCCGAAGAGTTCGAGCAGGGTCTTTGTTAGCTGGAGATAAGGCGGCGTGGCTCGTGTTTGCTGCGCCGATCGCTTCTATTGCGGAGACGATTTCCCGGAACTAGGCGGTTCAACGCCATGAGATACGTGGCCGCGTCCCTCCTTCGCAAAAGTTCCCGGCCCGGCTGTGTGAAACCGGCACAGAGTGTAACTTGTTGTTAGCCGGTGATAGGATTGAGGTACACACAGCAATGATTTGACTTATCAGGGAGGAACTGAGGTTCGTCAAGTGCTGTGGACGGTAGTATTTGCTATCTTGCATGTCGCTTGATCAGCCATCGACCTGACCTGGATGAATGGTAGGCTGGCAAAATACTAACCATTATAAAGTTGAGGTTCCCTTGGGTGCTTCTTCCAGATCTCGGTATCCGTCTCTCTCACTATTGTTCCCGATGGCATCCTCACAAGCAAAGGACAATGGCAAAATCGCCGACAGCGCTGAACTGGCCGCTGTGTCTAGCTATGTCGATCATGAAGGCCAAGGAAGTGAAATCGACGAGGCCTATCTCCGCGTTTCGCTTTTCACTCGATTCTATAGGAGCGTCCTGTTTCAGATGATTATTTTTGGAGCGTAAGTCATCAGCCTCATGGCCCCTCGGAACCTAGCTCATCACAATCGTTTGTATTAGCCTCTCCTTTGTCGGTCCAGCTATGGCTGATGCCATCTCCAACCTAGGAGGCGGCGGTCTCTCGAGCCCTTACTTGGCCAACTTGGCCAACTCGCTCAACTACGCGTCTGGATGCGTCGTCACGCTCATCGGAGGTCCCTTGATCAACAAATTTGGCATCAAGTGGTCTTGCATGATTGCCGCAGTTGCCATGCCTCTGTCGGGGTCTGCGTACTACGTCAACGCAAAGTACGGCGTGGACTGGTACCTGCTGTTCGCAAATGCAAATTTAAGCTCTTTCCCTTTTTCCGAGAGTCGCGAGTCTAACCATCAAACTTGATAGATCCTTGGAGGTTTCACATCGGGGTTTCTTTACGTCGCAGAGACTACTGCAATGTTGTCGTATCCGTATCAAAACGACAGGGGTTTCTATCTGGGTATGTACAATCCGACAGCGTCTATCTATATGCTTCTTTGACTAAACTTGTCCAGGCATCTGGTCTGCGATGCGGAACTCGGGCAGCGTCATGGGCGGTGCCATCAACTTTTCCACAAACAACACCCAATCCTCGGCAGGAGGAATTGCGTGGTCTACATACCTCATCTTTGTTGGTTTTGGTTAGTTACTGGCACCATTCCGAACTAACAGACAGGATATTGTCTAATTATTGGACGCACACAGCTTGCACCGGTGTCATCTGGGCCTTTCTACTGTCGCCCACCAGACGCGTTCGACGTCGCGACGGCTCCAAAATCTCCATCGCGGGAAGAATCACCTGGAAGCAAGAATTTGCTGCTCTTTGGAGGCACAAGCAGCGTAGAAAGGCGAGTCCATTTTCTTAATCCTACAATTAATTACCTCGGCATTTGCTAAGCCATGACATCCAGACTTGGCTGGTTTTCATCCCGGCCTTTTACTCCTTCTTTTACGGTGGAACTATGGGCACGTATCTTTCGTTGCACTTTTCAGTGCGCGCACGGAGCTTGTCGTCTCTCATTGTTCGTAAGTAGACTGGGCGGCTGCTACAATTGAAATGCGACTCATTCCTTTCTTCAGCGACAATCACCATCCCGGCCGTCATTGCATATGGAAAACTGCTGGATACAAAACGCTGGCCTCAGTCCAAGCGAGCATGGCTTTCCTTCGCTCTCTGGGTTATTCCCCAATCAGCCTGCTTCATCTGGATTGGCATAGAATATTCCAAGTTCGGCAAGGACACGGCAGCACTGGACTACGAACTGTGAGTTGACTTGACCTCCCAAGTCATTTTCCGGACTACCTGCTGACGACTATCAAAGCGCGAGTAAGAGATGGGCCGAGGCCTATCTCCCGTACTTGATCATATTCGTCACCGGCTACTGGACTCAGCTATCTCTATACTGGATCCTAGGTACCTTTTCGACCGACGTCGGATCATCGTCCCGCACGGGCGGCCTGTTCCGCGCCTTCGAGACAGCCGGCCAAGCCGTCTCGTACGCCATCAACTCCAACTCGACGTCTGATCCTAGGATTCCGTTTTACGTCAACTGCGCGGTACTGGCCATCACTATTCCCTCCATGGTCTTCCTGATTCGACTGGTACCGGAGGCTCCTGCGAGCACAGACGTCCACGTGGGTGAGGATGGCGTGATACAAGGTGTACCGGCCCCGAAACAAGTCCAGACAAGTTAGGATAGTTAGAGCAACTATAGGGATATTTATGTCGGAGGCTGCAATCGTGCCCGAGGATGAGTTCGTGTCCTTGTGTATGACCAAATACATTCAGTTTGTTAGAGACGAGAATTGATCCCCTCACACAAACATGCCGAACTTGAATGTGAGATGAGCTAAGCTGAGAAATTTAAATCATAGGTAAACAGCGGACGCATTGGGCTTTGTAAAGGCTTAACCTGTGAGGGAACGGTGTCTTCGTTTCTTCACCTTGTGGTTGCAGTGACGCGTTCTTCACGGACGGACTGCTAGAGAAGTGAAAGCATCGGGCCATTTGGTATCGTGATGACAGAAACGCGCCCTCGATGGAGCGTATAGAACAGAAGAAGACGTGGCATGGATTGGGAAGGCTCTCTTGCTACACCTTACTCGAAGTCGATAGTACAAGACTCATATGTGGCAGTTGAGGAACTCATTTCTTGACCTACAACGTCGTCTCCAACGCCCAATATTTAAAATCTACTTAAATCTACTACAAAACGGCTTTTTTGCGCTTTCCAAGGCATCTTGAGATTCCTTTTTTAACACGGCCGCAAAGTCTACTTTTTGAAGCGCTTCGATTCTCTCCGACGTAGCCCGAAACGGCTCTGGTAGAGGCGGGTACAGCCCAACAAGGGACGGGGCACTATATTTGCAACCCAATACATCCAAAATGAGCGGCGTGATGTGAGCGGTAGAGAGCAGAATGCGCGGCATGCCTGTGGTTGCTTCGCTTCAGCGTCACGTTCGAAACAAAACGGATGCGGCGAAGACGAGTACTCACCGTGACCTGAAAATCCAGCCGCAACAAAGTGCCCAGGGCGATTTGGAACGGCTCCGACAAATGGGAAGCCGTCAATACTCTCCGAGTCGACTGGTTATGTAATGTCAGTGGGCGACAAAGGGGATGGTGAAATTTTCAGCAAGACTTACCACCAGTCCAGCAACCACCCTCGTCAACACCCTTCCACAGCTGTGCTGGATTGCTTCCTGGCCAGCCGACCACATCTGAAGGACCCCAGGATTGAAAGAATTCGGGAACTCGGTCGAACTGTTTGTCCTCTTCGTCGTTGAGGTAGCACTTGTCCGGCGAGTGAACAAGGACAGCCCTCGCTCCACCGACGATGATGGTGTTGTGCGGCGGCGGAAGTTGAAGATGATAATTCTACGCAAAGCCATTAGCTAATTGAATCCCCGTTGCATTGTTGGAAAGCACACGGACGTTGACAACGCTGTCCCAATGCTGAGCACCAGTGTGCTTGATGAACCCCTCCGGAGCCGGAACGGCCGCCAAAGTCGCTCTGTCTGCAACGATGATGTTGATCAACTCCGGGAGGAGATGCGAGGCCCATCGGTTAGTTGTGTGCACGACGGTCTTTGTTCGCACGGCTCCCCGTGGTGTTTCAACTGTGATCCAGCCGTCCGAGTCTTGCTCTGAAACGCTCAGAGCCGGAGTGTGCGCTTGAAGGTTGAGGTTGCCTGCTTCGAGGACGATGCGGAGAAGAGCATGGACAAATTTGTAGGGCCATCTGCGCCGTTGTCTGTCAGTCATCTTCGAGTACTTACACCCACAGTGGGATACTACTCACACTTGACCAGCAGGGTGCACGATGGCCCCGAGGCATGCCTTCATCTGGGTAAAGTCCTCGGCAGCCTTGGCATCCTCAATGACCCTGCAGACTTTCACCACTTCGTGATCATCCCCGTGATCTTTCTTCATCAATTCATAGCAACCCCTCAGTCGGGTCCACGCTTCATCCGACATGGCCGCATCAAACGTTTCCCCAAACTTGAGGCATATCTCCTCGGCGATGCCCTCCGCGCTCGCGAGTTCTTTGAAGGCAGGCAGATGCGCCATCTCATGCTCAATGAGTTTCATGGCCCCGTCAGGTCCAAACCTCTTTGACCATGGCGCATAGCGTGAGTAGGCGTGGGGTCTCAGTTGCCCCCCTTTGGGTCACACATCGTTGTTTAGTGTTCAAGAAGGCTTCTAAATGGGCGACGAAACTAACCGTTTCGACCGGTCGAGGATCCGCAAATGTCCCGCGCCTCTAGCATCAGCATCTTGGGCGCATCGGTACCGCTTTGCGCGTGCTTGCAATCAGTCAGAACTTTGGTTTCTTCGTTTGCGAACTCGATGGGGCTCTCTATCGTCTTTTTACTTTTTGGAGCCAGTACGCCGTAGTTGCTCCTGCATACCCACTGCCAACAATTACGACGTCTGTCTTGATTGGCAGGTCACCGGTCGAGCGAAAGTCTCGAAGAGGAGACGCAGCTGCCTCGATCCAGTACGACTTCGTAGGATTGTCGATTGGGAGAGGCATTGCGACCAATCAATGTCTTTGTCAAGTGATGAGTTCGTAGTGCGAAAGTGACGTGATGATGAGTTGCTGGGCACAGTTGAAGCCGGCGTCAGCTCTTTAAGTCTGCAGACAGACACCTTGGTCGCCTAGGAGGTGACCCGGACCGGTTTCCAGACCCAGTCAACGTATGTCGAAACTCCACTGTTCTCAGTTCTTAATCGCATCAGTAGATTGATAACTGGATTATTGAACGCTTACTAATGACGAAAACCCATATCTTATCTGTATGAGTGACCGTATGCCGTACTAATTCCGTCAGATGATACAGCAGGTAGGACTGTGTGCAACGTAATGGCCACCCTATAGCCATTTGGTAACCCAAGGTTCGGCCCTCATTGCTGCGCCGCAGTTCATGACTGACTCGATACACTATCATGTAACTTACCCCTCACTTCAAAGAAGATCTGCTGGGAACTACTGCATATGGACAACGCCGCCGCGATTGATACCCTTTAAAGCAAGGGTAATCGCCGGCCCGGTTATGTAGCATTTCACCCCTCCCAACTGATTAACTAAAGAGGCCGGCACCTATCTGAAACCTTGTAGGAGCTTTTAGGAGCAAAGTTCCAAGTTACCCGACCGGAACGGTTGATAAGGATTGTTTGTACACGGCAAATATTTGCCGTGATTGACACGCCAGGAAATGGGGATAAATTGCCGGTCCGGTCGTAATCAACCATCGGCCGGCATCCATCTGGATGGAACCTATTTCGGCAACAAAAGCTGGATTCTGGACTCCGTATGCCGGAGCAGATACCGGGCCCAATACCACATATCCATAGCATCGGGATTCTGTACGTCACTCATGAGAAGCCCTATATTTTAGGTAGCCCTTGACTCTATCTAGCCTCTGTATCCTTCGCCCCAGCAATCATCATTTGAACCCCAACTTATCACCTACCCTTTCCACGTATTTCCAACATCCTTTCGTTATGTCTGCGCCAAAGAATGTTGTCTTCGACGTCGTCGGTACCCTTGTATCCTACGAGCACCTATTCGAAGCCATCGATGCCCGGCTCGGCGAGCGACTCCGCGCCAGGGGCATTCAGCCAAAGCTTCTCGGGTGCTGCTGGCTGGAGGTGGCCGAGCGTGAGTATACGTATCTCTCCATGTCCGGACGATACGTCGTTTTCTTCAAAGTCTTTGAGGCGCTTTTCTACCGCTGTCTCCATTACGCCGGGATCCAAGACCCGCACGCCTTCGCAAGCCAAGACGACGTGGTCCATCTGGTTGACGAGTGGAAGAAGCTGAGCCTTCGAGAGGGAGCCGCTGAGTGCGTCAGTAAACTACGCGAGGCCGGCTTCACCGTGTGGTGTTTTACGGCCGGCGACATTGCCCGCGTGCAAGGCTATTTCTCGCGGGGAGGCGTCGAAATGCCGGCAGATCGCCTTTTGTCCTGTGACTCCGCTGGACTTGCGAAGCCGACCCCCGAGGCTTACGAGCCGATTCTAAAAAGGCTTTCGGCGGATGGCTCTAAGCCTTGGTTTGCAGCTGCACACTTGTGGGATGCATCGACGGCCAAGACGGTGGGGTACGTGCTCCTCCACGTCTGGTCTGCTATTTCGCTTTTATGCTAATTTCGAATTTGCAGATTTAATGCGGCTTATTGCACTGCCTTGGAGGGCGAGGCGCTCCCGCACATATTCGGACAGATGGATATTGTGTCTGACACGTTACCGGATATGGCAGATAAGATCATTGCGGCTTCCAGTAGTTAGATAATGGCAGTAGATTCAAGCATTGATCATTGCCTAGACACAAAAGACTTAAAACTGATATTAGAAAGTTGGTAGATGACATGAGTCTTCACAAGTCAGACAAGTCGTATGTGACCCAAATGTTGAATGTTGCGAGGGGAAAGAAGTCGTATAGAGGATCAGTTCTCTCTGTTTTTTTCCGGACTCGCACGCCGCTTTCTTTAAAGCCCCCTGCCCGTCATGATGCCACCACATTTGAGTTCCAATCATTGCGGCTGAAGTTCAATTCTACTACCCGTTCGGCACACCTAAACCAAACTAGGACTTCATCAAACGCTGGAGGAAATTTACCACAAGTCAAAGAGAAAACTACAAACCGTTTCTCAATGGTTGGATAAGTGACTGCGATTCGGCTTACAACAAATGCACCGTTAATGATTCGAATCTTTACTCAGCGCCTAAGGCAGTTCCAGACCGCGCCGTCTGACTTGACAGTCCCGGTTCAGGCCTACCCATAAGCCAGGCGACACAGTAGTTAGGACGGAAGCTGAAGCCACCCAGGAAAGCGTTGACCCAACGGGCGAGCATCATTCATCCTGAGGGCGTTGGCTGTTGAAGCTGTGAAGCAAGGGCCAGTCCAGCAGCTTTGGTCTAGGCGTCTCGAGTACCATCTGTCTGGTGCTGACCAACAGACTATATTCGACTCCAGAGTTGATCAAGCCTGGCACGCTAGAATGTGGTGAGCGGTACAGGGGTCATTGCATGCAAATTCCTAAAGTTAAGCGTCTTGTTGGTGTGCCTAAATGCTGTATGAGAGCCCGCGAGAATCAAGACATTCTGAAGCTAGATCAGTTACCTAGTCCACACTGTTATAATCTAACACGGCCGGCTGCCTCATATGTAAAGATGATGTATAAGAACTTGGGCTTTAACAATCAGACTTATAAGGGTCATTAATTGGGGAAGATATCCGCGAACGAAGAAGACAGCCGTCATCGGGGAGAACCTATGAATCTTCCGGACCGCTGTAACCGGTTTCCCACGCACCTGCGCCTGAGCTATAATAGACAGTGATTGTATGCCACCTCGTACCCATGTATTGACTGGTTCATTCCCTGCATCGCCCAATGTTTACAGCCTACGTAATTTCAATGAGTACAAATCTGGCCTTAATGCGAAGTCATAAACGAGATGGGGAGACTCAAGCTTAGATTAGGCTTGTCCTTGCTTGCGTCATATTTTTGTTTGATTTGAAATTCGTCAGTACTGATATTGATGGGTTTGCGGAAGTCCCGTTGTGAGATCCGTTTTGGCACGAGCCAAGCTGCAGGGTCGGTTTCATCATTGGGTTGTACTCGGCGGTTTCAGCAATGGTTCCGGGCTTTAACTCCAACCCGACTCCGCTGGGGGTAAGAGATAAACTTTCCGAATTGTCAGGAGCTGATTTCTTTGTCAGGACTCAATTTGTTTCTGCCTCGATGTGGTGGCTGTTTTATCTAAGGTAGCTGGGGTGGCCCGATGCTTTCCGGCTTCTCCCTGTCTGTTTATTTATAGGAAACGTTGCATGGGAAAGCATCTGTAGGATCCATGTCGTGATATTGACAATTTGTTCATACAGCTCTGAGTGGCCAAGCAAACTCCACCCAATGGAACGTCACCAACATTATCAAGGCACACAATAGATGAACTTCGCAAAATCGGTATTCTCCATCTAAAACTTTCCGATACCCTTGCTTTTGGGCCCCTGACCTCTAGAAAGACTGTCGGAAGTACCGGGGGAAGTCCACGTCAGCTACTGCGGGAAGATACGATGCAATTTGTTTTACGGCGGAGAAGAAGACGAACTCTCTTTTGCAATCGTTCACGATTTTACGAAAACCCTGTTGATGATTCGTTAACGGACCCTTGGCTCTACCCACCTGATGCATAAACCGCCAAGACTCGTCCATGTTCTGTGACGCGTCCGAAGGCAAAAATACGGATGGTCAAGTCGTTCTGGTGACATTTCGGGAACTGCAGAACACCAGTGCGATGTTTTGCTAATCTATAAGTAGGGGGAGAATGGCATCGTGTTAATACCAACCAACAACCTCGCTTTTTCAACCTCTGCTAGGTATAAATACTCTATTCTACAACATGAGGCTACGCACACTTGGCTCGATCAGCCTCCTGGCCACACTTACCCTGGGTCATAAATCAATTCCACCGGGGTTGGCCAAGCGTCACGCCGATCTCTCGGGGCGGTGCGCCTCTGGAGTTGCTCAATTCAACAAACGAAGATATGAACGACGAAGCAGCGCCAGCTTGGAGTCAAGATCTGCAAACTCGACTTTTCAGATTGTTACTGAAGCCCCGTACTACGATGTTCTCCAGAACGACACTTGCATCTTGGTTCCCGATATCACTGCCGGCCCTTACTACTGGCCACGATCGGAGACTTTGCGACAGGACATGACGGAAGACCAGCCCGGTGTTCCGCTGATCCTCGATGTTGGTGTCATCGATATGGCAACCTGCGAGCCCCTTCCCAATGCTCTTGTTGCGTTTTGGCATTGTAATGCTACGGGAAGCTACGCCAGTTTCACGGGCCGAGATCCCAACACGCCATTCGTCAAGCTGCTGGAGCAGCTAAACATCACTGACTTCGAAATTGGAAAAACCGATTTGCACACTGACGACACCACCTGGCTTCGCGGAATGTGGCCAACCAACGATGAGGGGATTCTTGAGATGAAGACTGTGTTCCCAGGTTTCTATGTTGAGCGTACCATCCATATTCATACTCAGGGTGGGCAATGATTCATGAAAGATCGAGCGGGCTGCTACTAACACTGGTCACATAGTTTTCACGGATTGGGTCCTCCATACCAACGGCACAGTCAAGACTGGCGACACCAATTCCATCGGCCAGTTATACTTCAACGAAGATGTGTCGGAGCAGCTCATGGCATTGGAGCCTTACGTTGGCCATACGGAGATAAACCGTACGACCAATTACGTCGATACAATTTACTCTCAAGGATTTGAGAATGGGTACAACCCTGTGGTTGACATTATTCCCCTGGATGGCAAAGATGCTCGCAATGGCGTGATCGGGTACATAACTATGGGAATTGATACAGAGAACATCGCTCCCCTCAGTAGCGGTGGAATGTAACAATGGTAGCTGGGTGTCTGCTAGTGTGGGTAGACGGGTCTGGGTATTTCAACGACGCTCATTAAAAATATTTTGAGTTGCTCTTCATTGACTATAAGCGATGCTGGCGCCGTCGGAGAACATGATCGTGTCAGGCATGGTCTGGCTCAAATTGTGTGTTAAAAGCATTGCCAGTCCCTTCTTTCAGAAAAGTAAAACCTCCTCTTATCATCTCAGAATTGCTTTCGTCTATTTTCAGACGCTACATAATGTTTGTTCCCAGGCTCAATGCCAAAAGTCGGGATTGACAATCACTGCCCTGATCACCATGTGCTATTCCTCAAGAGGAGGGAGAAGAATTTGCAAGGCAGCTGGGAACAGACTTCTACATGATTTCGACCATGAAGCTCGATTGGGGTGATTACGATGTGCTGGAGCAATGGCTCTACGACTAGTCTATCGATGAGCGTGTGGCATCGAAAAGGCACATGCGCTGACTGGAAGGTTTCCGCAAAGATTTGAATGAGGCGCGAGATATTGGATCAGGATGCGGCGGCGACAGAAAGACAAGATGAAGTGTTTGGAACTTCCGCTGAGTAAACATGAAGAGGCTGCTCTCGAAGGCTTCCGGGATAAGGCATAGACATGACCTTCCTAAAGCGACAACCTTGCTATCACGCAATACCCACGTATTCCCGTGACCTAACAGCAAGGTTCCCACTCCTTCAGGTTAACCACCTGCCGTTCTAGTGCTTGTCGTCTTCTAGTCGATTACACGACCACTAATATTTCCCTGTCCATTCTATTTCTAGCTGGGTAACCGGAACCTTTGTTCGATAAACTGAAGCAGCTTACATATAGCACGCTTGGGAGATCAGTTCAAGAACCAACTGTCGCCGTCCCCGTGCGTAATGAGTCTGACTTTTTCCATCGCAAATTCATACACAGCAACATTATGGTCCGCTTCTGCTTAATATACAATATGCAGTTTCTTTTTCAACTATCACTTTTCGCTCTTGTAAGCGCAGGCTCCCTGCTCAAGCCGTCAGGCCCATTCAATGTTGGATTTTCTCAACACATCGTACCGCATAGTACTCCTGACGACCCTACTCCTGGACCGGGCAACGAGTTGCTTTTCCACCTCTACTACCCAACGCGGGACACCAAAAGCCAGTCAGCCGTGCCATACTTTGACACAGAAAATGCCGTCATCTGGAACGAACTTGTGCAACTTCCTGAAGGATCGTTACTCGATCTAACGACGGCCTTGCTGGGCAACGCGAGTTTCCTCAACGCCCCGACCGGGCGCTCGACGATCCTGTTCTCTCCAGGCGGCGGAGTCAATGCCTGGATGTATTACGGGCTGCTAGCAGACCTGGCATCACGCGGATACACTGTAATCGCCATTGACCATCCCGGCGAGCCTCCAGCCCTGCGCTGGCCGAATGGGACCGAGACGATTGGTTGGAGCATCCATCTCGTCTTCACCCAGACTCTGATAGACCAGATTCACAAGTACCGCGTCGACGATCTTAATGCCGCCATATCCTGGTTCTCGGCGTTTGTGCGAAAATCTCACGCCCCCTTCGACACATCCAAGTTTATTACCATAGGCCACAGCATTGGCGGCTCAGCCTCGGTCGCCATTGCCCCCAGCCACCCAAAGGTGAAGGCCGCGGTGAACCTCGACGGGGCCTTCCCTGAGAACGAGACTGTCGTGACCGACATCGGCCGCCCAGTCTTCTTGATGAGCAGTATCAATCATACAACGCAACTTGACCCATCGTGGGCGGAGTTCCAAGAGCACCAGACTGGCTGGTGGGAGAGTGTCAGCATCTACGGCTCAGGCCATCTTGACTACTCTGACATCACAGCATGGAACAGTGCTCTAGGATACCCTTCTCTCATTCGGAGCGAATTTGGCCCAACAGGTGGGGTGAGGACGATAGAGATTGTACGGAAATATGTGGGCGATTTCTTTAGGTGGGTAGAGGGTGAGGGGAAGGGAGTTCTTATAGTACCTAGTCTAAAATGGAGGGAGGTTGTCTATATTAACGGAAGTGACTTTAGGACTATTTTATAAATGCACTTTACTTAGAGCTAAGCTGTATTAATCTATATCATTATTGTCATTATGTCATCCCTGTATAATCATTCGAGGAGCGTCAAACCGTTCCAGTAATAACACCTCTACTCATCGCTTTCATTATGGTGTTGAACATCATTTGGTAAATGGGCCCGATCTGCATTACGGGCATCTGGACATATTGCGCAATGTTTTCTGCGTCAGAGACGTCGACTTCGGAGAAAGTGACGGACATTTGTAGTGATGGATTTGATTCGCAAAGCCCATGAGACTGTCTCAACGCTGGAAGGAAACGAGAGGCAGCGGAACTCATGGATGTTGTCATACCCGGGTACCAGAGCTCGGAGTTGTGCGTCAACATCCAGTACTTGGCGCCCCCGAGCTTCCGGTGCATAGCAAGCCCGGCTCGAGCGCCGAGCGTCGTCATCCACGATGCAGTGAAGCTCTCCTTCATACCGTGCATCATCGCGAGCACTGCGACAATTCCGCATCCTCGTCATCGGCAAGGCCGGGGTTGGAAAGTCGATGATATGCGATGCTCTCAACCATGAGAGGTCAAAATACAGCATTGGGGGTCCTTCTTTCGGAGAGGACTCCAAGTTTAATAATGACGTGCGGAATTGGCCGTCCAGGTGTGCCTGTCGCTGCTGGATCCCTCGGGCGAATACAGTCATGCCAACGCAAATAACTTCATCGAGAGGCGAGTTCTTGTATGAGAGATTGATGAGCCGGTATAGCATTGATACCATAATTTCGCTGAACGTGTTGGGCTAGAGCTTGTATGACGTTTGCGGCACGAGGTTGCAGATGCGGGAAGATTCTTGCAAGTCTCCCCGTACCGTGGCAAGCTTTGTGTCTGTGGTCTCAATGAAGATGGAAAGTTCGGTGTCCAGTCCTGCACTGTCTTTAAGTATAGAATTTAGGAAAATAGAAAGCTTCCTCCTCCAATCTTTCCTATAGCACCATTTTCTCTTAGGACTTGCATTGCTTTGGTATAACCTCCAACCGCGGCGCTTTGAAGCGCAGTCTGTCCTCTTCCTCTCCTAAAACTGCAAGCATTCACATCAGTACCAGCTGCTAATAATCTCTCGACAACATCTACGTGACCCTTCTCAGCTGCCGCATGTAAAGCCATCCCGTCTCCGTAAAGGCCTCCTAAGGCGTGAACGTCTGCACCTTGCTCAAGGAGAAGGTCGACCACTTCGATGTGACCTTGCAAACATGCTCCCTGTAGAGCGGTGTAGCCTTTGTACTTTGCTGCGGCCCCATTGATGTCGGCCCCGTTTTCAAGGAGAAGCCTCAATATCGCCGTGTAGCCGCCGCCGGCTGCAGCTTGTAATGCCGTGTAACCTGCTGATGGCGACGGAGGAGCATTTACATCTGCACCTAGCTGGAGCAGTCGTCTAACCAGATGCACATGTCCTCGCTCTGATGCTGCCTGCAGTGCTGTTCTTCCGTTGTACCGCGTCACTGAAACTGATGATGTTTTCGACCCGCGCATCCGACTTGCAGGAGTTGATGATACCTCGTTTACCTTGGCCCCGGCGCTCAGCAGGATGTCGACGACCTTTTCGTTCCCGTGTCCGCAGGCGATCTGCAAGGCATTCCTCTGGAAGTTGTTCCCGTCGCAGAAGTGGACATCTGCTCCGGCGTCGACCAACATCTGCACGGCCTCTTCGTGGCCATGCATGCATGCAGCCTGAATGGCCGTCTGGCCGTAGTATCCGTGTGGGGGTTTGTTAACGGAGGCCGGGTCGGCGGCGAGGATTTCCTGGATTTTGTCTAGTTCTCCGCCTCTAGCGGCAAGCTGCAACGGCGTCCAGCAGTATTCGTCGCCGTCCTCGGTCTGCAGGGTCGGATCCCACGCCGCGTCCAATGGTGGCAAGGATTTCTGCATGGTGTCGCTTAAGTGGGACAGTCGAGGTTCGGAATGGCAAGTGGTACTGTAGAATCAGGATGGAATCGCCTATCATGGAGGTTGTTGGACGATGGGGTTGGTTGCGAAACTCTCAAAGCAAGGCAAGGGTCCTGGCTAAACCAGTCAAACTTATGCGTGAAGAAGGATGCACTTAATGATGTGGTGTTGACACGTGGAGTAGCTATATGCCACTTGATAACTTGCACTCGCTATCTTGTGGCCCAAGATTGATCAGCAAGATGCGGGGACAGCAAGGCCTTGTGTCTGCTACACGAGGTTGACGGTTAGATGAATATCACCTCCTCGGGTGCTATCTTTTTATCGAATACGGTAGACGGCGGAGGATCCTTCATATCTCTCAACTCAACTTTTTTGTACAATGTAGGCAATTTCTGCATTGCTCGCTCAAACGTGCTTGGTCTATCTCGATATACAACATGCCTGCTTCTACAGTTAGCCGCGGCTATCATTTTGGCAGACGAAGACAGCACCGAATACAAAGTTCATTTCTCATCGGCGGACATCGTGGTGCGCTGTCACTAGATGATCAGCGCAGTGGTTGGATGCTCCCTGTGTCATTAAATTCACTGTTTGGCAAGTACTTTTCAATGCTTTGTACCCGGAGTTTCAAAGCCCAAAAAAGGAGAAAGAGCGAACATCAACTTAGTCAATCATAACTACTAGACTCGGCATTTCGAGAGAGGAGTTTGCAACTTGGGATGTCTTCAAGTTGGGCCACACATCCCACTGTATCAAGCATATGCGGCAGAGCATCATGTGATTGGTTGACACCTCTCTTGAGGGAAAGTCGGTATCGTGGTCCGAAAGCAGTGGCTGAGATAAAATTCACGCATGTAGAGACTACGATGCGCTTATACGATTGGCAAACGAGAAATCGGCCTGGGATCTCAGCTACGAATGCGACCTAGACTTCTCCAAGCTCTTTAAATCTGATGAGCAAGACTGTGATCTAGAAAATGGAGAATATTGTCACTAGCAACCAAATTGCAAACTTCTCAGGCCCAGTTACGCAACTGGGCCTGAGAAGTTTGCTCTGAGAGTGAAGAGGCTTCATTGATCGCAAGGATTCTGGGGACCAGTCGGGGGAAATATTGAACTGACTTAATATAAATTAGGGCTGATAAGTGGGTTATTTATAATAATATGCGTTCTCTCAGGCATATTATGAAGGTATTGTAAAGATACGTGTAATAGATGAGGAGTGGTGTACTCATCAAAATACGCAGTACTTTGGTGCGTCTCCTATGCTAAATATCTACATATTCCGCCACCTTAAGTCCTACTAAACTCAGCAAGTGATGACAAAATGGCCATTATCCTTAATGGAGAAGGTATTCTTCATAATAAGACATCCTTCGAAATACCTAGACAGATCATCAAAGTCCTCTAAGTTGCCAACCTCACCGACGTACTAATCGGGCCATACTGTAACGATACAGCCTCACTTCCTTTCCACGCTGTAGCTACTATACTAGTCGCTGTAGCCTTTACGATAGCTCTCACCATCAATATATACCTTATCGTAATCATAGCTGATGTGCTCATCGTATGGGTGCAAGAGGGGTAGGAAATCGTAAAGTAGTTCTATCTCCTGACGCTTAGAGGAGCGAATAGTGAGCACCTCGATAATACTGTTAATCTTGGCTCCTGCAGATGTAACACAGTGGAAAAAGCTGCATTAATAGTCTTGCGGTGTGCATAAGACATCAACGCGGGACTTTAAGCAGAGCCGAGAATGCTGCCCGCATATACCACCATGTGAATACGGCTATCCGCTTTGAGGAGCTCTTAGAAGTAGTACGGGCGTGTACTCGCCTGGGTAAGCACCTTAAAGCTGTTGAAGAGCATACTGATAGGGATATTAGTAGTAAACGCCTACTTCTCAGCGAAGATATCCTCAGTTAGATTGAGACTGGGCGGTACGACTACCTTAATAATATCAGCCTGGGTAAAGAGGTTTTCAGTCTTGACAACAATATTGTTATGGCTATAGTTCACTAAGAGACTAGATGCGAATAGGTGCCCTTCTTAAAGATGTCTTTAAAGACCTATATGCTAACGCTTTCCTTATCTATGATGTCCCTGGCTGGACGGCCTAAGAGGAGATAACTAAAGCGGTAGTCGAACTCAATCAAGCCTTAAGCCATATGATAGCACTCGCTCCAGTATGTCTTAAAGATGCCAGGTTTGGCGATGCCATTGACAACCAGGGCAAGTTTCTGACCCAAACTGTACGAGTCTTGCATGAAAACGTTTGATGCCATACCCAGCCTTTGGCGAGTGCATATGAATAGCGTTACCAGCATGGAAGACGGGCTCATGGGTGTCGAAGGCCGTGCTAACACGCTGGCCGATCTGAAGGGAAATAATGAGCAAACGTCGGATGTTAAGTGATCATAACATTGCCACTCTCAGCTGAGTGATTGGCACATCGCATGCAGAGGTCTTGGAAATCAGTTTTGGGGAAAGTGCCCATGACCCCCAAGATGAAGTCGGTTGTCTCTCCTTGCAGCTCGAGACCTTTTTGCTGGTGGATCCGGCTACGCGTACCGTCACAACCCACGACATACTTGGTGTGTATGACCTCAACATCGCCGTCTCGCGCTGAAGCTTGACGGAGAAGATACTCATTTTCGTCCTCAAAAACCAGATGGTTGTGGAAGAGACCGTCTGAAGCCTGCGTCTTGCTGGGTCATAATCTGCTGGGCTGGCGTCGCAGCTTTACCGTGATAGGATAGACGTCTGAGGAAAGAACCACGGCATCTAACAATTTCTGTGGGATGCTAATCACTTGGGCCCAGATTGAAGCAATTGCGAGTTCCACCCTATCGGTGACGATTATATCTCAATCACCTTCTACAGTCGCAGGGTTGGCGAACCCCTCAACACCAAGCTCGCTTGATTTAGCACATGTTATCCGCAAGATGACGCGTTGCACTTCATCCCGGGTATTATAAACCTCTGCCTTTTCGAGTGCAGTACGGACTCCATTCTCCGAAATGTTGCCACCGGCAGATGACACGGCCCCTGTCGACCTATAACTCTGATGTCCGCTATAGCCGCAGGATGTCGCGTTGTTGTTTTTGCAAGCTACAGACCCCGCAGCCCAAGGACGAAGACTGGCCCTGAATCAAAGTTAATAGGCATGAATCGAAGCCCATCACCTATGTCGACTCGTTATTGATGAGAGTTCTTTATATGCTTCTTCCAAGAGCACTTCCTCAGATTGTTCCAGGGACCACGTATGACCCACGTATGACCCTCGTGCAGCGATTGTGTGTGATTGCAGCTAGCACCACCCTGTGTATGTGACATTTATTTAGCGAACCACTCCGGCTTTCTTATTACTGCATGTAGGCGCCGGGCCAAGCCAGGTATGCATGAAGAGAACAGGTTGTATCACAACATTACCCAATAAGGGCGTGACAACACACCGCATTTCCATGCCCATGCCATGGAGCCTAGATGCGTCGTTCCCTCTTTGTCTCTGCCGCCATTAAAAGACACTACTGCCATCAGTTCGATCTAATCCTGCCACACCGTATAGCTTAAATTCTTCCATCAATCCTTTTCTGAAAATGGCTGGTGAAAATCTTCGGAACGACACGGAGCCGGAGCCGGAGCCGACGCCACCTCCGCAGACGTCGCCGGCCCGTCCCGCCCTTCCCGAACAGGTAATCGAAGCTGATGACGCGCCCGACTCCGATAACGATGGCGACTCGACTCTAGAGAATGATGCTGAGAGCTCTACCGCCTCCATCACGTCTAGTATCCTCCATTATAGAACCATCCAGGGCAGAACATACCACAGCGAGAGGGGTAATGCCTCATACTGGTAATTCGACCCCGATCCCCCCTGTCACTAATTACCATCGCAAATATTTCCGATTTCGCGAGAACCAACCGCTGACGACTTTCAGGGGATCTAATGACGACCGCCAGAGTGAGGCGATGGATATTGCGTAAGACTAAATTGCACGCGCTGATTCCATGTCTTCACGGTTCCACTAACAAAGCCAAAGCCACCACATGTGGACACTTGCGCAGAATGGCAAAATTCATATGGCGCCTCTTGAGCCGGACATACAGGTTGGGGTTCCCAATGACTCCTTTAATCGCATCATACTTACCTCTCGCGTCTAGAAAGTTTTAGACGTTGGGTGCGGAACAGGTTCGGACACCAAAGACAATTAATTCCCCTCACTGATCGACTTTGACTAACTCACATCCTCCCGGGGAAAAAAGGCATGTGGGCAATGTAAGTGAACAATGGAGACAAGGCGAGATTTGCATGACCGTTCGTTGCTGATGAGTTCAACCAACAGCGATTTCGCAGACGAATATCCTGGTTGCGAGGTCATTGGCACCGACATCTCGCCGATCCAACCAGTCTGGACACCACCAAACCTGAAATTGTAAGTCCACACAAACGCTACCTAAATGCTAACTTTTCCCCACTGATTCCCTTCCCGTTAGTGAAATCGACGATTGCACACAAGAATGGACATTCTCGCCCGAGACCTTTGACTACATCCATATCCGCTATCTTGTTGGCTGCATTCCCGACTGGGGCGACCTTTTCAGACAGTCGTACAAGACTCTGAAGCCGGGAGGCTGGTTAGAGAGTTTCGAGGCGTCGCCTACGATCGAGAGCGACGACGGCACCGTGACACCAGCGTCTGCATTGGGCCGATGGGGTCCCATCTTCATCGAAGGCTCAAAGAAGAGCGGGCGAACCTTCACCGTTATTGCCGATGGATTGCAAAGAAAGTACATGGAGGAAGCTGGCTTCGTCGACATTCAGGAGTGGGATTTCAAGGTGATATATGCCCTACCCCCTTACCTTTGCTCAGCCACAGACAAGGTCCTGTGCTAACAGCATATGTTTGCTTGTCCAGTGCCCGCTGAGCCCTTGGCCTAAAGACACCAAGATGAAGGAGATTGGCCAATACGGAGAGCTCTTTGCCACCCAGGACACGGAAGGGTTCGTGTTATTTGTCATGAACTTATTGGGCTGGTCGCATGAGGAGATTCAAGTGTACATTGCTCATGTTCGACGCGAGATCCGCAATCGCAAAAACCACCCGTACTTCCGATTGAAAACTGTTTGGGGTCGGAAGCCAGAGAACCCATAGCGTGTGTTCTCAGAATAGAGGCAGTTTTCCCATCTCATCCAGTTCAGCATCGAGAGAATATAATTATTCGCACGAACAACTATTGCGCCAACTCAAAGCCATAATACCCAAGAATAGAAACTGCCCAGAGCAACTTCGCGAAATGCAATTATCTCTTGCGGCAATAGAGTCGGAACGGGCTATCTGTCCACTCAAACATTCTCCGCAGTTCCTGGACATTCTGTCCACTACTTCTGTAGTATCTTAAGTTAGATGGATCTACTGTTGGTTGCAGTAAGTGATACATTGCGATGCCCCAAACAACTGAGTGCATCCCAGACTCGCCAGACAGGGGTATGATTAGTGCTCCCGCTAACCCTCCGGTACTTCGGGACCGAGTCTAGGTTTAGTACTCCGTGTCCCTCACGTCATCAACTATAGGCTCCCAGTCTTGAGAGCTTTCGTACGCCGAGTCACTCTCGACAAATTGCAAAGAACAGAGCTCGTTTCTGCTCGATTCGACTTTAATCTTTTTGAGCATGTCTGGCTCAAGGACAAAGACAGGCTGTTGGACATGCCGGTTACGACGCAAGAAATGCGACGAGAATATCCCAACCTGTTCGAGCTGTGCGTCACGGGGTCTTCACTGGTACGGCTACGGTCAGAAACCCAACTGGATGCTGGACAAGAGAACTGGCAGTAGGTTCTAGACTCGGATGAAGCACGGGCTATTCGCAATGCCACCGAGAGAGCTTACAACCGCCGCAGGCAGAAGAACCTTTGCGCAGTGCCTGGCATCCTTATCCAAGACCTGAAAGACCATATTTAGCCACCGCAAAGCCTCAGACTTGACCGCACGTGGTCGAACTGCATCCAGACGCTACGAGATTGCGAGTACAACATAAATTATCAATCTGTACAAACCTTCCTCGACGTCATTTTCCCGCTGCAATGGGGGTTCTTCGATCTCCACCGTCATCAGCCTGGTCGCAGATGGCTCTTCGACACCATTGTCGCCTCCGAACCTATGTATCATGCCACCTCTGGATTGTGCATCACATTCGAAGAAGGCCTAAAGGCTGGGGCCACAAATGGCCGGTGCGAAGTTAAAACAGAGGTTAGAGCATGTCGGATACGCGCCATGGTGGGCTTGCAATCTTGCCTTGCTGAAATGGGGCAAAAAGACCCCACATATCCTCCCTTCCGGAGGCAATTAATGCTGTTGCGGTTATCACGCTGCTTGCGGGCCTAGAGATCTACGGCGAAACTGAAGGCGCGTGGGAAGTACACTAAAGTGCTGCTGGGGCAGTCATAGACTTGATCAACACACAGCTAGCCACGTCTGGCAGAACCGGCGGTGGCGTCGAGCAGCTTCTTGCAAACCAGACACTGTCGTTCGAGACCCAAGCGCTGGAATTCTTCGTTACTACCTATGTGTAGACGGACATCTTCGCAGAGGCAGCACTTGGATTATCATACAGCAAGTCGAGAAAGTTCAATTACTTGCCGCTTCTCCAAAGAGGCTTTATCGACAGGCGAGACATCATGGGCTGTAGTAACTCGATCAAAGAAGTCAGCATATTCGCGGCTTGTATGAGGATGGGTCAGCAGCCTGAACCAGCCGAGAGTGCAAAAGCTCTCACTCTTGGGATTCAACATTTGACTCAAGAAGTAGACTCCAGCTTCTTCTCTTCAGCTATAGGCCCTGAAAGGGACAGCAGCTGGGTCACGCTCCTTCACGCACATGCAGCTTTATTGTATCTACAAACGGTTATGGCCCACGAAGGTCTCACGAGCCATTTGGACATCCATCAAACTGTCAAGATATGCCTTGAGCTGCTCGAAGCATTGCCTCCTTGGCTGTTAATCCGAGTCTGCTTGTCATTCACAATTGCGGGATTCATGTAAGGCGAGGACGACCATGCCAAGTTTCGAGCAGTTGTCAAGCATGTAGAGGAGTTGAGATGTGTGTTGAGATTTACCTGGAAGGGTCTCATCGTAATGGAAGAATGCTGGCGGCTCCGGCGATGTAAGCCAGAGTCTCTTTGGTGGTGGCAGACGACTATGGAGCATATGAATGTACGAATATTATTTGTATGAGATGGATAAAATGTGTTTGAAACGACAGTCGGGAGCTAACTGAATGGTCATCATCCAATGTTAATGCAGGACGCCGAGAGGTTTAGCCAGCTGTGGCTGGTTCGGTACGTAAGTGTATGCAGTTTGAAATTGCGGATGTGATAGTATGTTGGTTACAATGGGATTTCGCTCCGCCAGGTGGATGCTCGTATAAGTCTACGCTCCTCTTGGAATGTGCCAGTCAAACACTACCATAAGGCCAGATTACTCGCTGGATGACAAGGCAGTCTACAAATCGGCACTCGTCGACTCTATAGAAATTCACGGGTGTCTGATCGCATGGAGCAGGGATCATACTGAGCAGGGTTTCCTATACCCCTCGGCTCATGCAGCACGTCTGGGGCGCCTGTCAGGACAAGAACGTCGCGCCGAGGACTTATGCCACTGGCTGGCTGAAGATCATTATCAAAAAGGAAGCCCATCATAAGAGCCACGTTGAGCACACGGGCGGTGTCGATCTGATGGAGAAGTGTCTCAAGAAGGGCCTGGGCGATGCTAACCCGGCAGTGAGAGTTGTAGGAGCGAGCCAGCTTATCCACAATTCGGAAGTGGATAGCGTTGTTCTTGCAAGCCGGCCTCGACAGATGCAACCGACCAAGGCGAGTCGAATGGTGGTGGCCGCAAAACGAGGCAGGATTTACCGTCTTGGGTTCCAGACTGGCGTGCCGCATTCGACGAGTTCGATCGAGGACGCGCTTGTCTTTTCGAAAAATACAATGCATGTGAGAACGTCATGAGCATTTCTCAGGGAAGAAGCCGCCGAAAGCGCGAGAACATCATGAGCATCGTTGCTCAGGGCAGAAGCCATCGAAAGCGCGAGAACGTCAAGAGCGCCAAAAAAAAACGCAGAGCCCGCGTGTGACCCGTGGACAAAGGGGACATCAAACCCCACGAATTGCTTGTGGACATGATGAACATCAGAGCCAACCGCGAGAGGCCGCAAGCGCGACACCCAGGGCACCAGTTTGTTGCGGCTAAGAAAATGCGCTACCAGATAATTGGCTATGACTTCACCAACCAACCAATGGTCAAAGATGAGTTAGTCGGTGAGTTCTTTCTGTTCAACGAGCCTGCAGTCAAGGGAGTAAGGGTGTTCAGGGACCAATTGTACCCAATTAAAGTGGACGGCGCAAACCGCACCATAGTATTGGACTCTTCTGGTAACGAACTACTGGGAGCCGTAGAGGCACTAAGTAAAGAGAATGATGCAACGATTGCTAAGATCTACTAGCTTAGCGATAGGGAGAATGGAAAGACATATGGGTCAATGGTGATCTATGTGATGAAAGGAAGCAACGTGAAGCGACTCCTCAAGGAGAGATGCTTTCACCTGGCTGGGAAGTCGGCCAGCATCAACGTCTTTGAGTGGCGCCAAGGACCAGTTCAGTGCTACAAGTGCTAGAACATTAGCCATAAAGCATTCGCGTGTAAGAAGGAGTAGGTATGTTGAAGGTGTGTGCAACAAGGACACTAGCATAGGCAACACCAGGTAGCAGAGCCGTCATGTGCTACCTGCGGAGGGCCGCACGAGGCATTCACCTGAAACTGCCAGACACGAAATGAACAGGGCGATACATACTAAGCTGTAAATTTTCTAACTTAACGTACGAAAGAGAGATGTGGTCCAACTAAGCATGATGAACGACCAGGACCTTTAGTAGTACGTAATACTGGCTGTTGCCGAGCCATACGCATGAACCATTGACGATGCAGTGGTATAAAGAGCCTGTCTACCATCTCCTAGTATGATGCCGTCTTCCATCCAGGCTATAGCTCGCTTCCCTGAGTAGTTCAGGATACTCGTCGTAAGCTATACATATAGACCTTGTTACCGTCACTCAGTTTCGCCTATCAGTCTTCTATTGTCGATATCCATTAGCACCTGGAGTCTCTAGCTCGGCTGACCTTGTTATTGGGATTTGGTTTGATAAACCGTTCAACGATCTTTTCCGAGATATTTCCAATTCGACACGCCGCTGTTCACCGCATTCGCGTCAACGCCAAAGGAATCGAGCAAGTACTCCGATTATGGGCATGGTTACATTGACGTGGGGTTTGGTAGAAAAATATACTGGGTAGTTCTACATCAACCCGATTGACACCCGACGCTTCATCCACGACCGGGCTTCTCCACATTTCCGCCTACGGCCGGCGGCCGCCGGCGCTCCGGCAGCCCCGCCCCCGCCCTCCACCCCCTTGCGCTGAGTTCCAGTTGGAGAAGCTCCCCTCGTGGATAAGACAGAGCAACCAAGCTTTTTTCGTACGAGCTCAATTCTCTTCTCACAAACATCCCGTTGCTTGTCTCACCCTGGTCGACCTCTTCTGCCGTGTCTCCCCGCAGCTGCCTTTTCCCTTTTCCCCATCTCCAAACCCCTCAAACCGCCAACATGTCGCACTCTCACGACGGCTCTGCCCCGCACTCGCACGAGTTCAACGCCGCCGAGCATGGCCACTCGCACGAGATCCTCGACGGCCCGGGTAGCTACCTCGGACGCGAGATGCCCATTGTCGAGGGCCGTGACTGGTCGGATCGAGCCTTTACCATTGGCATTGGCGGGTAGGACTTCTCTCTTACTGGCCGTTCGTCCCGTAACCCCCCGGAGCTCAAGCTGACCACTTCGCAGCCCCGTCGGCTCCGGAAAGACGGCCCTCATGCTTGCGCTTTGCCTCGCCCTCCGCTCCAAATACTCCCTCGCCGCCGTGACCAACGACATCTTCACCCGCGAGGACGCCGAGTTCCTGACCCGCCACCACGCACTGCCCCCGAACCGCATCCGCGCCATCGAGACGGGCGGCTGCCCGCACGCCGCCGTGCGCGAGGACATATCGGTCAACCTGGCCGCCCTCGAGGACCTGCACCGCGAGTTCGGCTCCGACCTGCTGCTTATCGAGTCCGGCGGCGACAACCTGGCCGCCAACTACAGCCGCGAGCTGGCCGACTTCATCGTCTACGTGATCGACGTCAGCGGCGGCGACAAGATTCCCCGCAAGGGCGGCCCCGGCATCACGCAGAGCGACTTGCTCGTCATCAACAAGACGGATCTGGCTGAGCTTATCGGCGCCGACTTGGGTGTCATGGAGAGGGATGCGCGGAAGATGCGAGAGGGCGGCCCGACTGTGTTTGCCCAGGTCAAGAAGGACGTTGGCGTGGATCACATCGTCAACCTCATTCTCAGTGCGTGGAAGGCCAGCGGTGCTGAGGAGGAGCGAAAGAGCAAAGGCGGCCCGCGGCCCACTCCTGGACTGGAAGCTCTGGTACAGTAGCTTGCGTGTTTAATCACCGGGATACAGCCAGACTGATCAAGAATAACAAAAAGAAAAACGCCTGTATTTTGCATCTAAAAAGGTATACTTAATGTCGTCATTTAAGCCTGGTCATTCATTCCATCATCATGTCTCCATCATCGGACTGCTGTGTGCTGGGTTCCACCTCCAACAGCCGCCCCTCGACGGCCGTGGCGTTTCGCGGCCACACCCGCTTGTACAAGCTGACACCGATCGAGTCTTGCGGGTTGATGCGCCCGTCGAAGGTCGCCTTGAAGTAGCCGTGCGTGCCCAGCGGCTCCTTGATGAAACCACTGCGGCCGCGCTTAGTCCACATCGGCAGCGCCTTGAACCACTCCACGTCCTCGCGGTTGAAGAACATGTATCGGATCGTGACGATCTTCTTGTGGATGTGGTATGGGTGACCGGTGAGGATGATGCGCTTGGCGATGACACGTCCAGTCGATGGCGGCAGAGAAGTGCCAGTGCCGATGAGCGAAAGCCCCGCGTGCGGGCCGGCGCCCTGGGTTTCCTCGGGCTGTTCTTCTTGAAGAACAGGACAGGCACGGATCCCCAGGTGAGGGGTCCCATGAAGGTCGCGATGGCTGATTGACCGGGGTGCAGGTATCTGCAATACTTGTGGACGTCGTTGGGCGTCTGGCCCGACTGCGAATACAGGGGCTTGATGACCATGCGTCGGGGCCCGCATTGGACGATGATCTCCTCTTTGGCCTTGATCGCCTTGGTGTAGTCCGAGCTGAGGTTGAAGAGATAGTTGACCGCCGTCTTCTTGTGCTCGTGCCTGAGCAGAGAGAAGAGGGTGATGGGCGACTTCTTGTTGTAAGTCTTCTCCTGGATGGGGGAGATGCCCTTGATGTAGACGTGCACACGGGTGCCGGGCTCAACTCCGCCGACCAGTGCCTCTTGGGTCGCTCGGGATCGCGAAGACTGGTAGTTGGGAATCTGCAGTAACCTCCTCCACTCCTCAGGCTCATGTGCGCGATCCTCGTCCTGCTGCCAGGGACTGCTTCGCAGGCTCTTCAGGCCACGATACCTCGCCAACCGATCTTGTGCGAGCACGCCGGGATGGAGCTCAATCTCGTCGGGGAATTCCCTGTCGTTCTCCACCTCGTCTCGCTTTCCGGCTCGGTACTGGGCGAGCTGCCTAGCATCCTCCTCCTCATTGGGCTCCGGCATCTCTGACTGGGGATACTCGGAAGGACCACCCTCTGTTGGGGGAGCGGGGGCGTATCCCTCGAGACCATCCTCGGGGCGAGCTGCCTCCTCGGCTTCATCCTTCATCTCGTAATCCTCCATGTCTGACTCGGAATCCGACACATCCTCGAGGTACCAGGCTGACTGGTAGTCGGATGTACCCTTGGGCACCTTCTTCTTAATCTTTCTCGCTTCGGCTTCCTCATCAACGAAATAGTGATGCTCGTCCAGGAGAACACCCTTCTTCGACTCGGGAGCGTCCATCGCAACATCACCAGCATCGGCGTCCACCATGACCTCCTCGGGTGCCAGCTCAACCAAGTCATCCTGGTCTTCGGTAGGGGCCTCCAGGATCTGCTCGCCCTCTTCAACATCGACAGTCATCTCTTCACCCTTCTTCTTGACCTGCTTAGGGAGGGGAGCTGCCACAATCTTTTCGATCTGGAAGGTTCCCCAGTCGCCAACTTGGATAAGACGATCCGCCTTCAAGTTCCTGCCCCTGACAACACCAGTGATGACGGTAGAGTCGGACTCAGAATAGGCAAATTTGATATCCTCAGCCAACATCCAACTCCGTTCTTCCCTCCACCTAACGCCCTTCGGAGTTGTGCTGCATAGTGATCGGAGGAGGTTGGAACACTCCTGTCGGTTCTCGAGGCTGTAGAGCTTCTCCTGCTCAGGGTGGAAGTGGGTGATGTAGGACTTGAGCGAGCTAGCAACTCCCTTGTGCTTGGCTGGCTCGATTTTGTCGAGGCCTTGAATGATGGTGAAGAGCGTGGACAGACCCTGGCTCTCGACGCTGCGCAGGATCAACTCTCCGAGCTCGTCGACCTCCACAGTGGGCGACAGAATCACAATAACAAAGTCGGCCACTCGGGTAGCGTCAAGACAGGCAGTCAGGTCGCGCTCCAGGGGAATGTACTGTAGCTTCTGCTTGAAGCGATCGACGGTCACTCGGAAATTGCCATCCACCACCTCGTCCTCCATGTCGAGACTGCCGTTGAGTTGTCGGATTGCGGCCTTGGCATCTCCATCGGCGCAGAGCGGGAGGACGGCGACGATTCTCGGGGCGCCATCTCGGCCGGCAAAGAGGGATGCCTCCTTGAGGTGCTCCTTGTGCTTGGTGATGCGGGCCTGCTTGGCCTGGTTTCGGCGGTCGAACTTGGACATGACTTGTTGGGCGATGGTCTTTCGCTGGCCTTTCTCGTTGGGAACGCGGCCTAGAGAGAGATTGTCAGAATTGATCAATATCGCAGGAAAATTCCGAGTAACATACCCTTGGCCCGATCTCTCAACTCATGCTTGGACGCCACCTTGGACTTGTACGGCTTGTGGTTCACCTTGGTGGTGGGCCGATGCGAATGGGCCACAGCGACAGGCATCTTGGTGTCACCGCCGGCCTTGAATCGAAACGGTAGCGAAGCCAGATTGAACGATACCCGGTAAACGCACAAAGAAAAATCCGTTTGGCGAGAAAGTTGGCGTTTTGGTGATGGCAATATCAACGATTATCGAAGGCGGTGATGGCGGGGTTGTGGTTATCCAGAAAATTTTGTGTGGGCCGGTATCGATAAGCAAAGTGGGTCTAAGCTTAGCCAATGGTGTCACAACGATACGTTGGCTTGCATTTCGGCGCTGGAAATTTTGTCTGCTGCCAATTCGATCCGCGATCCGCAATCCGCAATCCCATCTTCACCCCGAGTTGCCGCTGCGAGACGAATCAGCGATGGAGGTCGACACAATTGACGAACCCATCACCAAGGTGCGCGAAAATGGCGCCCTGGCCGTCCACAGCACGCGGACGGAGCTCATCCCCCGAAACGAGCGCGAGAAGATCCGCCGCCTGAGGGAAGCCAACAAGGCCTACGGCCGCGGCAAGAAGATCAACACCAAGACCATCAAGGACAAGAAGCTGCGCAGCAACCTCAAGCGCCTCGAGAGCAAGTACCAGGATGCCGCTATCAGAGCCAAGGATGCCGAGATCCTGCTCGAGAACACCGCCGGCTTCCTCGAGCCCGAGGAAGAACTCGAACGAACGTACAAGGTCCGCCAGGAGGACATTGTCGACGACGTCGCCGTCGACACGGCGCAGAAGCGCTTCGAGCTCAAGCTGGATGCCCTGGGCCCCTACGTCTTCGACTACACGCGCAACGGTCGGGAGTTGATCGTCGGCGGCCGCAAGGGCCATGTGGCTACTATGGACTGGCGGGAGGGAAAGCTGGGCTGCGAGTTGCAGCTGAACGAGACGGTGCGCGATGTGAAGTGGCTACACAACAACCAGTACTTTGCGGTCGCGCAGAAGAAGTACGTCTACATCTACGATCACAACGGTGTGGAGCTGCACACCTTGAGGAAACACCAGGAGGTGACCCAGATGGAGTTTCTTCCTTACCACTTCCTACTGGCGACAATCGTGAGTTCCCCTATTACTTTTCCCGACTGAACCTATCACTGACAATGCCAGGGTGCCGTGGGAGTCCTCAAATACCAAGATACCTCGACCGGACAGCTGGTCGCCGAGATGCCCACCAAATTAGGCCAGCCCGTCTCCCTCGGACAGAACCCCTACAACGCAATCCTGCACGTGGGCCACCAAAACGGTGCTGTGACCCTGTGGTCGCCCAATTCCCAAGAACCCCTCGTCAAGCTGCTGGCGCACCGCGGACCCGTACGGTCACTGGCCATGGACCGCGAGGGCCGATACATGGTCTCCACGGGCCAAGACCAGAAGATGGCCGTGTGGGACATCAGGATGTTCCGCGAGGTCAACAGCTACTACACCCGCCAGCCGGCGTCGTCAGTAGCTATCTCAGATAGCGGCCTGACCGCCGTTGGATGGGGCACCCAGACTACCATCTGGAGGGGCCTGTTCAACAAGAACGCGCCCGTCCAGGAAAAGGTGCAGAGCCCATACATGGCATGGGGCGGCGAGGGCAAGCGCATCGAGCGCGTCAAGTGGTGCCCCTACGAAGATGTGCTCGGCCTCGGCCACGACGAGGGCTTCTCATCCATCATCGTCCCCGGCGCCGGCGAGGCCAACTTCGACGCCTTCGAGGCCAACCCATTCGAGACGGCCAAGCAGCGCCAGGAGGCCGAGGTCAAGGGCCTGCTCAACAAGCTGCAGCCCGACATGATCGCCCTCGACCCCAACTTCATCGGAAACCTGGACCTGCGCTCCGACACGCAGCGCCGCGCCGACAAGGACCTCGATGCCGCGCCCGTCGACATCGCCGAGGAGATCCGCAACCGCGCCCGCGGCAAGAACGGCGCCCTCAAGAAGTACCTCCGCAAGCAGCGCAAGAAGAACGTCATCGACGAGAAGCGCCTGCGCGTCGACGAGATGTGGACCGAGCAGCAGAAGCAGAAGGAGAAGAAGCGCCAGGAGGTCGAGGAGGATCTTGGGCCGGCGTTGTCGAGGTTTGCAAAGAAGGCGTAGTGCTGGATTTTATAGAAATACGAATAATACCCCTGACGAACACGTCGTGTGTGTCTTTGGAGCCTCAACGTGCGTGCGATGGTTGAACTGCGAATTGTCCTTGTGCCAATGAACTCTGCCGCGGGAGACCGCTCTATTTTTTCCCAGTATGCTTTTGGATGACCCATTCGAGTCCCTGTCTATGTTCAACACCACATATGATACAGCCGTACCCTTCATCGCTTATACCCGTGCCATTGCTAGCTCAACCCCAGCACCTCGTATCTCTATGATCGTCCGCTACAGCAGCTTCAGGCCACCGGTGACCTGATCGACGACACTCCGCGGGGCGGGCCCCACGCCCAGGACCGTCATGCTGCCGGCCTCGATCTGGGTGCGGCCGGCGTCCTGGATGACCTCGGCGGTGATGCCCATGCCGCGGGCCTTGCGGCACAGCTCCAGCATCTGCTCCTGGCTCTTGACCTGCACGGCGATCTTGGCCTGGCCGGACTTCTCCCAGCGCGCGAGCAGCTTGCGCTCCGCGGAGCCTTCGGCGGCCTTTGAGAGCTTCTTGAAGCAGGCGAGCGTAGCGTGCGAGCATTGCGCGGCCATCTTGCCTGGAGGTTGAGGAATTGATGTCAGCGCTGAGTGTTTTCTCAATCGGGGCAGAGAAGCGAACCCTTGGTCATGCCCAGATCCGTCCGCACCACCAAGACCAGCTTGCACTCCTCGCCGGTGTCCTTGACGACGGGCTTCTCGGGTTCGACGCGGAGGCCCTGCCTGCGGTCTGCGTCGGCACCGTTGGCCCAGTTGGGCGCGTGGTCCAGCAGGGTGTCGTCCTCGTCCACGTCGCTCTCCTCGCTCTCGACGGGGTCGGACAGGTTAGCCCGGCGCTCCTCGACGAGCTCGGGCGAGATGAAGTAGCCGCGGGTGGTGGAGACGCCGAACATGTAGCCGGCGATAAGGGAGGCGAAGGCTGTGGACAGCAGGATGCCCATCTGTTTTCCGCTGTCGTCGGCCATGGCGGAAGAAGTCTGCGGGGTGTTGTTTGGGAGAGGGAGGCGGGGGGTACGTAGAGATTGGGAATTCGACGTTGTTGGTGTATCTGGTGAACTGCGATTGTAGTGTCGCTGGGAGTATCACGTGCGGTGATGGCCTCTCGACCGTGCCCCGTGTCACAGGCTGGCCGTTGGCTTTTGGCGACGCTAGTTTGGTTACGAAACATGACGTAGGCCGTCTGCTTTTTTTTTCTTCCCAACGGGAAACATACGAAGAGACACGTACGAGCAAGACACAAAAGACAAGACATAACGAGACGGAAAGACATAGGCGGAATGACACGGACTAGGTGGTAGAAATATGTAATGTGTAAATATCGCTTCAAAATTCCGTGTGTTTGGAGACGGCTCCAATCATTACTCGATCCAAATCATACAGACTAAGGTATACCAACACATCTCGGACGCCTGTATTCTAGACCTTCATTCCGAGACTCTCTGCCTAACGCCGACAAATGTCCAGTTGAGCTTTTGAAGCAATGAAATCCTCCCCCAGTCGCCCCTTCGTCATTACATTACAATAACACCCTTTTGGATATGGGCCGTCTCGTCGACGAGAGGCATGCACTCAAACATCTTGGCAAAATCATTCAGGCACTGGCTGCGGGCCTCCATGTGGCCCTTCTTGGTGCTGATTCCCTTGGAGGGCACAAAGTTGACGTACTTTTCGCGGCCGTTGACAAGCAGGGGGCCGTCGCCGGTCAGGAGGGACTGAACGTAGTTGAGGGCAATGTCCTCGCAGTTGAACCCGTCATCGACGTAATCTCGGATCTCGTTCATGGTCGTTTCGTTAGACGAGTAATAGTCGAGGAAAGAGATGTGCGAGAAGCACAGGTTGGTCAGGACCATGGAGTAGACGTCCTCGTCCTCCTTGTTGGAGCAGAAGTTGTACTTCCAGTTGCCGTAAGCGTCAACGGTGGAGCAGCGGGCGAGGGCACCGACGAGGCGGTGTTGGCCGAACTTGCGCCACGACTGGAAGACAAACTCGAGGTCCTTGGGATGGTAGTAGACATCATCGTCAGACAGGAGGATGGCCTGGGTCTTGTAGTCGGGGTCGGGCCAGAGCTTCTCGTTGAGGCTGTTTCTCTTGGAGACGCGGAATCGCACGGGGACGTCGTGCTTGGAGACGAAGTCTTCCGGGGGTGTAGCTTCGAGGTCGTTCCAGACAACGACAATTTCGTAGAGGGACGGGACCTCCTCACTGAGGATCGCATGGAGGGTGTCATTGAGCTCCTTCGGTCGCTGGTACGTCTGCATGGCAATTCTAGAAAGGGGAGAAACCCAGCATTAGCACTCTGATTCATGTCTGCTTGTCTCGAAAAAGGGACCCGAGAGCTCCGCGGACGGCGGGCCAGAGACGCAATTGGGACCGGGGGAAAGGGGCACAAAAAACGTACGTGAACTTGTCATCCAGCAGGTGAGTGTACTTGGACTCGGCCATCACCCAGGCGTCGTGCTGGCTCGTTCTGTTCTGGCTGTTGCAGGTGGGGATCTTGGGCAGGAAGCTGCCGATGACCTTGGGGAAGACCTCGCCGACATTGGTGAGGCGCACGGTGGCGATGATGAAGCCGACGGCGAAGGAGAAGGCCAGGAAGATGGTGGCGACGCGGCGGAAGACGCGCGACTTGACGAAGCCGAGGTGTTGCTTCGCCTTTTCGAGGTAGACATCCATTCGGGGGGACATCATCTTGATGGTTGAGCCTGGCGCAGCGAAGGAAGATTGGACCGCGTTGCTCTTTCCAAGGATCATTGCTCGGCCCCAAAGAATTGCTGGCGGTGGTCAGGTGACCCGACCCAGAAGGGACGTCGACGGGAGGGACAAGACCCAGAAGTCTTATCTCAGCCTGCGTGTGCGCGCGCTCGTCTTGCGACTGTACAAAGCAACGCGCTGGGCTGTCGGTACCTTTTTTCTGTTGGTGTCTGCTAGGCGGAAGTTTATTTGCCCCGGTGCGTCATTCGGCTGCGCGCGACGCCTCTCCGGTGTTCGTTGTGTGATCCAGATTTAAGACAGACAGGCGGACAGACGAACTGGCGTGGGTTCTTCTGTGTGAGGGTGAAGAAGGAGGAGAAGATGGATGGGTAGAGAAAGGAAGGAAAGGACATCAAGGCGCAAATACGAGAAAAAGAGGCGATGCAATTCCCCATCCCTCCGTTGGGTCGGCGAACCCCCCAAGCCAAGCACGGCATAAATTAACCCACGGCCTCCTTCGTACCAATCCAACCAACCCTTTTTTCTTCTGAGTCCTCTTTACGGATTACGAGCTCAGGCAAATCTCCCCTACCCGACGCAACCCCCAATCGAGAAGAGGTACGTAGCCCCTGAGCTACGGTGGACGGTGAAAGGTATGCGCCCCGCGGCCGATAAGACCATACTACTTTAATAGGGGAATTCTAGTTTTTCTTTATAGCCGTCATATCCTGCCTGCGCCGCGCCGGTGGATTACCGTCGGCGCTTGGTTCGACTCCGATCTCCCGTGGGCCTGGCTGGACTCGACGAGCCACGTTGTCCATCGACTGGCCGCAACGGAATCGATGTGGCTTATTAGTCAGGGGCTCTTTCATCTGTGCTGCAGGCAATCAACGAGCCGTCACTCAGCCTCCACATCAGACACTTGTCGGACACAGCCACCGCTAGCCCGGAAGGGGCGGTAGCATCAAGGGTTTCTTGGAACTGACGAAAGACTGACGATTACGTTAGAGACACTGCAATGAACTAAGACGAACGCGCAATCTAATTAAATCCTGTGGCTTCTACGGAACAGGCCGGACACGATGATTATTTCCGAGATCGATCTCCGCTGTTCCCCCCTACGACGACAACCGGGGAGCGATACGACGTATCCCAATGGGATTTGTTTCCTTTCTACGGAGTACCCCGTCCCGTAAATAGTCCTAGGTCTAGTCATCCCGTTTCCTCTGACGGTGACACGACACGCTGTCCCCCCTACTAGCCACCGGCCCGTTGAGGCGCCTCATCCCACACTAGGGAAAAAAACCAAAAGTCAAGCCCCGGAACACTCGGGGACTTGGGACGACATCTGATACGCCATGAGCCGTGGGGTTTCAGCGCCCAGCCACCCAAACCGCCATCCTGGTCGCTCTGCCTCCCACTGATTGGCAAGTTTATCACAACGACAAGCCCTCTGTCCGTCGCACTACAGACAGAAACGTTGTGTCGACCAACCTGCCAATCCACTCCAATCCAAGGTCGCACGAGCATTTGCTTCTCCTGCGTGTGCTTGTGCTTGTGCTTGCAGCTTATACCAAAAATGGCTGCTAACAGTGCCCTCGTCGTCGCCCTCTCGGGCTGTTCGTCCAGCGGCAAGACGACCATCGCCCGCTTACTGCGTGACATCTTCCCCAACACCTTCATCCTGCACGAGGACGACTTCTACCGCCCGGAGAACGAGTGAGTCAAGCTTGGCCGTCGCTGCATGGCAATAACTTAAAGCTTAACGACAACCCATGTACGAATAGACTCCCCTCCAAAGACGGGCTCCTGGACTGGGATTGTGCCGAGTCGCTCGACATCCCTGCCATGGCAGACTCCCTCGCTTACATCCGCCAACACGCGGCCTTCCCCGTACGTGCCTCTTATACGCCCTCACCCAACCCGGTCCGCGTAACTCATGCCTGAAATCCCCCCTCGTAGCCCACGCTCGACTCCAAAGAGGACCGCAACTCGGTGGGCAAGTGCCCGGTCGCCGACGCAACCATCCAGGCCCAGCGAGCCAAAGTCGCCGCCGCCCTGCCGCCGTCTCACCCCCTGCGCTCCACGCTGCGCCTGTGTCTCTTCGACGGCTTCCTGCTCTTCTCGCCCGCCATGGCCGCCATCCAGCCCAGCCTCGACATCAAGCTGTTCCTGCGCGTCTCGTACGCCAAGGCCAAGGCCCGCCGCGAGGCCCGCGACGGCTACGTCACCCTCGAGGGCTTCTGGGCCGACCCCCCGGGCTACGTCGATAAGATCGTCTGGCCCAACTACGTCGAGGAGCATGCGTGGATGTTTGAGGGCGGAGATGTCGAGGGTAAGTTCAGGGAGCACGTCTTGGACAAGGAGGGAATCAAGGTGCAGAAGGACGTGGGGGTTGATGGCGATATCAACCAGACGCTCGAGTGGACTGTCGACACTATCCTCGCTGAACTGGAGAAGCGCACTTAGAACTGGAACAGATATCCTGGATACAGAGCTTGGATTTCCTAACGTTAAGAAACTAAGAAGTCACCAATGACAATTTCCCTCTTCACGTACCGTCGTCACTCATCACGTCCCATTATATGTTTCCAGCCCTCTCGTTCATGTCTGAACACTTGTCCAACTCAATCTCGCACATCAGCCCTGGCATCTCCTATCAATCCACGGCCATTCTCGTCTCTTTCAAGAACCTGACAGCCTGCTCCGCAGCCTTGATCATCACCTCCTCCTTGTCCACGCCACCCTCGACCTTCGCAACGACCTGGCCCGCAATCTGCACCGTGCAGCAGAACTCCCGCGAACCATCACCACCCACCAGAACATTGTACTCGTAGTTGAGCTTCTCGTTGCCAGCTAGCTTGGTGAGCTCCTCCTTCGGATGCTGGACGTGAACGTTGTCGCGCAGGATGCGCTCCAGATACGGTAAGATCGAGAACTTTCGGAGCAGAGCCTCACAGGCTTCCATGGAGCCGGAGTCGATCCAGACGGCGCCAAGAAGAGCCTCGAAAATGTCGGAGTAGAACTTCCTTGGGTGCAGCCGGGCCAGCGCCGCCCACGGATAGTTCTCCCCGTGCGCCAGTGCATCAACGATCCCATCGCCCAGTAACTCGAATCGTTTCGACACCGTAGCTTGTTCGATACCAATAGCCGGGAGCGAATGCCGCATGAACTTCCAAAGCGGCAAAGCAACCTCTCTTGTCTCAAGGCCTCCGTCCTCGTTGACAATGGTTTCGGTATGCTTTTGGGAATGGTTGAGGCCAACGAAGGCTAGGAAGTCGCCGTTCACCATAGCCGTCTTGATCATATGAAGACGAGAATGGGGTAGCGCGGGTTGTACCTTGAACACCTTCGTGACAATAATGTAGTCAAGGATCGCATCGCCAAGAAATTCAAGACGCTCCATCGATCGTGAAGAGGTGTCGGCCGAGTAAGAACCATGCGTCATGGCCTCAATCAGTAACGCCTTCTTCTGGAATGAATACCCGATGAGGTCTTCTAGGGGCGCCATAGTAGGCGGAAGTTTGACATTGCTGGCGGCGTGGTTGAAGAGAATGTCCCGCCCCTCCCTCTCATTATACCACTTCATTTTACTACCTTTCTCGCTGTTGAGAAATAGGGAGAGGCATTTCAAGGCCTTGGGAATTCCCCCGTTCTGGTATGAAGCCCCAATGAGTGACTCCACAACATCTGCGAGCATCTTAGAGGGTAAGACCCTTGACGCCGCCTTCGGTTCTTGTTTGAGCACGTCGTCTGTGTAGATAGGCCTCCATTTCTGACCAGTGAAGCTCTTCGACAGGATAAACGTAGGGAGACCGATATCGACCGAGGCAGCCAGCAGCCGTGCATTCGAAACTTGACGATCTTTGAAGAACGATAAGTAGCCCTCCGGCCAGTTTAAGTCTGTAAAATTGTCAACATAAGACGATCTGGATACTTTGAGGATGAGATTACTCACATTTAGCAGAGGCCTGAACGACGACGCAAAACTTGAGAATAGAGTCCCCAAGGAACTCTAGCCTTTCATAGTCAACCGGTTCAACCGCGCCGCGAGAGCTGATCGCTTCAATCACAAGCTGAAGGTCAGTAATACCCACTGGCTTCAAGATCGTCGTAGACAACTCATTGGCAACCATCATGACCTCAAGTTCGTGCATTATCGATGGAATCAACATTCCAAACTGGGCAAATTGCTTCTGGATGGTGTCGACCTTCGCGTAAGGCAATGGGAGAACCCAAGTATACAACCGTCCACTAGCCGGCTGCTTCTGCTTCTTAGGGTCCGTATGCACAGGGTGGAGGAAATCGGCCCGTCGTGCAGTCTTCTTAAGAGTGAGGTACGGGACATCTTTGGGTGCCTTTTCGTACTCGTAGAATGCATTCTGTACTTGCTCAATTGGCGGTTTCGAAGATATCATGCCGGTGTATTCGAACGGACAGTTTGACTGATCTCGGACAAGATATGGCATTCCTGTGTCGTGCTTCTGAGGATCAAAGTCGACTGATCCAATCTGCTCTTTGAAGATCGTCTGTACATCCTTGGAAAAGAACTTGATGACATGATCTGTCCGGTCTTCTACCGGCCAACGGTGCCCAAAGTGGAGGGCAAGGAGAGTTGATGTATGCTCTGGCAACATTACAGCATCATCGACCCTTTTCCATTGACCGAACCTGATGGTCCACTGGACGTTCCACCCCGGATAGATCTTGATGGATCGAGGTTTCGGGAGCTGGACTGGGAGGATGATGCCGTATTGCCCCATCAATCTGCCTGACTCGTCGTGAAGGCTCAATGGGAGCACCCATCTGCTTCCGGTGCCGTGCCATTCCTGCGCGATCTTTGCCCACGGGTCGAAGGGCGGCGCAGCTGTCACAGCCGGCACTCGATCCTCTGGAGGGACGTCCTTGATAGGGAGAAGGTTGTCATTCAACAACCCAGCCTTGTAGAGGGCCAAGTACGCGTGAAAGGCCGCGTCTTTGGTCGCATTCTTCTGCGACTTCCACGGTGAAGCACTTGCTGCATGACGCAAATCTGCCTGCAAGGATGATGGTAGCTGGACTGTCGCGGTGACTAGCGAGTCGATCTCCCGAGAGATTCGGCGGATGATGTAGTCAGGTCGACTGTCGATAAACTCGCCTTGAGTTATGACCCGGCAAAAGTGTTCCAAATGCTGTTTGGCATTGTCGAAGTCGAGTCGCGCACCCGTGGATTCCACCACAAACGAGAGTGAGCCTGCGGCCTCCTCTTCCAGCTCCGCAAGTCGCCGCTGCTGCTTCTTGTCATCTTGGTACTGCTTTTTCATCTCTTGCTCCAGGGCTTCCCATTGAGGCGGGCCTTGAGCTGAACGCTCGAGGAGAAGAACCAGCTTGGATTGCTTCATGCGGGCTCTGCCACGGCGCTGAATGAAGGACTTCAGGTTTGCGGGCTTGTCGAAGCAGACAACTAGGTTGCAGGCAGGGACGTCGATACCTTCTTCCAACACACTGGTCGCAATGAGCAGGTTGATCCTACCGGAGCGAAAGTCCTGGAGGGCGGAAAGGCCAACCAGTTTGTTGAACTCGTAGATGTTCTTGTTCCGAGCATGATAGTTGGACGTGCCGACCATGGTTCCGATGCGAAACTTCTCCAGTATAGCCGGGTAGCTTGTCAGGAGGTCCATGATGATTGTGACTGTGGCTCGCTCCTTGACAAATACAATGCCTACCACGTTGTCCACGGTTGATAGAAGCTCTTGGATAAGGAGATTGGCTTTCTCGGAGAGTTCGTGCGATCCCGCGGGTGGGAGTAAAGGAGTATTTCGTGAAACGTTGCGGAGGAAATTGGCGAGAAAAGTCTTGTCATCTTTTGTCGCTTCCTTTTGGTCCGCATCGACGCGCTCTAGAAACTCCCCGATGGCTTTTGAGATGTAATAATCAACAGCCCAGGGGCCAAGCTCACGGAGAATCTCTTTGCTGCGACCCCAGAACCCCTTCAACTGGTTCTGGGCATACGTGTCGTATCTGAACATTGCGCTCCGAAAGTCACGTTTACCTCTCTCAGAGCTATCAAAACCAAGCCTGATCATATGCGGGTCGGTCGTTATATCGATGCTCTTATACACCGCACGCAACGACTTCATGGTCGCAGTATGGTCGGGAAACTCGATAGACGTATACTCTGAATAGGAAAGCTCTGGCTTGTTAACACAGCGGAGAAGCTCGTCTCTGTGTAATGTCGGCGTGACGCATCTGGCATCTAGTGTCGATTCAAGAACTTTGATGCCTTCGAGGTCTGATCGCATGATGGGGCTGGCTGTCAGGCCAAGGATGGCTGGGACTGGTTTGTTAAGAGCCTTCTTGGTGTGATAGTACTTGGTCATGATGTTGGTTCCAGGAGAGTTTCCCACACAGTTGTGAGCTATGAGGTTCATGTTAGAATGGGCGGCTTAATTGGCTGTTGGGGCAGTCAAACCTTCGTCTATCACGAGGAGGGCCAACATCTCCATGTTGACATAACCATGACCCAGAGCATCCAGTAAGACCTGAAAGGTCGAGACTATGATTCGAGTCCCCTCTAGGATGATATCCCATGTTTCTTGGGCCCAGCTGTCAAGCTTATCGTTGCCAGTCAGCACCTTGATGGGAACTGAAGTGTTCTGGAGTCGGATGACTTCGCACTGTTGCTCGCACAACGAAACAGTTGGGGCGAGGAACCAGACCATCTGCATATTATTAGTCATGCCATGAGAGTTGTAGAGAGATATCTCACTTTCTCTGCCGGACATTTCTCCAATTCTGCCTCGATTCGGAGCACAGCACTTTGGCATTGGTCAGCTCCAATTTGAGATGGCAGCGCTGGCAATGACTTACACTTGTGTTTTACCACTTCCGGTGTCCATCTAAGCAAAGTAAGTTTGTCTGCTCGGGCGCATATTTGGGCAGTTTACAACCTACGGCAACGATGACATTTCGCTGGAGGGACTGGTCCAGCATCTCCAATTGGTACGCCCGTGAACTCATCCTTTCTGGTGCTGCAGCCTCGGTTCCGGGCTCAATGAGAGAGGCGGAGTTGATTCCTGAGGAGCCATCTGGGGCGACGACGGAGACGGTCTCTGTAATATTGGCGTCAGGCGCGGGAGCTTCGTCACCAGCCGGGTCATCCAAGGCCGAGGAGGACTCGGAATCACTGCTTTCTCCAGAAGACACGAAGCGTAGAGACTCCATTGAAATCCCGTCACTCGTCACTCTGTGGGGAGCGATCGCTGGGGCAGCGATTGTGAGGGTGCAATGGCGATGAGTCAATGGCTGCCTAGAGCGCTTCCAGGGTTGTGTTGCGCAGATGAAGTCGCGGTATTGACCCGTCGAGTGGCAGCGAGCAGCTGGGTGAGTCGATCGGCGGCCAAATGGCGAGTAAAACAGCAAGGGCCGATGCCGGGGAATTTTTGCAAGCGGGATGACAGAGAAGCAAAAGTTCCCTGGGACGCGTAAAGCCCACGTATCGCGAGGAGTGAAGGTCTGAAGTAGGCTGCACTGGGTCGACCTTTGACGACGCAGCCTGGTAGGCCTGCATCTCGGGGGCCCACCATGTTGACTGGCAACGCGGCAGTTTCTGCCTCGAGAGGATTCCAAACTCCGCTAAAGTGAGGATGCTCTGACGAGAAGCTGCGAGAGGCCCTCCATTGTTCCACGTGGATCAGTTGAAAGCGACGGATTGTGACTTCAGTCAACAAGGCGGGACACGCAACTGGGTGGGTTGTGGTGCACAGTTCGACTGACTTCCGCACTGTCTGCAGTCACCCCGCATCGGCGGATATCTCGGTGGTTAACAACCCATAGTATAGTGTGAATCACAGTGCTTATTAAGGCGTCAGCCAAGTCCTTGAATGGATGAAAGAGATGCGGGTGTCGAATGACGAATACTTCATGGTGGTCAGTATTCTACTAGCAACGTAGCATGGCGTGTTGCTTCCCCAAAGGACTTGGGGCATCTTCATGGGGAATAGTTGCACAGGCGCTCTCAGGCGGCTTTCTCACAAGCAACGTTCCGGACTGAGCTCTTCGTCACCAAGTCACAGCAACTAACTAACTAACAAGCCAGACCGTTACGACGACCACACAAACCAGCCAGCTGGAGCGGGAACAAAGTGCTACCGAAACCGAGTAGAAAGCCTGCTAAACCCCGAGATAAATCCAATCGCATGGTACCAGTTCAGCGAATGCGGGGAACCATGCTCTACTTTTGTTTCAATCCCGCGGGCTAATCCCTTTCTGAATTCGACGTCCTCATCTCGCATCTCACACTCGGGCTCATATCCTATCAAATTTACACCTGCCGTTATGCCGAAACGCTCTTGAAAGGGGGAATTCGACGTTATTGTCTCATATCACTGGGATTGACAACCCTCCAGCGTGCCCCGCCTCCGTATTGGAGGTGCTGATAGGGCGCTGCAGCTGCGAGCGCCACCCCCGCAGCCACGGCCCAAACAAACCGGTCCTGTAAGAAGCTCACGTCCAAAGATGGGCACAACAGACGCCAATGGCGGCAATGCCAACACCGATATAAACTTCAGTGGAAATGGCTACAACTTTGTTCCCTACGACCACCCCTTTCCACAGCTTTCGCGCAAGATCAAGGCGTGCACTGTGTGCCGGAGACAAAAGGTCAGAAACGCCAGCCAAGCATCGACTGATCAACTCCTCTGCAATGCTGAGAGATCCTAAACTAAACTTATATCATGACTTAGATAAAATGCCTTATGGATGACAATGGTCCTCCTTGTCGCCGATGCGCCGAGCGGAATCTAGATTGCATTCTGGGTAAGAACCTGCAGACCATCATCGATGAAAAGTCACAGTACGTCACCTTCTGGCAGCGCCTTAATCATGACAGGAAATACTGAGTATGCCGTGTAGATATCTCGACGCGGTGTTTCAAGACTTGGACCAAATCCACGGCACTCTCCGAGCCGTGGCCGAGCGAGTCGGCCTACCAGAGCCGCACCCACTGCAGTCATCCTTCGTTCGCGACACGGCGAGATCACCCACAGCTCGAGATCCCCTTACAGGCCAGGAAAATCCTCACAACGGGGGCAAACGCCTAAGGGTGGCCAGTCAGGACAGTTACGGTCCATCTTGTGACAATTCGCCCAAGATCTCACCAGCAGACGAAGCCAATCTCCCCCAGGTGCCCATCCACTCGCTCTACAGGCTTACCAAGCTTCAAGCCCTCAGGTCCCCAGATGGCCCGGAGGAATCACATGGACGAGCTATAAACGACTTCATATCCCGTGGCATCATCAGCTTCAGCGATGCACAGCGCCTTTTCTCCCTGTATCGGGACCGCCTGGATTCCTTCATGTACGGAGTGGGTTGCCGGTACCAGTCCCTAGACGAGTTGCGGTCAAGAAGTTCCATCCTCACAGTTGCGATACTCACGGTCGCCGCGCTTCACGACCCAGCAGCGAATTCGATATATGGGTTGTGCCGATCTGAGTTTCGTCGACTGATAGAGAGATCTATATTTGACCGTCAAGTCAACCATGATTACCTCCGTGCTATGTGTGTGGCTTCATATTGGCTTAGCGACATGTCTTGGATGCTCTCCGGACACGCGATTCGGCGTGTGACGGAAGGAAACCTCTACAATATCCACATTCGAGCCCAGGAGGAGCAAAGCGAGGAAGCCGCCGATGGTGTAAGGCTGTGGTATATACTTAATATCTGCGACCAGCATCTCGCGACTCTCTATGGAAGGCCTGCCATCGTTCATTCGGATACGTCGATGAAGGGCTGGGAGAACTTTCTGGAATCACCCATCGCAAATGCGGAAGACACCCGACTCGCAAGCCAGGTAGCCCTCCTGAGCATCTTTGGGAGCATTCGTGAACTCTTCGGCCCTGACACTGGCAAACCCATCCCACGGGCATACCTCCACCAGATTGAGCATTTTAATAAGCAACTCGACAACTGGGTCAGCCACTGGTCTGTGACATTACAAGGTGAGTTCTGCTGGGCAGTCGGGTGACCTTGGAGTCAAGTCCCTCTGCAACTGACTGATAATTACTGCACAGAACAATATGACCATATCGGCGGTTTCCCGCGAAAAGGCGTCCACCTCCACTACCACTTTGCGAAACTACATCTCCATTCCCACGTTTTCCGGGGCCTCGGCAGCGATACGACCATCCCGCACTATTTTCTCGACTGCGCCGTTGCGGCCGTCTCCGCCGCTACCTCTACAATTGACTTCATCCTCACTGACAGCGACATCGCTGCTGGAATTGTCGGCATGCCTTCATATCTACACTGCATGACCGCGTTTGCCTGCATGTTTCTCACCAAGGTGGCTACCAGATACGGCAGTAATCTGATTGAGCTGGACCGTGTCCGCGACTTGATCACTCGCCTTGTGCGACAGTTCCGGTCGCTGCCAGTTGGGAGATGGCATCTAGCCAATCTAATGGCGTCGGGGCTAGCAAAGATGGCCGAAACGCTGGATCCGAACCGAGACGAACAGGCCAAAAAGTGGAGGGCTGAAGATGTGGTAAATCACAGCGCCAACGACACTCTTGACCAGACAGCCACCCTCTTCGGCGGCGAGCAGTCATTTGCGGGAGTCGAAGGAGATATGATGTTTAACTACGCGATGAGCTTTGGGTTGTCTCCGGTGTTTGGCTTCGATCCGAATAGCATCGGGACTGAGGATCTTCAAGAGTTTCCCGATGTTGACTATTCAGTTTCGAGGCCTTAGATAGCACAGAGGGGATTGTTGTTATTTACTCATGGAGTACATCGCTATGTAATTGCTGCCCTGAGAGACGTCCTCACATAAAATAGATAACTCTGCTCAGGGCCTAGTGAGTTCGTTTTAAGGATAGACCATGTAATGCATTGCCTTCTATATATCTATCGTGGCAAACTCTCCCAGCTCGTTGGCTCATGCTATAGCTGACAGAATAATTTGAGCAAATGAAAGGAAACGAGAAGCGAAAGCATGGAGCCGTACGCGACCGATCCAGCAGCCACTAAAGCTTGGAAGGCCATCGCTTCTTCACAAATATATCCGCTTCTTGGTCGTCTGAAACAACCAAGTGGTCTATGTCTCGGGTGTTTACCAACTTCGCCGTTGCCTCTTCTAGGCTCGTGATGCCGCAAAGCCGCATCGAGGTTTCGATTTCGTCCTTGAGAACTGCAAACAAGCAAGTTAGCCATGGGGTATTTGTGCTCCAGACTGGTTGGGCTTACTTTGTGTCAGGTGCTCTGCACCTTCTTGACCGTATACCAGAGAGTATAGGTAAGGTCGGCCAATTCCCACAGCAGTAGCTCCTAAGGCGATGGCCTTCAGAATATCGGAGCCTCGCTCGAACCCACCATCGACGTAGACCTCTAGACGGCTGAATACCTCAGGGCACATCTTTCTTAACTCCAACAAGACGAGAATACTAGCCTGGGAACTAAATATTCGGCAGTTAGCAACGAATCGCCCACCGTTCCACTCGGTAACAATGTAAATAACTTACCCATCCAAAGACCGACCGCCATGATTACCCAAGAGTACACCATCTACACCGTAGCTAACCGCCTTTTTAACATCCTCTGCAGTTTGTACTCCTTTCAGTATGATAGGCACTCCACTGGCCTCACGGATCCAAGCTAGATCGTCCCAACACAGAGACTTGTCGATATACTGTGCCATGAGACGGCCGAGGCCGCTTCCTTTCTTGTCCTTGCTGCTTTCTCCTCCGCTGATGGCTGACTTGATTTTCACGGCCTGGGCAGCGCGCTCGTCTGCCTCTCGCTTGCCAGGCACTGGAGCATCGACGGTCACGAAAACAGCCTTTACACCCAGTTCTCGGGCTGTCTTGAGGAGTTCGATGGTCTTTTCGCGGTTCGAGTTGACGTAGAGCTGGAAGAAGAATGGCTGATTGGATGGGGCGGCTGAGATGATTGACCGCAGAGTATAGGAGGCGTTGCTCGAGATCTGGTGCTAACCGTCAGTGACCATCAATCTCGAGGAAAGGATATTTTCAGGTAAATAAAAGCTGTCTTACACATTGGATAATGCCTTCAGATGCAGCAGCTCGCGCTAGAGCTAGTTCGCCGTCTGGGTGTGCTAGCCTTGCCATGGCCGTGGGGGAAATGAAGAATGGCGCCGAGGTCTTATACCCCAGAATGCTTGTCCGGTAGTCAACGTTCAACACATTTCTCAAAATCCTCGGCCGGATCATAACCCTCCGCACCAATTCCTTGTTTTGAGTGTGCGTCACTAAATCAGTAGCCGCCGAAGAATAAAATGCCCATGTCTTGGGAGCCAAAGCTTTCGATGCCACGAGCTCGAAGTCTGGTGCACCGATGATGGATTCCAGATCCGGAGCCGAGTTATCCTCTGCTATGGTTGTAGGTTCGGGAGCGGCAGGCGCTACAGTGGCAATAATCGGCGGAGCATGGTCATCTTCAACCAATGGCCTGGGAGGTTGATCCTGGAGGACGCCGATGAACGTGCCCTTGGGCATCTCTTCGAGCATATCCGGTGCGTGAGCTTCGTTGAAGGGTTGTGTAGCATCCGAGCCGGCGCACTTCAGCAAGACTATTCCAAAGACTTAGTGTTGGACATCCGAGGAGTTGACGGGGTGGCTTGCCGGATGGTCCTCCTGGGTGCTCGTCGATGAAAGTGGTAATGTCCCAAACTTTTGAGTGTACTGCGATCCAGCAATCCGTCTTTGTCTTGTGCTTGTTCAAATCCTGCAGTGATATCAATGGTGTGTCTTTTTCTGACATCTCGGCCATGATGAAGAATCTCTATGTCAATTCCACCTCGTAGTCTGGTTAGAATATCTTGTGTGGTGTGTGTTCTGACCCTCTGCTACTGTGGAGTACGTTCTCTAGGGAATATTTCAAAAGGAACCAGCCACTTCAGAGAGTAATTGACAGGATCAGTGACATGGCACCTGTAGCTTCGCACCAAGAACCTGGAGCTTCTTCCGTGATGTTCACCCATGTTTCCTTTTACGGTTAAGTTCGGCATGGGTCGTTCCCCACATCGGCCGGATTCACCGTGCATCGGGCATGAGTTCGGCCTTGACTAGGGATACCCCTCGATGTAACGCCTCATGATCATTAATAGCGAAACGTCTCTCGTCAATTATGCCTCTAACCCCGCACATCTATCGGTTGACACTGCGCGCGGATCCCGGCCGAGAGCCCGATGCGATGAATCGTGAACGACTAGAAACAATGAATTGAGGCAACAGAGCTATTCTTACACAGCGAGACTCCCACACGTTCCTTGTCTCCGTATACTACAAGTTAAGTGCCAGTTTCTCTCTAAGTCTCTAGGTTCATCGAGACTATCATTGAAGCACCAGCATCTCTTCAGGCCTCACAAACTACCGCCTTATCACCGTCACCACTCACCATGCCTTCCAGCACCATCGCCGCCAAGGCCAAGCCGCTTCCTCCGGGCGTCTACACCCCGTCGTCACCCTCTACAAGGCCAACGACCCTGCCCAAGAAGTAGACCATGATGCCATGTACAAGCAATGCCAGGCCTTGGTCCGCGCCGGGATGCACGGCCTGGTCTATCTGGGCACCAACGGCGAGCTTGCTCTGCTCACTGCTCCGGAACGCAAGGCTATTGTTGATACAGCCGTGCGCGCAGTAAATGATCTAAACAAGACCGACTACCCCGTTGTGGCGGGTATATCTGCGCAGTCTACAAAAGAAACTATCCTTAATGTCAAAGACGCGGCGAGCGTGGGTGCAAAGTTCGGTCTGCTTCTGCCGCCTAGTTACTGGGCAAAGGCGCTCTCAAGCGACGCACAGCTGTCCTATTTCCGCACAGTCGCCGATGCCTCACCCATCCCGATCGTCATCTACAACTTCCCAGGTGTGACTGCGGGTGTAGATCTCGACTCCGACCAGCTCTCAGCATTGGCCTCCCACCCCAACATCGTGGCTGTCAAGCTCACCTGTGGCAATGTCGGGAAGTTGACACGACTCACGAGCAAGTTCAAGCACGAGCAGTTTGGCGTCTTTGGCGGGAGCAGCGACTACCTGCTTCCCACGCTACATGCCGGCGGAAGTGGCTGCGTGACCGGGATGGGAAACATCTTTCCGGCTTCTACTGCAGGCGTGTACGACCTTTGGAAAGCTGGTAGGATTGAGGAGGCAAAGGAATTACAGGACAATGTGGCCAACGCTGAGTGGGCCTGCAAGAAGGGCATTGCTTGCACAAAATATGGAGCCTGGTATTACTTGGGACGTGACTTGGGCTTGGGAGAAGAGTCAACATGGGAGATGAGGCAACCTTATCAGCCTCTCGGCGATGCCATGAAGAAGTGGACATTAGAGACTTTGAGTGTGCTAGACAAAGCGGAGAAGGAAAGGCCTTGGAGGAAGTAGATGTGACAAGGACATGTGGCATATTAAGCTATTAGACTAAAAATGACTTCTCATCAATCTAAACATGAAATGATATCGCAGTCTTGTTGCCATATGAGAATTATCCTTTCGCTGAGATTGTTCAGTATCTCCTCAGGAGTCTGTCATTTCATGTCAAAATCTTGGGTAGCTAGATCTTGGCATTATCGACTGAGTTGCATGTCCCTATTCTGTAGAATCATAATCAGCTGGTTGATCTTCATATCCATCTACCGAGAAGCCAAACGGGAGCCGTATTCTACCTATCTAGACACCTTGGTGACATCCCCCGCACGCTACCCCGACCATCAGTGGAGACGCCCCCTCCCCTAGCTGGAGTGAACCCGGGGTAATGGGGAGCTTGTGCCAGATCTGAGTGGCTGACGCTCTTACCGAGGGCGACTTTGTTCGGCCGCAGCTCCAAAGCAGTAAGCGCTTTAAGCCCCCGGGTTATCCGCAAGCGAGTACAACGCGTGTTTGGACACGGCGCTTCGTCCGAGTCGCCCTGGGTAGGCTTAGCGTCGAACACAGAGTGAAGGGGCCATCTCAATCCCATATAATGCTTGGGTGGAGACCATCCTCGAAAGCCGACGCTGATTCTTCAGAGAGTTCAGTCATCCCCTTCCAGCAATCGACTCTTAAGGCTGCAGGAACATAAACGGCAGGATGGCAGACTTAATCAACCACGACAAGGCCCATATGGAGGAGGCCGAGGTCGGAAAACCTCGTCACATTGATCCCAACGACTTGCCTCTTCCCGACGAGCTGGCCCATCTGAGCAGAGATGAAATTCACAAGCTCGAAAGGGGGTTGACCCGTCGACTAGACATGACCCTGATGCCCACGGTCTTCTTGTTGTTTCTGTTAAATATCTTGTGAGTTTTCTCAAGCAGAGACTGTTGCCAGTATGGGCTCGTCTAATGTGAACATCATCAGGGACCGGAATAATATTGCAAGTGCCAAGATCGTGGGTCTTCAAGAAGATCTCGGCATGACTAACAACCAATACAACACTGCTCTCATGATGTTTTATATTGGATGTATGTGGTCATCGATCATCAACTGGATGAAAGCTTCCTGCTAACAACGCAAAGACATCATCACTCAAATCCCTTCAAACATGATTATCGGCAAAGTGCGCCCATCATATTATATCTGCCTTGTCACTTCTCTGTGGGGGTTGTCTCCATGTCTCAGGGCTTCGCCAAAAATCACAATCAGCTTTATGCCCTAAGATTCGTGCTAGGACTTGTCGAAGCCCCTTTCTTGCCTGCCGTCTTCGTTGTCATGAGTTGCTGGTATAAGCGCAGCGAGCTGCCGCCTCGCATTGCCATTCTTTACGGCGGTAACATGATGTCGGCGGCTTTCTCTGGGCTTATCGCAGCGGGTATCACCAGTCGTATGGACAATGTTGCTGGAAGGGCATCATGGTCCTGGCTCTTTATCATCGAGGGCGCCATCACCATTGTTGTGGCCATTATGCTGGTGCCTGTCCTTACGGATTATCCTCTCCAGAGCAAGCACTACTTCATTTCCCGGGAGCTCCAGCTTGTTGGTGTAAGCAACTCTCATTCTCTGTGCAAGCTGTGGTTTGTTGACGAATCTAATGCATGGAATAGGAATGGCGTATCCGCAAGGAGAATGCTGGTATCGTCGACGAGGACCCCGAGTCCATATGGTGGGGATTGAAGCAGGCCTTGATCGACCCGAAGCTGTACATGTTTATTGTGCTGCAGATGGCACTCATTACCTCTCAGTCCTTTAACAACTTCTTCCCTTCGATCGTCGGAACCCTAGGATACGGAAGTACGACGACTTTGCTTCTGACGGCTCCACCCTATTTCTTTGCCTTCATTGTCTCCCTCGGCATCTCCTTCCACGCAGGCCACAAGAAAGAGCGGGGATGGCATATTGCCGTGCCTTTGACCTTTGCGGTTCTCGGAAATATTCTGGTAAGATCTTCGGACTCCATAAATCTGTAACCTTGGATTTGCTGACTTGTTTCTAGGCCATGTTTGTGCCTTCGACTGGTGGCCGCTACTTTGCTATGTTCCTGTTAACTGCTGGATCATACGCGCCTTACAGTCTTTGCGTCAGCTGGCTGAGTGCTTCGCTCCCACGACCGCGGGCAAAGCGTGCTGCAGCGCTTGCAATTGTGAACGTCATGGCCGCTGGTGTTGCACACTTCTACACCGTCTACATGTTCCCTGACTGGCAAAAGCCCCGGTACTACATCGGTGGGGGTATGATGGCTGGAGCTTGCTTGGTTTGCGGAGCCATGGCCTTGTATATCAAGTACTACCTCAAGGGGCAAAATAAGAAGTTGGAAGAAGAAGAGACACGGGGTGGATTCAACTATAGTCAGATAATAGGCTCTGGAAAGGCTGGTGACGAAGGGGGTGCTGTAGTGTCTTTCAGATACGTGCACTAAGTGGTGCGAGGATCATCCAATGTGGGATAGGATCAAAATTTTATTCAATTTACGCTGAGAATGCTGTCGATATATTCAGGAACTAGTACAATACCTAAGATCGCACTCCGGGCATTGCACCGAAGTAGAAAATTGTTTACCTACACTCCTCGGCATACTCTTCTTCTCCTGAGCCCGAAATATACGAGACATGGAATCTCCCTTGACTAGACTCAGGATGCACAATAAATTCCATGGCGCTCTTAATCATACTTCATCTTCGTAGGTATCTATGCAGAGTTCACTTCATAGTCAGCTTTGGTACTTGCATATTGGCCTGATAAAACTGTCATATTCCCAACCAGAACCTAGCAATTCTGCTAGCTCTGGTAAAACGAAATAGTTAGAGATTCTCCCTAGCAGATATAAATGTGTGAGTGGAACAAGAACAGACTCCATAATATTAACTATAGGCCGACGTGCTAGACGCAAATTTGAACAACTAAACTAGCCTTTCCATAGGTAAAATTATTGTATCCAACCAAGCTCTTTGAGACCAAAGCCTGAAGCGAGCTATGCAAATATTTTGCCACGTCCTATCCATGATCAGATAGCGAATGTGCTCTCTGTCAAGGTACCAGCGCCAGTGTCAATCACCACCTGAACACCCGGAGCTACCTTGGCCTCATTGTACGAAAACATCTGCGCACCTAGACATTAAGGGTTAGCTATTGCGTCTCGGGACATTCGAATGCCAAGTGAGCTTACTGTTGGGACCTTGCGCTCCGATAGTGCAGGAAGCACCCTTGTCCAAAGCCTCGTAGAACTTGTACGTGACCACGTTCGGCCTCGCCTCCTCTAGAAGCATGTTGAAGTGGTAGTACTGGGTCTTGTCCCCATAGCGCGAGACATACCACTCAACGCAGAGAGTTCTCGATGGGGCTTCGCCGGCAGACTCGTAGTAGATACCCTGTGGGGTGTCTTTGTAGATGAAGAGATCGCACCAGAAGGGGAACAAGACGTAATCAGGGAGACCCTTGCTGCGGTCAGGAAGAGGTCCGAAACTGTAGTTAGCATCTCCGCGGTCGAGACTGAAGACACCATTGATGGAGACGAAGACCTTGGTGGAAGAATGTCCATAGAGGGTGATAGGGAACGTCGACTCCAGAGGATAGGCGATATCATCGAAATTGTCTGACGCGCCACCCAGGCTGCCCACAATTGGGATCGGATTCGCGAGAGTCTGAAAAATAGTTAGTCTTTAGTTTCGTCTGCTGTTCATACAAGAAACATACTACTGTGTTTTCGAGCTTGGGCTTCTTCGCTTCCTCAAGCTGCAGCTTCACCCTCGCCAGTTCGACCTCTGCCACGCGCTTGGCTTCCGCCTCAGCTACCAGCTTCTTGTGGTCCTCCTCATCGTGGGCCTTGGCTTCCTCGACCTTTGCTTGGAGATCTCTGACTGACTCCTCGGAAATCCGCTTGGCTTCTTCCGCAGCTTCCAGTCGCTGGTGGTCTTCAAGATCGTGTGCGCTCAGCTCTTCAATCTTTGCTTGGAGAGCCGTCTGAGTCTCCTCGGAAGACTTTTGAACATCCTCGAGCAGTCTAATCTTTGAATCTCGATCATCCGTCACGCCCGATAGGGCCGTCTCGAGGCTGCTGATGGCACTATCCTTGGAAACAATCTTCTCGTTCGCCTCAGTGAGCTCCTTAGTCGTGTCGGTAAGAGTCTTGGTGATGTTCAAAACCTCCTGCTCGTTGGCTGCCAATTTAGCATTGAGAGCGTCGATGTTTGCGTAGAGGTCAGTATTGGCCCGGTTCACGGAAGAAAGCTGCTCAGTGAGAATTGTCTTCTCGGCCTCCTTGTCGCCGCAATTCTTCTTGCAAACGCTCAAGCGCTCCTTGATAGTCTCAAGCTCATGCAAGACTGAAGTAAGATGCTCGCTCTTACTATCCAGCTCAGCTCGTAGGGCCGCTTTCTCCTGAAGAGCTCGCTCAAGAGCGTCGTGAGATTCGTCAATTGCCCTGTGATCCTCGCTTTCGTGTTCCATCTCACGGAGCCACTTCTCGTGTTCTTCGAGGAGAGTCTTGTTGAGCTTCTGTTTGAGGCGACTTTCGGCTTTCTGTGACTTTTGGGCGGCCTTTTCGGAGACACGAAGCTTGCGAGCTAGCTCCTTTTCCGTCTTGAGGGCGGCGGCACGGTTTGTTACCAATCGCTGCTCGAGGTCATGGTTTGACTTTTCTTGACCAGCAACTGTCGTCTCAAGGCTCTCGACTCTGTGAGTCTGCGCATGCAGCTGCTCGCGGAGCAAGGCCATGTCGATGGCATCATTTCCAATGGTATCGATGGCAGCATGCAGCCTCTTCTCGAGAAGCTCATAGCCCTGCGTACCAGTTAGTGGTGATTTTTCGCCATAGGATTGAGAGAATCTAGAAATTCACTTACAGAGCCGAACTCCTGGGCGAGATGGCCAGCGTGGTCAATGAAGGCTGCTGCCAAAGACAAATTCTTGCTGATGGTTGTAGAAAATGGCAATGGCTCTTGAAGCCGCTTCAGAGCGGGCTCGTCGGTGGGAAGGTAGCATTCGAATGTGACGGCCCCAGCCTGTCGCTCAGGTAGGACTTGGGTTCTTGTGAGTGTCAGTAGTAGCTCGTCAGGATTCAAGGCACTGTCCTGTACATACTGAGTCTCGGCCTTGTGGCACTGGTGGCACTGGTGATGTGAAGCCATCGTCAATACCAATTTCTGTGCTCGACGTGGTAGAGTAGATTATCGCGCTTAGAACCCGGGAGTCCTCTTGCTTTGCTCTGGAGATCTGTTTGGCAACCTAATACGCATGGAAACTCCTCTTATTTATATCAAATAGCTCAAGGCTCAAGTAAAGGGGTCCCTCGCGACATATTTCGAATCCAGCCAATCACTGGGATCGGGCTCCTGTGACTATTGCCTTTCGCCATCCAATGGTGGGTTTCCTGCATGGCTTGGAGATTTCTCTGGCAGTTGCGAATGCGCGATTCGTGATATTCCCATGTCTGCATCTGGACTAATGCAATGCAGGCGTCATACGACGGAAGAGCCGGAGCTCGTTCTTGTCCCAAGATGGACTTTCAGCTGCATGATGCCAATTCACCAAAAGCCTACCATATCGGAAAACCGCGTTGACCCTAGGCCTCCTGTCAGCAGGCCCGGGCCTCTAAATGATATCAAGTTAGTGTGGGCGGGCGCGATGCCAGCTGGTGCGCGAGCTGATCAATAGCCTCCTTTGCTGCAGGCGTCAGCTGTATGCAAGGTGTCAGCAATCCGGGGGTCCCAGCCCGTCAGCTATCTGCACCACTCTGATCTTTTCCTTCGTGGGGTTTTCACATACGCCTTGTTTACTGCAGTTGACCTATTGCGTCCACAATTGGCTGATGGACATGTAATGCCGCGTCAACAAGGGTTGTTGGCGCCAAATCTTGTCCTTGGCAACTCCTCTTTGGCCCACCTGAATACGGTGAAAGTCAATACTGCATTACAGCTCTTCTAGAATACGACATCGAGGCGTCTTTACTAATCCATATTGAGGGGAGCTGAATCTATGTCTAGTTACACGATGCAGTTACCTTGTTCGCTCTAAAACAGAGTCCTTTGCATGCTTAGACTGTCAGTAGCATGAAGTATTGATCACGCTTACAACGGCGCTTCGTGCCCACTTCCGCTCCAGGCCTGGTCATTGGCTGCACTCGCTCTCCATTACTCTCTTGTCACGAGCAGCTTACAATGTTTTTCAATGGAATAAAACAATAAAGCATCACCCAAGGAATCACCCGTTTTAGACATGTATTCGTAGATGAACATAGCGACAAAGAGACACTAACGTAGGGACAAAGGGTAACCTCTAGAGCTGGCGAGCCCCACCAACTGGATCTTCCGCATGCTTTTCGTGATCGCCTACTTCCCATGCCTTTGACTGCGATAAGGCGCCTTTTTGTACTGACCAGGGATTACGGCGAATAAAATCCTAGAGTTCTAAGGCAACATCGCTGCTCGGGTGTTTACCCCCATTATGAAAGTAATGAATGTGCAACGCTAATCTAAGATACATTAATCACGCTAGCTTGTGGGTGAGCAGATCAGTATCTTGGATACGTGGATAATGTACAAAAGGCGCATTATCGCAGTCAATGGGATGATTTACCCAATATTTGATTCTTTTGCCTGCTCTCATTAACGTTGCAGGGCAAAATATACTTCAAGATAAATTTCAATTCCAGAGCGAAACTGAATCTAAGAGTAGCAGGAACAACGCTGGAAACAGAGACCGCATCGTCTGGTTTTGCGGCAGCATATGATCTGACCAACACCATTCATTGTGATAGTGAGTACGATGGGCCTTTCGTAAGCTGTCGTATGCGTTAATCACACTCAGCTTCAGCAATTAATATTGCAAGGAATCACATTATTCTATCGATAAACGATCGACGGTGATGTTTTACCTTTTCCTCGGTCTTGCGAGTTGCGAATGGAGTAATTGCTCCGAACCGATGACGTCGACCAATTGTGCTTTAAGACAAATCTAATCGTCATTGCTGCATCAACGTCACAACAAGATATTTTCAATTCAAATTCGGTACAGTGCAAAGGAATTATGGAGTGTCTTAATGAAGTGACGTGATGATGATAACCTTTTAGTTTATATATAGGCCAACCATTTCCATTGCTGCCTCAAAACCTTACAGCCTTCAGAATTTCGGCATCGATTGACACAAAATGGCAACATCCAAAGCAGCTTTTCAGGTGGAGAAGGCCGTTGGCCACGGAGATAATTCCATCACACAACAGGATGTCTCCTCGTACCAGCAAACGGGAGAGTCTAGCGAGACCATGAAAGCATTGGCCTGGATGGGGAAAAACAAGGTCAAGATTGGTTCGCATCTTCGACGCCAATTTAGTCTCACTGTGGTTTGCTGATTATATTCCCTTTAGTTGATGCCCCCAAGCCAAAGATCCTTGAAGATCGTGATGTCATCCTTAAAGTCACTGGGAGCACGGTATGCGGCTCAGATCTTCATCTCCTCCACGGTAGCGTCGTCCAGCTGGCCGAAGGCGATATCCTAGGCCATGAGTTCTGCGGCGTGGTTGAACAAGTTGGCCCTGCTGCCACTGGTATCCAGGTTGGCAAGCGATATGTCGCTTCTTTCCAGATTGCATGCGGCGATTGCTTCTTTTGCAAGCAGAAACTGTCGTCGCAGTGTGAGAAGACCAATTCCAATTCTGCTGCAAAGGCAATGTATGGTGGCAGGACAGCTGGCATTTTCGGCTACTCGCACTTCACGGGAGGCTTCGCTGGTGGACAGGCAGAGTATGTCCGCGTTCCTTTGGGTGACGTGAACCTACTCGAGATCCCCAATGACGTTCCGGACGAGAAGGGTGATTACTATGCTCTCTCCCAACCTGACCTTGACATAAGACTAACTTCAATTAGCTTTATTTCTCTCCGATGTCCTATGCACTTCATACAACGCGGTCAAAGATACAGCTGTCTACCCCGGCGACGAGGTGGCCATTTTCGGAGCTGGACCGATTGGACAAATGGCTGGTGTCTTCGCGATCGGTGAGGGCGCCACCAAGATCATTTTTGTCGACACCGAACCACGCCTTTCTTTTATTCAGAAGAATTGGCCTGCCGAACACAAGGAAAAGCTGCACCTCGTCGATTTCAAGAAGTTGTCCCATGGCGTCACCAACAAAGAGACGGTCGTCAGCAAGCTCAAGGAGCTCTGTGGCGGAAGAGGCCCGGATGCCGCCATCGAGTGCGCAGCCGGGGAGTATGCCAAGGGCTGGGTCCATTGGCTGGAGATTGGCTTGGGGGCAGAGACAGATACGAGCGAGATCATCAATGAGATGATTGAAGGGGTGCGCAACTACGGTCGATGCGGTGTCACGGGTGTCTATGTGGGCTACGTAAGATCCCTCAAAATCCCTTGGTCAAAAGCCCTTACTAACAAATTAACTCCACAGACGAACCACTTCAACGTCGGCTCACTGATGCAGCGCGGGATCCGCCTCATTGGCAATGGTCAAGCACCTGTCCATAAGTATTGGAATGAGCTGTTGGCAATGATTCAAAGCGGCCAGCTAGATCCCATGCAGATGGTCTCCCATCGTGTTAGGCTCGAAGATCTCGATGAGGTTTATTACAAGTTCGATGCTAAGGAAGACGGAATGCAGAAGGTCTTTGTTGAGACCAAGTTTTCCTTTCCCAGAGCCGTCGATAGCCCCGAGCTGACGAGGTATAATGTATAGGTATGTAGTAGGCTCAGGAGCATATGTAATTAGTTACATTCACAAGCATGAGATGTAAATTTTGTTACACCATCAATCACTCCCTCTAGTCTTTAACAGCCATTGAATATGCTAGATCTGCTCTCTTGGCACGTCGTCGGCGTGTGATTACAATCACAGAATCCGACTGTTCGCTTACTCCTTATTAACACTAATACTATAAAAAAAGTCCTCAATCATAATCCTACTCGCCTAATCCTAATCCTAATTGACTAATCCCAATCCTGATCCCAATTGACTGAAAAGCGAACTCATTCGGCTCTCAAACTCATGCCTGAGGTGTTATCCTTCATATCTTCTTGACTGGCCTTGCCAATCTCAAACCCCTTTTTATCTCAAGCCAAATAGACCAATCGTTGACAATGGGCTTAAGGAACGCCGGCACCGTATCCGGACCCCGACGGCACACTAGGACATTGGCTTGTTAGGCTGATATCGCAGAGCGAGGTCATTCTCGCACAGCTCTTCCGTTAATGAATACAACAACAACGCCAACTCTTTCATTTGACTCGGTTCCTTGAGATTAAAGGGTTTGAATTCGAGCATCCGCAAAAAAGGCCCTCCGCTGCTCCGGACAGGTGGAATGCTCGCAGCATTTTGCTTCGGTGCGGGGGGTGGCTCCTGCGCCGTTGCTTGCTTCCTTGGGGTGACAGGGACGGTGGATTGACGGCTCGTAGAGCCTGGCGATGGGGTCTGAGTCTTTGATTTGAACGATGCAAAAAGACCCGACGACTTCTTATCTTTCGTGTCCGGATGCGGAGGTCCTCTCCGTTCTCCTTCCGAAGATGAAGATGAAGACGATGATGCATCACGGCGCTGAGTCACCACAGTTCCCAACCGCGGATCTCTCGATGGAGAACCTTGGGGTGCGCTTCTGGAAGCAATCGGCCAGCTAATTTTGTCACCCCTGATATACTCTACGTAATCCTGGCTGAACTCGGCAACGGTGATGAATACCTCGTCGAAGTCTTGGGAGATGAGAAGGCGGCTAGGAAGAAGCGTTTAAGTCAGCAACCGAGGTTTGTTCCATAGCATGAGGTAGTTACATACCGACGAGTCCCTGTTCGAGGGTCTCCAGGTAGAAAGCCTGTTTTGGCGGATGTTGAAATCCAAGCCGCCATCTCAGCCCCTTCCTGGATTCGAATTGCTATGGCGTTGTTTATAGGTATATTCCGACGATATGGCTTCACTTCGATGATGGCCAAAGTCTCACCTTGATCCGGATCCTCACCACGACGCCTAACTTGTAGGCAGCCGTCTGTCCTGGCTGTAAGAATCTTTATCCGGTTCGACCGGTTGTTTGGGTCAGGCTGACTGACACAGAACTGCTTGTGAAGGATAGACCAGTCATATGACTCATATCGTGAGTTCTGCAGCAGCCTCATGCAGACGCCCTGGAGGAGAAGGATGATGGACATGTTGATGAGCGCCTCATCTGGACGATGTTTGTTGATCATCCTAGCTTCGGCACTCATGCCAGACTCTGGCGATGATGTTTCCGCCCTGCCACGCCCAAAACCAGCAGATCCAGATGATTCACCTAGTATCTCGCTTCGCGAAGGCGAGCGTCGAGGCCCAAGAGGAGAGGGAGAGTGCCTTGAAGAGCGGTTGGCAGAATGGTCGGAGGAACGCTCAGAGGAACCCGAGGAACGGTGGGAGGAACCCGCGGAACGGTCGGAGGAACCCGCGGAACGGTGGGAGGAACCCGAGGAACTGTCCCGATATCTGGTGGGAACGCTAGGACGTAGACGAGATCGAACATCAGACGGTTCGATTAAGAGTCTAAAGGGATCCGCATCGTCGTAAATCTTGCCTGCAGCCAAGTCCAACATGGCGGGTGTTCTCCTCCGGATGTCATTGACACTCATTTTCCACGGAGCCAAGTAGGACCAGTCCAGTAAGTCGACACTATCCTTCTCCAATGGTTTCATCCACAACTCTTTGTCGAGCGCCTTCAGAGCCTTGGTTCTCAAGGCATGAGCTCTACTCCCAAAGATGATGTCATGTGTTGGTCGGCAGTCCGTCCGTGGCCAAAGAATTCTGAGGAGTAGCCAGTCCCCATAGCTCAGCTTGGAAGCCGAATCAAATTCATTTTGTGCAATGCCAGAAATGTCGATGTTGGTTGAGCCGGGGCGCGCTTTCTGAACGTCTTTGAGCCAATCTTCGGGCTGTTGGGGAATTGAGATCGAGTGTGCCATCTCTGATGCGTAGATGAAAATTGAAGCAGTAAAGTGAGGTAGGGTAAGGCGAGACAGAGTGAGGCGAGACAGAGTGAGGCGAGACAGAGTGAGGCGAGACAGAGTGAGGCGAGGTTGGGTGAGGTGAGGTTAGGTGAGGTTGGGTGAGGTTAGGTGAGGTTAGGTGAGGTTAGGTGAAGTGAGGAGTTAGGTGTTAGGTGTTCGTGTTAGGTATGATTGTGTGTGGGTAAAAGAGACTTCTTCAACGATCAACGATGGAATGAAGTGTAGATAATGATGAGTGTGGCCGGTTGAGGGGCAGCTGGTCAAGACCATTTATACATGAGGTCAATATCCAATGCCCTCTGGTAACCTCGTAATGTGATGAATTTGACGACCGATCTTGATGACTGTAACTCCGTACCCAACGTGAGAAACAAATTTAGAAATTACCGCGCGGTAGAATGATCCCCAATCTGCATGTTCGCATTTAGTTTTTAGCCTATCAGAGCGGCCGCCGAGGTGGCGCAAAGGCGGCAAACCGGAGACTCGGGTCACTTTTTCAACAGAAGGATGCATAGGCAGCTTGTCCACTTCTTTACGTATACAGTACACAAGAGGCGCGTAAAATCGGTCGCATTACGGTCAGGCGGGTCTCCGTCGGCCGCGGGCCAGAGGCCTGTCGAGCGCTTACCGGGCGCCGCCTGGAGGGGCCAATAGGAGCTGAAGGGGTCAGAATTAGCGCCTCACTACGGAGTATCTCATCGAAGTCTATCCGTATCCGTACGGAAATCAACCCAGCATGCTCGTCCAACATCCTGTGATCAGGCCAGTCCCACCACGGCTAAACAGCCAAGACTTGTGATTAATCACTCTGCAGCCTTGAAAGGATTCGGCTGCGCACTCGAGAGTGGATGAACTACAAGGTTTGTGAGTATCAGAATAGAAACCCTGGTTCATTTCTAAGCGCGCCAAGCTCACTCAGGCTTTCCAGGCCAGGAGATAATCTGCTGAGCTCCACTACACAGTTGCAGATGTCAAGTACGCGTAGCCCCAGCGTTAACGGGTATTATACATGCGAAGCATTATTCCGCGTTCCCGCCTAGGAAATCCTTCAAATCCAAATGCAAGCACGGTAAGATGTTCCAAAAGTGGGACAATGCAAGACTCTGCAAATTCTCAAACCTTCAGAAGAGAGAATGAACTTAGCCTCGCCATATTCCCTGGTAAAGGTTACAGCAGCTAAAACGCCAGCCAACGCTAAACTCCCAAGCGACATCATGTAAATTCCCTCCACTTGCCACTAACTCTCCCTGTGGGTCCCTACTGGACAGGGATCATCGGCGATAGAACCTCCTCCGTGTCCGTCACAGCGATAGGAAAGGAAGAATCGCCATCAAATGGCTTGTCGTCTGATACAGGGAGGCGAGTATTGCCAACAGGCCTACTGTTAAGCCATCGGACAAGGAGCCGTACTTCTGGGGAAACGACTCGAGTGTGGAGGTTGATAAGACGCGACAGCCGGACGACAATCCGCCCATTTTCGAAATATGCCTGAACGACTCGCGCCGAAAACCGACCGTGAAAGCTCACAACAAGGACCTGAATGAAGATTAGAACATAGCGATAAAGGATTCCATGAGGCATACAGGATAGACGTGATGGTCGAGGTACCTATAGGCCTTGCGTATTTGCGCTTTCAGAAGGCATACAGCGACAAGCAACTCGCTATGAAGCAGCCCTTGGTGGCGCGGGCGAGAGGAGTCGTGGACGGTGGCTAGTGCATGCGGCACATTGGGGTGATAACCATACTTCAATTGGCCTCGCGACCACATGAAGTAGTCTCCGCTGTTCCATTTATTCCAACAGAGGCGGCCGTCTTCGGCAGAAGTCCAAAACTTGGTGCAGTATGGCATTTTCTTGGCACACATGTATCTGTACAAAGAGTCACAACCGTTAGGAGCTAGTGGGAGGAATTGAACGAGGGAATTAGATGCGATCTCTTACTGATGACGTTCCCAGCCTGAGGCCTCCACGGCCATCTTACCGGAGACGATGGCATTAGACCTGGCATCATAGTAGGCTTCCTCAGATGCGAGTTCGCACCACTCCACGTCTCCACCTCGGAGACGGTGGTTCTTGATTGGCTCTGCCTGTGGCCATCGGCAGCGATATAGTCCTTCGCTCTTGCGTACAATTTCCAAGCCATATTCCATATTCTCGACTGGGCCGGGGAGGAAGAAGCGTGGGTCAAGATCGATCGGGTCGTCCTCGTCGATGTCGAATGGCGCGCCTCGCACGACGGAGATCTCTTGGAGCTGTTCATCATTGAACTCGATCGTCTTCCATCGTCTCTCTATTTTCCCTTGGATGCGGTTGAGGGTGCGAAACTCCCGCTTGCGCATCGATATACGGGGGTTGATAGAGCCGCCGTGCTCTTCGGTGGGGATTGTCGCAGGCATAATCTGGGGTCATGGGCCGCTCTCGACTCGAAAGTATGAAGAGAAGAGCACAATATGGTTTCGGAGGTTGCAGGGTAAAGAACTGCGGTTCGTCTCGTGTGGCGTGTTTCCCTCCCCGGTTGTTATTTGTTGTTGTTGTTAAACAAGAAGGCGGTGATCGGCGTTGTCTCCATTGACACGTGACCAACCACTTAACGCGTCGTATTAATTTGCTACCCTACACACTTAAATTTTGTCATCTTCTCCGTCTTCTCGCTGTGCGGAACAGTAACCAGTCGTTCAACATTCGACTACCCGAACTCCCTCCATCGTCTAATCATGTGAGAAGGGAAATAAGTATATGCATCAGATATGTAGCCTCTTGAGCAGTAAAACCTCCGACTAACTATTAGCCTGAACCAGGGCAACTTCTCCGCTGTACTTCTTGGAGCACGCAGGGCCGCCAGATTTCTCGGGGTCAGTGTGAGAGGTGTATCCGGCATGGCCCACCGTAAAAATTGTAAAACTGTTGTCGTTCAAGGTCGACAAGGCAATGCGCGTCGGCGATGAGCACGCTACCGCTCGTTTCTGCGATAAGAAGCCCCTGCTCAGAGCCGAAAACGCCCAGAGAAGTAAGGCCAGACGTCTCTTCATGACGCCAGACAACGTCGACTTCGGTGGCAAGAACTGTAGTCGCGAGGACTGTAAGCCTGAGAATAAAGTGCATTTTTACTTGTGTTGATGCTTGAGGAATAGGAGAAGGGTCGAACATTTACTGGCGGTAAGCGGTTCTGTGAGTGACATGGATGGCGATGTCAAGTAGGATGGCCTAACACGGACTGAGATCCTTCATTCCTGTGCAGAGTTGCGACTCAGTGAATACAAGTGGGTGTTGTTATCCGATCACAATATGATAACGTTTCATCAGGATCTATCTTGCGTGAGTCTATGAAATGATCCATATTGATGGATCGTGACGCCTCATCGTAGTTAATCGTAAGTTGAGGAAAATCGGCATATCTCAGGCGTTGGCGGATCCTACAAGAGGTTCGAAAAGACGAGGGATTGATAGTCGTTAACTAGCCGGGCATTGTCGACAACTAGTCATCGCGTGAGTTTGTTCCTAGACACACGGCCTTTTAGTCGAGATATTACTTTCACAAGGACAAGGTAACCTTTGATCAATGCTCAAAGGAACGACCAAGTTACAATATGATTGAACGATTTTCGCATCATCACAAACCAAAAAAAGATGCAAGACGTAAACAACCAATCTTTATCAGATGACCTGAAACAGAGAATCATGCAATTCATATTAGGATGTTCGTGTGTTATAAAAGGTACGTTTCAGTGTGTGTTCACACTGCCTGAATTGGGCTAACTTAGTTCAAGAGCCTCTGTTATTGCTGGTCTCGTTCAACATGTCTTCCAGTCCGAAGAGAACTCAGCTACAGCATTGTAAAGGTATCGAAAGATTGCAGTAAGGTACCCTGCGTCAGACCCAGGGAATCCGGGAGCTCAGTCCAAAATAGTGTCAAATAGCAGTGCTCTTCTCCCTTTAACATAACAGGACAGAGATAAGTAACGATCTCCAAAAGCAAAACTGTGAATGTTTCAGACACCTTGTGCAATCTGTTTGTGCTTTTCTCCTGACCATCAATTCTCTCCAGGCCCTGTGGCCCCCAGTACAATCGTAACGCCCCCTTGCAGAGCTGGACGAGAGGTGCATGGCATTTCGCTCTAATAATAAACATGCCTCTAAAAGACTGTTTTCGTGTTCTAAATATGCCACATCTGCCAAGTCGTGGCGGCCGTCCAGGGCGATGTCACGCATTTGGACATCGAGATCTGGGTACAAACCGAGAATTACAGGGAAGAAATTTGATGCTGTAAATTAAGTTCTGCTCTAAGTTGTTGCCTAAGTGAAGGTTCTTGAAATCTGTATTGTAGTCACCCTGACAAGAGAAGCCTTCTGCTGAATCAAAAGGGCTTGTCGAAAACGTAGTTAGAAGCGTTCTCATATCGGCGTCGCTGTCAGGTTTCTAAGCAAGAGACCTAAGCTACAAGTTAAACCCCTGGTAACTTAACGAAAGTCTCCGCCAAGCCTTTGGGTGGTGTCAAGAAGCTTACCTCTCTATTCAACTAGACGTCATCTCAGACAGCTCATCATTATGCCAGCTTGTATACGGGGAGGCGATGGGTGGTATTCTAGCATAATAATCTTTAAGACCATCTAAAGAAAATGATGCTAACTGTAACGAAAGGACGGCAAGGCGGGAGGAAGCAGTGAGAACTTGTATGAGAAGGAAGGAATGGAGAGCAGGTTCTTCTGAATCTTGGTATAGGATGGGCGCGCACAATGGAAGGGTAACTGGAAATGAAAAAGAGATTGATAGTCGGATATTGTCTTGAATGCCTTTGCGAAATACAGCTGGCCCTGGGCAGCGCCAGAAATAGCGTGACAGAGCAAATCGGCTAAAAGTGGAACGGCAACTCCCAATTATTTCGTGCAACAAACAAGCCCTCAATGGTGAAGCAAAGCAGACGACACACGTCTTAATACGATATTTAGTGTCTCAAGCACAATGGAACTTCCAATACGCACCACTCAAGCTGACGACGCCATGGAGCTCTACGCAACTGGCTTCAACGCTTGGCATCAGCTCATCTTCGAGCCGTCGATGATCGAGGACGAGCCAGATGACCTCTATTCCTTCACGAAAGTGCTTGGGGCCCAGACCATCGGTCGGCCTCTCGCTCACCTTTGCTATACCATTGGTGCGCCGTTGATTGGACGTCCTTGGCTGTGTCTTGGTGGTGTGCTGATAGAGCCCAGCACATCGCGACGGCGACAAATGTCTCGCTGGTTCGTCTCCGAGTGCAACCATCGGCCTGGACACTGATGTAAATGATGTCTTTGATCACGTACATGCGATTTCAGCTGATGGTGCAATCCTCACCGTCCAAGACCTGAGACCTGGAGACAGCAGTCAGACCATTGTGAGATATCCGTCCGCAGGCGCCTGGAAATCAGGCACCGACAGCCGATCGTGGCCTTGCAAGTCCCCAGTCAAGCAGATGGCCGCCTACGAAGCGGGGTTCGTCATCTTGCACGAGGACGCATCAGTGTCAACGCTGGGAGATCCTCGTTTCGTGGACTGCTTAGGCCGGGACGTGAACGACTCGAGGTCTGTCTCCGTCTCCCCCAAAACAGCCAAGTGTCTTGTCGCTAACAGACCAGCAGCCCTGCAGACGAGCCGGGTGTCGTATCCGACCTTGGCGACCTGGGAGAACCTGTCAAGAAGGTCGTCGCGGGCGGCTATCATGTCGCTGCTCTTACAGATGGAGGAGGCCTATACCTTTGGGGTGCCAAGTCAACTGGTTCTCGCAGTCGGCATCAGACCTTTTCTGACATCAGCGGAATTCCTAATTATGTTGAAGTCGACGGGGACAAAGATGTCGAGGATGTCGCTCTTGGGGAGTCCCATGGCATCGCATTGACGACTGACGGGACCATTTACGTAATTGGCAACAGCACCAATGGCCAACTTGGCCTCGGCAAGGATTTCACAGGTGCTGCCGAGTCTTGGACCAAGATGGAGTTTGAAGTACCATCAGGATGGAAAGTAGTGGGCGTCGAGGCGGGCCCAAGGTCGTCATTCATCCTGACGGCCAAGGCAAAGCCCGAGTAGGTATCAAAGCATTGCACACATTGTGCTATCGGAACTAGCTCATTTAGCCTGTATGACCCGCTCTATTGTACAAGTCTTCCCCTAGTACCCAGTCGCTTAGACACTTCATAGACTCGTAAGATAGTCCTCAATCTCTTGAGGAGTCAGCTTTCTGAACCGGGGGCCGACGGCTCCCTCAACACCGTCGATGCCGAGCAGGTGGTCCGCGGGAGCACCAACGATACCTATCGCATGTTAGAAACAACAAACCCGGTGTTTGAAGGTGCAATAATGTCTTACCGATCTCAATAGTGTCGCCATTCATCTCGCCCTCAATGTTATCCTTGAGGGTCAGGAGTGCAATGTGAATGGCATCCTCAAGCTCCAGCTCCTCGGAGTATCGCTTCTCCAGGAAAGTCTTCGCCTTGGTTGCGCTCTTGCCGATTGCCGTAGCCTTCCAAGGATAATAGCTGCCCGACGGGTCGACCTGGTACAGCATGGGACCGCCCTTTTGGATACCACCAGTCTTCTTGTTAGGCTTCTTCTCCTCCTCGCTGGAGTCAGAATCGGAGTCGGAGTCTTCCTCCTCCTCGGGGTCAATGCCCTCATCCCACCCAGCGACCAACAAGCTGACACCGTAAGGCCGAACACCGGCAGACTGCGTGGCCTCCTGCATAACACGGGCGACGTCCTGCACCAATATCCGGGTGGGAGGGTACTCGTTGTAAATGCGCTTGTAGCCGGTGTGCGAGACCTTGCGTGCTCGGTCCACTAGGATTCGGTAATCGGGTCCCATACCGGAGTACACCATGCCGATGTTGGGGGTGATGTTGCTAATCTTGGACAACGAGCTTTGGTCGGCGAGGGGCGAGGATGACTTCTTCTCGGTGGCGAGGACGATACCGTTTGTGGCTATCTATGGTCAGCAGTAGCTCCGCTTGAATGTCTCGAGCGGCGCGAACCTTTGATACCAAGGGCAGTTATACCCTGGTTGACAGCATTGAGGGCATACTCTGTTGGCACAGGTTAGTTCGGTTGTCCTCGCTCATCGCAGATGCTCCGGGAGCTCCCAAGAGAGCTCTGGATGACTTGAGACAGAGTGCCCGCATACCGATCTGAACCAGCTTTCCGCTACAACCTCGTCAGTAAGGATGCCCGCATCACCGCCATCGTCATCGGGAAACGCACCTGGGGGAGAAGGTCGTGAGGGAGAAGGAGTATCGATCCGCCATATCTGCGAGTCCTGCTGTGAAATGCTGGACAAGGACGCCTGTTCTGGAATGCCGATGCGGGACGGATTGGTGGTTCTGGTTCTGGTTCTGAGAGTGACAAGGGATCAAGCAAGCAAGGCTGCAACTGGAGCTTTGGTGTTTGGCTGGCCAGGCACGGCCAAGCTGCGCGTCAAGCTCAACCGGGGACAGCTGTGCCGGGGAAACACATTTTCCGGGCCCGGGGCTAGGAACACTATTGTCCCCACACACACCCCCTCGAATTCTTATTCAGCGTTCCAATTAGCACAGCCATCATCAGTTTCTCGGCAGGTTCGGTTGAATTCCTGGCAACCTGCGGAAGGCTGACCTGGCCTTTTCATCTGTCTGTCATGACCTTGGCGACCAGGTTTCTCCCCCGCCCTTCCGCTGCTCTCTCCCACTGCTGAGTCTGGCCGAGCTTGCTATTCTACCATGTAGGTTGGGCCTAATAGCCTCATTCTGCAATTGTGACTACGACGACCACGCACCAGATCCCTTCTGTTGGCAGCTGTTGTTCCGTTCCCAATCTTTGTTTGTTTCATTGTTGCATCCGCAGGCATCCCTTCAGCATGGATACTCCTCCAACGTGGGACTGGTCCTCTGTCGGGGACAGTTCTTCCCACCAACCTCGGCCAGAGGCAACTTCGGAACCGACTCGCCGACAGCAAGCTGAGCAGCCCGAGAAACCTGAACATCATGAAGAACCCGAACAGCCCGAGGAGCCTCGACGACAAGAACCTCAGACTGCGCCGAATGGCCGGCAATACGGTCCTCGCACCTGTCGCATCTGCTTCGACACGGAGTACCCCAAGTTCCCGACCGAAACTGCCAGCACTTTCGGATTCCCCGCCCTATCTCGACCGACATATGTGTCCGATGATTCCGAACTGGGGCGACTGCTATCACCATGCAAGTGTAAGGGATCGCAGAAATATGTCCACGAGGGCTGTCTCAATGCCTGGAGACTGGCAAACCCCACTCAAGCAAGAAACTACTGGCAGTGCCCGACATGCAAATTCGAATACCGAATCTCCCGCCTCCACTGGGCCTCTGCACTGAGCAGCAAGTGGGCCCAATTCGCCCTCACGTTTTTCATTCTTGTGCTGGGCATCTTTGCTCTGGGCTTCGTGGCGGACCCCTTGTTCGACCTCTGGTCCGATCCAATCGGGACCATCGGCGAAACTGTCACAAGCGTGGTATCAGACATCGAGGCCTTGAAGCAGCCTCAGTACCAAGAGCCCACATCGTGGGCGGAGCACTTTCTCAAGGGCTTCTTCTCCCTCGGTATTGTTGGACTGGCCAAGTCCATGCTTGCTATGTCACCCTGGCACTGGTGGAATCTCCGAAGCAGCGGTATCATGAACACCACTGGCAGGCGACAGGGGACAGGAAGGGGGCGAGTCGAGAACATCAGCCTGATTTTCGTTCTGATCGGGGCGTTTACCTTTTTGATGGGTATTTGGAAGGTCGTCAAGGCGCTGAGTGCCCGTGTTCTCAGCCAAATCAGTGCAAAGGTTGTCGATGTCGACGAGGACGACAGCGATGACTGAGATATCGGCGTGTCACGCCAACAGAGTAAGAAAGAACAAGGATGGCGTCTTTTATCCTTTTCACGAGAGAAACTATCATCACACCCGTGTCCAACTCGCTGAATGCTCTGCACACTCTTAAGTTGCCTCGAACTTGCTCTTCCATGTCAAGTCAACTAGTCTGTGTGCAAAGATTTACGCTCTACTCCGCCTTGAGTGAGAACCGTTTTGGTTTCTCACTCGTTGGCCTGTATGAGATTGTCAGTCATTATCTATGCTTCTGGATTCCTTCTGGCGTCCAGAGTATACCAGGGTATCTGCTAGGTACACACTAGTACAAATTTGTGAGCAGACTGCCCATAGAATGGTTGATATATACTTGTTTGGGGGCATTCATTTGTGCAGTAGGCCCAGCTCACATTCAGGCGTTTTGCCTTAATTAGTTAACAGAAAGCATGTATAATTTTGTCTTCATCTTTGAGGAATTCTTGCAGCCTCTAAACCTGTCAAGTACTAATACATGCACTCCAACACTTGTACATATAAAGATGTGGAATTCGGATCGTGGCGTCCGTCGTGATCTTAAACATTGTGCCTGTTTCAGTCACTCGCCCTCTGTGATAGGAGCCTTGCCCGGATGTTCAAAAATCCGGTACCGAAATGACGTTGGAGCGAGTGGTTCTCGTCATCCCTGCAGCAGACATTCGAGCCATGTGGGCCACATGCGCATACTCGTGCTGGACCAAAAGGCCATTCATCAAGATTGTTCATAATGATGGCTCCCTGAGTCCCCCAAACTTCGCTGCTTTCCGACCGCATTGTCGCTCATTTCCTCCCACCGACGCTCATATCCGACTGTAGCCCTTAACCTCGAGATCACAGTGCGTGCCGCTCCCGACACAGACACCAGACCGCCCTCGCCCTAGGAGTCGCTCCTAACGATCCTCCGTCTTTGCGACTTGCGATTCCACCACCCTCACGACTCGGGAGTCTACGAGACGACCTCGCTATCAAACGCGACGAAGACGCGGCTATCCACAGTTGCTCTCGAGGCTGTCGATTCGGACACAATGCACTTCGCCTACCCCCCTCGCAAGAACTCGAACCCCCCACCATTTCGACCTAGATCCTCGAAGCTGCCGCTATTACGACCGAGTCGCTTACGAACTATATTCTTGCTGCTTGTGACGATTGCTGGAGTCTTTTGGTTCTTTAGCGGTCCCAAAAAAGACAGACCGTACCGCGAACATGTGCCGACTGGGAAACCCCCGTTGTCATCTTGACTGTGATTGACCCGACCAAATACAGCGACACATACTTGAAGACAATCACGGAGAACAGAGAGCAGTACGCCAAGAAGCATGGTGAGAACTGCATGGAAGATTCATCTACCGTGCTGCCAATACTGACCCCATGGTTGCAGGCTATGAGTCTATGATTGTGAAGTTATTCGACTACAACACCAACGGCGCCCCTCAGTCGTGGGCCAAGATCATTGCGACCCGACACGCTCTTTCTCTCCACCCCGACGCCACATACATCTGGCACCTCGACCAAAATGCCTACATCATGGAGCTTGACGTATCCTTGGAGGAGCAAATAACGGAGAAGAAGAAGTTGGAGGGGCTAATGATCAAGGATCATTCCATTGTGCCGCCGGACAGCATTATCAAGACGTTCAACCACCTCAAGGGCGAAGAAGCTGGCTTCATTATTAGCCAGGACGATAGCGGGCTGGTGACGAACAGCTTCATACTCCGGAATGGGGACTGGGCCAAGTTCTTCATCGAGACGTGGATGGACCCGCTTTACCGAAGCTACAACTTCCAAAAGGCCGAGAGACATGCTTTGGTTGGTTGTTCCGACCCCAAGGATGAAGTTCTTGACTGGCTAACACTGTCACAGGAGCACATAGTACAATGGCATCCCACGATCCTGTCAAAACTCGCTCTAGTGCCCCAGCGAACCTTTGCCTCGTACGGTCGCAACAAGGAGGGGAACTCATACCGAGACGGCGATTTCGTTACCATCATGGTAGACTGCCATTCGACCGGCGCCAATAGCTGCGACAACCAGTCGACGTATTACCTGCGTCAACTGCAGGCCAAGTTCGGCTCGACAGAACGACAATCCTAGAGATTCACGAAGAGGCAGCGGGAATGAAATTATGGCGTTTGAGACTCGGAGCATCCATGGAATGGAGGAGCGAAGCTATATGATCCCTTGGCGTTATCGGACTATGAAATGATCTTGGAAACTAAGAGGGCGAGAGGCTGGGGCTTCAGAGTAGATGGTTGTCTACATTGCGTCTAGAGCAATGGAGGAGGTTCAGTACCAATGAAGTAGAAATGAGGGACGGGCTTCAAACATCCCTTTAAGGGGGGGCTGTATCTAGCTGCATAGCAATTGGATCTTGACGCTTTGGCATTTGAAGAGGACGAGGCCGAGCCAATGCCGACGGCCGTCGTCCGGGACGGTTATCGAATGTACACTGCTAAAAGAAAAGAAAAGTGAATTATCGTTACATCATTCTCATCTGATGCTCCGAGGTCCCACCAACTCTGGTTTCCAATCTTCATCTGCGATGGTCGTCTTCAGCGTGTTCTAGGGATGTTCCATGACTTTGTTGCTGCACACTCAGGAGGCGCTGCGAACTGTAAAAGGCACAACGATGTGATGCTTACATTTTCCTGTAGCATCATGCATTCAGCTACCATCATTTAGGCAGTCAGTACGGAGTAGTACGCCAGATACTTTGTCTTGATGTTAGTGGGCTCAGGGTTCTGTATACCTAAAGCCGCCCAATTAGACCTATAGTCTTGGAACGGTTGGTCCATCTCTGGATAGCAATCTAGAACGCGCCACGAGTTTGCGAATAATCGCTAGCGGTTTTACATTTCTCGTATACGGGCCTCCCTTGTCCAGCGCCAAGAAATGTGCGTCTGTGCTAATACACGACGCCAGTCACTTGCCAACTACGTACTGTCCAGACTGGAAGGAGGTAGCTTCATTCGTACCCTTGCGAGCAAATTCAGTCTCATGTCAGTGGAGGTTTCGTATCATCAGTCCGAACATGCTTCGGTCAGCTTCGATCAGCTTCGATTGCCGTCTAGGTGAAGCGGTTACGAAAACGATTCAAGTCACACCCAACCATATTCGACCACCACAGTATGTAAAGTCATTCAAGGTTCCCAAGTACATTGTATTTGATCAGTCTTAGAATATGATCGTTACTAGTGACTGAAGTCGAGATGTTGATGAGTGAGCTACTACAGGTATCCTTGCGAAGGAGCCAGCATCGCAAATGGATGAGGCCGCGTCAATCTAGAGTTAAATATTGACAAACATTCGACTTAACAGCTGTCTTTTGCGAGCGTGAATGACAATCCATACGAACGCGAGAGACAGACAGATCCAGATGACTGCGATTTGGCTTGACATAGCTCCCCTCGACGGCAGGAACAAAGCGTCATCTCGGATACCCCACGAGTGGTGCGGCTAGGATGATACCAAATTGGTGCATCTTTAAAAAGGCCCTATCGCAGCATCTCCCCGGACAAACGAAGCCCACCTAGTCCATTTAGAGCAGCCTGGTCGGCGGTTCATCCAGGGTTCCATCCACCGCCCTGGGTGCAGCGAGATGCGTCACCATCTGCGACACCCATCGGGCTTTCAGGGCAGTGCCTATTGGTAGGGAAAAGACCGACTGGTCTGGTCCGTGGGGAGACGGACCCGGAGTTTGAGAGATAAATACCGAACCGGAGGCCCAAGGAGGCATGTCCGCAAGGCCTTGCATATTCGTGCAGCATGTACTTGATGACCGATTCAACTACCGGCCGATCTTTGCCTGGAGACATTTCAACAGTGAGAGGTGGGTGTGAAAGGATGACGCACGTAGACAAGAGAAGCATCGTTGGCGTTGAGTGGCTCTCCCAGGGCTCCCTCTTCGTTGGGGACAACACAGATTCATCCCCATCGAGACACATTATTCTACAGCACGGTCAACATTTGATGACAACTTCAACATTACAATATCATCCACACGTCCTGGTTCAGTTCATCCCGTGTACAGCCCTTGTCAGCCCACAAGCAGGCCCTCGATCAGTCTTTGGGTCAGTACCCATCACCGCAAAACCCTGGCCCGCGCCGCTCCACCTGAAGCCGTGAATACGTCCAAGCCCACTCGGAGCAGACGGCATCACGGCCTTGACGGTCCGGAACCCTTTCCTTTGCGGCGGGTGATTGCACACGGGCAGCGACCGATAGGCGCAGACATCGTTGGGCCACCGGTGATGGACCCTAAACAGGCAGTTGGCCCAGACTGTGATGGACCGCCAGTGGCATGCCCTCAGAGACTCGCAAGTCACCACTCACCAGCATCACGGCTGCATCACCAGCTGCGGCACTCTGCAAGTGGAGGTTCTTCACGTACAAATGACAACCCGTAGGAGGCCCGTCTAGCGGGCAGGGATTCACTTGGAAGGGAAATGGAGCCCGGGTCAGGTTCCATATTCATTCGCCTGCAAGTCGCAGGTCCCCGGGAGCCGCCAGGTTGGCTCTAGCGGCCCGCCACCGGAGGGCACTCCAGCGCCTGAACCACTGCAGCCCAGGCCATTTTGGGGGATGGGCTCGAGGGGTTCGCGGCCAGGGGGGCCTTTTTGCCCTTTTGCTGCATGTGATGGGCCCCGGATAGCGGCAAACGGCCCCGCTAAAAAATATCCAAGTAGCGTCCATGCCCCAGGCCCCGCGGAGTCCGATTGTGTCGGGTCTCTTCAGCCAGCGAGGCCGCTTGACGTCTTCTATTTGAACTCGTTCAACTTGGACGAAACATCATCGCTGGCTTTGCTTCTCTCTCTCTCTGTCTTTCTTTCTTTACGATACACTTCTCACGATGCCTGGCTCCTCGCGTTTGCCCGCTAGCCTGCGCGACAGCTTTGAGTCTGTCAAGCGCAGGAGACATGACTTCTCTTGGTCGCTGATCAACCTGGACCTGTAAGTCGCTGCTCCATTTGCTTGCGCTCTCCCGTCGCATCCAAGCTCCATGAGGGCCGTCGCCCACGTTCCCATGACGGCGATTGTGTCCCACCACCGCCCTTCCAAGGGCCCTGCAACTGCTACGGAACCCATCGAGAGCTGACATTACCCACCACAGACTGCGAAACATCCTCTTCTTCCTGTTTGTGCTACGATGGACGCGCCGCACCTTCTGGCAGCTCAAGGGCCGCGGCATCATCGGCTCCATCGTCGAGCTCTACACCAACATCCACCGCATCCTCTACGGCTATTTCCTGCGCGCCCCCGGGGTGCGCGGCAAGGTCCAGAAGCAGGTCAGGGAGAGCATCGCCAAGCTATCGGACAAGCTGGTACCCAAGGACCAGATCCGCTACCTCACCCTGCCCAAGGAAGGCCTCCCCTACGACGTTGTGCGCACCGAGCTCAATACCCTCGCCAACATGGACCATACCCGCTGGGAGGACGGCTGCGTCTCGGGCGCCGTGTATCACGGCGAGGATGAGCTGTTGAAGCTTCAGACCGAAGCCTTTGGCATGTTCACCGTCGCCAATCCCATTCACCCGGACGTCTTCCCGGGCGTCCGCAAGATGGAGGCCGAGGTGGTGAGCATGGTGTTGAGCCTGTTCCATGCACCTCCCCACGCCGCGGGAACGTCTACCAGCGGCGGCACCGACAGTATTCTCGTGGCGTGTCTGGCCGCGCGCCAGAAGGCATACCACGAGCGTGGGGTGACTGAGCCCGAGATGTACGTTTTGCGATGTCGCGAACCCCTGCACACGAAACGATGCTGACCCGTGCCATTTAGGATTCTCCCCGAGACTGCGCATACGGCATTCCACAAAGCCTCCCAGTACTTCAAGATCAAGATCCACCTCGTCGCTTGTCCTGCGCCCAACTACCAAGTCGACGTCCGAGCCGTTTCGCGCCTCATCAACCCCAACACCGTGCTGCTCGTCGGATCTGCGCCCAATTACCCCCACGGCATCATGGACGACATCGTCGCCCTCTCCCAGCTCGCACTCCGCAAGAACGTATGGTTGCACGTCGACTGCTGTCTGGGCTCATTCATGGTTCCGTTCCTGGAAAAGGCCGGTTTTGAGTCTCAGCTCTTCGACTTCCGCCTCAAGGGCGTCACTAGCATCAGCTGCGATACCCACAAGTATGGATTCGCGCCAAAGGGTAACTCCACATGCCTTTACCGCTCTGCAGAGCTGCGAACTTACCAGTACTTCGTGTCTCCCGATTGGTCGGGCGGCGTGTATGCTTCACCCGGAATTGCGGGCTCACGGCCTGGCGCGCTCATCGCTGGATGCTGGGCCAGTCTGATGACCGTGGGCGAGTCCGGGTACATTGATGCGTGTACTAAGATTGTAGGCACGGCCAAGAAGATTGCCGATGCGTTGCGTGATACTCCAGCGCTTGGCGGCGAGCTAGAGATCATGGGTAAGCCGCTCGTTTCAGTGGTGGCCTTTACGGCGCGCAATCTCAACATTTACGACATTGCCGACGGCATGGGCGCTAAGGGGTGGCATCTCAACGCGCTACAGAACCCGCCGGCCATCCACATCGCCGTCACTCTGCCCATCACCAAGGCGTGGGAGAAGCTGGTTGCGGACCTCGAGGTCGTCGTCGAGGACGAGCGCGAAAAGGAGCGTGCGCGCCTCGTCGAGGGCAAAGCCCCCAAGGGCAAGGCCATGGGCGACTCAGCGGCGCTGTATGGCGTTGCGGGATCCCTGCCCAACAAGAGTGTTGTCGTGGACCTTGCGACGGGGTTCTTGGACATTCTGTACAAAGCATGAAGAGGCGACGATGAGAAGGAAGAGGGAGTTGAGAAGATTGGAGGCAAGCAGCGTGCATGTTTTTATTTATTACGTTGGGTGGGTTATGCGTATGTTGGGTGCCAGGTGTTTGTGATGGTGAGAGGCGCATTCATTATTACTGTAAAATAGCTGGACATAATCATATTTCTTTGTGTATATATAGCGTTGTCGTTCTTGTTAGGAGGAGGAAGAGGAGCACATAGGAGGAACGGGAAAAGAAAGAGCAGAACCTGCAGCTGCAGCACAGCAGAATCATTGTCAAGCATGGGAATCAGAGGGTCGGTATAAGAAATGAGCAATCAATAAGCATCCTAACCACCTCATCTTCTGCCGTAGATGCTACTTACTGTGTTGACAGCACTTCGCGCATGAACCGGGCCATGGCTGTCTGGCGCAACACACGCCTATCAAGCCGACCATGTTGCTCCACCGAGAGCCTCACTGCTCAAATCCGCATTCCGCGGTTCCATGACTGAGAAGTCGAGAACCATAGGACGTGACATGCATGCAAGAACCCATCATGACTTGTCCAAACCCCATCGCATGGAAGCTAACCCGGCTCGGCACAGCCTGATTTCGTACAGTAGCACAGGACTTCGGTACCCTCATCACCACGAGGTGCCGATCCACGATGCCCGATGCGCTCGTCCCTCGCCCGGCCACAGTGCAAAAGCGACCGCACGCCGCGTCGGCCGGATGCACGACATGCAGCAGAGCGAGACGCCTTGCGCTAGGGAACGCGGGCAGGTTGGCGATGGCGGGGCGCGAACCGGTTGCCTCGTGGGAATTGCGACCCAAAGCGTGTGGGAGGGTTGGTCTGGTGATGGTGAGGGGGAGGCGGAGTTGGAGGTGGTGGTGGGTTGGGGGAGCTGAGTGGAAGGTTTGGTGAAGGGTTGGGGAGTAGGTATCCGGCGTATTGATATTATTAGTTGGTGGTGAGGGTGATTTCCGAGTGTTGACGAGACAATAGGAGGAGAACGACGATGGACAAGTTACGGTCTATCTGAGCCGACTTACACAACCTCGCCCGGTATCGTCGCATCACATCATATCTCCCCAATCCATCCCCTCTCCTAGCGCCGCAACCCTCACCAGCTCCTCGCATCAGCTTGATAACACAAAGCACCAAGACAACAACAAAATGCCTCCGTGCCGAGCCATTGAAGCCCGACCCCACGCCCACACGCAGGGATCCCTTCTCCTGCACAACCGACGCCCCATCGTCACCCGGTTGCCTTCGCCCGGCCACACTGTCTTCATCCACAAACTTCTACACGACAGCCCGCCTAGCCCCAAGGGAGAGACGGAACTCAGCCGGGGCGTGGTGTAGTTGCAGCTGCTGCGGCTTCGTAGGTGGCATTCATCCAACGCTGCGCAACCCTCCACAACCAAAGACCAGCGATCTTTTCGCCTTTTCCGCCCGGGATGAAAGGCGGCCTGCAGCGCCGTACAAAGCTGCACCTCTGTCCACCCTCCGTCCCCTTTCCCCCGTTTCCATTTCTTCCTTTTGCACTTTATCTTCCCCCTCTAGGTTCGCCTTGTGCTTCGCTGCTACCTTCTCATCTGCCTCGTTCCGTTGTCCCATGTTGCGCGAGAACCCCTGAGAAAGCCCACGCGTGCTGAACCCGAAAACCACCGATTTGTTCCCTCTGTTTGTCCGCCGAGGAGAGGCGTGGCCTGATGGAGATGCCACATACCAGTGGGGAGAGGTCGCCCTGGTCGCACGATGCCATGGGCGAGGTTGCTGATAAAGCCCACGTCTCTGGCCCGTTTGACAGAGAGGGCTCGGTGTCTGGTACAAGTGATAGCCAGGGAAGCGCCGTGTCCAAGAACAGGATGTCTTCTTCAAGCGATGTATCGAAGCAGCAGGTCGAGGAGCTGGTCAAGCGGCTGACCATTGACGAGAAGTCGAGGTGGTTTGATGAGATCTTTGCCAAGGTCAAGACAGAGCGTGAGTCTGACATCCCGGCTGTAGACTTTACAGGCTGATGCTGGATATAGTCGTCGAGGGCCCTCAGATGTCAGTATCTGACACGGTGAATACTCCGTCGACAGAAGAGGCACCCAGTCCCCGATCCATGTCAATCGGCATGTCCACTGGGCCTCAGAGAGGGGCCTATCAAGCCACAGTCGAGGACGACATGGACGAGTCTTTTGGCCCCGGCAGTCGAGCCCACGATTCAACACGCGGATCTCTATCCAACAACGAGTCCGTTGGCAGCGCGGCGTCGTCTGTCGTTTCCGAGTCCGTCTCTTCCCGGGTATCCTCTTCAAGGAGGCCTTCCGCCCTCGCATCCGGGTATCCGCCCGAGTCGCCGCAAAGGCCCCGGCCGACGGTGCGCTTCTCCGACAAAGGGCCGGTGGTCCTGAATGGACGCCCGGCGTCGATGCAGCCGCGCCAGGAGGTGGCTGCCCCGAGACTTGAGACGGACGCTCACGTTGCGCTGTCGGCTGTGGATTTGAAATGGGGCAGATTGTTCGATGATAAGGGAGAACCCACGGTTAGACTTGGGCAGGTTATCAGAGGCATTGCCAACTATCTGGTAAGTACAGAGCAACTCACCTTGGATAACGACTAACCATGTTAGATTACCGAATGCAGCCCGACCAATTCGCTGGTCATTACCCCGGACAAGCTCCACGCCTTTTACTCGCGGTATAAGCTCGAATCAGATAGCATTCCCTTTCAGCGTGAGTAGCACCCAGTTTTCCTAGTTGAGCAACGAAACCTGACGACTACAGATATGTTCGAATCCCGCCCCCGGAAAGACTTCGCCAGTCTCGAGTGGCTGTACCAGGACCTGCACTGCGCCTACCACCTCGTCCAAAGCCGACCAAACTCCACGCCTCGCGTCCCGGCCCTGACGCCCGCGGGGTTCGAGGAGTGGATGGTCCGCCAGATCCAGGCGTTCCCGGACGAGGAGGCCGAGCGGCTGAACTACATCGTCGCCGAGCTGCCCATCTCCGCGGACGGCCCGTTACAGGACGGAAAGGCTGAGAGGCTGCCCAAGCAGCTGTCCAGGCATCTTCTCCCTGCGGCACCGCACAGAGAGGTCTACGACGTCGTCATGGTGGCCGTCCACAGCTGGATCAAGTCGGACTCCCGGAGTGAGGAAGGGTCGTCACGGCACCGTCACAAGTCGCGAGACGGCCATAGTAAGTCTAGTGATAGCTACAGCAAGTCCAGTGACGGCTACAGCAAGTCCAGTGACGGCTACAGTAAGTCCAGCGACAGCTACAGCAAGTCCAACGACAGCTACAGTAAGTCCAGCGACCGCGGATCTTCCCGCAAGGATCCTCCCGCCCGCTTCCTCTCCCGGGCCAACTCCGAGGGCGCAGTCCGGCGCTCCGATATGTCGCCCCCGCCTCCGCCCGCCGGCCCCGGCAAGTCCCGCAGCCCAACGTCGAGCAACCGCTACCGCTCCTCCGTCTCATCTCTCAACAGCGCCGCCGGCCCCGACGACTACGGCCTCTCGTCGCCGCGCATAACCACCGCCAGCGGCGAGCGCCGCAACCGTGAGCAGGAGTACCGCTACTACCACGGCCGGGCGCCGGCCGGCGACGCCACGCCGCGGTCCTTCGGCGGCGGTCCGTCGCGCGGCCAGAACCTCGTCATCCAGACGCAGCCGCGCGAGGAGGGAGGCCCGACTTACGACGAGTATGTGCGGACAAGTCCCCGCGCGTCGCGCAGCGGTGAGGATGGCGGCCCATATCGGCCTGGGCACTCGGGCGGCGCGGGATGAGAAGAGTACTGTTGGTGAGATGATACGAGTCATGATTCCCTCTTTTGTGACTTTGGTGATAGTGACAAAGTGGGTAATTGCGATGAAGCAACTTGAGAAGTTGAGGGGTTTGACCTTAGGAGCGGGTGAAAAGGCCTCCACACTTTGCTCCCATCTCCAAGGTGTTGACGTTCCTTTCTTTTGTCTTAGCCGAATGGTTGAATCAGGATGTCTTCCGATGAATGAATGACACGATACGTTTACGGGTTCTTGCGGGTGCATTATTAACTTTAGAGCGATTAAGTGTAGGATCATGAGTCTGAGAAAGCGATGGATAGGTTATGATTATGATGAAAATAAATGTGTATTGAAGCTTGACTAGTCTTGCTTGGACCCTTCTTGTCGCACGTAGGCTCTGTGCATTCCACGGCCATGTTTCGCGACACGGTGTTGCTGTAAGCTCAGGCGCGTATCAAGCGCCTCAACTTCTCGACCAGCTATGAACTCACTTTGGGAGGCTTCAGGTCAGTGACCAGAATTCTGTTAGAATCGATAAGCCACCACGTTGTCACGTTGCATTTACACGTGTCGATCCCAAATCTGCCTTGTTCTACCACGAGATTCCCTGATTCGAAAAGATTGTGAGACTGATGCTGAATTCTGCGTTAGTGTGCTTCAGAAAGTCGGAACGCTGTAGTCTGAGTATCGGTAGCACAAGTGCTACGGTAACTTCTCTGGGCGGTTGAGGCTCTTGGGCTTGGCCTGTTACTTCTTGTTCCCTCCTCTCATCTTAGCGACCTAGTGCGATGCCACCACTCAAGTATTCTAGATGGTCCTCCGTCCAGACGGGATCGAGAGAGTCGACAAAGGTTGGGTCGGCTCCATTTGAGCCTATTGGATAACGTTATGTTTCTTCATGCATCAATTTTATTTATTTATTTATTGGTCTTGATTACGGAGATGCACATATAATTACGACTTAAGTATAATAGCCAAGTCGCCAAAACGTGGCGAACCACAGTTACCCGGCTTGGGAGCTTGGTCCGAGCCTTGGTCTACGGCTCAGTGGTCGGCAACGCCAACGACGTGAGACAGATGTACTTCGTTCAGAAATGTCCGATTACCAAAGACTTTCTCCCGTGTCTTGGATGACAGTTGGATTGGTATAGCTAACGCGGTGGTATTTGAGTCACGAGCTCATCTCCCCGATGAAGTCATGGAGGATCCTTCACACCGCGGGAATAGCACGTACTCGGTCGGAGCCGCCCCCGTGACCGCGCGAGATGCTGCCAGGGCGCGAAGCATCATGACGTTGATCCACTCTCTAACAAAACAGGCTACCGTTTAATTCAGCCAATAATTGGTAGACTCCTTGAGGAAAACCTGGGGCCAGGTCGATCTCCGCGGGGTGCTGCAAGTTAAATCCTTGCCTGGCAGAACTGGAACGCTGTTCATCTTGATGGCAGCGTTGGGTAAGATGATCGACATGTTTCCGTTCTTTGTGTGCATTTGGGCCGATTTCTCTGGTTGCAAGCCAGAGGACTTGTTGGTCTCACGCAACATCCGATGATATGCGCTGCATCATGATGTCAACGACGCGGACGGGCCATTTGCCTCGCATCCTCCATCTTCCGCGAGCCGGCTTGGTACTACAGCACTAATCCCGAAACTCGCTTGAGGGTTGCCATCTTGCGAACAGTCAAAGTATCGTTTTTTCTTTCTTCTTTTACAGACGACAGTGGGAAATCGTACTCGCAATGACTACTCGCCCTGCCAGATGTGCCTGCGTCGTATCCCTGTAATATGGACTTGATCTTCTTGTCTTCCTCCAGCTCACACCGTCTATGAGCCAGCAATTATTTGTGCTCTTTGGAATGCTCATCCCACCCAGACCTCGCCCTTTGTTACCACCCATTCACACCAAGTTGGTTCACACTCCGACTAACAGCCTGTTAAACGCGCCACAATTTCCCCGGACGGAAAGGATAGCTAGCTGTGTGGAGACTCTGGAGAGCATCGTGGGGAAAGGCCCGGTAACAATTGAGACTGAATGCACACTTTCCTTAGTGCCCAAGACAAGCATCTTCGCGGCATTCTTGACTCCACCGCGATTCCTCCTCATCCTTCCATTTGCAACTTGCCCAGCTCGCAACTCAGACGTCATCAAGTGCCGTTCCATCAGCATGACCCACCACCCTCTGTACGCAGTTATGTCGATCCCCAACCGTGTGCCCGGCCACCCTCAGCTGGTTGATATGACGTCGATCTATTAGAACCGACAATTTGCACGAGTCGCCCGAAGCGCGCTGTTCCACAGACTTGGTGGCCATCCGTGGCCCAGGGTGATTATATATATGAACCTCCCCCTCGGCCAGCGTATTACTTGTTATGAGCTTTCTAGCAGCCTCAATCTCTTCCTTCGATGGCTCCCCGGAAGTAAACTGCTTTAGGTAAAGGGCATAAGCACCAACACAACCATGGCGACAGAAAAGGATTCTCGGAGGGCCTCCTCGGACGATGCCTCACGTACCGAGTTCGACCATGCTGAGCATCGCTCGCCTCATTCAGAGGAGGCTATCTTCAACAACAATAAGCCTATTTCCTCCTCGAAGGCCGCACATCCTCTGGCTGGATACACCACCATGCAACTCGCCCATATGGGTGAAAAGTATGCTCGCGATCACCAGGGCCTCACCGATGAGGAGGATATTCGAGCCTTCCGTCTCGGTGCCATCATTGCCGGTGACATGGACGTTGATGACGATCTCCAATCGCTGCGGGACAAGTATGCCAGCGTCGAGGGTCTCACACCAGAAGAAAGGACTACTCTCGTGAACGAGGTGGAGCACAAGTGGAGGAATCCTAAGATGCTCTATTTTCTTGTGACCAGTATGACTCCTCCCCAAATTGACTGCTCCACATCGTTCTAATCTAGTCTCAGTCTGCTCCCTCTGCGCAGTCGTTCAGGGTATGGACGAAACAGTCGTGAACGGCGCTCAAATCTTTTACAGACGGCAGTTCAACATCGACAGCGACAGCGACTACGATGGCTGGATCACCGGCCTCACTAACTCGGCACCATACCTCTGCTGCGCAGTCATCGGATGCTGTAAGTGTTCCTGATGTATCAGAACCGACCCCTTCGTATACTTACTTTCACCAAGGGATCACCGAACCGATGAACAAGTACTTCGGCCGCCGAGGCACCGTTTTCATCTCCTGCTGCATTTCCTTCATCACCTGCTTCTGGCAGGCCTTCACCAACACCTGGTGGCACATGTTCATCGCTCGCTTCATGCTCGGTTTCGGCATCGGCCCCAAGTCGGCAACGACTCCCATGTTCGCCGCCGAGTGCTCGCCCAAGTTGGTCCGCGGCGCCCTTGTCATGCAGTGGCAGATGTGGACGGCTTTTGGTATCATGCTCGGATACGTCGCTGACCTGGCCTTTTACGGAGTTCCTGATTCGGGCGGGATCGAGGGGCTTAACTGGAGGATCATGATGGCGTCCGCTGGTGTTCCTGCTCTCATCGTTTGCTCTCTCGTCTACATGTGCCCCGAGTCGCCCAGATGGTACTTGACCAAGAACCGACACAACGACGCCTACGACTCCATGATCAAGCTGCGATACAACAAGATCCAAGCTGCACGTGACCTTTTCTACGCTTACACGCTTCTTCAAGCCGAGTCCGCCTTGTCCATCGGTCGTGGAAGCCGTATCAAGGAGTTCTTCACGATCCGCCGCAACAGAAACGCAATGCTTGCTTCGCAAGTGGTCATGTTCATGCAACAATTCTGTGGCGGTTAGTCCTATGTTACACGATATGTCGGTTGAAGAGACTAATTAATACTCCCAGTAAACGTCATTGCCTACTACTCCTCGGAGATCTTCCTTGAGGCGGGCTTCCCAGAGAAGAGTGCTTTGGCTGCATCTCTAGGCTTTGGAATCATCAACTTCCTGTTCGCAATTCCTGCATTCTACACTATCGACACATTCGGACGAAGAAACCTTCTTTTGACTACTTTCCCGGTGAGTATTACTATTGTGTGTTCTTACCCAAGATCAAAAGGCTCATCATTTTAGCTCATGGCTCTGTTCCTCCTGTTTACAGGGTTCAGTTTCTTCATACCCGAAGATAGCAAAGCGCATATTGGCTGTATTGCCCTTGGAATCTACCTCTTCGGAATCGTCTACTCTCCGGGTGAAGGTCCTGTTCCGTTCACATACTCGGCTGAGGCGTATCCGCTATACATACGAGCCATGGGCATGTCTCTCGCAACAGCCACCACATGGTGCTTCAACTTCATCCTCGCCGTGACATGGCCGTCGCTCCAGCGGGCCTTCAAACCCACCGGAGCCTTTGGGTGGTACGCAGCCTGGAACGTCGTCGGCTTCTTCCTGGTCTTGTCCTTCGTCCCCGAGACGAAGGGTAAGACTCTTGAGGAACTTGACAACGTTTTCAACGTTCGCCTGACGAGGACAATCCGGTACGGGTGGGCGCAGTTCTTCTGGTTCTTCAGGCACTACTTCTTGCGGTCTAGCGAGCCCAAGCCCGTTGTTCCTCGGGCCGGCGATGAAGCGCACGACGAGAAGGCTGCTCTGCAGGACAGAGACACTCAGCCCAGTGGAAAGGTATAGCCAGATGCTGGTCTAGAAGGGTGTTTACCCAAAGTCCAATCATGAGAATGGGGGAGATTTTAGGTCGAAAATTGTCATATGTTCCTCAGTTATAGTGAAGGCTACTTCCTGTATGATATCAATTTATATTACATTCAATGGTTCGATTTAGGCTTGCCATGAACAGCAAAACTTTCAGTGTGGGAAGCAAAGAGCCGTAGAGTTGTTGGTCTGGCCAGGAAGAGTCAAGGTTCTTGTCAATGGTGATGTCGGTATTGTCTAACAATTGGTGTCGTAAGGTCTCAGATTCAATTCATTGATGATACTAGAATACTATCTTCATCTCTGACTAGGTCCCGAGTATGTCTTTCCCCTTTAGTAGCCTCATTGACCCAACCATCCATCAAGTCCATCACAGCTGCTTTACTTTCGCACCTTGTGCGCCCTGAGGGCCTTGCAACCACGAGGACCCCGCGAACACGCTCATCTTAGTCGTCCCTCTTGCCTGTCAGAACTTGCTAAGATGCCTGTGTTTTCTCAACAGCTCTAACCTTGGCTTTCAGGTCCCGAATCTCGAGATATGTTGCTGTGATCAGCCTCCCAAAGAAGCTCGTTGCGATTGTCTGGATAAATAGACAGAGTGCAAGCAAGAGGATTGCCATCCTGAAGTACTCAAGATCCGATGAGAGACCGTTCGGGAGAATCGCGGAGAGTTTGTCAGATATCTCGATAAGACGTTCAGCAATCTTGCTGCGCGGGGTCGTTGTGCATCACTGTTAGTGACAGTAATAGTGACGGGGTCACAGTGGCGACGACAGAAACGCTGCATGCTGCTTTTCGTTCGGAAGGGGCCTGATAGGAGAGGATGGTTCCGTATCATAATATTTTTAAGAAAGATAAAGAGAAGGGCATGGAAGTTAGCATTTGCACGGAAGTGCTTACACGACGCGGTGGTCTTTTGCTGTAGGGAGTCATCCAGGATTCGAGACAAACTTAGAACGTAAAAATGAACTTTGGCTCTTTCTCAAGTTCCTACACCTATTGCTCCACGGCCCGAACGAGATCCGTCCGCTTCCATTTTCCATCTTCTCGCGTGGTGTCTCCGGCTTCCCCATTGGGCATTTGTATTTAGTTGAGCAGGTGAAGAGCTGTCGTGGCTCTGGCAGCTTCGCCTACTACCTCACGAGTATGTCCTTAGGCCTTCCTTATGGAAAACTCAGGAGGCCCCATACCAAAGGTCACTAGGTGGATTTGTGAGGTCAACTTATACCGGCACTTTGGCGCAGCGTTATATCAAGATTTAAAACCAATTTCTTGCGCCTTTCATGATATTCCATAACTTGAACCCCATATCCATCCTTGGTCCTGCCCAACAAAGCCGCTATCTAGCCACTCACTAATGCCAAGCGACATCATGTCGCTATATACTATACTCTCTCCCGAATCCATCGGTTCTGGAGTCTCTGGCTTAGTACTGCTGGACCAATCCAACATTGGACTGTTTGGGGATATACCTTGCGAAAAGTCTTGCACGGCTTGCAACGATGAAGTATCCTCGCAACTTCCAATTAGGCTGGTTTCGGGTGTTGTTTCGGGCTCCGTTACATCGAGACTGCTAGTCGGACGTAAGTTGTCTGGATACTGTGATCCTACAATCAACGGTGAAGCTGCTTTAGAAGCCATCGTTCTTCCAGAATCTTGTGGTAGCCTCTCACCGCCTTGCTGCAGCGCGCGGTCTGCCTCTCTCGTTTCAGTACTCATCCTTTGCTCATCCGGAACATGTGGCCCAAAATCGAATATCTTGTCCATTTCTTTTCTCATGACCAGTGACATTAACTGTCCCAGGATATCAAGCCCTTGTGCGGCGACAATAGATGTTGACTTCATCTGATTCTGCATATTCATCAAGCGGTGGACTCCAATCTTTGACTCATGCGACTCGGTGCTCAGCGGGTCCAGGCTGGTCATGATGCACAGTGCAATTCCCGCGGTAAGCATATGGAGAGACACAAAGGCAACTGCATAAGTCCCTGATACTTGGTGGAAGATTGGGATAGACCCTAGTTGTGACACCTGCAGAGCTGCGTCTCGACAAGCGTGAATCGAGGACTGGAATGCGCTGGGGTGTGGGCCACGCTCTTTTGATGTTTGGAGGACTTCTGTTCTCTTAAACGATTGAAGCGGTCGGTGAATCAGGATTCTTGCGTTTTCGTATGCAAGCTTTAACGTGAGCGCTTGGAGGCAGAAAAGGTTGTCCTCAAAGGTCTGGTTGGAATCTCGCTTAGAACGGTTGTGTCTTGCAGAGATATTGTCCGAGCATTGTTTGCTCAAGTCACCTAGTCGTAGTTTGATCGGTAAGTCACCATACCAATTGAGCAGTCGTGATTCTAAGCAAGCAACCCTTTCCGCAACTCGTTCGAGAGATGCCGGCTGATGTGAGGTGGGGTTTCCGTGGCTATCCAAACTGCTTCGGTTTCCGTAGAGATCCTTGATAGCAGACCGAACTATCATTGATAGCTTTGACATAAAGCATTTGTAGGAGAGAAGAGTGGGTTCGCTAGCTGATACCCCTCGGACCGAGCCTGAGTACTCATCATAGGCATCTAAGGGTTCAATGTCGCAATCTTCATCGGATATGCTCAAGGGAAATCCATAGATCATAGAGCACAGGGTTTCAGCCTCGTAGATGGCCCACCAGCAACGTTTTCTGCCCTCTGCTGTTCGCTTCATGCGAATAATCTGGTCGGGTGTGGTAGAGTCAGGAAGCGGTAGGTTTCGATGTAGGTTGAGGGCTTGAGCAATTCGCAATCCGCATCCGCACAGAGGCCAAGCCAGTTCTGGTTCGCCCTGGTTGAGGTAGTAAGTTCCAAGCAAGACACACGTCTGCACGGTTTCTAGAGATGCCAGTGACAACATGTCCAATAGTCTCCCTCTGAGAGTAGATAGAATTTTGTCCTGCATCGTTTGCAGATCTACTCCTGGTCGATCCAGAACGGTCCTTAGGTTAGGGCTCAGGTGCTCCAGGCTAATGGCACAAACCGCGAGGAGGACACTAAGATAGCCAACATCGCTGTTGTCTACCGATGGCGAGCTTGTCGAACCAGCATATAGGTCACGAAACCTTTGCCTAAAGACGTCTTGATGGAAGAGGAGTACGAACCAGTGGATTCTGTCAAAGTAGTTTTCAACCAATAGTGAAACGACCTCGAACTCTGGGAGCAACGACATCAACTCGGCCAGACCGGCAGCTTTGGCCCGCTCGGACTTCTTATTAGTCCTGGTCTGTCGGTGCCGAGAAAGTACTCCTTGAAGTGAGTTGCCCTGGTCCCGCCTCTGGCCTGAGGCGTCGACTTCCATTGTTTGTTGCCATTGCTTTGCGGCAAAGGAAGAGGTTTTTGAGCCTTCGGGAGCGTCGGCGTCGTAATGATGGAATGCCTTCCGCAAGGTCAGTATACATGGGGGAAAACCAATGCCGTAGAACCTACTTCTTCTACGAGCATGATGGTGGAACTTGAATTCCAGGGAGTACTGATGGAAGAAGCCGAGGTAGCCGTTGGACTTGATTGTAGGGCGGAGTTTCTAGCCGCAGATGATCTTCTTGGCTCTTTCTCCGCGTCATGTTGTGTTATGCGTGGCCTCTTTCTTGCCACAGTTTGTGGTGCCGGGCTTTCAGAAGCATGCTCAAATTGGTAGACTTTCCACTTTTCTGGTTGGACAGCAACGCAGTCTGAACCAGCCCGTACGCAGAGAGTACAAGGTCGTTGTATATCGCACTTGGACGAGAATCAGCTCATGAACAATGACTCGGAGACCAGGGGCTTTGCCTTCAGTTTCTGCTTCCTACATCGCTGACAAGCACTGGAAACCTTGCCTTGACTTATCCTAGCGCTTGGAAAGGCGCTGAAGGAGGAAGCCTCCGCCATTATGTGAATAAGACGGTATAGGAGCCCCAGTTGATATTTCTCTTAAAGACTCATCTGCGTGGACACAGAAATGAGAGAAGTTGAGAACCAGGAGACATGGTCCAAGGCTCCCAAGCCCACAAACTCGCCAGAAGCTCCACCGGAACGAATTTCCGGATGCGGTATGGCCCACTTTGCCACCAACGACTAGACCTCCAGAGACAATTGCCCGTCTGCCAGTAATTAAGTAGTGATGGGTCCAAAAGATTTCCTGATGATTGTGTTCCTAAAACAAATGAGCAACCAATCACATTCCCCTACTTGCTCGATGATGTATAGATATTGATCTTGCTAGCTATGAAATATGCCACATGCGACTGTCAACAACATCGATCAAATAAATGCCAATAGAACCGGCTCAGATTAAATGATGAGATAAAAGCTATTAAACATACGCAGTACTCCATGTTTTGAATATCTGCTGCTTGAAACTATTGGCCATGAAGCCGTGCGGGAAAACATGAACGAGGGCTGAGCTCATCTGAATCAGAGTATACAACCGCTTCAACTTTCAGCTTTCAAGCCCGCTATATCCGGGACTTCAACCGGCGATACCAAGAAATGTACCCATATGTCCATATACTTCCCAGATTTGTACGCTTTCCCACTCGTTCCCATGCATGAGCCCTTATGTCCGTGACATCAACCTCACGCAACACACGTGTAACAGAGCGCCGTCAGCAGCGGACTATCAATGGACCGACAAGCTGAACTTTAAGTGTGACGTAGGCAATCCTCAAGCTGTAAGCAGGCCAATGAAGAAGAAGGGGTTGAGATAGAGGCGTAGATAATGCAGCCACATCATGCATCCTAGCCTTCAAGCCGAATGGCGGCGTTGATGTAGCTCCATGTAGCCGCATTGGAACAGGTACATGAGCACTCCGCAACCATGCAACATAAATAGCTTCCACATCCTTGGTGAGTTCTCCACATTTCCAACTTCCATTTCATACCCCAGAGCCGCTTTTCATCTGTCGCTTTCTGATACTTAGCAAACATCATGGCTACGCAATCGGGCATCACTATTGACGGCCCGAACAAGCCTTACACGGTTGTGAGCAACATTCCCCGTCCGAGTCCAGGTCCTAGACAGGTCCTAGTGAAATGCCTGGGGGTGGGAATCAACCCCGTGTGAGCCGCCCTATGCAAGCAGATCAGTCCAGTCAACTGACACACAGAGGAAAGTGAGCCTTTGCAACACCATTCTGGCCTACTTATCAACGAGTGGCCCGCCATCATTGGCAGCGATTGTGCAGCCGTTGTCATCGATGTTGGCCCAGACTGCACGAAGCTGAAGCCCGGCGACTATGTCTATGGCTGCGCGCCCCTTGGCCAGAACAGGTTTACTCCATTCCAAGACACGTTCTTGGTTGAGGAAAGGGTCTTCTTCAAGAAATCTTCCAACTTGTCAGTGGAGGACACCTGCACCATCGGCGTCGGACTTTTGGTAAGTTACACCCCAGGACCTAGCTATCTTTCCCCTGGCTTAGTTAGTCGCACTCGTCCCAAGTTCAAAAGCTGACCCCTGTATTTAGACCGCTGGACTGTGCCTCTTGGCTGGCGCAGAGCTCAAGTTGCCCGAAAATGGAAGCAAGGCCCCGGAAAAGGACGAATGGGTCGTAGTTCTTGGCGGTTCTGGGAGCGTCGGCCAGTTCGCCGTTCAGGTAAACAACATCTAATATGTCCCCTTTTGCAGTGTTCTCTGATACTACTAGATCGCCCATGTTTGCGGATACAAGGTACTCGCATCGTGTTCCCCATCCAAGGACTCGGTATGTACAGAGAAAAGGCCCGCCACTTGAGAGTATACAACAGCTCACCGACCGCTTAGGTTGCGATGGAAAATGGGGCAACCGCAACATTCAACAGCCGAGGGTCGACTGAGGAGCAAGTCGCCGACATCAAGAAAATCACAGATGGGAACTTCGCTCGAATCATTGATTCGACGGCATACGGCTACGAAGTCATGGTCAAGGCTCTAGAGGCTTGCTCGACGGCGACTACGAAATATCTGACGAGTGTGGATGACTGGCAAGTTTCACTTATTCATCACTCACAGCAGTGTGCTAACCAAGGAACAAGGTCCGAATTCAAAACACCACCCACGATCAACGAGTACCGTGCCGAGCTCGGGCATATGTGTCGTCTTGACGAGGCTCTTGGAATCGAGGTGACGAGCGCCATTACTGACTTGATCCCGACCTTCGAGACTCATCTTGCCGCCGGCACGCTGAAGCCTATACAGTACCAAGTCGTCGATGGAATAGGGTGGGACAAGGTCATCGAAGGTATTCAAGATTTGGAGAATGGGAAGGCTGTGAAGAAGATTGTTGTGAGGGTGCAGAAAGAGTAAACGAGTTAACCATCGCTCAGCCTCAAGAATTAAATAGCATCGAGGTGATTTCTTGAGGCGATCAATAAGCGAAATCATGAGGACTAATACTGTAAAATCACAGCCACTAGAAACAGCCGGGTCTTCGGATCAATCACTGCACAACTTCAGTCTCTCACTCCCAAAAGAATGATGCTCGTGGGTATAGGACCAACACGGCCCGCTAAGGTGCCGTCATCCCACGTCTCTGCTCCAGTAGCTAGGCATGACTCTTGTAAGAAAAGTGAAACACACATCTCCCGCAGGAGGGCTATAACATCTCCCCAAGTACTTCTGCATTCATGTTCGTAAAGCAAGCCAGCCTAATCATCTGCAACTCTGTTCTCTTCGCTCTTTATTCGTTCACCGGTCCTCACCGCCCCTCCTCAGCCTGAAGCTCCCTCACCGACCCTTCCAGGGGCCGGCCCGCAGGGACGCCATGCTTTTCCTCATAGTCGGCTTGAGCTATTGACAGGTCTACACCTGATGAGGGCCACACTTGGTTGACTCGGAGGCTGTGGCCAGTGATAAAACCATATGGATATTGTCTCAACATCATGCTGAGCCGTACAAGTCACAGCACTATCTAAACAACAGGTTACATTATTGTGCCAACACAGACTTACTCATACCTTGCTTGAGAATACCATTTCAATTCTGAGATCTTATCTATCATATGAAGTCTAACGGTCAATAGCAACCCCGCAGGAAAGAATGCGGGGTGCGATGAACACCGTTCTTCTCGGCGTCCTGGAACATCCTCAGCTCCTGCAGTTGATCAGTTTGGGCGTCCCTGTCCCACTCACAATCAACATCTGATTGGTTTCTATATACATCTCAGACACCAGGTGATGGCCGAGAACATGATTGTGATGTGTCACACCTTAGCTTCAATAGCTTCTCCAATAGCGGCATGCTCAGCTCGCCACTCTTTCTCGATATCAGCGTCCCTGTCTCAGATATTCTCGCGGGGTCTGCGTGAGCATGAAGGCATAGCTATGTGGCATTGAAGGAACTGCGAACTCTACTTAAGTTGACCATCCCCTATCATGCCAAAGAACCAACCGTTAGAAAGCTTTCTTTCAGACTTCGTACTCTGTTGAAATCCCAATCCAAGACCACTCAGACGATGGAGCAACAACCCATTCCCATCCTGCCAGCCGACCCAGTCGCGCAGCCTCCCCTCGGACTGCGCGCGGCATGGGCGAAGCACATCATGTACGAGTCCCTGCTCTCGGAACTCGTCTCGCGCACCGGAAAGGCCCACGACACGCTGCCTCACAAGGGCATCGCCGACCTGCAGGGCTCCAGGGGCACTCAGGAAAATTACACCGTCAACAAAGACCGCATCTGCATCGTGGGTGCCGGGGCTGCGGGCCTCTATATTGCCATGATGCTCAAGCGGCTCAGGATCAAGAACTTCGACATCCTCGAGGCCTCGGACCGCGTCGGGGGGAGGTGCTACACCTACACGTTCCCAGAAGACCAGGCTTGTCCGCATAACTATTATGATATTGGAGCCATGAGAATCCCCGATATCCCAACGATGCAGTCGTAGGCGCGCCACTTTGTCCAATAGCTTGTTTCAATCAGCTGACGCTCGCAGCACTATGAAATTGATCAATATCCTAAATCTCCAGGATAAGAAGGTGACATACAAGTACACCCTCGGTGATGAGCCATCTCTACACTGGTACTCGCACGAGAAGCAACCAGAGTAAGTACTTCTTCCCTTTCCTATGCATAGATCCTGACAGAATGGCAGCGGGAAAAAGTTCGATGAGGCCATCAAAGACATAATTGAGGGTGTCGTGAGCGACTTCAAGACTGGGTTCGATAAGCTCATGAGGGATGGCGACGACAACTACTCGACCCGGTCATGGCTGATGGTGAAGAAAAAGTGAGCTCTTGAAACCCATGTGAAGAGAAATATCGAAAAGCTAACGGTTCGGTGCAGGCTCGCATATCAGGACACCATCTCGGGCGAGGCTTCTGACACGTAAGATCCCCGCGAGAATACGCTCCTTTCACTCACTAAACACTCCCCTCAGCTCAACCGGCCTCTTCGACCAGGCATTCACCGAGACGATCTGCGACTACAGCGACTTCCAAGCCTCGAAAGACGCCAAGTGGTATCGCCTCGAGGGCGGCATGTCGGTCGTCACCGACGCAATGAAGGACCGTCTTGCCAGCACGCACTGGCCCAAGGATGGATCCTCAAGCATCAACGTCACATGCAACACCCCCGTGGTCGCCCTGAAGGACACCGGCTCCGAGATGGTCATCACCACGACCGACGGCAACGGGAAGAACGCAACCGACAGGCAGTACGACATGGTCTTCAACACCACAGCCATGGCCCCCCTGCAGCGGATGGACCTCCAGGGCCTCAACCTCCCCGACGACATCCTCACGGGCATCCGCGCTCTGAGCTACGACCGCGCCACCAAGGTCGCCATCAAGTTCAAGACGCGCTGGTGGAAGGGCTTCTACAAGGACCCCGGCGGCTTCGGCGGCGTGTCCAGCACCGACCTGCCCATCAGCAACGTCGTGTACCCGTCGTGGGACGACGGCCCGGACACGCCCGCCGTGCTGATGGTGTCGTACAGCTGGGCGCAGGATGCGACGCGCATGGGCGCGCTGGTGCCGGACTACGACGTCGTAAAGCCGAGCTGCGACGAGCGCATCGTGACGCTGTGCCTGCAGAACCTCGTCAAGCTGTGGTCCTGCGAGCGCCACCCGCCCAGCTTCGACTTCCTGTACGCGCAGTACGAGACGCACCACGCGTGGGCCTGGTCGCACGACCCGTACACGGGCGGCGCCTTTGCGCTGTTCGGGCCGGGCCAGTTCAAGCACCTGTACCCGCCCTTCCAGAAGATGTTCTGCGGCAAGAAGTTCGCCATGTGCGGCGAGGCGCTGAGCGCGCACCACGCCTGGATCTCGGGCGCGCTGGACAGTGCGTATGCCACCGTGCTGCGCTGGCTGATTGCCAAGGGAGACGTGTGGCGGATCGGGGAGTTGTTGCTGTCGGAGTTTGGTCTTGGGAAGGGCAGGCATGCAGCAGAAGTGGAAGATCTGCTGGCCATGTGGACGGTACACTACAGTGATCACGGCGAGGAGAAGCGCGCCTAGACAGAGCATCGAAGCAAGCATAAAGCGAAGAGACACAATTTGATTCATTCAGGTCAAACGGCTCTACCGAATTACTATAGGCAGACATGCTACCTTCCATGTCTGGAATCATGGATCCACTGACAGAAGAAGTCGGTGGTATAGACAAAAAAGAAAAGTTCCGAATAAAACTCGTCTCCGCCTGGATCATCCGTGTAATCCATTTTTACGAAAAACAGTTGCCAATACTGGTGCTACTCCGATTCCATGCAACGTGAGGAAAGATGGGAACGCTTCGATATATCAGGGCAGGGGTATCCGGTGTACGCTCCGAAAGGATGCGCAGGATCGTGAGGATAGGTGTAGAAAACGAGACAGGCAAGCATGAGAGGCGTCATAGTGAGGCCGGTGTCGTGAAGGCGTAATGAGTGCAGGGTGTCGTCAAACTCATGAGGGTAAGTACGTTTGCGTACGTGTCCATCGTTCTACCTCATGCTCTCCACAAGGTGAGGTGGCGTGTATGTCATGTGGACGGGGAACCAGGGTACGGAAAGCCGGGGTAGGGGGAGCTGATGCTGGAGATGGTGGGAAAGCTGGACCGGCTTTGGCGTTTGCGCTTCAGAACCTGATAGTCCTGCTTAAAAGAGGAGATGCAGCGTTGAAGATCCTTGTCGGGGTGAGGAGGCATCTGGATCTCAACGGCCTTGAGGCAGATGCGGAGGTGTTGGAGCTCATCGTCATTCTCATGCAGCTCTAGCTCGCTGATTGGATGGTCAGTAGGGGTGCATAACAGTGGTGGGTGAAGAACTCACAGATGACTGATACGGCTCTGGAGGAAGAGGATGCGTTGGGCAGCACGCTCAGCACGCTCCACGAGGAGAGAATGGATGTGCTAGGCCAGGTTAGCTTGAGCATATTTAAGGACGGTCGGGGCAGACTTACATCAGACTCTTCCTGACGAGCCTGCAGATTGGTGACCAGTTGAGAAAGCTCCTCATTGAGCTTGGTAGCCTCGGAGATGACCTTCTTGGCCTGGGCAGCCGACATGCCCTTCTTCAGAGGCGGGTCCGGCTCCGGCTCCGGCGCCGGGTCGGGATCCCTTCGGATGGATGCGGAGAGGTCCGAAAAGCGGGTTCGGAAGACGGACGACGGAGGAGAGCTAAAGATGGAGTCGGCAGGACTTCGCATGTCAAGACTCATGGGCCGCTGAGGAGTAGTGCATGGCGAAGGGGTGGAGGGAGATGAGAAGGATGCTGACTTCTTGACGACGGCTTCCTCCAGCTGGTTCAGTTGAGCGGTGAGGATGTCAACGTTGTCGTCATCCACCATGTCTTGGTCGCCGGTGGTGAGCTCATGGGCAAGCTGGCTCAGCCTCCTGGCGAGAGCATCTCGGTTGCGACGGGCAGGACGAGATATGCGGCGGGCAATGGGCGAGGCATCGCTGGGCCCGCGGCTATGGCTGTGGTAAGATGATGTTGGCCTGGAGAGCTCCCTCCTGAGTGGGCTCACGCGGCCGGTGGAGAAGCCCAAACTGGAAGCGACGCTGGGACTGGAGAGAAGGGACGGAGTCCGCAACCCCTGGGCGTCCGAATCGTGCGCAGCTTCATTTTCCTCGCTGAAGGCATTGCGATAGTCGTTCTGGTAGTCGTTGGGATAGCCAAAATAGTTGGTGGCTGGGGTGGTTGCGAAGTTGGTGATGGGCCGCTTGGGGCGGTCAGGAGTCGCAAAGATGCCAGCGACTCGGACTCCAAGGTCCTCGTCGTGGGCAGCAGAAGCGGCAGCGGCAGCGGCAGCAGCAGCAGCAAGTGCCGTGGCATGATCCTCGTCAACGGCAGCCATATCCATGACAGAGGCTGCAGCAGTGCAGGCTGCAGAGTGCAGAAGCAAATGCAAACGCAAACGGGTTTGGCTGGGACACGCGCAAGTGACCAAGCTGGGCTGACACTGACAGCTCAGAGCTCACAGAGCCTCAATGCCCGAAAATGGATGGATCAGGATTAGGTGTCGCTAGCCGCGAACTCAGAGACAAAGAAAAAAAGGAAGGGAACCGCGCCTACAACTTCCAAGCCCAGAACCCGCCCCCTTGAAACCCTGGATGCCAGCACTGAAGCGCCAGCCAGACCTCCACTGGCCTGAGCTCCCTCAGCGCCTAGCTTACGGAGGGACTGCCAACTGACTGGGTCCCGCCGCAGGGGGGAAGGGGAAAGGGGCCACCGCCTGGGAGAAAAGAAGAAGGAAGACGGCGAAATAAAAAAGAATCGGCACCGAGAAATTCCAACAAGTCAAGTGACCAACCGGGCGTGTTCCAGCTCCAGCTCCAGCTCCAGGTCTGTTGTCGTTGGGACCGTTTCCGAAGCTCTCCGATGAGCCGAGTATCTTGGTTCACGGATGGATGGAGAGAGACGCCCAGCGTGGGATGGGCAAAGGAGCGGTCGGGAGGCACTCGGCATGTGACCGAGGAGGCTGCGATTGGGTGGGACATCGAGGTGTGGGGTAGCCAGCTTTTGCAGCCTCTTAGGAAGGCGGAAAGCGGAAGGCTGGGCTGGCGCCTCTTCCTCCAGCCAGCCCTGCCAGCCCAGATGCACATTGGCACAGTCTTCAGCGTCCCCCAATAAGGCGATGTGCCAGAACGCATCCAAGCATTGGATGCATGCACTGCGCTGGAAAACAGACAAGGGCCCAAGGTGGAAGTTCCCCGAGGTGTCAAGTACCTGGTCCAGAAGAGGATTAGCTCTCCCGAGGTTATCCAGTGACCTCCGCAGCTCATTGTCTGTTGATCCCCTCCACTGTGGCTGCGCTGGGGAGCTCTCCAGCTCTTCCTGTGGAGTACAAATACAAAGTACGGGGAAGAGCGGGTTGAACTGGGTTTTGAGGCCCGTTTTTTGGTCTTCTACGAATACGGTACGCTATGCTGTCACTTGTGCGATGTGCTACAAGTCCAACGGGAACATGTCTTAGCCGACTGCTTCCCCGGGTCGATTCTCCAACTTCTCATTCACCCAAGTAAGCTAGCTAGGAGCCGTGGATAACGCGAGCCTCTCCTCTCCCCCAGGTTTTCCAGCTCTAGACTGAAGAGAGAAGATTGCGGAGGACATGAACAAGAGGGGTGGCCCGATCGATCCATGAGCCAAACGGGACAAAGCCTGATGATACATATCCGAGAGTCATCAGAAGCCAACGAAAACCAAGCAACCCTCACCCCGTGGCGCCATTCCCAGATTCCCCCGCGCTCAACCTCTGGCAGAAGAAACCTTGCTCCCTTGCTCCCTTGCTCCCCCATGCCGGTAGCTAGCCAGTCGACGACGACTCCCCGCCAACTTTCCCTCCTGCCTCGTACCTCACGTGTCCCAGGCCCCCTCTCTCTTCGGGTTTCCTTACTAGTATTCTCGAGGCATACCGGACGTGGTCAGTTACAAGGTGTTGTGTTGATGGGCTGACCGGGCTATGCCCCCCCGACGTGAGAGAATCCAGGTCTGGGTGTCTGTATATCTACCAGACATTTGGGTGTCTGTCAACAGCTTTATTAGTGAGTGACCCACAGGCTTTTGGTGACAGCTGAAGGTGAATAACCCACCACAGTCCTCTGTAACCCACTGCAATCCACCTGTGCCTTAGCGGGCAGCGTTCCAAGTTCCGCCTGCCCCGAGTCCCCCACCGCCGGCCTGTGGCCCGCGGCTCTCTCATGTGCCCTCCAAAGATTTACGCCGGACCCAATCCAATCCAATGGTCCAGATTACCGTACAGAATGACCCCAGGGAACTAATTCCCCAGGTACGAGAGCTGTGTACCACTCTAACAGATGGAGAACTCCTCCCACCCGTCCCACGCCCCCCGAAATGACGTCTTCCCTGCAATTTTTTGGAGTCCTTCGCAGCGGACGGGGTTCTCGACCGTCGTCCTCGTTTCCGGCATATCCAGAAGAGCCACTCCACTGAGAGAGCCACTCCTCTGTAGTCGAGAGCCACCCCCCACTGTACTTGGAGACGCAGCAGCAGCATCATTGCCCACAACCGAACCCTCCCGCACCTGACCTGACCTGACCTGACCTTGCTGGACCAAACCGCCGTCCCGTCCGTTTCTGATATCACTCCGGCCTAGGCCTACCTCCCGGCTCTGACTCTTCTTCCTGTTCCACATCACGCGACACCCTCGTTGCCTTTTCTATTTCCTGCTTCTTTTTGTCTTCCCATTGACGACTCTGCCGTGTTGCTGTATCCAGAGCAGTAGCACTTCACCATTGTATGCGCCACTGACGAATCGACTCGCTGCCAATCAATCCCGTGCACGCACCGGTCTGCCTCGGCTTCTTCCACGCCCACCTTTCCCGCGGGGCCGTCTTGTCTTGTCTTGATCGATCCTCACCACCATTGACTCACCTTCCTCCCCCACAAGTCTACAATACAGCTTCTACAATCCCTTCGCGCGCGCGAACCCTCTCCGCTGTCTCCCGCTCGCGCCCACCATCAATGTCGACGTCGTGAGTCCATTGCCTTGCAACTTTCACAGGCGCTCTCCGTAGCCGCCTCCCGGCGCTCCCTCCGTCCGAGCTTTCATCCGACCGAGTCCGAGTCCGAATCCCTTCCGCCGTCCCTGCCCGCCATGTCGTGGAAAGCTTCGGAGCGGTTGATGAACACCATCCGCCACTATGCCAAGTTCCCGGCCACCGGCGTCAGCCTGCGCCAGATGGTCCAGTTCGGCGAGAAGCCCTCGGTCGGTATGTTGTCGCCTCCATTGAGGTTCAGCCCGAGCCTGCGCCTGCTGGGCCTCTTCGGCCGCTGACCCGTTTCCATCCAGGCACTCTGTTCCGAGCTTCCCAGTTCCTCGCTGAAGAGCTCCCCATTCGCCTCGCCCACCGCGTCCAGGAGCTCGACGAGCTTCCCGATGGCCTCAATGAGATGCCCTCGGTCATCAGGGTCAAGGACTGGTACGCCCAGTCATTCGAGGTATGTCCGCGGCCTGCGTCATGCGCCATGCGCAACGCTCCCCTCGCCTCGCCTCGCCTCGCCTTGCCTTGCCTCCCAGACTCCAATCCCTCGGTATCCCACTCAGGTTAACCTCTTCTTCAGGAAATCACCCAGCTCCCCCGCCCAAACCTCGCCCAGGATGTACGCACCCGCCTCATGAAGCCCGGCAAGCACTTTGGCCGCCAGGCCGTTCGCCTCCCCGCAGCAACCCCCAACCCCTCCATCGACGAAGGCGAATCCTCCGGCTGGGGCGGTCTCCAGGCCGCCAATTGCAACGGCAACGGCCGCGGCAAGGCCGTCACGCGCCGCTACTTCGCCGTCGTCGACGACTCGAGCGACTGGCCCGCAGACCTCCACTTCTACAACCAACGCTTCGCCCAGACCCTGCATCAGATCAAGCGCCGTCACGATGGCGTCGTCACCACCATGGCCCAAGGCATCCTCGAGTACAAGCGCCGCCGCCAGCGCATGCAAATCGACAGCACCATCCAGTCCTTCCTCGACCGCTTCTACATGTCTCGTATCGGTATTCGCATGCTCATAGGCCAGCACATCGCCCTCACCGATCAAAGCCACCACCGCGACCCCGCCTATGTCGGCATTATCTGCACAAAGACCAACGTCCAGGACCTCGCCCAGGAGGCCATTGAGAACGCCCGCTTCGTCTGCGAGGATCACTACGGCTTGTTCGAAGCTCCCAAGATCCAGCTCGTCTGCAACCCCAACCTCAACTTCATGTATGTCCCTGGCCACCTGTCGCACATGCTCTTCGAGACCCTCAAGAACTCCCTGCGCGCCGTCGTCGAGACCCACGGCATGGAAAAGCAGGCCTTCCCCGTCACAAAGGTCATCGTCGCCGAGGGCAAGGAGGACATCACCATCAAGATTTCCGACGAGGGTGGCGGTATCCCACGCAGCGCCATTCCCCTTGTCTGGACCTACATGTACACTACTGTCGACCGAACCCCGAGCCTGGACCCGGACTTTGATAAAAGCGATTTTAAGGCCCCCATGGCCGGCTTCGGCTACGGATTGCCCATCTCCCGACTCTACGCGCGCTACTTTGGAGGCGACCTGAAGCTCATCAGTATGGAAGGGTAAGTTTGGCAGCGGGCACCTATGCATCAAACATCACTAATTATTTCCCTCTCTTCAGATACGGCACCGACGTCTACCTACATCTCAACCGCCTCTCCTCCTCCTCGGAGCCTCTCCAATAGCAATTACACACCGCCAGCGCATCTTCAATGCCCCTTATCCTCCGCAAACGCCTCAAAGATCGCCATCGAGAGGTCTCAGAACGGAAGCAGGTGGGCGATGCCGAGGCGGTGGTCAACGCACCCCCGCGAAGCAACTTTAACAGTCAAGAGGAAGTCTAATACTGAGGTTTCGACAACGGCGGATGGGGAAATTAACGAGCATCGGAAAGTTGGATACATACTTACATCTTGAGGACATCACACCGAGTCCCCCCAACATACGAAGGAGGAGGAAATATATGCACATCGCAACGATGCGTAACGCCCGCCACGTTCAATATAACGAACAGGCCATGGGCAGCGAGCCGCAAAGGCAGTGTACGAGCCAGCAGAGCGCAAAACTACTGCGCCTGCATATTATATGAGGAGGATTGCAGATCACAACTCCCCGCAAGGAGGGACAGTTGATAGCGGCGGCGACGGTGGATGGTACTAGGCCCCCCGTGTATGATGGATTGGCAATGGACTTCCCACAGAGGGAACACTACGAATTTTGGCCATGGGATATGGGCACCGGACATGGGATGGAGGCACCTCTGTTGTCAGCACGCATGCACGCATGTATATGGAGAAAAAATCCTCTACGGGAGTCGGGTTCATGGGTAGGAAATATCACTGCGTATTGTTCTTTTTCTTTGGATACAGCTACAGTCCTGGGCCCGTGATTCGAAGTTGTGATGTGACATGAGGCGAGGGGCGGTCAGTACCACCGCATGAGAGAAGTATTGAAAACGAACGCATAACTTTTGATTCAACTCGCTGATTGAGACGGTCTCAGCTGCGCTGCCTGAACCTAGGTATCAACCTGATTCCCAATGACCAACCAGTCACCTAAACCGCATTTTCCACCAGTTCCATTGGCGAAGTCCTCCCCTACACATGCCAAAACCTGCAGCCAACGTCAAGGCTCGTCTCTCACACGTCCAGGGCTAAAGCGGTCTCCATGTGTTCAAGTATCGCAACGATTTCAACACAAACACGCATGCATTTCGAAAAGCCAAAGGCAAGCAAACCCGCAACCAAAGGGCATGATTGTAGCCCTGGAGCTTTGACCCAGCAACGCCAGGTCAACCATGGGCTGCTTCATGCAAAATCAGACAAGACAAGTTGGAATCTTCTGAATCATCCAATCCACTCAACTCAATAGTCCGAATCGTCTGAGTCGCAATAGTTCATCCTGCGCTGTCTATCAATATCAGGGTCAATGTGCCGAATCTTAGTATGAGTGAGGATAGGCTGCTTTTTCAACTCCGCCTGGGGGATTTTGCACTACGGGCTGTTAACATTCCAATTCGCGTCAATAGAGAACCAGACTTACATCGCTAGCTTTCGCCCATCCACCTTTTCCTCCTCTGGTTTCGGGTATTTCGACCGGGGTAAAATCCCACTCACCGATAACGTTGGGGTCGTCATGAACGTGTAGCTTACTGCTCGATTTACTCGAAACAGCGCTGGAGTGGGACGAGTTTGTTGGGTCCTTGACACCTTGGTGTTTATTTCCAGTGCGGTCCCAAGCGTTGAAAGGAATCTGACGAGATTTCTCCTTTTGTTCCTTGTCCTTGCGGACAGTTGTTGCGGTCGAGACACTTTGCCCAGAACGATCCCGACCCATCAAATGGGGCGGAAGCTGCGCAGCACTTCGCGATGAGCCCGTCACCTCTGACGCGCCCGAGATCGATCTCGTACCCGATGGCCTACCTTGAGGCACACCAGCCAAGTGTGGGGGCAGTGCTCTGGCTGAGGCCGTCGACTGTCCGGACACACTCGCAGTGTCAGGCTTGGATTGCCCTTCGGCGGAACTTTGGGCAAGAACACTTGACAGTATGGCGCCGGCCTCGGTTCCCGACAGGCCAAAAAGATCCAGGTCTTGCAGACCGAGTGAATCCAAGCCACAGATGGGTGCCTAGGTTTTAGTTAGCAAATGGAAGGAAGTCGTGGGAGAAATATTACCCTGGGCAAACCATCGTCCTCGAAAAAGTCTGCATTGTCGGCGAAATCTGACTGCCAAGGGTCTACTTTCTCCTCTTCGGCAGATATATGGCCGGTCTCCAGTGGCAGAGGCGTAACTGTTGGCTCCTGTGTCTCTGTCCAGGCAACGCATCGGACGCAGGTCTATAACAAGTTAGTGGTGACCAAGACTCCTTTCGAAGATCTCACATAGTCCTCTTTCTTCAAAGAGTTCTTGCTAAACTGGTCTCTTGGCTTTATGAGACAGCAAACTTCACATCGCAGTTCGGAGCGAGAGTTGGAGGCATGCTCGCGGCACGTCATCCCGGAATGGGCCGCGTCGATTTTGCGTCTGTTGCCGATTTGGTTTTGAATCAACTTTTGCTGATTCTGGGAGAACCCATCGAGAGGCTTCCACTCGCCTCCGACCTTGCAACGGAACCTTGGCGGTATCAGCAACGTAAGTCATCGAGGATGGGTACATTGAACTGACCTTGTCGGAACTTCTGCGGTGGTTTTACTGGAGTGCTGTGGTGAGAATTGCTCACGTTCAGGGTCACGGGTAACTTACGGCTGGAAACCGCCTTTGTTCTTGTTCGGGGCCATTTTGACGCCGTTTCACGGGGTAGAATGCGAGAACACGGTGCACCGAGCTCGGCGAGACAGGGCGAGGGAGGTAAGAGAAAGTTTGGATGCTAGTCACTTGACAGGGAGGTTAGATCAGCGGCGAGACCAGGCGTCGCTCGGGAGAGTGAAGAGGCGGAAAGAGATGTTTGACTGATGTGAAGAGGTGACAAAGTGTGATCTGGAAAAGGATCCTAAGGAGGAAGGCAGGGAGGAAGCAGACCTAAGATGTCAGGCCCCCAGACTTTGTCAACCTACACGGCAGGAACCTAAGAGACGGTGGCACCTATGACCAAAGCAGGGCGAACCTGACTCCAAGATTGGGATGCTTGTCTTTCACGGAAAAGTAGTGACGTGTAGGGATTCAGTCGAGATGATGGTGGTCTGCAACACGATGGGGCGAAGATAATGTGCGGGTTGAAGAGTTGGGGGGGAAGGCAAGGGCAGTGGAAGCTTAGGCTTAATGTAGGAAGCTTCTTGATGGTGATTCATTGTTATGGCTTCATCGCCCAATCCGACGCCTCGTGTTTGACCACCATCGGGTTTGTGCATGGCCATTGATACAGCGCACGATGGTTGGTACGTTGTTGAAGCAATCACCAGTGAGGATGCTAGCAGCCGTTGGCAGTCCTTCTCGTAGACCACTTACAGACACAGAGTTTACGTCGACACAATCTCAAACCCACCAATAGTCATCGTATTGTCCTTGATAGAATTAACGCACAACACGCAAGTCCTCGTCACGACTACTTAGTCAATAGCATTGATCAGTCAGGTCAAACGTCCGTGACGTATGTCTTCTTGGAGGATAAGTATCATTGGCACCATGATCCCTTGAATCCTCAAGTCTGAACAGAGGTTTCATTCGTAATTCTCATTCTATTACCTACCCACTGGTAGTCATTGCTTCCGTTGGGTTTAGGAGTTTGCTCACGGTACCTTACATTGGGTATTGATCTCCACTCTTTGTGTTTGTAATGTTTTACAACAGTCAACAGTTGGCTAACACTTGCCGATTTACCAGCATCGATCTTCTATCGCCACGTCTCGCATGAACCAACTCCACTACGCAAAAGATATTCCCCATCAGGATGACCAAAATATTAATCACAAGTTTCCGTTAACGGGGCATCAGTCCCATTAGCCAGCATGAAGCTCCGCAAACCCCTGCGTTCACCGCCACCTACCCTACACAATGGGCGAGAAACTCTGCGTTCACCGCCCCAAACACAAAGAGAAAAACCGAACCACCCCGGCGCCGCCCAGCTTAGCTAGCTCGCTGCACAACCCCAGACGGCCAACTGGCATGCTTCTCGACTTGACCATTTAGGGAAACCCCTCAGAGCTGGTCAAGGCGGTGCTGCGTGGACTCGGTGGCGGGCAAGCGGGCTCTAGCCAACGACGCGAGGCGCCAGTCCCTAGGGGTTGGGCGCCGCGAGGATGAGGACCAAGAGCGACGTAAAGAGTCTGGGCGTGAGCCGGTCTGGCGGCTTGATGCTGCACCAACCCGGTAGCCTGCGGAAGCTATTGGTATTTTTGCCATGCCCGTACACGAGGGCTCTGCCAGTGGCAGGCTCACCAGACATCTGGATGCAAGCAGTGCTGATCTCAAAGAGTTGATCACGCCATGCCAATGCAGACTGACCTGGTCCTTGGAAGAGGCCTTTAACTATTCGCCGCCAACTTCCTGCTTCGCGAGATACACAAGTAGCCTGCAACAGCCGGATCTGCGAGAACCGCTCATGCAATCGTACTTCGAACGAATACTCCCGGGCTACCGCACGGTGGACTCTGTTTCTGGTGGATACGGTGAACGAACGCGGGAATCTCCATGCAGACGCGGATCCCGCAGCTACGAAAGCTCGGGGTCTAGACCTGAAAGGCTGGCCACCCGAACTGAGGCAAGACGAGGTTCAGCCTACCGCCCGAGTGTCTGGTGATGACTAACCTGGCGTGGTTGGTGAATCCGGGGTAGACAGCTTGATAGCTCCATCGACGCACCACTGCCGGCTACGGGATTCCTCTTCGGAGACTGGTGAGTCGCTGTCGAACGACCAGCCTGCCCCTGTAAAAAACCTGATTTCTGATGCCAGTCCTTGTGAGAAGACTGAGACAAACCTGTTCTAAGCCGTCCCCGATAGGCCGATCATTAGAGGGTATTCTTTAGGCCGCAAGCTGGAACCCTGATGTGTCTCCCGGGAAGCCCGTAAAGCATCTGCCTTCCCTGAGCTGTTTGCCGACTTTGGAGCTGGGCTCCGTTAAGCTCAAAGCTGTGTCAGCAGCAACGTTGATCGACAGCCGCTGCGATCGCTTCCGTGGTCTCGCATAAAATGACCTGGATTAATGGCGATCTTTGAACTGCTGGCAGCTGATCAAGTTCGGCTAGGATCGACAGCCCATTGCTAAGGGTGAGTTGCGTGGATGTCAGATTTGCCACATTCGTACAATCCGGACCAGCGAGCATGGGCACGGTGTTCTGTTCGCCAACTCAACGCCCAAGCGAGAGGGGAAAACGAGGCTCGTCTTCGGGGGCGACATGGCGACGCGTCCGGGACTGAATCACCTGGGATTTTGCAACTTTCATAGCCCTGGGGCCAAGTCGAATGAAAACCTAGGCTTTCTCGCCAAGTCCCCAACGACGGTCCAGAGGCCAGCCCCAAAAGTGAGACCTCCCCCCTGATATGTCGATCACTAAACTGGCGGACAAAAAGTACGAATGGTTCCTTTGGAAAAGCACGCGGTAGATGCCACCGTGGGCCGTGATCATCGACACCGGACGGACATATTGGACGCTAGAGGCCCTTTCCAGGGCTCGAGGCTCGTCGACGGACGGCGAGTGGGGCACACGGGGCGTCCCATCGGGAAGCTCCCTTGGCTGCGTTCTTCTCCACACCTGTCAGTGGTGATTACTACGTAAGTACTGCGTAAGGTACAGTACGAAGTACATAGACTATAGCTACGTTCCGGAGGCTGGGAAAGGACGTCGAGGAAGTCGACGCTTTGTTGACCAAGGAGCACGGGTGGCGGGTAGCCCGAGTGCTGGGAACGTGCGGCATTGCTAAGGGACCGCCACCACGAGGAGCGAGCCAGAGAGGCATTTTGATACTGGAATTGATCCCCCTCCCCTTTCGCTGTAAGGGACTACGCGAGAAAAGAAAACTCTGCGTCAACAGAACGCGACGAGAAGCAAAGGAGAGCAACGCGTAGTTGGTTGCCAGAGTGAGAAGACTGCAACGGCGCTGAAGCTACTGCACCTAACCACACACACTCAAGCACAATCATGCATAATCAGGCACATCCAGGCACAGACATGCTGTAAGGGCAGAGCCCGCCTCAAATTCTCCGACCCACGAGCTGGAAAGTCTTGAGAGGAAGAAACGAAGGGTATTGCCTGCACGGAAAACAGCCGTCCTCTTGCCGCCCTTAATTACTCCCCCGACTCCTCAGATCGTATTATGCAGCGGCATGCCGCAGACGTGCGTATCCCGCAGAGGGATCTTAATTACACCGTACAGGACCCCTCCAGCCACCACCGGCTGAGATGCGTGAACGGGCCTCGACGAGGATCTTAGGCGTACCTGTGCGCATGAAAACCAATGTCGCGCAGGGAGCTCCTGGGCGTAATTCCGGGGACGGCGACGACGCTGCTGCCACGGGGTGACGCGAGAGCCTGGCTCTAGCACGCGGTTGTGAGATTTGACGAGGGAAACGGGCTTGCCATTCGCATAAACGTTAGGATCCCTCATTAGGTCCCCGCCTGCTCTCATCCTGCTGCTGCTCTATTTCTGATCCGATGGTTCCTGGGACAAGGTCCGAAAGACGGCCGTACCCATTCATCCATCTCGCACACGCGCGGGCGTGGGCGCGTCAGCAAAGTAGGTACAGGCGCAGCTTAGGCCAGACCCCATTGCGGCGGTTCCTCGCGGGCTGTCATGTTTCAAGACTGGGAGACCGGCCTGCTTGCCGGCCGGCGACGAAGAGCGCAACATGGGAATTGGAGGGGAGGCAACCAATGCGCCCCAACCGCGTTACAAAGCAACTGGAGAGAGGGAAGAGCTGGAGGGGGGGGGGCTCTGAGAGCTGTGTGGCGACATGGCATGAGAGCATAACGGCAGAGAGTGATCGACGACCAGGGCGTCCAGTCTGTTGGGGGATGACTGATCTCGGCCGGGGTTGCACTTCTTCGAGAACGCGATGCCCAGCCTGTCTCGTAACATGACCTTCCATCCTGGGAAATATGGTCGAAGCCTGTCTTCCCGGTCCACGACAGGGCAATCTCCGTGTCCCGGAGCCAATGTTTCCTTTGTATTGGGACCAATTCCCGGCACTATTACTGAAGCCCCAGGGTCCCGAGTATCGACTGTGCGAAGCCGCCAGGCTGCGTCTTTCACGGATGGGGTGCAGGGCGGGAGGAGCAGACGGATCCAGGGTTATTTCGAGATGCCTGCCGGGGGCGGCCGGGTACCTGCCACCCTATGGACGGTACCAATGCAGGCACGCATCATTCCAGTCGCATGGAAAAAGTAGCGCGGATGTTTGCGAGTTCTCCCAACTCGCAGCTGGTGGTTGGCTTCTGGCTGATTGATCCGTCACGCCCCTGGGCGGGCGGCCCCACACTCCGGAGGCTGGCTCGAGGCCCGATGCCTTCACAGAGGTTGGCGTCGTCTCAAAATGCACCCACGACTTCGCGGTCCAGGTTCCGGAGAGGATGGGATGGGATTGGGGATTGGGGATGGACGGATGGATAGGGATAAAAAATGGGAAGATCAAACCCCTGGGGAGAAAGTGGTCTCAAACAATTCCAGTATCGTGCCCATGCAAGCACTTTGAGTGTTGTTGGGGTGGACTGCAGCAGCCGATAGGTCCGGGGCACGCACCATACTGCTGTGTTCCATTCGTACCTTACCTGAGGTACCTGAGGCAATACAGTTGCGGGAGCTGAGCTGTCTGGCCTCTGGAACAGGATTGCGTCCCATGATGGAAAAACGCCTGGGGCATTGATCCGAGGCGGCGGAGACCCGCGGTCTGGTTCCTGCAGATCCCTGTCGGCCGAGGAATGCTGGAACAAGGCCGGCCACGGGACGGCCGTTGATGCCCTGTCAAACTCTATGGAATCCACGGTTTTCGATGGGCCAACTCAAGTCTTAGTGCGTAGTACGGAGTAGTCATCCGGAATTTATGTCCGGAATTATGCCCTGGACCGGAACTGGATAACTCGCACTGCCAGCGCCCGTACACGTGTGTGACAGGGGAGGCTGCGTTTCGGATATGCTGCCATGATTCATTACAGCACCCAAAACCACAAGCCTGCTTTGCTCCAGCTTTCTCGCCAACGCCTCCCGCTCCCGCACATCCCGCACTGTAAATGCGACAGACGGGCACCCCATTGAATTGGACACTGGGTTTCTGTCATTGAGTCGTGACACTTCAGAGAGGCATGTCATTCACATTCCATCCCCTCCATTGCCATCCAACCATCTCTCCTCCCCTCCCCCTTTTCCTCCCCAGGTCCCTGGACTCTCCACCGTTACAGAGGCACGGCCAGGGCCACAGGGCCGTTTCGAGGCTAAACAGGCAGTTTGATTACAGCCCCCCGGCGCCCGGCCGCTGGATGACGGGCTCGTAGAGGGCACGCACCACCACACAGAGGGTGGCCAACAAGGAGGAGCCCTCCCAAAAGAAAAGCCGTGGATTGCCCATCCAGTACTTCGTGCAAAGGGACGACCAGAACAAAGGGTCGTGGAGGGGCGGCCCCGGGAGCCAATTCATGCGACCCGAGACGCTGAAGAAGGGGCCCCGCCTTGTCCGGCCGTCCATCCTATCCACCAAAGGGACTTTCCAGTAGAGCCAACGACTCAGGCTCTGAAGCAAGGCCCTGAAGGAGAGGCCGCGAGAAGCCTTCGGCAGACGCCAGGCGCTCTTGGGGTTGGCCCGCTTGGCGGCCCGCTTGGCATTGCCGCTGGATGAGGATAGGACCGCCCTACGAATACGATACGCGCGAATGGGAACCGCGGTGACGGGGCCGCGGAAGCGGAACGGGGGAGCGGGTTGGCAGCCTTGTCAAGGCGGTTGCGCGTGGGAACGTGGCCTTGTGCGCGCGAGAGAGCAAGGCTTCTCATCCGTCCTCGTCTCATTCTCGGCCTCTGACGGCAGTGCCTCCGGACGGACGCGCAGAATCGTGTACAGTACCGGCCGACGCGATCGGAACGGGACAAGGACGAAGGAACCGATGGAGTCGCAATGGAAGCAAGCATCCCGGGATCGATAGATTGGCCTTCCCACTCTCATCTCTTTCATCATCTCACAGCAGCGGCCCTGTTCCCAGCGCGCCGCGGCGACGCCCTCACTGTCCGCTAAATTGCCTCCAGGCGCGCCTCCGTCTCCTCCGTCCCCCCGGGCGCACCCCAAATTGTGCTAAATTGCATGGGGTCCCGGTCTAAACGGAAAGAAGAAACGAAGGGGAACAAAGAGAAGAGAGGAAATCGACTTGTTCAGGCCTGGCGCCGCCCCGGGAGCTGGGTCCCGCTAGCGAGATTAGCCCTTATGGGTGACCAAATCTCTCATCTTAGCTTGTCCGTCAGAGGTCGCCAGTCCCGTCGCTTGAACAGTGTAACTCAACCGCCGCTGGCTGGCACTGTGACGATGCTCACGATGGAAAGCTTGTCGGGGGCTAGAAGCTTGGGGAGCTGTGACGCCCCGGGTTCCCATTCACGCATTCACGCACCCGCTCATCCATTCATCCAGCCGCTCATTCATGCTAGCGAATGCTTTGTGCCTGGGTTCGACCTGTCGAAAACCCTGGATTCCCAGCCCAGCACGCACCAGCACCAGCACCAACACCAGTCCGAGCCCTCAGCCAAAGCCCAAGCCAAAGCCTAAGCCGAAGCCAAAGCCCAACAGGAGACCAACCCCCCGTGATCCATCCCCCAACCCCATGCCAACCCAGAAATCCTCCCATACCAACGCGTCCGCGTCGTCGCAGTGAGCCATACGGAGCTGGAGGAGGCCATCCATCTTGTTATCCAGGGTTGGTCCTCTGACCTTCTAACTGGGCCCTTCTGACCCCCCTTCCTCCTCTTCCAGCCAAGTTTTGATTCTAGATACAGACCGACATCCCGTGTAGGTATTCCGGCACTGTATCCGTTCGAATACATCGCGATCGGTGTTCATTCCCTCCCGTCCTGGGTGATTCCTTGTCTCCATCTGCGACACGCTGGGTCTTTGCGCATTCATGGACCATCGCTGGGAATTCCCCACGTATGTGACAAGGACTCTCCCGACCCGATCTGAGCCTCCGCTCCCGTCGCACGCACCTTGTGGCTGGATCATAAATGTGGCACGTCACTGTTCAGATTAGCTGGACTTGGAGGAGAGAATGCAGCCCGAGTCTGTGCCTCTTCTAGGGTCTTTGTTCTTTGCTCTGTGATACAGGTATTCTATTCGTATACTGCTGGTACGAATACTGCTGGCTGCCCGTGCAGGGACAGCCTGAGAGGGCTGCTGGATTTGGCTTAGTACTGTGCGTACCACGCCATGAGCACCGTGCTGGATCACACACTGCTTGCTCAACTGGGCCTTACCACCATTTCCACGGGACCCCTTGTAGCCAGTCACCCAGCTAGCGACCACTGGAAGTGGGGATGGATACTTGCTGGGCGCTGGCCCATGCCTTCTTTAGGCCCTCTTTGACCCTGGGCCAGTTGTGGCCCTTGGTCCCTCGTCACCTCCCCACCTCTGGCACCCTGGGCCATCACAGACAGCCCCAGGGTCTGGGCGGACGGGACGGGCTCCAGGAGGATTGTACCTCGGGTAAAGTACCGCTGTACGAGAGGTACCTCTTCGCCCAGCCCTCGCCCGGCAAGGGAGTAGGTTCCCCGGGAGGCTGAGGTACGTATCTTCCGCCAGGCTCACAGTCTCGTCGGTTACTTCTTCGCCTGAGCTGTCGCCTTGCTCGCTGCACTCCACTGCCTCATCGCCGCCCACACCCCCGTCCCCATCGTCCCCGGGTGGAAGAAAGAGAGGGCCCCCTGTCTCACGTCTCCTGGACAGTGGACGCACCACCACTGCCCCCCACTACGCACCGCTGTGCGGCGACTGCGCACCTTGGCCCTCTGCTGTCTGCCCTCTGCTCTCTCTGTGCGCACACTGGCAACCGCACTGAGCTGCACCACACCCACCTCCAGGGCTCACTCGCTGCATTTCTTTGCCCTCCATCTCTCGCTCACCTCACCTCATCCGTCCTTCTCTCACCTCTCTTCCTCTTCAGCTTATCCCTTTGATCCCTTCCCTTCCTTTGTCACTCCCTCCCTCCCTTCCCTTCCACCGCGCAGACATCTACAACACAGCCTCGCTCTTGCCGCCGCCGGCACTTGGCTCCCTGCCCTAAACATTTTCTCTCTCAGTCAGCACGGATTCCCGCTCAAAAGCCTCCCCATCCCAATAACGACAGTGCCCATTCCCACAAGCCGGGGGCCCATCGAAGCACTAGTGGCCTGAGGATCCCACCCCGATCGGCAGGTTCAAGCCACTCCCCCCTGGCCTGGGCAAGAGCTTTCCCTCTCCTTTTCGTTAATATCGACTCTATCCACTCTGCAATCACCCTCACTTCAGTCACTCCTTTTGCCTTTCTAGTCCTTCTAGCGAACACCCCCCTCTATCGTCGCCTCGTCTCCGTCTCAATCTCAATCTCTCTCTTCCACTCTCGTTCTCATACTTCACATCATTCATCCTTTCTCCTCCCTCGCCCAGGATTCGCTCACTCTCGTCCACGACAACGCCGCCATCACTTAACGGCCAACGTAAAAAGTTCGACACCACTTCAGCTTTCAGCTCAGCTCCACGATTCGCATGCACATACGACCTTACCAGCTCGCCCGCATATTGTTCACAACAGCTTCCACAATCTGAATGCACCGATAAACCCTTCGTCAGCTCTTTGACAGAGCTGGTTTCGGCTCTGATTAAGTACTTTCCATTGCCGGTCGATGTCTGGACCCCAAGGACAATCCTAACGCCGTCTACCAGGATCTCTGCTCACCCACGAGTCTCACCTACCGTTTCGAGCCAGAGTACTTGATCGCAGCTCAGCAATAATGACTGTCGTCAACGACCTCACCCATCGAGGGGCATCCGGAAACCCCCTCACCCTCGAGGACCGATTTGAAGTATTGAAGGAGATTGGTGATGGCAGCTTTGGCAGCGTCGTTCTGGGTAGGGTCAGGACGGCGGGTGCCAATGTTGCCCGCCGAGGAACTGTGGTAAGTACCAGGCCTGCAGTCTGTCACTCAACCGTATTCGTAACCATCCTCTAGGTGGCCATCAAGACGATGAAGAAGACCTTTGAGTCTTTCCAGCCATGCCTCGAGCTTCGCGAAGTCGTCTTCCTCCGCACTCTCCCGCAACATCCCCACCTTGTGCCCGCCCTCGATATCTTTCTGGACCCGTACAGCAAGAAGCTGCACATCTGCATGGAGTATATGGAAGGCAACCTCTACCAGCTGATGAAGGCCCGAGATCACAAGTGCCTCGATAACGCCAGCGTCAAGAGCATTCTATTCCAGATCATGCAAGGTCTCGAGCACATCCATTCTCACCACTTCTTCCACCGCGACATCAAGCCCGAAAACATTCTTGTTTCGACCTCATCCCACAGCGAATCCAACAGCTCGTTCCGACGATACTCGTCTCTCGTCACTCCTCCTTCAACTCCCCCAACATACACCGTCAAGATCGCCGATTTTGGTCTCGCTCGAGAGACGCACTCCAAACTCCCGTACACCACCTACGTGTCGACGAGGTGGTACCGAGCCCCGGAAGTTCTCCTACGAGCCGGGGAATATTCTGCTCCTGTTGACATCTGGGCCGTTGGCGCCATGGCCGTCGAGATTGCCACATTGAAGCCACTGTTCCCTGGCGGAAACGAGGTGGATCAGGTTTGGAGGGTTTGTGAAATCATGGGAAGCCCCGGAAACTGGTACAACAAGGCCGGTGCTCGCGTGGGTGGAGGAGAGTGGCGTGAAGGCACTAGACTGGCCGGGAAGCTCGGCTTTTCGTTCCCCAAGATGGCTCCCCACTCCATGGATACCATCTTGCAAACGCCCCAGTGGCCTGCGTCCCTCAGCCAGTTCGTGACCTGGTGTCTGATGTGGGACCCTAAGACGCGACCAACTTCATCACAGGCCATTGCCCACGAATACTTCCAGGATGCCGTCGACCCGATGAGGCCGAAGTCTTCCGCCTCAAGAATCCTCGGTAGAAAGCATTCGGATCTCAACCGCAGCACCAAGGACTCCATTACCACTACGCCAACATCGTCTTCCAAGCAGTCCTGGTTTCGCAAGTCTCTCATCGGTCGTTCTGAAAGCACCGAAAATGCCACAGTCCAGACACAGGTCAAAGATGCCACTTCTCCCCGACCCGTACCAGTGCATGCGACAAGCAGCGCCGATGTCCAGGCACAGGCGAATGCCAAACAGCGCGCCGGCGCTGGCAAAAGGACTACCTGGACAAACGGTCCCTCAAATGTGGCCCCAATGGCTATCCTGCCCACGATCAGGCCAATATCACCGATGTCCGACGCTGTAAATGCCCGCGCCAATAACGGTTACAACGACTCGTACGCTAACGGACATGGCCAGGGGAAGTCCAAGAAACTTGGCCGACAGCTGTCTGTTGCATCGAGCACGAACAACTACACCGAAATGCACCGCCAGCAAGCCGAGCGCGCCCTTAATGGAACCTCTGGACTGGCATCGCCTCCTAATGGCCAAAAAGAGAGCTTCTTCTCCCACCTTCGCAAGCGCGCCAGGCGATTTTCCGGGCGGCACCAGACCCCAGTCTCACCATCATATGATGACATCGAGGCCCAGGCTGGATGCGGTCCTTGGGCCAGCAACCGATCTTCCATGGTCATTGACCAACAACAGCAGCAACAACAGCAGCCAGTTTCAGCAGCTAAGTCCGAGGTTTATGAGTCCCTGGACAAGGCTCTCCGGGACGTCCAGAACAACCTGGAATCCCGTCCTCCCGTTCCTCCCGTCCATCAACTCTCACCCACGAGCAACCTCAAGCGACATCACTCACTTCCTCACACCCAAGCGCGATCTGTGGATAACCTTATCGGCGCTGCGCGCACTGGACCCATCTCTAGCCGAACGCGACGAGCCCACGCTACCCACGGCGTTCACCAATATGAGGCCCCTGATGAGGAGGATGAGCTGCTGGACGAGGCCATGTCCTCACCCCGACGCCCTGTGAAGCAAAATCCAGCCAAGCCTCTGCGACAGTCGGCTAGCAACTTGGGCCTCGCAAACCCCTATCCCACACCCTCACCATCGGCAAGCGGAAACCAGGCGCTTTTTCGGGACGGCCACGAGGCTGTGACGCCTAAACCACTCGACCTCAGCAAGAAGGCCGAGGGCCAATACAAGTGGCCTACACCTCCGTACGAAGAGAGCGAGTGGGCAGCGTCAGCAGCTGCCAGCATCTGGGCTGCCAGTAATCGATTTTAAACGTCTACGCATACGGGACAGTCCCGGTACGATCACGTTCAATGGAGTGGGAAAAAGTCTTTGGCGTATCGCCTCGCATGGTTACGGTGTTCGGTGTTGGTCTGGAATGCACAGCCTTTCTTTTATCTTCGTCTTTTTGGCGGTCCGTTTTGATTTGGCATCCGGCTTTGCTCTACAAATTTATCCCGCTTCGATTCAGCAACCCTTCGACACTTTCACCAAAATACCCCGGCCCAATCGGCGCTGCTTGCTACTCATTATTACCTACCACTTCCTTACCCTATTTTTTCCTTTTCATTTCAGACGCCTCGAGTATCAAATACCCCCTATAGACCGAGACTGGCAAGCTCAGCCGCAATTTGTTTGAAGCAAATACTGCATCTCACCGGACCAATTTCTTTCCTTTGTCAACTATATAAGAGGGAGGACTGGAGTATGTGGTGCCTTGGCTGGACATGGACCGATCATGTCCGTTTCATTTCGATTTTCCTTTGGCGATCACAGAAAAGGGACAAACAGGACACCTCCATTGTGGAGAGGTGGCGGGGGTGCACCATTGTTTGCTTATTGAAGAGTGTTGTATAAAAAAAACTCCCAGGCCAGCGAGCATAGTACTATTTATCATTCTCATTCTTATTTGTTCTTTGTCACATTGTTGGAAGAAGTACCACGGTATCATCGATTAGAAAGAGATTCCCAAAGGCCAGGATGCCGGACTGAATAGTTTGCAATATAACGGTCGACGACTACGGTACATAATACTCTGGGATGTTTGTTTGGAGTAGCTTGGGGTCAAATTAAGGGCGGGAAATGGGCTGTACCTAGCACGACTGCAATGGAGGCTTGGTTAATGTATTGGGATTGGACAATAATTCACTCCTCTATTCGTACTTGCGTCATGATTCATATTGGTTCCTAGTGTGGTCTCAGTTATCGGCAGGCCACGCCACATTGTGATGTTGTAACTCAGCGACGACGTGTTGTCAACGGTCAGGGAGGGATCGGGACCCGCAAGAGCGTGGAGCTGCCGAGGTCCTTGTGATGGAGAGGATCTGAACCAGATAAGTGAAATGTGGTGCTGGAAAGTCGGCTCATGCTAGGAAAATCTAGGCTCCCGGAATTGAAGCTATGTAGGAGTGGGCAGGTGTCGAATTGGGTTTCTGCCGGGGGAAATGGTAGTGCAGAGGAGAGCCTAGAGGTGGCTGAGAAGCAGATGTGACGGAAACGAAGACAAAGGGGGGAGATGGATGCAACGCAAGACGGTCCAAGTTGGATGCCTGGCGGCCACCGGTGCAAGCATGTAAGGGACGTTTTGAAGGAGCGTGGCTGGTTGATTAGGTAGGGAGAGAGAGGTTCCTGATGACGTCGGAAAGAGGACAAGGCCTAGGTTCTGGCGGTGGATCTGCATAAGCATGCATTGGCGGGGGATGAATTCCACAAGGCGAAACTGCAATGTGCCCGGAAGATAGACAAATGACTTGCGTTTGTTGCCAGACCGGTCTTTACAGAGCGAGTCTCTCGCTCCCTGAGAATTAGCCTAAAGCAAGCCGAGGCGGTAGTCTAGAGTTGACTACCTGCTAGTCTACCTGCTTATTTTAGCTCACGCTACAAGGCTTACGGCGGTAGGCAGTCGTCCCCGTCACGTGTTGGCAGCGGCCTTTTGGCGGATAGGGCGACATGGGAGGCTTAGGCAGCACTTGCCCTGGTCCCGCTCCTGGGCTAAGCTGAGCTGAGCGGAAGCCACGACAACGAAACGACGTCAAAGACGACGGCCGGAGCAGAGGCTTGGAAGCTGCATCATCCTTTTTACTTGTGTCTCCCTGTAGCGGACTTTTTCTACATTTTATTTCAGTTCCCAGACTCTTATTTCGCTGCTGGTGCTTGTGCTGAAAGATTGACGATTGGATGAGGGGTCATCGTTGACATCAACTTGACGACGGATGGAGTGGCTGGCTATGCGCTGGACTCAGTGAAACTACGTGGTCCTCTTCCTCCTGATTGATTCGCCTCCGCCTCTACAGCCAGAGACCCAGCGCCTCAACCCTCAACACGCTACGCTCAACTCCACGAGGATCATCCCCCGAGTCCATCTAGACCACCGACGGCACCATCCCGCCAACACGCGCGCCATCCAACCAGCGCTTGGAGTTCCGTTCCGCGGGGGAGGGGTAGAGCGCGAATGCCACAGTAACAGCCCATGCGGCCGGACAGGAAAAGGCGTCGAGAAACAACACGCAACGAGTCACGAGTCACGACAACCGACGACTTGCAGGGGCCCAGCACAGCGAGACCACAGCTGCCCTTTATTGCGCTGAGCCGTCACCGTTACCATGAATCTCAACCTGCCCATCCACACCTCCAACAGTCGGCGCAACCAGGAGAGCCGCAACAACTACTTCACCAGCTACACACCCCCGAGCTCCACCGAGGCCATCAATGGGCCGGTTCGCGAGCCCATCAGGGAGCAGCCGCCCCTGACCGATCGCTTGATCGTGGGCGTTGATTTCGGCACCACCTTCTCAGGGTGAGTTTTTCCCAAGTTGGCCGCCGTCCGCGTTGCGAGTGGCATATAGCCTTCCGACCGCCGACGGCACCCCGTACGCAGTTGTGGGGGCAATCGGCAGAGGCTAACTCGACTGCAGTGTCGCAGCGGTCTACACCTCCACGCCGGATGATATTGAAATCATCAAGACCTGGCCAGGCGGCAATGGCATCACCTCGGACAAGGTTCCGACAGAGATTGCTTATGACTTCCCCGCCAACGCGCCCCCGGGCTCCGAGCCCACGGCCAAATGGGGCTTCCAATTCAAGCCCGAGGAGTCGCGCCTGCGCTGCATCAAGCTCTTCCTGGACCGCTCGCAGAAGCTGCCCTTTTACGTGAGCCCGCTCGACACGGCCGCACAGCTCAAGCGCTTCAACAAGAATGTCGTCGACGCCGTGAGCGACTACCTAACCCAGATTTACAAACACACCATGGATACGCTGACCCGTCGATACGGCGAGTCGTTCATGGCGTCTACCAAGGTTGAGTTCGTCCTGACGTGCCCGGCCGTGTGGAGCGATGCGGCCAAGAATACGACGCTTCAGGCTGCCGAGAGGGCTGGCATGGGGAGCAAGTCTGAGATCCAGATGATCAGCGAGCCTGAGGCGGCGGCGGTATACACGCTCAAGGCCATCCAACCGAATCACCTGAACATGGGTGACAACTTTATTGTCTGTGACGCTGGAGGCGGCACAGTTGAGTGAGTTGTCTGTCCCTTGACTGCTGTCAGCAAATACTAATCGCGCGCAGCCTTATTGCTTACAAGGTCATGTCTCTAAAACCCCTAAGGGTGGAGGAATCCGCCGTAGGAACCGGAGGACTATGTGGCAGCGCATTCTTAAACTACCGCTTCGAAGACCATGTCAGGATCCGTCTAGGTCAGAGCCGGTTCGATGAAATGAAGTTGAAGAAGGGCAAGACTTGGCAGATGGGTCTCCGCTACTTTGAGGAGTTTGTCAAGCGGAATTTCAACGAGGATGAGCACCAGGAGGTCAATGTTCCGTATGTCCACCTTCACCCGTCCTACATCGGATATACTAACTGACCCTCGCAGATTCCCTGGACTGCCAGACGACGAAGATGCTGGTCTCGACTCGGGCTTCTTAGTGATGTCAGCGGAACAGATTAAGGACATCTTTGAGCCCGTGGTAAAGGAGGTTTGCGACCTCGTCGCGGGCCAGGTTGGAGGGCTACGTGCTAAGGGTGGTGTTGTCTCGGGCATCGTCTTGGTTGGAGGCTTCGGCCAGAGCGACTACCTGTACCGCCGTCTCAAGGCTCACTTTACCAGCGCGGCACCTCCGCCTTACAGTGAACGACCAACCCACGCCAACGCAGGCGCCACACAGGAAACGGGGTCCATTGAGGTCATGCAGCCCGTGTATGCCTGGACCGCGGTGGTGCGAGGCGCCGTGCTGCGAGGCTTGGAGGGCAACATGGTCATCTCGCGCAAGTCGCGAATGCACTATGGCACGTCGTATGCTACGGTCTACGACGAGGAGAAGCATTCGGTCAGCGAGAGGTACTGGTCGCCGCTGTGGGAGCGATGGATGGTTTCTGATCGGATGCAATGGCATATTGCGAAGGTATGTTTGGCCCCTGACGTGTACGCACACCCTCTAACACGATGGAAACAGGGTGAGGCCTTGTCGCCACTTTCTCCGATTGCCTTCCACTACACCCGCAACTTCCGCCCTGGACAATCTTTGATAGTTACGGACGATCTTATCGCCTGCGACGCCGACGAACCACCCGTAGCCTACACTCGTGATCTCATCCACGTGTGCACCCTAACCACGGACCTCAACGCGGTGCCGAGGAGCCTTTTTACTCGACTCACCACGACGAGGGGCGTTGAGTTTGACAACCTCGACTTTACGCTAGAAATGCGCATGGAATCGGCAGGACTCACGTTCGAGCTGAAGGTGGATGGCGTGAGGTATGGTAGAGTCGAGGCCGACTTTCATTCTGCCTCATGAGAAAGCCAGGAATGCACGTAGTTGGGTTGTCTAGAGCTGTGATGATAGTCTTTCTTGGATAAACGGCAGAGAGCCACGACCAGCGAAAAATACAGAACTGTTTCGAGCGGAGGGGGTGAAGCGAGGGTGTACTGTCAAAGAGGAGGATTAAGGTGCTGGATTCAGTCATGGTTGATATATAGCTCTTCCAATAGCATTGGGTTTAAGGTCAAGCTTCTTGACTCGTTGTTTGAGGTGCTGGAGCGTGTTGAAGCCTCGTGATGTCGGCGGCCGCAGTGACTTGCCTGCGTTCATCTGGGCCGAGGGGGGATCAAGTTGAGGCAGCATTGATTCAGTCAGTCGGCATGATGATAAAAACGTCAAGAAGCGCGTCCATAAACTGGCAACTATAACAAATTCGCAATCGTAGCAATGGACGCTCCTCAATATGGCGACGGCCCGATCTGCACCGGCAGGGAGCTGGACTGGATTTCCAGAAACATGTTGCTGTCGCTGAACATTCCGTGGCTGCAATATCCGGGCGGTCAATACTTACACTCCCCCAAGTAACAGAGCTGCAACCCGGCTAACATGTACCAGACCCGGACCACGACATCGGAGCCCACTGGCGCGACATGCAGGCCAAGGCGCGCTCGGCGGTGCTGGAGTGGCACCTGGACACGGAGGTGCTGCTGCAGCACGAGGAGTACCCGGAGTACCTGCAGGTGGCGTGCATCGTGCTGCTAATCCAGCACCTGCGGCTGGTCATCGACGACATCGACGACGACCCGGCGCAGGGGCACCGCCTGTTCTTCTACGGGTTTGCCGCTGATGAGCTGGCGCTTCTGCTGCCCGTTCGCCGGCTGCGGCTGCCGAGCGTGGTGACGGAGGAGAGCGCGGAGTGAGTGAGTGAGTGAATGAGTGATTACGGGATGGGGATTTGTGCAATAGGTCGAGGTATGAGCATGGTCTGTTCAAGTAGCAGGTGCAAAAGCTGCTTCCCGTCCTCTCAAGATGATGGATATCTTCGTGTGACCTTGGTAGACGGGAGGGACCAAGTACAGCAGCGGGATGTGGTCGCGAAGTCACGTGAGACAACCCGCACCTCATGGCTTGAACGAGACCAACGTCATGTCATTCATGTCTGGGTATGAATGAAGACGTGAACTTCAACTGAGATTACTTGCTGCTTCTAATATAGCGATTGTTGAGTTATAGCAATTGTTGAGTTCTTGACTGTCTCTGTCTTACTTGTTCGGCCCTACGAACCTGCTGCTCGATTAAACCTCATGGTGAACCCGCCCGCCATCCAAGATTTTTCCTACTTAATTACCTGCAGCCCTGGGCCAAACCCACAACAGCACCTCGCCCAGCCAACTAAGTTATCCACGACTCTCTCTCTCTCTCTCTCTCTCTCTTTCTACCGGCAACCAAGAACACACAACCACAAGTAGAAGAAAAAATCTCCCCAATGGCTGCTTCCCAGCTGGTCGCCTGGGCCATCTCCCACGGCGCCCACCTCCACCCATCCGTGCAAGTCTACCAAGACGCCACCACCGGCCTCTCGTTCCGCGTCAACCCCGACGCCGACGCCGGCACTCGGCCCTTCGAGCCCATCGTCAGCCTGCCCACCGCCCTGACGCTGTCGTACCTCAACGCCCTGCCCGGGCGGGCCGACCCGCGGCCGTTCCCCGCTCGCTTCCTCGCGCAGACGCCGCCGCACGTCGTCGGCCGCTTCGTCCTCGCCAAGCACTTCCTCCTCGGCGCCGACTCCTTCTGGGCGCCGTACATCCGCGCGCTGCCCCAGCCGGACCATCTCGCCGCGTGGGCCCTCCCGCCGTTCTGGCCCGCCGACGACGCCGAGCTGCTCGACGGCACCAACGTCGAAGTCGGCGTTGCCCAGACCCGCTCCAACCTCAAGCGCGAGTTCAAGGCCGCCCAGGAGCTGCTCGCCGCCGACGCCTGGGAGCCCGGTCTGGCAGCGCAGCTCCAGCTGCCCCTGTACCACTGGGCGTACAGCATCTTCTCCAGCCGCAGCTTCCGCCCGAGCCTCGTCCTCACCGGCGAGACGCTGCCCGCGGGCGTGGGCATCGACGACTTCTCCGTGCTGCTGCCGCTGTTCGACGTGGGCAACCATGACATGACGGAGGAGGTCCGATGGGAGCTCGACGAGGGCCGGGCGCGCTGCGACCTCAAGGTGGCGAGGGCGTACCAGCCCGGCGAGCAGATCTTCAACAACTACAGCCTGAAGACCAACGCCGAGCTGCTCCTGGGCTACGGCTTCATGCTCCCCGAGACGGAGGCGCTGCACAACGACTACGTCCACGTGCGCAAGCGGCAGGCCGCCTCCGCTGAAGCCATGGAAGAGTACTACATCTCCCTGCGTCCCATACGCCACCCCAGCTCGCTCCTCGCGCGGTCCAAGCAGACCGTCCAGCTCAGCGAGTCGGCCGCCGTGCTCGGAGCCTTCCAGCACGTCCAGCACGACATGGTGTGGGATATATTCTGCACGCTCGCGCCGCCGCCGCAGCACGCGCAGCTCATCCCCGTCGACGCCAGCCTGCAGGGCGACGCGGCGGAACAGGCGCGGCGAGACTCATTCTTCGGCGGCAAGGTCGCCGACGAGGGCCGTGTGTATCTGCAGCAGACGGCGGCCATCATCCAGCACAAGGTCATGCAGGAGCTGGAACGGCTGGACGAGACGGACGTCGAGGTAGTGGGCGGCGGAGATCTGACGCGGAACCAGCAGCTGGCGTTGGACTATCGGGCACGGTGTAGAAAGGTGCTGGAAAACACACTGGAGTCCATGGACACGGATGGGTTGTTTGGAGAGGAAGAGGATGAGCAATGATATTGTTTACACCTGCAGGGGATACTACTGTTTCCCGAGGGCGTCGTAGACTGCCAGCTCGAGTTCGTTGTACAGCCTCTTGACGACGGGGTCACCATGCGGTTGGACATTGAGTACCAAGACGCCTGCAATACCCGTCTCGCGGTCGATCCACTGCAACACGTCAGCCACAAATTGCCATCTGCTGAGGGGTTCCGACTTACCCAGCGGCTGTTACACATGCCGCTCCACATGAGACTCCCCTTGCGCCGCTTGCCGGGCACGTCCTCGAGGTTGATGACGCCGCCGATGCCGTGGTTGAGTTTCAGGCCGGTAGGGAACTCGGGGGCGAAGCCGTCCTGGATTCCCGGGTTATAGCAAATCATCTCGAGCATGGAGCTCTGGGCCTCGTTGAGCTGCGGCGTGAACATTGTCCGAAGGGTCTCCCCCTTGACAAGCTTGCCTTGCAGGAAGCCGCGGAAGAAGACGGCATAGTCGTGTGCAGTTGAGAAGATGCCTGCGCCGCCGCTCTCCATCTCGTGCTCCTTGGGCGGAGGCAATGGGCCGGGCTTGAGCTTGTCGCCCTCGCGGTATGCGCACGCCACAGTGCGGTCTGCCGTCTGGGGAAGCTTCTCGGGCCAGAAGCCGGTATCGTCCATGCCGAGCGGTTCGAAGATGTTTCCCTGCATGTACTCGCTCAGCGTCTTCCCCGTGACCCGTTCGAGAACCTGGCCGGCCCAGTCCACAGCGGCGCCGTAGTACCATCCCTCGCCGGGGGCAAACTTGAGGGGGGTGTTGAAGCCGTCGCGGGTCCAGTCCAGGTTGGTGGCGGTGCGGCCGACGGACTTGGACCACTTGACGAGGTCTGGGTCAGCAATGTCGTAGCCTAGGCCGAGAGTGTGTGTAAGGAGGATTCTGAAGAGGTCAGCGGTGGCTTTGATTATCAAGTGTTTGGCGGCCTGCCCACCGTAGTGTTATGTGCTTGGTATTGTCCTCTAGGATAGGCTTATCGTCGGAATCAAAACCACGGAGAATCTGCATGGCAGCCAGCTCGGGGATAAGTGGTCGCACGTCATCGTCAAGCCCAATCAAGCCTTGCTCGACAATTTGCATGATACTGGTAACGGTGATGATCTTGGTTAACGACGCAAGCCAGCCAAAGGAATCGGCCTGGAACGGCTTTGCGTCGGTGTCAAAGTCGATGCGACCGGCAGCACCAGAGTAAACGACGCCTGTGCAAGAGCACGTCAGCATTATGGTGTCGTGCGAGAAGCTAGATCGACGTGCCTGTTGAGTTGACGACTATGAAGGAGGCTCCGAGGAGCTTGTTGGCCGTGTCGTCTCCTTGGGCGACGTGCTCTTGGAGGATGGTGTTGAGTTTGTCCATGATGCTGGGATACTATTCGATGCGAGTCAATATGACGGTGCATGCATTTAAAAGTAGACGTCTTGATCCTGGGGAGAGTTGGGCCAAGATCTCGTGCTTCAACAGGGCTCTTGATAGAGTGGGTTTCATCCCATATTGGACCCTTGGTGCCTTTTCGGGTAGAGCTGCAAGACGGAGGAAGAAGCCGGTGAGGCTCTTCCCCTCTCTCACCATCCAATGAAGACGAGGCTCACTCAACTGGAGATTACTCCTGTAACCCTTATTCTTGAGGCTGCTTGCCGTGTTAGTCCTACGTCAGCCGCTGATGCTAATGGCTGGCACTGCCCGTTTCTGTCGATCATCAACTCGATTGGTGCTATTCTCGCGACTTCGTCCCTCGACACAGCCCACTCGCTCCAAGCAAAAGGCCGGGTGATTCACGGCTTTAAGGCAGATAAGCATAGGACTCGACAGTGAAGTGTTGTTCATCTCACCAACGAACATCCCCCACTTGAGTAATAGTCCAGCCAAGAACCAGCATCTCGAGTCAATCTTGCCCGAATTTGGCTTCAAGTTCCTCCGTCATCTTCAATTCCGGCCCCACCATGGCCGCTCCATCACCGCCCTGCAAACTGCTCGACCTCATCGCTCTGATCGACAAGTAAGCCATCCTCGTCCCCGTTTGTGGCGGCAATCTCACCATGTCAAACCCATTAGTGTCCCTCTGAGCTTCGAGACGGACTGTCACCCATACTACCGCCTGCACATCGCCCCGGACTCCCGGACCTATGGCTACGTCCACCCGGACACCGTGGCCGTGATGCCGTGGCCGAAGACCTTTTCCATCGATCACGAGGGCCGGACCGTGACTTTGGTTGTGCCGCCCGCTGGGGTGACTCTCACGGCCCATGCCAACGAGGCGTTCCAGCAGGCCGTGGACGTAGCCATCCTCGACGACGTGTTCCCCATTCTGCACCAGGAGCACAGCGAGTACTTCCTCGTCCTCGGAACCCGCGAGTTCGTCCAGGTCGAGCGATACGCGGCGCCTCTCTTCGGCATCGCGACCCGGGGAGCCCACCTGACCGGCTACGTGCGTGCCCCCGACGGCAGCATCCAGATCTGGGTGGCTCGCCGCAGCCGGTCGCTGTTTACGTTCCCGGGCATGCTCGACAGCACCGTGGCTGGCGGCATCAAGTCGAGCGATACGCCGCTCGACTGCATCCTCGCCGAAGCGATGGAGGAGGCCTGCCTACCAGAAACGCTGGTCCGCGCGAGCGTCAAGGCCGTGGGCGCCGTGACGCTGGCGAACCGCAAGGAGCCGAGCGGGCTGATGCACTCAGACATCCTCTACGTGTACGACCTGGAGATGCCGGGCGACGTGATCCCGACGCCGGGAGACGGCGAGGTGGAGGAGTTCGTGCTCATGGGGTGTGATGAGGTGCGGCAGCGGATGCTGGCGGGCGAGTTCAAGCCCAACGTGTGCCCCGTCATGATCGACTTCCTGGTGAGGCACGGGGAGGTGACGGCGGAGAACGAGGAGGACTATGTGGCAATTTGCCAGAGATTGCGGAGGAAGATTCCTGTGCCGACGGCTTGGGAAGAGTAGAAGCAGGTTCGATTGAATAAGTAGATACCTTAGTTGGATAGAATAGGTATTCACGGAGTAAAGCGAGACGGTTGTGGCGATGTGTCGTCGAGGTCGTGTGGTGTATTCATACCTGGGTACCTCTGGCTTTCAGGCACTCCAGGCACTCCAGGCACTTCAGGCACTGTAGGTTTGTCTGCACCTTCCCAGGCAAATTCAACCCCCCCCCTCCCTAAAAACCACACCCAAAAAACCACCGCCCACAACCATCCCTCTCCAGATTTTCCAGAACCCACACAATCCCACCAACAGATCATCAGTCCTCCTCCCTTTCACCACTGTCTTCTCCTATTGCAGAGATCACACACAATCGCCTTCATACCGTCCGTCTCTGGTGTCTGATCCCCTTCTTCACATCGCTGTCTTCCCTATTACTCTCTCTTCTTTCCTCCCTCCCTACCGTATGTGGTCAGAGGGTCAGCTGTCTACCCTACTTGGTTTGACTGCCCCCGCTTCGGCGTCGCCCCGGTTTTGAGCGCTGAAATCTTCATCTCGACCGAAATCCACAGGCTCAAAGCGACCATTGCGCCCCTGAAGCTGAAGCTGAAGCACCCGTCGTCAAGCGGCTCACGGGCAGTTCATCACGGTTCAACTCGTTCTCGGAAACAATGAGCCTCAGCTTCTGAAAGTCGACTTCCATCTGCCCTGGGAAACTCTCCAAGACAAGACACACCACACTCCCTCACAGCAAGGACCAGGACATCCCACTCGACTGAATCACCCACCCACTCATTCCCTCTCTTTCCCTAACGCTCATGGCTGTCTCCTCCTATCAACCACTTCGACTGGCTGACTACCCTGGCCCCACCGTCGTCGGCCTCTGCGTTTCGGCTTGATCAATGCAACCCTCATGGCTCGACTGTCTCGCCACTGTGGTCGAGACACCCCGGCAGTCGGCAGTCTTCATTACATCCCTGCTCATCGTCACACTCAGCATCCATTCGAAGCAATCAACCCGACAGAACCGGCCTACGTCAACACCAACATCGACATCACGGCAAGGCACAGACAGTATGCAAGCGAAGAGCTTAGTATACATTTAGTTCTACACTGCCTACGTGTAGTTGCCGAGGCGCCTACTGCAATCCTCCCTTGCCCTCTGGCAAGCAAGACCAAGCAAAGTCCCGATCGTCCTCCCCACGCCTTCCCTTCCTCGCCGCGACGCAGCATATGTTGTGTACTGCTGAGGTAATCCCATTCCCAGCCGTCAACAACCTCGTCTTCTGCGGTTTGGAGTCTGCCGATACAGGTATCGCGCGTTGGTCCAAGAAATACTCGTTGCCCAAAAGACAATGCCAGCACACTATTAAAATCCGTCATGTCGACGCTGGCCGGGCCCTCTCAGAGACTATGTGGCGTACTCGACGAGTCTTCGGCAGGCATCGAGATGGCCAAGAGCAAGCAAGATACGAGTAGCCATGTGGCCGGGTATAATGGCGAATCACGCTCCCATCCACAGCCAAGCAACTCCTGGTCCATGCTCAAATTTATACACTCGTTCCATCGACCATATGACGGTCTGCTTTACTCTTCTTCCGAGTCCGAGTCATCACTCGACTCGGCCGTCGGGGTCGGCGCCTGCGTCACATTCTGGCCATCGCCAGAATCCTGTCCTGGCTTGTAAAGGTCACGCAGGCCTCGGAGTTGGGCGATGCGCTCTTCCTGTTCGCGGGCGCTCATGGGCTTGTTCTTCTTGGGTTTCGCCGCATTCTTGGGTTGCTTGCCCGAGGCAGTGCGAGTCACCTCGGGGGAAGAGACCGGCCCCGTCGAGTCTTTGCCGAAACCTGGAAGCACTTTTTTGCAGAGCTCCCAGAGCTTGAGCAACGCGTCGTTACTAAGTTGGTCAATGTCAAGTTCGAGTTCGCCATCGTTGTTCTCCTGCAGATATGTCAGTCACCATTCGGGTTGGCAGTTGAACAAGAAAGACTTACAGCCTGCCCCGTGTCACGCTTAATGATATCGATCGCGCGGTCAAGGTGAGGGTACTCGAGATCGTTGATGGCGTTCGCGATCTGGTCTTTGTCTGCTGCATTCAGGTTCCTCTTAGGAGCTGCCTTCTTGGTGCCGCCAGATTTCTTGGGGGCCGCGTTGCCAGTGGGCTTTCGTGGAGCTGAGCTGCTCGATGGCTTGGACTTGCTCGGCTTGCTGGCCTTCTTGCTCGGCTTGTCATGCTTCTGGCGGTATTCGCTGAGCGACTGCTTGGCCTTGAGGAGCGCCTCCTGCACCATCTTGAGGATACCTTGCTGGACCATGATGAGGCTCTGGTTGGGAGAGTCTGCCGCAAATAGGTCGGTGAGCTTCTCGCTCTCCTCCCGCAACTTGGCCTCGAGCTCTCGCACTTCCTTAGAGGAATCGACAGTCGGTGCAGCCACCTCCCTGCTCTCAAACTCCTCTTCTTCCTCCTCCTCATCACTGGCGTGGGAGGTGGGGGGAGGGGCATGGGCTTCGGCATACTTGGCCAGCCACGAGTCCTTGCGCTTCATCTGGGCATTGTAAAAGTCCTCTAGTTGCTTGGCCACGAAGGACACCGCGTTCCCCTGATCAACGGTGCCATTGAACGCGTAGCAGTTGCTGAAGACAAGCCGGACGTTCTTATCGAATTCCTTAAAGCTAGTGATATCGCCGGCTGCCAACATGCGCTGCACCTTACCCAAGTCCATGGGCTTCTTGATATAGGAGTAGTAATGGGGGATGCCAAGACCCTCGGCGTCGACCGCCTCCATGAACCAAGAGTTAATGTGCTTGTTCTTAGGGTGCATCATCTCGCTGAGGATTTCCTTAGAGAACAGCAGTTCGGGCTTGAGCTTCTTTTGTGAGGGCTTAGTCGTGTAGTCGATATCCTTGGGCTTGGGGGCACGCACAGTACGCTTGGGTCTGTCACCATCGGTGACCATAGATGCCCGTCGCAAATCATTAGCCTGATCTTGAGCAAAAGAACTCTGCTTAGGAGGTGCCTCGACGACAGGGCTTGGTACCGGGGCGGACAACTGTTTTTTAACGGTGGGGGCTGGTTCGACGTGGGCGGTTCGGGACTCGCGAGGGGCCTTTTGCTTAGGAGCAGGCTTAGGCTTGGTTGGTTCCTCCTGAGGAATTGTGATGACGTCCTCCCAGATGGCTCGAATAGATCCTCGGGCGGCGTTCGTCACGTCGTGCTGCTGGCCGTTGAAGGCCAACGTGTTGTCATACATGAGGACTAGGTCCTTCTTGAAGTGTGAAATCGTAACGTAGGCGCCGTTGGGATCACGCACAGTCCGATCAATCTCAGACAGATCCGTGGGCTTCTCGATCTTAGCGAGATAACTCTCCCAAAGACCCGGCCAGAGCTTCTGGACAGAGTCCCGGAAATGACCACCCTGCTTCGTCTTCTTGATTCTACCGAGCACCTTGCGAATCTCGCGACGCTGGTAGGCCGTAATCTTCTGACTGTTAAACTCAGGGTCATCCCACTTGGCTAGTCGAGTAAATGGTGAAGAAGTCTCTGACTGCGAAACCGCCTCTGCAGGGGCCGATGAAGCGACGACCAGGGCGGGAGCAGGCTCGTCTTCGGCTGGTTCTGTCTTGGCTCTCTTGGGTGCTCGCTCGTCGGTTGCATCGTCCTCTCGCTCACGTGCGACCTTGGTGGAGATGGATACATCGACTGTGGTGGGCGCATCCTCCATTGTGACTTCGATGGAAGGCTTGGGGGTAGCAGACTCCGCCTCATCGGGCTCGATGGCAAGTTGCGAAAGGCTGGCGGGTTGCAGATCAACTTCGGAGGTAGGAAGTGCAGTGTCGTCGGATGTGGGAACAGCCTCATTGGTGCCGTTGACCTTTTCAGTAGGGGTAGGTGCGTCGGAGGGCTTGTCAGGCATTTCAGAATCTTTTCCAGACTCTTTCTCTGTGGTCGTAGGTGCTCCCTCGGATTCGTCCTTCACGGGTTTCATGTCGCTTGGAGGCGTCGCATCCATCATTTCCACATCCTCCGATGGTGCGGGCTCCTCACTCTTGAATTTTGACTCATCCGTTTTTGTCGACTCCTCGGTGGTAGGCTCTGCCTTCGTGACAGTACTTGACTCCTCTGTGGTCTCCTCATCCTTAACCGTCTCATTGGCAGCTTCGTTGGCCGGTTCGGTCTGGGCGTCGCCGTTCTCCATTTGGGTATCGTTGGTGACTCCGTTGGTGACGACGTGATCCTTGTTTCCGTTTACGGCGGGCTTTTCGGATTCGTCCTTGGGATCGACAGGAGTCGCATGGCTGGAAAAGCGAGCGGGTCAGCATCTGCTGATAGGGAGATGCGAGGGGATGCAACGGTCGCGCACGCGCAGTGAACGCGTGGGCAAACACAAACAGAGCTCGGGGAGAACTTACCCGTTGACTTCAGATTTCTGTTCCTTTTCCGACACCGAGTCGCGCGACTTGGTGTCCACCACGGGAGCGTCTGGGGTAGGCGAAGCCATGATTGCCATTCGCGATGACTGCGCAAAAGTTGGGGCGGCTCAGCGGGCGCGGCGCAACATCAAAGAGGCCGGGGACCGAGGCGCGCGCAGGAGACTCGGCGGTGCGATGGGCGACGGGCGCGATGCAATGCGATTCGATGGCGATGGGTTGGATGGATGATGGAAGGATGCGCGAAGCGAACGGTTTGTAGGTGGGGGGAGGGCGTCACTTATATGCACACGTTTTGGTGGCGGCAGTGAATGCGACGGAAGGCGGAAAGCAGGCGGTGGCGCAGAGCGGGTAAGAAGGCCGAAGGATGGTGCTCTGGATGACGGCTGGGCGGGTGCGGGAGCGGATGCGACGCAAGGCTGGCTGAAATGAAAGAGAGAGAGAGAGGCGCGATGGAGAGTCAGGCCAACAGAGTTGTGAAATGACGCCAACAACAACAGGCGCAAGTCGCGATGCGATGGAAGGTCGTGCGCGCGACGGGGGCGTGGAGATCGTCGAGTCGGAGAGGAAAGGGCGATGGGGCGAGATTAAAAGCGGCCAGTGCAGAGAGAAACGTGACTGAGAATCCGGTGCCGTGGGCGTATTATGATTATTTTTGATTGAGTCAAGGCGCGCGGAAAGTGGTATTTTTCCTTTGCTTTGCGTAGGGATTGTTTGCCTGCAAAAGTGTGGTCGAGGGATCGCCAAGGACGGTGAATGGTTGGGTTGGTTTTGGTTGGTTGGGTTGTTCGGATAGGTAGGTGCAGGTTGCGTTTGCGGGTTGCGGGTTGCGGTTGCGGTTTTTGGCGAACGGAGGTACCTTCCTTTTTTTTTGGGCGATGGTTTGGGTGGCGGGTGACGGAGGGGTGCGAGGTAGAGAGGGCCTGTGAGGGAAAAGCGCGTGCACGTCAGTGAATTTTGCCCGGTCGGAGGCGCGGTGGTATTTATGAGAGAAGAAGGCAAACTCCGCTGAGCCGTTGATTTGTGTCTATCGGGGCACGGAAGGGGCAGGGGGTAAAAAATTTAGTTGGCCGGACATGTCCATGTCGGTGCCCCAGAAGGCGAATGTGGCCCGTGCACCGCCCGCCCGTGCAACCAGTTGGGTTGCATAACTTGCGCGCTGTGGTTGGGCTGGGAACGGGGGGATGTTTATGCAGAGCGAGGCTGGGGATGGGGCTGGTGTGTGGTCTGCAACGGCGGTGATTGGTGACAGGGTGCGGGCTGACCAGTCTCCGTCCGCTTTTTGTGAGACCTTTGTGGCGGCGGCCAGTTATGCTTTGGATAGAGGCGAGACAAGGGCGTCGAGGAAGGGGGAGGAACGTGTAATCCGTACGAAGACTCCGTGCTCCGTGCTCCGTGCCCGTACTGCGTAGGACACAAAACACTTGCCGTTCCTCAGTACGTAGGACGCACGGGAGCACGAAGCACCGCGGAGGCTTTCTGATCTTTCTAATCTTTCATTCTTGCTTCCTTTTTAATTTGTTTCTTTCCTTTCCTGTTCAGTTCTCCCAGCTGCCAAGCCGTCTACAAAATACTTGAGCACAGTCATCGCTCGTCCAAATGTGCGGCTCAGCTGGTGTGGGCCTCGTCATTGTCCATTTTTGGTCCTGACACGACACTCGTACTCGGAGCTTCAATCACCCACACACACACCCACACGCAGAGAGCCGCCTCCATGAGCGTTCACTCTCGCATGCACTCACTCAAGCGTGCGCCAACACGGACCGCCACAACGACAAAGTCTCGAACGCGTCTCCTTTTCGCCATATAAAACCATTTGGCTTTTAGGAAATGGCGACCAAACACCTATCTTGACGAGGACAACATGTCGTCAGGCCACTTCGCCCATCTTTCCCCAGAAAAAGACCCATCGCAGGGTCGAGGTCCATCGTTTCAATCGCGAGCCATCAACACACATGCCCAGCTCTCATGGTGCGCGTCGCGACGCGGTGCACTGCCCAAAAAGGCCAGCGGGTGCGTGCTCACAGGCCGCACCTTCACTAAAAAGGGTATCGCATTAACGGGGCGAACCCTTCAACCGGGGTACTGGCACCGGGGCCGGGGGTCCGAGGCAGTCGCGGCGATCCACCGCCTCGAGGCGAGTTTGGACTCGAGAGAGCTCACTCACTCATGCTGGTTAAAGTGGACAGGGACCTTGGAGGACAGGGAATGGAAGCCTTAGGAGCTGAGGAGTCGTCTAGGAGGCAGCACCGGGACAACCAAGGTGACCGTGCACGCAAACACCGGCCCTCGCAAACACAAATCCCACAGGGACTCATTCGTTGCCTGCTGCGGTGAAAGCCAACACTATTCTGAAACTAAACCCTACTACGTAGGAGGTGTTCAGGCCAAGTTGGGTTTTCCTTTTTTTTTCGGGCTCTGGGGAGCTGTGCTCACAGACTGCGTCGCGGCACCAGCAATGTAAAAGATGCTGGTTGCAGCCAATAAACTGCGCATCGCAGCTCCGCCTAACCCATCACTCTAGCCAATCAGCATCCATCTCATTTAGAGCTTGCCTCGTCGCCAATCAGCGCGCCTTGATGCCCTAATTCCAGGCTGCCCAGGGTGTGAAGCCTCAGGCCGTCACAGCTCCCTCAAGCCTGGCCAATCACGGCTTGCGGCGGCACAGCCACGCCCGCTCGCTCCAAACCCTTTGCCAGCCTTCCTGGTCGACGATGGACTCACAGGAGCCAAGAAGCGATAGGAGATGACTCATCACTCAGCTGCCGTCGATGGGGGCTTATCTCCATGTGACCACGCACCTGACCGCTTATCTCCATGATTATGTCACCCGCCCACTCCCAGCCTCAGCGTTGGTGTGGGGAAAGTACAACCGCCAAGCGTCCAGTCCAAAAAAAAGTTCGCCCACCTCTACGACAGCGACCGTGAAATTTTCCCACCAACTCGGCGCTGATACCGCTGAGGAACCATCGTCGACGCTCTTTTATCCCACGACTTCGCTGCACAAGAGACATTCCGTTCTCTTGCTAGATCTGCGGTGCTCTTGCTTCGGATTGCTTGTTCACTCAAATTTTTCCCAATTCGGCGGATAGATCACAAACAGTCCCAAGTTCCAGACCTCGTTTTTTTCTTCTGCTCTTTCGCACACGACCCTCCATCCCACCTTCAACCTCCGAACAAATGGCCATGTCAACCAAGCGGAAAGCCCCAGCCAAGCTGGCGGCGCCCGTCGTCCGAGCCGCCGCGCGAATCCCCAGCAAGGCCACCATTGACGAGTCCCGCGCCTCCATCGCCGGCACCGACGCCCTCCAGGGCTCCCAGGTCGAGACCATCGAGATCTCCTCCGACAACGACAGCGACGAGGACGTCTCGGACGTCGACGACAGCGCCGCCGAGGCAGATGACGCGCTGGCACTGACCAATGGTACCAAGGACGCCGCTGCGACCACCCGCCTAAAAGCTCCCCGTAGCAAACTCAACGGCAGAGATGCGCAGTCGCCCGCCAAAAACGACGATGACGCCGAGTCAGACGGCGATGCCACGTCCCCGTCCTTTGGCGAGCTCCTCCGCGGCGAGAACGAAATCATCGACGTCCCCGCGCTTCTGCACCCCGTGGCCCCCAGCACCGCCGTCTCCCAGCCCGCCAGGAACGCCATCGTGCCGCCCTCCCACCAGTCCCTCACCACCGTCCTCTCCCAGGCGCTCCGCACCGACGACGTCGACCTCCTCGAGTCCTGCCTGCACACCACCGACCTCCCCACCATCCGCAACACCATCGAGCGCCTCGACAGCAGTCTCGCCGGCCTCCTCCTCACCAAGCTTGCCGCCCGCCTCTACCGCCGCCCTGGCCGCGCCGGCAACCTTATGACCTGGGTCCAGTGGACACTCGTCGCCCACGGCGGCGCTCTCGCCTCCCAGCCCAAGATTATCCAAAGCCTCAACGGCCTGCAAAAGGTCCTTGCCGAACGCGCCAAGGGTCTCAACAGCCTCCTCGCCCTCAAGGGCAAGCTCGACATGCTCGAGGGCCAGATGGATCTGCGCCGCAAGATGTCCCGTGGCCCTGGCCCGTCCCACGCCGCCGACTCGGACGACTCCGAGGACGACGACGTCATCTGGGTCGAGGGCGAGGACGACCGCAACCTCACCCGGAGGCGCAACTTAGACGACGACCTGGACGATGATGACTCCGACGACGTGCCCATCACCAACGGCTTCGTCGGCGACTCCGACGACGAGGAAGACGGCTCCGCTGCCGAGGAAGACAGCGCCGCCGAGGAATCCCTCGACGAGGATGAGGTTGACCACGACGACGTGGACGAGTCCATGGGTGAAGATGAGGAGAGCGATGTCGAGGCCCCGCCCGCCAAGTTGCAAAAGACGGGGGCAAGCGAAGGTGAAGGGCAAACGGAACATGAAATCAAGTAGAAAAGAAAAAGGGGAGGGGACTCGGCTTGTTGCTTTCCTGGCGTTGGTCTCGTAGACTGGGTTTTCTCTATGTACTTTTTGGCAATATAATGAGTTGATACCTCCTGCAGAATGCCCGTCATGCGCGTGAAGAGCGTTTTATTATCATTAAATGTCTTGCAGCTTTGTTCAATATCCTCTCAGATAGATAGAAGCAACGCAGTAGAGTGAAAGTTGTTTATACGGTATCGAGCACGAATCAATGTTGGTGATGTGACCTGTATTCCCTTCGTTTCGCTATGTAATGCCCAAGAAATTGTCTAACACTCCCCGGCCATCCCAAGAAGCAATCGCTCGCCGTTCTGAGTCTCCCGATTAAACGAAGTAAGAGTATGCTATCAAAAATGTATCCATTTCAACCCAGTTTGATTTCCCAGCGCCGCGCCATGCTAGGGGTCATTGTGAATTTCTTGTAATTCGGAACCCAAAATACTAAAACAAGCGCCATCTCGCTGACCCCGTTTGTGTGCGCCGTTATTGCTCTCTTTCTGCCTTCCCAAGAATAGTACAACATGTCGTGTTCTGTGTAGTAGTCCCAATGCGGATCCAATTGGTGTGAATGTCGTGAGGAATCCAAGTACGTAACATTAGGTGACGGTATGAAGTGGTGGCCTCATCATGGCAAAACACCCTGTCGCCATTGTTCGATTCGGTTCGCTGGGGGACCAGCGCCGTTTACAGGCATCTGCATCCCGCCTCCATAGGCAGGCAAAGCGCCGGCATAGGGGTTCATGTTGTTGATGCCGTTGTAGGCGCCCATGTTGTTGTTCATCGCCCCGAGATTGACCATGGAGCCGCCGTACGCAGGAAGTTGTTGCACCGGTGGCGCCGCGTAAGAGTTAAAGACGGCGCTGGCCCGGTGCTGAAGAGCAGGCGCGCCACCGTACATCTGAGCGTTCCGTCCCGGCGAGGGCATTGCGACCTGGGGTCTAATCCCGCCAGTGCTGTCGTTGAAGACCCCGCCTCTGTACCCACCAGAACGGGTGACGCCGGAATAGTCCAAGGCGGTGGGCATCTGGTTTCTCATTGCCGTCATTCTAGCATCGCGGTCTTGTGCCGCGAAATTCTCCATTTCGATGCGATACCTCTCATCTTGAGCTCGGGAGTCACCTTCCCTCCTCGGATGCGCACCAAGCACGTTCGCCATGTTCATCCGCAGTTTCATGACTGGCACCTGTGCTTCCTCCGCAGGCCCAGGTCCGGAGAGCTGGTTGAAACTCATCTCACGCTCACGGGCTTCACGCTCAGCTTGTAGGCGTCGACGACGCTGGCCCAGAGTCTCATCCCCAGGTGGTTTGGATGCCGCCTTCTCTTTTATCTTATCCTCGTCGAGATCGCCAAACTGACTGAGCAGCTCAGCGGTGAAGACGCTGCTAACGGGACGGGCTCTGGGTAGGGGGTTCTCGGCTTCGTCCTTGGCGGCAAGACGCTTCTTTCGGTCGGCCAGCGTCTCTTCGATTTCGTCCTCTTCCGGTTCAGGGGACACACCCTGCGCGGAGTGAGGCGACGGTGGGAGATGGAGACCGCTACCGTTGGCCTGCAAGTTCATCAAGCTCTGGCGGGGCATGAGGGCCCTAGGATCGTGGCCGTGCAGACGAGCTCTGCGGTGGCTGAGCGGCTCGTTATCCTCAATCTCGCGACGCTCCATCAGGCCAATGGGACGGTTCAAGTCCATGACGTTCTGAGCACCTTGGTTTCGAGCCGCAAGAATGGCTAGAGGAACATCCTCATCGTCCGAGTTATCCTCGGCTGCGTGCCCATCATTATCTTCCCAAGCCAAGTTGACGCGGCGGTCGTTCCTCCGCTTCCGTTGCGTCTCTGCGACAGCATCCATCTCTAACAATGTGGCATGCATTCCACCAGGGAATTGTCGCTGAGTCCGCACCTTCTGCTGCTGCTTGCGGAGCTGTAACTCGGCAAGGAGCGTCGTGGGAGGTCCATTGTAACCGTCGTCGTCGTCAGATATATCCTCCTCATCCTCCGCCCCCTCATGCTGGTCATCACCAGATCGAACACTGCGGCTGTCGTCGCTTCTTCCAGCCAGGGCCTCGTGCTCACTGGCTCGAGTATCAGAATTGATGGGCCCCAAGGCTGAGCCGTCATCGCTGATTCGGCGTTCCTTGTCGTCGCTAGCATGGCTATGACGCTTACCGAGCCACATGAAAGAGGCCCGCTTCTTAGTCTGCTGCTCGCCAGATACCGGACGAAGCATCGTTGACGCCGCAACCGAAGCTCGTTTCCTTTCTTTCCCATAGATCTCGTTTCCGAGCTTGCCAGCATAGTTGTGATCTGTGAAGGCGCTGACGGGCGCATGGGCGGAGGCGTCGAGGATGCTGTCAAGGGTGGCCATGGCTGATCCATCCTTGACTTCAATCTCGGGAGCGGAGGTGGCAGGGATATCGAAATAAGCGCTCGCCCTGAGTTGCGCAGACATCTTCGACTTTCGTTTGCTGTCCGGGTCCATCTTAGACAGTCGCTGAGGACGACGCAGTGCCTCGGCCTCGGGCTCAATCTCGGCTTGAGCCACGTGGTCTTCGTCATGGCTAGATCGTACAGAACGCACTTCAGCGCCAACAGCATTGAGCTCTTCTGCTGATAGAACGTCGGCAAATGACTCCCGGTGACCTGCCAGGGGGTCCGGCAGCCAAGAGTCTCGCTGGGTGTCTTTGGCCGTGGACTCAAGGTGGCGAGAACGTCGATTGTTCTTAGTGGGAGAATCAAGGAAACGAGACTGTCGGTTGTCATCCAAGTCGAATGCACCGGACTGTCGATTCCCGTCGAGGTCGATGGCGCGGGAGTTCCGGTTCCCATCCATCATGCTGAGGACCTGAGAACGTCTGTTGTCTCTGTCCACTGCCTTTGGCTTGTTGGACAGCTTCGGGGAAGGTTGAGCATTGCAGGAACTCGCGCAGGATAGTAGAGCATCTGCTGGCCCGACTCAGGATCCATATAGGACTGTGGTCGAGCCATGCTTTGAGGAACAGGTCGCGGTACAGGGGCAGGGAACTCGGGCTGTGGAGGTGAATAAGGATCGGCCTCCGCCTCAGGCATCCAGTGCACTCCATCAAAGTCGCCGAAAGCATCCTGGGCCTGTTGGAAGGTGGTGTCGGATCGAGAAGTCCCAGGCCTCTGGGTCTCTCGTTGGGAACCAAGCTCCCTCGATAAGTGTCGTGCCATCTCCACCTTTTCCTTCTGGAGGAAATCATCGTCTCCCATCATATTGTGGAAAGCGTCGGTGCTGGGCATGTTGGCATCGCGAAGTTCAGCGGGCAGGTGGGAACCGTTGCTATTGCCTTTGAGGGGAGGAGATGAATCGGCCTTATCGAGGACATCCTGGGTCAGAGCAATGGGCTCTGACTCGGAAATCTCGGCCAAAGACATTTTAGTGGAGCGGACACTTCTGACAGAAGCTTTGCCGGGACCGTGGCGTGAGAGGACGGACTCGACGTCGATCTCTGGTCGACCAGACGAATTTTTGGATCCAGAACGAAGGCGGCCAGTAAGGGAATGGTTCGGGGACATAACGTACCCGCCTGGGGAGTAGCCGCCGTGTCGCGCGGCGATGTTGGTCGAGACGATGGATGAGGAGATGGAGTGGTTGCGTCTAAGGTGCTCGACGGCGGAGCCGGAGTTGCTAATGTAGTCGTCGATGGAGTTTGATTTGAGGTTTGCAGCAAGCAGGGAGGAGCGGCGGGAGTCGGTTCGCTTCAGTTCGCCGTGGAGGTCTCGAATGGCATCGTCAATGGAACTAGTCATAGACAGACGCTCAGCGGTGGCCTCGAGCTGGGCGATGTTGCCAACGTAGGCACCAAAACGTGGGTTGATGTCGGGTGTCGGGTGCTGGATGGCTAGGGAGTCGGAGTCGGAGGTTGTGCGGACGATGGGCCTGGCGCGGGGCTGGGCTCGTCGGGTGTGAGATTGCACACTGGCGATGCGCACAGGAGACGTTGAGATGGAAGCAGAGTCGTCGTGTGATGAGGCTCGGTCCTCGGGGATCTGGTCGAGGGCGGCGAGTGCAGAGTGCCCAGGGGATGCAGAAGTGGATGATGTGGACGGAGGAGTGGATACGCACGCGGACGCTGAGGCGGTGTTGTTCCGAGTGGCGCTGCGGACACTGGAGTGGTCAATTGCTGGCGCTGGCGCTGGGGCACCTTCGTATTGCTGGCCCCTGACAGCGGATGCGCCGATGATGCTGGGGCTATTTCGGGGCGACGACGTGAAGGTCGTTGGCGAGATGAGCACCGACTGTTGCTGGTTGCTGGCAGCGTCGTAGGTTTGATTTTGCGTCTGGCTCCCGCGGACGTATCCATATGTATCGTTGGAGGGAGGCACCGGCACTGTGCCAACCTCTGCATATTTCGGCTTGGAATCGCCGGCCGGAGACTCAGAGACATTGTTTGCTGAACCCGCCGCATCTCGCGGGCTAGCATCGCCGAGCGCAGTGGTCGAGGCCCGCCCCAACCCCGCTGGCAATTGGTGGGCGTCGCCTGTGGGCATGCTGCCACCAGCGCCAGCGCCGGCAGAAGCAGGTGTCGCAGCACCACTACCACCACCACCACCACCGCCAATGCCAGCATTCGTCTTCAAGCTGATGCTGGAGTCGGCTACCCATGAGTCGTCAATTATGCTGAGCGGTGTCGAGCTCTGGTCGGCCAGCGACTGGAAAGGCATGGGATCGGGACTCGTTGTTAGAGGCGTCGATGCCGGCGACGACAGCATAGCGTCGCTTCGAGGGTCGTAATCGTGACTTCGATCGCCGGTGCTCATACTGAAATTCGGATGCGCAGCCATGGCGGCTTTCTGTGACGCACACAGCGCAGTGGTTGCTGGGCTGGTGGAGGAATGCGAGGAATGCGCCCTCGTATTAATTCTTTTTGGACCCTCTGGTCTGGCGAGGGTTCTTTGGTCGTTTGAGCTTGCTCAGGGTCCGGTCCTTCAGCTCGGTGGGTATCCGGGGAGGATAGGGCGAGTGAATACGTAGCTCAGCTGGTCTCGCCAGGGCCGAGACATGGAGTTCGCACAGTAGGCGAGGGGCGAGAACCACAAGGGATGCGCTTGAGGTGTGAACAAACGTCACGGGTCAGCACCCCATGATATGACGCTGGAGTCGGTGTGTTGATTGTGTAGCGAGCGGTGCGGGCGTGGCGGAGTGGCAGTACCGTAGTTGGTGCGATAGCGTCGTTGGAGGACGATGGTGGATGGTGGATGGTAAGTGACGGTCGCGTGCTGGCGTGGAAGCTGGGAAACGTAGATAAGGGAAAGGACAAAAGCGAAGCCCGAGCGAGATGTGAGATTGGAGATTGGAGAGGCAGGGACAGAAAAGAGAGAGAGAAAGAGATTGCTGGTCCGCGGGTGGGTGGGTGAATGAGAGGAGATATCGACAGTCGTCCAGGTTCGCAAGTCAAAGACTCAAACTCGCTTCAAAAGCCAAAGAGGGATGTGTCGGGCGAAAATAGGCGAGCGGGAGCAGGCGGGAAGGATCCCCATAGAAACAAACAAAGGAACGGCCACAGATGGCTGGAGGCAGAGTTTAAAAAAAAAATGCAAACCAAAATGCCAGCACAGACTGAATGGACCGACTTGACAAGGTCTGAGAGAAAGCGTCGATGTGCTCCGAGCGGCCGTTGTACCAGGTATCCTGGTGTTTCGCTTCTGCAGCCCAGTCAGGGTCAGTGTCAGTGTCATTCCAGGTACAAGTGGTCCGTCCCCCAGGTGGTCCCCAGGTGGTCCTCCCCACCAAAAAAAAACGCAGTGGAGGACTGACTGGACGTCGAGACGACGACGAAGGACCAGGGATGCACAACAGCAAGCGCACATACCTGCTTTCGCACGGAGGCGATACGCGGAGCACAAGCAGACGACGTGGTCTCTCGGGCCAGGGACGTGATTTCCCCTGAGGCGCTGCAATGCGACCAACGAAAGGGAACGAGAGTCGCTTTTGGCGTAACAAGCCGTGCCACCGGAGGCGTAGGTGCAGGTTCGAGTCGCACGGCGCGGGCTGGACAGCTGCAAGGTCCCAGGCGGAGAGTGGACGAGGCAGGGAGGGCAAAGGTGAGATCGAACGAGGCGTGTTTGTTTGGACCACCAGACAGATGCAGGATCCGACGTTGGTTGGGATGCGCCGTGGTTCTTGTGGGTGGGATGTTCTGGTCAAGGTTGTACGCGGACGACGAGAGTGGTGTAGTTGGAAAACCTATGCGCCGCTGGTGGTGCAATGACGGTGGAAGGATGGAATATGCCAGACCGAGCGAAGACGGGATGAGGAAGGCGCGCTTGAGAACTTAACAAGACGAAACACGACAAGTCCTCTAAGAGGATGTCACTCGGCATGTCACCCATGGAAGAGTCCGACTCGTAGAAGGCACTCGCAGAAGGATTTCGTTGTAGTCGCGGTACTAACGCGATAGTGCAGTTCCACAGTACCCAGTGCCGGTGTAGAGAGGGAGGGACACAGCAACTGCACAAAAGGCGGATAGCAGTGCGAGTGCCGGGCCACATGCAACTGCCAACTTCCATCCTCAATGTTGTTCGCCCGCAACATGCGTGATGGCCGAGCCGGATGTGGCTGCATCCTCCTCAGCGCCCAAACTCTGAGCTTGAGCCTAAGGCTATTCTGGATGTAGTTGCCTTGAATGTGCATCCATCGTGAGACCTGTTTGCAGTGGCCGTCCCCCAACATGCGCATCATCTGAAAACAAGGCGCGCTGCCATCCATGCTACAGTACGAATAAGAAGCCTCCGAGCAACCCGTTACCCCTCCCGACATGGGCGGAGATCCTTTCCCAGAAGCTTCCCAAACTTTTCCATGAATCCTACCTACCCCGAAATCCACTTTCGAAGACAGCCCCAAAGCACCGGAACTTCATGGGTGTTTTCCTGGATGGGTGCATGGATCCTCGCCCACGAAAACGAAACAGCCTTTGATGGGATGGGGGGTCCACAGCCAGACAGACGCCCAGGAAGTGACGCAAGGGGAAAGAAGAAAGGAAAAAACTCTGACGTTCTGTTTCGAGTGGATTTCCTTCGCTGTGTTGCTGCAGGCACTGTAGGCTACCAGTACCAAGTATCCCCTGGTTTCTTTGTCTCAAGCCGAAAGTGCCTCCGTACCGCGCCTGTTGGTGGCATCCAATTCACCCATGGCCATGGCCATCAATCACCAGGTCCAATTTCAGGCTTCAGTTGATTACCACCTCGTTATCTCGCCCACCCTCTTCGTCTTATCAAGTCATTTGGCCTTCACCCCAGATATCGGCCATCCCTCCCGCACCTCTCACCACCACAACTTTCGTGTGGGTGTGTAGCTGCGCCCAGCTATACCCAACTCATCCTAACCCCACCGCCCCGTCTTCCAAGTTTTGGGCCCCTGTCCATCGACCCAGTCGCGGATTCTCATAGGTTTGTTGCTTGCCTTCCTTCCCCAGAGCCTTGGTGTTGTTGTCTCCTCTCCAGCAGAAGGAAGCGTTGACGATGACGCCTACATGACCTTGCAGCTGTACGGTTTGCCTTGGTTTCGGCTGCTGGATGATGCAAGCAAGACAAGACATTGTCAGCTTTACCCGCTGTAGAGTACTCCGTAGCTGGGCGCGTGATCTCGTGCCGTCCTTCCTTGGTTGGCAGACCAGTTTGGGTCGCTGGGCTGAACCCGTGTCTCGTGCTACAGCTGACTGTGCCTCGCGTCTGGAGTGTGTTGTATGTAACCACCAGCTCAGCTGGCATCTCGCATCCCTTCAGTCCAGTTCGGCCAAGCGTTGAGGTGGCTGTCAAACTCCTCAACACTCCTTCTCCTCTTCTGCGTGGCATCCTGCTGACCACCTTGCGACGATCCCACGTCAACATCTGCAGCCAACATCGCCAGCCAACACGAACAATCACAAATCACAATTCACAACCACCCCCGGTCCGCCACGCTGCACCTCATCTCTCTCCCGCGGCGGTCCAAAACCAAAACCGCCAGGGCCCTATCTCAAATCTCTCCAGGGCACCGTTACACTGTGGCACGCCCCCAGCCGCAGCATGCCGCCGCCACGTTGTCCTTCATCTCCCCCCAGACGAGAACGTCTCCCAGCCTGACCCTGGTTCCAGAGCGCAAATCTTTTGAAACCCCGAGGACAAAAAAAGAAACTAAACGGTCGTACATACATAGTATAATTTCATGCAGGGGCACGCCCGCCGTCCCCTTCTTTCTTTTTCGTCTCGACTTTTTCGTCCTCTTCCTACAATCCTGATCCTAGTCTGCGGCCCGGATCCATCGTCTCTTTTGTCGCCGGCCGGCCGCGGTGAATTGCTCGCCGTCACTCGGCTCGTGGCTTCTGTGACTTCGGGCGTCTGGGATCGCGGGCGTGGCGCCGTGGGGCTATCTGTATCCCTGCCATTACCCGTCGATTCGATACACGGCTTGCGTTCCCCGGTGTCTGTGCCTTCGAAGTTTGCCCTGAGATACAATTCCCTTTTTTATTCGGGCGGCCTGTGCTCTGCTGAGCGATGTAACCTCGTAGCCTCGACGATCCCTCTGGTTTGTCCCGAGCAGATTCCAGGTAAAGTGCCTGCATGCATTCCAGGGCAAGGGCACACAAATACCATCCAGGACATTAGTTGGCATTCTATTTCTAGTACGTACGGAGTAGTGTTGGCTGTTTATTATTACATGTGCCATTCAAATCTTTCCAATCCTTGCTCCATGCTCCTTGCTCCTTGCTCCTTGCTGGTGCGGATAGATGCATGTCCAACTGCCGTGCTCGTCGATCCATCAGCGCTTCTCGGCTTCTCGCTGCCGCTCCGACTCTCCCGTCTCTGCAATCTCTGCAGGCTCGGCAGTCCCTGCTGTCTCACCAGTGGACTGTGTCTCAGCCGCAAGCCGCTGCCGCTCCTCCAACGTGAGGTCGCTCTTAGCGGATCCGATATGAAGGAAAGGCAACAGTAGTAACGGCACCGCTGCCACGCCGACGGCCATCCAAAAGGCGACCTTGTAGCTCTTCCTTTGACCCAGGTAGCTCGTCTCTCCCACAACGATGTCTGCCATGCCCAGCCAGAAGCTTATGCCCAGGAACAGCACGCTGTTGATCATGGCCCCCGCGAGGCCCTGCAGGTGACTGGGCATGTTCGTTGTGATAAACACGTTGCTCACCGTGTAGGTGATGTCGATGCCCATCGTCGCACACACCATGGACGGAAACACATAAGGCCAGTAGCCGACGTCCTCCGGCATGATGGCGAACAGCAGCGTGCACATGAGGTTGGCCACGGCCGAGATGACAAGCAGCAGCCGCCCCGGCAGGAGATGCAGCGTGAAGCCGCCCACGGTGCCGATGATGAGGCCGCCCGCGAACATGGGGATGTACCAGACGGCCGTGATCAGGGGCGACTGCTCCATCACGAGCTCAATGTAGAAGGTTGAGTAGAAGAGGAACAGGCCAAACACGCCGTACCCCATAAACAGCGCCACCATCAGCCGGGTCATGTACCGGGGCGAGAAGAGGTCCGCCGGCAGTAGAGGATTGCTGGCAACCCGGGTCTCGACGTACCATGCGCCAACCAGGAAACCGCAGCCGAGGACCAGTGTCACAATGATATACGGCGTCTTCCAGCCGCCCGGCGCGTGCGAGCTGTCCGTGATGGAGTATACAATGAGCAGCAGCCCCGGGACAATGGTTGCGAATCCCCACCAGTCCATGTTAACGGCAACCCTCTTCTCATGGTAGTCGAAAGGAATGGCCAGCAGAGACACGACAGATACAACACCGGCCGTAATGGCTCCAATCCAGAAGTACCAGCGCCAGCTCAGGAACTCGGCCGACAACCCACCCACCAGGATGCCAAAGAAGAAACCCAGCGGCGCAAAGGCACCGTACAACCCAAAGATAAGGTTCTTACGAGGCCCAGGACGGTATATCTTGCCCAGTAGCATGACACCTCCGGGCAGGTAGGCGGCGGGCCCGAAGCCTTGCATGGCGCGGCACATGATGAGCATCACGTAGTTCTTGCTGAAGCCGGCGATGAGGCACCAGGCGAAGAACCACAACAGCCCGGCATTGAAGAGCAGGTAGCCGCCGTACTTGTCACCGAGGCGACCCATTGGTAACAGGAAAGCCCCCGTAATGAGGGAGAAGACACTGGACGGCCATGTCTGCGAGGCTTGCGGGATGTCCAACGCGACGACTAGGGGCGGGAGGATGATGTGGAAGCCACTGATGAAGAATTCCTGCGAGTGCAGGTTAGTTTCGAGTCAGTCTTCCAGGCTTATGGTCGGGCAACTTACTGCTAGTACCATGGAACCCAAGAGGGCAACACCAAAACCGACTTCAGCCCACAATGAGGTGAAATTGGCTGGTCTCTGACGACCCAAGGCTTCGACGTCGGGCACGGCATCCGGGCCGGCACCGGCGACACGTTCTTCGTCCTGAGCTGCCATGGTATCCAAAAGACAACACAACACAATGCAAATTGAGGATAGTCAACTTCAGGTTACTCAACCTCGAGATGAAGCAACCCTAGGCCCGGGGGGAAACAACCGTTCCTATGTAGAATCCGCCGCCGCAGCCTTCAACAACCGCCGCCGGTCCGCTAAGAAATCGCCCAAACTTGCGCCTGGGCTTCCCGAATGGTCCAAGCGCCGACAGATCGGAGGGCGTCGGTTATACTCGTTTGGGGATAGCGGGATCTTCGCTGACAAACTTTTGGGGGCACGAGAAGACAAGTTGGTGGTTGCGCAGTGAGTTTGGAGGCGAAACCGACGAACCAGAAAGGGCGGACGGGCAGTTCCCTATGTATGCGTCTTCATCTGCGGGGGAAACTCAACCATGAGTTGTGATTTCTAAGCCGAGGGCGTCATGAACCGTCCAGACAATGAAAAGGACGGGCAGTTCCCTATGTATGCGTCTTCATCTGCGGGGGAAACTCAGCCATGAGTTGTGATTTCTAAGCCGAGGGCGTCATGAACGGTCTAGACGGTGAAAAGGACGGTCAGCGTCGTCATTTTCGAACGGTTTTCGCTTAATGGGTGAAATAGGAAGTGAAATGACGACCGAGTGCGTTTCGGTCGTCATTTTCGCATGTCTCCGGCCAAACTGGGGTCATGAATAAGTAAGATGACGCCCCGTGGGTTTTTTCGGTCGTCATTTTTGCACGTCGCCTGCCTAACTAAGTGAGAGACTTAGTGGCATGACGACCGAATGGTATTTGGTAATTTCGCGAAATAAATAACACAAAGTTTGACGTTTCAACTTAGAAGCCGCTTAATAAAGACAGACAAGTCGGTGAGTTGAGCTGATTGCCTACCTTACCGCAAGACGCTCGGGGTCTCCTTCCGCAACTCCAAATCCCTAGGTCCGTATTCCCAAGGGTCCACACTGTTCCCACCGCATATTCTTCCCTTTTCCGTCTGCCGCGTGTAGTTCCCCTATCCGTTTGCCGACCCGCCCACCTAGTCGCGGCACCTGTTCAAGCTTATCTCCCCGCACGGAACTCGAGGCTGGGTCCCACTGCCAAGGCTGGTCTTTGGGAGTTTTTGATCATGAGATAAGGATAGTGTGAGTGGAGGTGGTTTGAAGGTGTGTGGCAGCGAGTCGAAGATGTCTTGGGAATTGAGAGGAGAGGATCTGTACATTATTCGGGGCGAATAAAACTGTAAGAATGGCGTTTGTCAATTTGGCCTTTCGATACCTATCTATTTGTAAAGTGCTGACCGCTAGAGCTAATTTAGTTGATCCGGGAGAATGACTTGTGTAAGAAAGTTCGGATTAGCCAATTGCATTCCTTATGACCTTGACAGGTCGTTCGTTTAAAGTTATCTTCAACCTTTGTCTCCTCTGACCATCCGGACACAGAAGCTTATTTCGGATGTGACATCACTTGAACCGAGCTGATCGGCAGAAGGCAGTGGAGCTCAACTCCAAGGGAATGTTAGAGGGGGTTTCGGGCTGAATGAGTAACTGCCAGTCACTTATACTAGATTGGTTTTCTAAGTTAAAAAATCCACATAATCCATTCCACTATGACAATGGTGATGCGCGTGAGTTCGAGTTGTATCCTCAAGTTGCGTTGCGAATCCAGCTACCCTGGAGCAACGCACATTTCTGGATGAGAATGGACGCAACTTTTGAACTTGTGTCCCACGAGCTCCTCTACGAGATCTAACACTTTGGTAGCTACTAGAACGTGTCCATGTAGTCTGATGCACAATTTTATGTCTCAATACTTGGAGGTATTTAGAACCGTCTTCTGCGAGCCAATCTTTCTCATGATCAAGGTTCACTGCACTCTGCAACAAACGAGCATCTGGCCGCGTGAAGCTGTCATCCGGTCTGATCATAATGTGATAGGAAAATTATAAGAAGCCCAGGCAAGTTGTCTCCTCGTCCCTCACGAACGCCCAAAGAACACACGAGTAGCACATGCAGACCTCGAGGTTCAACGACAACGGCAACACGACCGCGCAGAGTTCCATCGCATGGCTCTACGCCACTCGACATCAAAGTTGCCGATGCAGACACACACAGTTGCATGGCTCTTGCGGGTGACAATGGACGTTTCGCAGCCCTGCCGCCACAGAGTTACAGGAGCGAGCGTTGCGTTGCTTGAGAGTTTCCAGCTGCAGAACTTGTTGAGCTTGGGGTAAGAAGTCGCTGCAGACTCAGTGCGACGGTGCTTAACGTTGGCCGTGCGCTTGCATGCAAAGTGTTCGGTGAATCCGCACAGGATGACGATGCCGACGTGCGTCTCACATCCGGCAGGTCTGCTCTCGTCCGGTCTCGGCAGTCTTCAGCTCAATGACAGCACCCGCTCTCAAGCTTCCGGGTCTGGACAACGCACGTCTGGGAAAACTCGGGGCGTGTTTGATTCCCCACACCGCAACAAGGCGGATGATGGGGGGGGCACATGGCGAGTGGAGCAGTTGGCGACGGACGGGACGCGGGGCGATCCTCCCTCGAGTGGGTTGGGTTGGAATGGGTTGTCAGTGTGGTTGAGCTTTGGGGCGTGTGCTAATTTTACGACGGCTACGGAGGAATTAGCCGTCGATCGACAAGAGGGCTCAGGGGCGAGACAGATATTTTCAGTTCTCCAGATTTTTGAGCCAAGATTTGAGGGAAGCTGGTTGTTTTCGTCACTCGATCATGTTGGTGTGGTCTCCAGGCTACAAATGGGTCATAGTCGACTCCCTCTGACTTACAACAATGTTTTTACGGAGTACTTCAGGCCACTTTGTGAAAACTGACAACATGGTCGTTACCGTCCTGGCCGTCGAGTGGATAGAATATGCTGTCTGGCCTCAAGTGAGGATCAGACCACTTAGGAACGGACCTGTGCAAAGTCCCGATTCCAAGGGCCAAAGGTAGTTTCAGCTCAGGCACTTCGTCGCCGGGCAGCAACGACGTCCGAGATGGCGAACTGAGCGGTGTGCAGCAAGATCCCGCTGGAGGATGAAAGAAAGTTGACGCCTCCAACCTCCGACCCGGCAGGGGTCCATGTCGGCTCATGGCCCCATGCAATTTGTATCCCTACGTCGTGCGTGCATCCGGGGGACATCAACTGAGGAAACGGACTGAGCGCGCAGGGAGCAAGGTCCACGTGTGCAAGATACGGGTTGAGCTTTGCGAGAGGTAAACACGAGAGGGAGAATGAAGGTGAAAAAAAGGGTGATAAAGGCTGGGGTGATGCAGGCATCACCTGAGGAGGCTACGGGCACGAGCCGGAGACGCTTCACCGATTCGACAGGCGGCAGAATTGACCAGGACTTTATCCAAGGGGCTCATATGGGCTTTCCTTGGAGTCAGGAGAGACGCCCCATGGGATGGCCTCAGTCAGTCAGAAGCCCTGACTTGGTTTGAAGGCGGTGGTGGTCGGAGCTGCAAGGGGGCGATTGTCGACGTTGTGAGGACACGCAGTGTGGCATCATACGTGATCGGGGAGAACAAGGCCGCAGGCGAGAGAGCCGCTGGAGATCTCCTGTTCAAGCGCACCCATACCAGATGCGCCATCTGCGATTTCACAGCCGGCTCGGCAATTAGAGCTGGCGTGCAGGCATCGTGGGAGGCACGGAGAGAAGAGAGATGCAGGACGGGGTGTGTGTGAGCGAGGGGCGCCGGGAGACAGGGGTCGACGGATGCATCTGGGACATGGCAGATGCGGTGTGTGTGGGGGGAGCAGAGGATTATGGACGTGGAAGTCCGTTCGCGTGGGAGGCGAGAGAAGAGAAGAGGCGAGGAAACGTGGGATGCTTTGGCAGCTTTTCGTACTATGGGTCCGGAGTTGCGGCTGTGCGAAGTAACTTGTTCTTTCTGCTCGTGAGGTGAGGCGTCAAGACGAAGTTGCCCTGCAGATGCGCGGGTGTTGGTGGGTGGTTGGGGCGATAAGGATGCATCTGCATTTGCATAGAAGTTGACGGTGTTGGGCAACGGAGCAAGCCGAGCTGTTGCTTTAGTTGGACGGGTTGGGTATCCGTGAGCGGTGTTGTTGCCTCGTCTTGTCTTAGGAGAGGCGCCGGCGGATGAGACGGTACTGTAATTCGTACGTGTGTATTCGTACCTCTAAGCGCTTGCGAATGTAGACTGGTATGCGGGATGTGTGCGGGATGTGGAATGCACTGTAGTTTGCTTCTGTGGGAGTGGGGGATATGGAAATCTTTGGTCTTGGTTGGTGGTGGATGGAAGGATGCGACCCCGACGTGGAAGTCCTGGGCAGAAGGGCTGTCGCGTGGGGGACCGTTGCTTCGTCCCGTCTGGCAAAGCCTGCGCCGCCAGTTTCAAAGCGTGCATATGTACGTGTATGGGTGTATGGGCTCTGGAGGCATGTGAAGGCAGGCAGTTGTAGGCATGTGTATGTATGTGTAAGATTACTCGGGACGCCGCTTGGGAACCCCCCGTCGGGTGTGAGTCGGTGTGTAAGGGTTCAGCAGGCGGCAGTGTGTTTTGATGTTGGTCGACATTCCAAGGTATCATCAGCATCAGAACCGAGAGACCCAGGATTCCGAGAACCGGACTCCCAACATTCAAGGAGCTGCTGCGTTTGGTGTTGTGTAACCCGAGACAGCCGATTTCCCAAGGTAACCTGAGGCACATGACCATCAGGTTGTAGCAGGGAGCGAGCACATCACTGCATCGGCAACAACAACAGCCAACCCCTGCGAATCCGGTCCTTTGAATCAGAAGAGGCAAGAGGGAGTGTGATGTGACCGAGATGATAAGCACGGCTGCATTGGCTGGTGGAGGTTCACCAGGCTGGCGGCGCCGGGCCATGTCCATTCGCCACAGTGATCACGACCCAAGGCTGGGCGTATCCTCGGCCGTTTCCCAGTGCATCGGGACATCAGTCGAGAGCCGCCTTGGCCGCGCGAGGCTTTCGCCGCGTTCCACGAGATCCACGACCTGGCTCCCCGTCGCCCTCGAAAGCCCAAGTGTCGGTGAGAGGGGCTGCAGGAACATCGCGGCGGGAACACCCTAGGAGCAGCAGCAGCAGCAGCAGCAGCAAGCATGCGGGTCTAAGGCATCCCGGGCAGCGCGGATTCGGGACCCGGGTGGGTTCTGGCGAGCTGCAGCGGAAACGGGTTTGCTGAGGTTGGAAGCAGGCGGACGAGACGAGACGCGATGCTGAGGCTCCCTCGTGTCGTGCGTGCTGCGTGCTGCGTGCTGCGTGCGAGTGATGACGATTCATTCGTTGAGCCTGCCGCAGCGTCACATACATACACACATACATTTACATACATTGCCGTTGCTGGAGACGGGGTAATTAATTCCAGGCTAATGGCGATGCCAATGTAAATGCCGTGCCAAGTGCTCTCTTTCCGGGTCCCCTGAATGGCCTGGAATTCCCCTAGAGCTGGGGGTTGGACCTGGGGAAACTGAGACAGCTCGACACCCTCGTGCTGGCGCCAGTCGCTGACGTTGCTCGGTCTGCAATCCTTGACGAGAATCCTGGAATTGGGACAACCAAGCCATCCGTGGAGAGAATGTCACCCGGCATGTGCGAGTTGGAAACTTCGGACTGTGGGCTCTGACTCACCTCATGGTAAACGGGCAGGTCGATGGACTACAGGACAGTGCAAATGACGACATGCCGAAACACTGCACTGTAAACGTTACACTACCCGTTACATCACCCGAGTCGGCCCCCCCATGTGAAAGATAACCCCACTACGAGTTGGAGGGATGGTAACCGAAAGCAAAACCCCCACCAGTTTTGCGGTATGGACAGAAATAACCCACCGCCAGTCTCGACGCCAGTCTCGGGCTCGCTGGCCGCTGTCGGGGAACGAGTTCCAGTTCCAGGCGACTAGGTTAGCGTACCACGCATCGATAGTCGGTCTTTGGCTTGGACACTTCGTAGTTCTGGTCGCAAGTAGAGTACGTCGACAGTAGTAACGGTACTTGTCCGAACTCTTGGGTTCCAGCTGTCTCGAATCGTTAGTGTAGACGCACGATATCGGAGCAGCCCCATTCCTCCCTGAATTCACGACGGGCTCTCTGGACCCTGGAGATCTGCCGTCCACTGTGACCTCTGACTTTCTGTCTCTCTCACAGCTCCGTGTATTCGTAGTGACAGTCCAATGCTGTGTGACTGGAGCTGCCCTTGTGCTCGCCCGGTAACTAGTGTCCGCTGTCCGCGGCGCTGGTGTCCCACGACGTGCAAAGCGACACACCCACCGCACACAGAACACATGGCAAAACCACACCGGTATGCCCGTTTGCGCTGATGCTCTCCCTGGCGCGCCCGGCCGTGGTGCCCTTGTTTGGCGCCCCGGTTCGGTGGTGGCCGGCCTCCCGTGGAGCAGCTGGACGGTTCATCCAGGCGGATGATGGGTGGCGACTGTACTTCGTCATAGGCCCCTCGCAGACACGGTACCTGGCCAGTTGCACAGTGGGGTGTGAGACCCGACCTACTTTTTCCCAGGTCGTGGATGCCCCCGGCGATGCACTTGTGACCGCCGCCGCCCGCCTCGAGCAATACGACGAGTCGGCGACGTAGCCCAGGTACCTGGACCAGCGCGGACACGCCAGTCGGTACCTCGCCGCAGTCCCTAGCCCGTCCCTCCCCATCCGTGACCGTCCTCCATCCGCCCCGCCCACTCCCCTTGCAGCCCGTCTTTCAACGTCTTGGCCGCTCACTCTTCACTCTTCAGAGCCCTCCCTCGGCCGTCTTCGTCACTTTTCTCTCTTCTCTTCTTCCACATCATCCTGCCCATCCCAGCACCCCATTTATCTTTTCACGAGTCCTGACGTCGTTTGCGAGAGACTTGCCGTTCCTATAAACCATCCATCCATCTGCCTGTGATTGTTCTTTGCCAACTGTTGCAAGCCTTCTTTGAACCTACCCATCATCCTGCACTGAACGCCCTGAAAGCACTGAAAGCACTGACCCAAACCAACCAAAACGTCGCTGCATTTTTGTCCACCCCTGTGCCCCTCCCTCCCTCAGCTCAGAGTCAGCGCCAGCCCAGCAAGCCCATTCTACCAGGACCAGCACCGCACAGAACCGCACGCACCGCACCGCAGACGCAGCACGCAGCACGCAGCACGCAGAGCACGGAGTCGGTCAGTCACGAGCCATCCCGCCGTCGCCCGTCGCTCTTCTCGCCCTCCTCCTCCCTTCACCATGGCCAAGCCAGAGCAACCACGTCGACGGTTTGCTCCCGTTCCAATTGAGACCACCTTCGAATCCTTCCGCAGCCAGACGGGCAAGCAGAAGCACGTCATCCACCACAACCAGCCCCAAGAACTACACTGCGACACCAAGAACATTGTCCGCATGGGGCCCAATCCCGAACCCACCCCCGAGCCCTCCCCGCGGTCGCCGTCTCCGGTGCCGCGGGAGTTGCAACCACGTCGCCGCTTTGCGCCCCAGTTGATCGAGACGTCGAGGAGGAGCCGCCGAGTGGGCGACGTTGGACCGGCTACGAAACCCACCGATAAGACCGACATCTCTCCCTACACAAGGAACATCTACAACACCAAGCAGCATCGCGCGAGGAAACACGATGGACGGGGACATGGCGACAACTCGAGCCCCTTGCCTCGCCCCGCGGTGCCCACGCGTCGCGAGTCCGAAGATGAGAACGTCACCAGATATCTGCTGGAGCTAGCCGCGAAGGAGGCGGAACGTCAGATGCAGGAGACTGCTCTCCAAGCTTTCCCCAACAGCCATGCTCGTGAGGGCGGTATCGACCACTTCTACTTCCGCGAGAGCTCCGGGAGTGACAACTCGCCCGAGAGCACATCGCCGGCCCGCAACGACACCGGCCATGGCCGGCCGCGGCGTTCCTCGTCCGGCCAGGACATGGGCTGGTGGCAGAAGCACATGCAGGAGCATGTCGAACACAAAGCCCACGACGACGACGAGATGGCGGTGGATGAGCCCGAGCCTCAGCATGACTTCAAGTACGACTTCAAGCAAGCAGAGATGGATGCTGTTCTCGAGGTGGAGACGGAGTCGGACTCGGACGGCCACGGCGACTCGGTGATGCGAACAGACTCGGCCCTCGACAGGATGGACCTCTCCGTACCTCCGGATCCGATGTGGACCACGTCCAAGAAGGTGTCGACGCCTGACACCCACGGCCCCATCGGCGAGACCCTCATGCCGCTCATCCAGCCCGACCCATACGTGACGAACCAGGCAAGAGATAAGGCCTTCCAGCTTGCCCCTGCACCGCCTCGACCGATTGGAGAATCTCCGATGCCATACGTACCATACGTGCCATCGGTGTCCACCGGCACGCCTGCAGACTTCACCTACGCCAAACCTTCTCAAATACCCCCGGACACCAGCTTTCGAAACCAGGCCGGGCCCTTTGGACGTCCATTCGGAGGCCTGGGTTATAAGCCACCAACTCCCCAGTTCCAGAAGAGGCGCCCGGTCGTATCCCCCCCCATGCTCGGCAAGGATCTCGTCTTCCGGAGGTGTCCGTCACCCAAGCAGACCAAGCTTGAGCCCGATCACCCATTCGCCGACCGCCATGCCGAGGAAAGGTACCGGGATGTTTCGGGTCAGAAGGGTCTCTGGAGAGGCTACTGTTACAGATCAGAATCGAACGAGGAGTACTTGGTGCCAGCAGACCTGCATGCCCCACACATGTTGGGCACTCTGCAGCCGCCGGCTACACCCGGCTACCCGGGTGTATCTCACTTTGCCCATTTCGACATGGGTATGCGAGATGAGCCTGCATTCCTAGACTCCTCCAGCGCCGATGATATCGACACGGCCGAGCCCCGGGGCCGAAGCCGCGAGCCTCAGGGACTCCACGTGCTCCATGGCTTCCGCGGCATCGACAGGCGTCTGCAGAAGCAGAACAACCTTGCCGAGCTCGATGACAAGATTGCCCAGGAGTTTGATGACACCTTCGTCACTCAGGTCTACAACTACTTGTCCCTGGGATACCCGGCCATGGCTCGGTTCTACGACGAGGAGCTAGCCCAGATCAGTCTCATGAGCATCAGCGACCTGGAGAAGGACGACGCGAAGCAGCTGGCCCAGGGCCATCTGGTAGAAGCGGAGTACCTTGCGCCCCAGGAGCAGCGATGTCCGCGATGGAAGGCCCTCCGGTCATACATCACGGAGTGGGCCAGGCAACATCCCGATCTCGACAACCTGGACCCAATGGCGTGGGGCGTCCGAGAACGACGAGGCAGTTGGGCCATCTGATTTTTTTGTTCCATTATATCGCGCAATTATTACGCGGCGTCCTCGACTGGCTAGTGCCGGGGACAAGGGAAGAGTCGCAGAGCCATTGTTGGATTGGAGTTGTTTCTTCATGATTGTTTTCATCTCATGGACTGGGCGTTTGTCGTTGTCTCGTTAAAGATGGGGTGCCGGGAGATGCAACCCACTGTTTACGTGCACATATTTGGGAGAGGAATCTCCGTTGAGAGCCTCTTATATATTTTGAAGCGAAGGGAATGATTGTCGGCTGGGTTTAGGGTTCTCGTTAACACAGAACGTAAAAAGAAACACGGCAGAAGCGGGATGGCAGTTGCGAAGAATGAAGAGCGTCTAGACAAGAAGGCGAGAGAACGGGAAGACGGCATTGCGAAAGGATGACCGATGTCTAGATAAGAGGGCTTGCAGTAGAGCAGACAAAGACCAGATGCGAAAGGCAGGAGGGAATGTATGATCGGTCGACACTAGATACACTAAACACTGCTGCGTACAGACTCCAACATGACTGCTTCGACCCCGATTTGGATCTTGATTCGAATCTTGATTTGGGTGCCCAATATTAAACCAAGATTTCCTCTGAACCAATAACCACGGGCAAGAAAAGATCCTTTCCAGCGAGCTGTCTCTCGTTCTCCATAGAAGGGCTCGACAAACTTGGATTGCCTGCTCTGAGAGGCAACCCCAACCGCCCTCGGAGTCTAGGCTGTAGACTTGTCTGTTGTGTTCTCTCTCGATTCTTTGACGCCCTCCGGAATGTTGGAGCTTGGGTCTGGAAGCCCAGACATAATGCGTTTCTTTCTTCCGTATAGTTCGCCTTGGTAGCTAGTTACCGCAGTGCCTATCCTGTCTGACGGCGTGCCAACTCGCCCGCTTTGCACGAGCAGTCTAACTTTTTCCACCTTGCCTTTTTCAACGGCGAGGTGCAAAGCTGTTCTACCCGCGTCGTTCTTTTCGTCCAAATTCTTGGTATGTTGCACCAGGATCTGGAATATTTCCACGTTCGCAAATCCCACTGTTTCATGAAGCGGTAAATTGCCCTCCCAGTCCTTCATATTGGCAGACATGCCACCACCTGCTAGTACGAGCCGTTTAAATAGACTTGGGGGAAACGAACGCCGTACTTTATGCAGAGGGGTTTGGCCGTAATTGTTTGTAGCGATGAAATGTTCTGAGCTTAATAGGTCTAGAAAGCACTCAACGCTAGCATATACCTCGCGACTGACTGTATCATGCATGCGCGTATTTCCTAGTGGATCCTTTTCCATGACTAGGGACTGTAATCGGACGAGGGCGGGCTCTTTGTGTCCAGTGTGAAGATGGCGTCTTAGTGTCGTCCGGTCCGGCTCGTACAATGTTGGAAACACATGGCAGAGTGTGCGATGTAAAAGTCGTACCGACTTACAACCTTTGCTGGTGAAGATGCGATGAAAGTTGGTCTTGATAAACTTTGGTGACATTTCGGTCAATACTTCTTCCAGAACCTCACTGAGTCCTGTATTAATGGCATATGTAAGATCAAACTGTGAATGTTCCCTTTTAGTGTTGTGAAAGGTCTGAAGGAAACGTATGAGTTCCACGTCGCGCCGCCTGATTGCTACACAAAGGGGCGAGTAACCGTCCTGGCGATTCGTTTCAGCGTACGGGTTCACCCCTTGTTGCATAATATATTCACAGACACGAATATGCCCATGCTTAGCAGCGAGAAGCAGTGGGGTCGCGATTCCTCCTGTCGGGCTGCATTCATTGATAGGAGCACCTTTGCCATGGAATTTCTTGACCATTTGGAGATTGCCTTGGGCAGCTGCAGAATGGATGTCTGACACCGGGTTGTGTTTTGATCTGGCGAAGAGGGCCGTGTCTGCCGCGTCCGCATGCATGCGCTGAAAATGATCGTTCAGTGCGGATTGCGAAGAGAAGCCCGTGACCCGGGCATAGCATCCCTCGACAGAGCACTTGAAGGGTCTTTCGTGTTCTTTTAAGTGCAAATCTAGCTCTAGTTGATCTCGGAAACCTGTTTCGAACTTGAGGCACCGTGTCTTTGGACACTTGAATCGCACAAGGCCGTTGAGGGCTAAGAAGGCTTTGCAAGTGCCCTCGTCCAAGGTGGCATGATCGATGACTTCCACCACTCTTCGGATGTTGACAATTTGCTTGAGAGGACTAATGGAGTCTAATTCAGTGCGTAGCCATTCAGTTGTTTTGGAGTCGATGGAAGTCTTGTCCAAGCAGCCATGAGAGGGTTGTTCGTCTGGCTCATTTGAGCCACAACACTTCATGAGGTGCACCACCGACTGAATGACCTCCTCTTTGAGGCCAACGTTGAGGGGATATTTGCAGGTAAGAACAAAATCTACATGGTGCTGCCAAAATGCAGAAGCGTAATCAAGAAGGCCGTAGTAGCCTGCCAGGGCAAAGTCCTTGATAGTATCCGCAAACTGCCCCTCGTTGAAAGGATTCGAGGACAGGTATCGAGAACACAAGATTGCCATTCTTGCGTGCTCCTCATATAGGCGAAGACGGTCAGTCTCGACAAGGTACCTGTTTATGAAATTAGTCCCAAAAGCCTGCCAAGACAACCTTCGTTGAGGAGCTTTTCTCTTACCTGCCAGCTGTGTTATGAACCAGACTAATTGTCTGCTCCGCCACTGAATCCCCATAATACTCGCAAGGCTCGACTTCCACAAGAGAGCCGCAGATCGCTTTGCATCCGTGTACCCTTCTATTCCTGAAGTTGCATGTTGCGTTGTCTGGGTCAATGCAAAACTTGGATTGGATCTCTCGCCACCGCAAAGGTCTTGCTGAACAAATGAGCCAGCCAAGAACCATCAAAGCAGATTCCTTTCTCGGACCTGAGGGCCGATCGAGTATTCGAATCGCTACTCGTTCGTATCTATGAATTCTCGTTAAATAAAAGAACAATGAGATGCCACAGGGTCCCGTACGCTGCATCTAGTCCTCGCGGAAAGTGATCTTGTGTGAGCTCATCATCAAGATCCGCAGGTGATTCTTGAGAGATGAGATTGTCCAGGACAACTTTGGCGTAAAGAAACATGCCTAACAAAAATATTTAGTACCACGCACTTGGATGTCCTGACAAGGGTTTGAGCTGGAGTACCTTTCGAAGTTGATACAACCCTCTCTATGATATCGACTTCCTGCGCCGAGTCCAATGAGAAATCTTCTCTGATGGACAAAGTCCTGGACTTGGTGTAGTTCTCAATATCAGAAACGTGTGCGTCAACTGTGTCTAGGTTAATCTCGGGGCACTTGGATAGGAGGACATCGACATAGCCGTCTCTTTGTCCTGATGTGAGCAAATGGACCCGACAACCTCGGGATTGACATGCAGGGAGCAGGTCCTCCTGAAACCACTTGAGTACCCTCTGCAATTCTGGCTTGTTGATTTCATACTCTTCGTCACATTCATCGAGACCATCCAGGATCACCCACGCTCTTTTTTGGTTCATGAAGCAGTATTTTGCGCAATCTTTGAGAAAGGATTCGCGCAAGACCTCAGAATTGCTCTTGTCTGCCCACTGCTGGTGCATGTACTCCAGTAGCGCATCATCTTGGACCAGCATTTGAGCTAAAAGTGTGCGAAGCATTTCGGCGCTGGTCCTGCGGGTGCCTTCCCTGAAGTTGTGCTTGAAGTAAAAGAAAGTCACAGGCCCGTCTAGTTGCGGGCTCTTTGTCTTCAGGTGATCAATGATTCGTGAAACGAGAGTTGTCTTGCCTGAGCCAGGCATCCCGTGCAGATAAAGAATCGACGAATCTCCGTCAACCCAGCTTCTGAACTTGGAGTCTTGGAGGACCCAATTACCAGAATCACCGGATACCGATACATGCCGTTTCTTCGACACCAAATCCTGGTCTAATTCGTAGTGAAGTGGATTGATTTTCGCAATGATTCGAGACTTTTGACTAGCCAGAGACTCTTGGTGCTTGGCGTCGCTTTCGCTGATGGCTTGCCTTAGTTCTGTGAATTTGTCCTTGAAATCTGCTGACAACTCTTGAACTTCCTCAATCACAACCGTATTCTTTTCATCAGATAACAAACTCTGATGGCGCTTCAGGCTATCAATTATAGGCCGGAAACGAGTCTTGAACGTTGGCCAGGCATATTTGAAGAGCCGCTTCCAACCTTGGGACCAGAAATTAGATCAGCCTCCTTTTTGCCACAGGATCAAGAGTCACGTACCTGGTTGTGCAAACACTTTGAGAACCTCTGAGTGGAATTGAAGCACATCGTAGAAGTATGTCTCGAGGATTTCTCTCGCCTCAGAGTGTTTCCTAAAGAGGCGAGTATACCTCTCCACACCGTGGAGAACGTCACCGACTTCTTGGTATACTCCGAGTACCAATTCAAGCATATCGACTCTCGTGGAGACAATCTAGTAAATGGTCAGCTATCAACCCCTGATTTGTGGAAATTACATCCTCCCACCATCAACACAAGCTTGATAGGGCCCTTTGATCGTTCATTAGCGACGGAAGCCTCGGATGGTAGATATGCTTACCCAGATGAATGCCACTACCTCATGGACTTGGAGGAAGATCTTGACGAGTTCTTCCATCTGTTTCATTCCTTCGAGAAACTTTTTGAGACGGGTAAAGTTCCGCAACTTTTTACCCGGCCCAATTTGATCTTGGATCTCTTGCATTGCCTTCTTGACGTCGTCAAGGCTGGTCGACGAAAACTCCCGCTTTTGCTCATCTGAGAGGCTCTCCCGGAACTTCTCAAGAGTTCTGCGGAAGCTGTCATCGGTACTTGTCGCCATAATTTCGCGGCCAGGAGCATGGGGGTAAGTGTGAATCAAGTACAGGCGCAAGAATCAGAACGAGTTAAAAAAAAAAAAGAACCGGTGAGCGTGGGGAAAAATCCCGTTGATAAGACGACGAGGAGCCACAGCCTGATTCTCAGAGTTTTGCACATTGCACAACACCGCCTCGTTACACTGCCTCGTGGCACTGTCTCAGCCTGTCGTTTAGGCTCCCGCATGTTACAGCGCCACCGCCTCGAATTGCTTTGCCTACCCAAGGCAGAATGAGCCGCAGGGCAAGAAAGAAGGAAGTGCTTCTGGTTTACTCCTTACTCATGCGCAGACTGCACATTTTTCGGGTCTATCTCCGCATTCCCAACTCAAACGAACTCTTGATAATGGAGTTTGGAAAGCCCGCTAGAATGAAACTGGGGAAGCGTCCAAGAGAGGAGAAGGGGAATGGCGTCCCAGCGAAACGCCTCCAACCGCCGCATCACGACTGTTGCCGCATCGTCGGCACTCCTTTGGATAACGGCAGTGAGCAGCCAGATGACAACTGGGCTCATATCGATCTCGATGATTCAGATGAGTCGATGGAAGAAGCCCCATCGCACAATGAGGTAGTATGCTATGGCGCAGTGAGTGCAACTCCCCATTTGGTCACACTGAGCCTCGAAAATGAACTACGAAACATTGCTCAACTTACTCAAATACATAGTTATTCGACGCAAAGGCCAAAGCGACCTTCATCGATCGAGCAAATATTTCAGCCCTCCCATGGGCTCGTTTTCACGCTTTCCAACTTGTGCAGGATAAGAGTTGCTACCGCCTGACCAGCCTTGTCGACGGCACCAACCACAATTTTGCCGAGTTGGACCGCATCACCGCATCTTGTCTGGACTTTCTAGACAAGTTTGAGGGCATTTCATTCAGTGCTATTCTCCAGTCCGCCAGCCTAGATAAGATATCTAGTAAAAAGACGAAGAAGCCAACGATAATAGACGTGACTATCAACGTCTTGGGGCCTGAGACACTCGCTGAAAGCGTGGGAGAAGCACTTGCAGACGGCTCCGCGTACCTCCAACACCCTGCCTTCCTCGAAGCGGATATAAGATACCTGAACCCCCATTACTTCTATCCAAATGATGAAATGACGGATTTACGTCAGCTCATAGGCCCCAGACAAGAAGACGCAAGACGCAAACGTATATATCAAGGAATCGAGAGTGTTCTTCAATCTTTGGGCGGCGCACCAAACCTCAATGGTACTGAAGAGTACAACGTTGAGGCGATGGCAAGAAGCTTCCTGGCAAACACCCGATTGAAAAGGTACAATCGTTATCTTGTTCTCGAGCTTTCGGCTAATCTTCTGTTTTGACAGTCACCAAATCGAAGGCGTTAAATTTATTCTGGGCCGAGAAGACCCATCCTTTTCCCACAACCTGAACTGCGACTTTCTCAATCTGATCGATCCAAGGTATGGATCAGCCCCCAAGCGGCCGTGTTCTACAGTTGACGTTCTTCGCTGTTAGTCTTAAACCACAGTTTTCCCAATGTCTTGGCGGCGTCCTTGCGGATGCTATGGGACTGGGCAAAACCCTAACCATGCTGAGCGCGATTGCGTGTTCAAAGAAAGTAGCGAGTGAGACTTCAGAAAGCAGCAGAGCCGGCATGACCACATCTTTGATGACAAAGTCAACATTGATCATTCTTCCCTCGAAACGTGAGTCGACCTCACCTATAGAAATTACTCGTCTAATCTCACGCTAGAGGTATTGGATGTCTGGGATTCCGAGATTGCAAGGTAACTTACCAGTTATCCTCTTTGGGAACAGAAGATAACAGTCCATTAATCTTCCAGACACTTTCGACCACAGACATTGAAAGTCGGCCACTTTCACGGCGATGGACGTGCGAAGGCACCCAAGGCACTCACCAAGTACGACATCGTGCTGACAACCTATCATACCCTGGCTGCTGATTGGAAAGGGAAGAAGGTTCTTCAAAAAATTGCGTGGTTTCGGGTGACTCTAGACGAAGGTAAGTAGACCATCTCATGAATAATTGCCTCTCCATCTCAACTTACTGGATAAAGAGGCTAAAAGAAACAGCTCATTGCATCCGGAATCAAAACACCAGGATGTTCAAGGCTGCTGAAAGCCTAAGGGCTGAAAGGCGGTGGTGCTTGACAGGGACGCCGATTCAGAACAGCCTGCAAGACTTGAGATCCCTAACGAGATTTCTAGGACACGCCCCTCTGATGGATGCTAAACTCTTTGAAAAGCATATCATCGATCCAATGCGAACCGAGTCTGAGGGCGCCGATCAATTCAGGAACCTCCAGCTACTTCTTCGAGTCATTTGCCTTCGCAGATCCGAAGAGTGCATTAACCTGCCTCCGCCAGTCACCGAAATCGTCCCGATTATTTTGAGCGACCAAGAGACTGCAGCGTACGACAAAATTCTCGTCGACTGCCAGAAAGAGATAGAAAGACAAGTCTGTACCAGCTTGAATCCAAACAAGTCTTTGGTTCTGTTTGCCACAATCATAAAGCTCCGGAGGCTTTGCAACCACGGAACAATCACGCAAGAAAGTGCAGACTGGCTGTCCCCAACACCATCGGGGAGACATTCAAAGTCTGACAGGCTGCTCGATGTTGGTGGAGATGAGTCTTGTGGCTTCTGCAACACCGCGGAAGAAGACTCTGGTGCCTTTGATGGAATGGATCAGTGTCCGCAGTGTGGATCTTGGTTGAACACTTCAGGAAAAGTGTCTGCTCGAGAATATGGAATGCAGCTGTCACCATCTCCCAGCTATAATGGGCAGAACTCTTTGAGCAGAACACCGACACCTTCACCCTTTTCAGGTACAGCTAGTGTGGTCGGGACACCTGGCTATTCCTCAAAACTCACTGCCGTCGCCCAGAATATCCAGGAATCATGCGGCAACCCGAACTCCAAAAGGTAACAAAAGATCACTCTCAGCATGAGAACCGGGCTTATGTTATCTAGCGTTGTTTTTGGATCATGGCGCCTTACACTGGACATACTGGGTACCATGCTTTCCGAGAGAGGGATAGGGTGGCTTAGAATAGATGGTCGGGTCAAGGCTGCGGATCGGTCGGCCATATTGTCGAGATTTCGTGAGGATCCGAGAGCATCTGCTTTGCTCATGACGATCGATTCAGGCGCTGTTGGGTAGGGATGACTTGAACCGCACTTCCAGGGCATCACTAATCGGTTTAGTCTAACCTTGACCAACGCCAATCGAGTCCACATCATTGAACCGCACTGGAACCCAGCAATGGAAGCACAGGCTATTGCGAGAGTCCTTAGGATGGGCCAGGCTCAAACTGTAACCGTTGTCAAGTACATCACTGAGAAGACAGTTGAGAAGGTAATACTATCTCACAAACAGGTGGTACAAGCTCCTAATCGTGGACACAGAACATCGTCAAGTTGCAGGAGAAGAAGAGTCGCATTGCCAAGATTTCTTTGGACAGGACCACCGACGAAGATGCTACTGGACTTCTTGACGTAAGTATTTCCATAGACATCAAAGCCTCCCACTAACACAAATAGGATCTGAAATTTGTTCTGGACACGACGTAGAAAGGAGAGGAATCTTCTTACTCCATCACGAAGTAAAAGTTGTAATTTTATGAGGCAATAACACGTAACACTTGGCATTACCTTGAATCGCTCGTGAAGTTGTCACGTTAGTCTTCTCTTAGACTCTTAGTGCTCTGTGGCTGGGCTATCAAATCGCGCCCCGTCTTGACCCCTCACTCCGCATATCATCGGCCATGACACTCCGATATCCGGAACTGCGAGTCTGACCATTTAACCTTCTTCACCGACGGAAACAGCACTCATACATCCTCTAAAAACCACAACAATCACAGTCATGGGTAGCATTTCGTTGAGAGAACACATCCGGTGGCTCCCGGATGAGGCTAGCGAGCCGACATCCACCATTGTCGTCACATCCCCGCAGCGCCGCTACGTGGACCTGCGAATCTACCGTCCCGAGGGCAGCCAGAAGACCTGGACTGGACAGGAAGGTAGGTGACCCTTTTCAACAATCGACGTCATGCGAGGCTCACAAAACCAGATGCACTTCCAGTGGACCGCCTGGAATGGGGCATTGCGGGGACGTCGTCATCGTGGCTGCGAGATGACGGCAAGGGAGGGCAGATCCGCCACTCACAGTGGAACCACTGGATCGACTCGCGTACTACAGAGCCTGAAAATGCAACAGATGAGGGCGATATGTTCCCGCAGCCGGACGGGACGACGCTCGAGACCGGTAGCATGGTGAACCCGGCTACCGGAAGAGAGACGGCGTACGAGGAGCTTTGGCTCGACGCTGATCCAACAGCCACGTCCACACCGGATGTCAATGTTGTTGTTCTGCAAATAGAGACAGAGAATGGTGATCGTGGGTCAGTAGTCCGCCTAGGCCAGTACTGCCAGGGTATCTTGCGTGAGGGTGAGCTGATTACGGCGGAGCGTTGGGAATGGAAGAAGGAGAACGGATGGAAGAGGACAATCAGGATGGGAGATGGAGCCCTGCCCTGTGATAAGGCGTTGGATGATGGGTTTGCAGCTAGAAAGGGCGAGGCGGTGGAAGTTGGGAACAGAACTTGGAAGGTTGTTGAGGTTTCTGGGGATCGGCCAAGACTTTAAGTCCATTGGGGAAAATTGAGGGCCAGTTCTCAAGCAAAAGGCTATTGCATTCTTGGACAGTTGGACTGTGGAAGCATTCTGATCTCCTCCCCATGCCGTCGCCGTCACCATCGGCCTCCCTACCGACTTTTGTTTGTGAAAGGAATCGTGGCTCCATCTATTGGTTTACTCGCGAATACGGTAGATCATTGCCTAGACATTGACTGGATTCTCATCGCCTTTAGTGGGCTCTCACGCTCAACATTCTAAATATCTCACCTGCGTGCGATTTGCTGCTCCCACACCGATTCTCAGCCACTTGTAGACCGCGCAGATCTGCTGCTATCAATTGTTTTTCGGCAGATCACTGCTGATATCATCAATGTTATTGTTGACAAGCTGGGTGAACCATCCCCCAAGACACCCGCTCCGGCATCAGCACCGTCATCATGTGGTTGATGAGGAGGAGCATGATAGTAGAACCCTAAGTATATATCTAACACCTAACCACCTAATCACCCAACACCTAACACTAATACCCAATACCTAACACCCAATACCTAACACCTAATACCTAACACCCAATACCTAACACCCAATACCTAACACCTAATACCTAATATCTAAAAACTTACACTTGATAATACACCTAATACCTAACTTGCCTAACCTTATACTTAAGCCCAACCTTGCCATTTCATCCTAACAGAGGATGATGATAATTAGTCACCGGCTGATAACTCATAGTGCTTTCAGTTTCCCCCCGTCTATAAGCCGATTCCAGTCTTAGACTTGTTCTAATAACGAAAAAAGTCACAGTATCTGCCACACCCATACCATTGCGCCAATCACAGCAAGCAAGCAATGCGACTCTCGTCACTGCTCTTCCCACGCCGTTGATGAAAGTACCTGCAAGAGAAGACTGGCCCAGCTCATGGTTCCTCGCTCCTGCGGAGAAGATCTGCCAGTGTACGAGTTCGGCTGGTGGACCCTGCTGCTTCCTGAGATGTCATCTAGGAGGCACTGACGTAGACCAGTAGAGCACTGAAAGAAAGACAAGGCACTGCCTACGTCGATGCGTATTACGGAAAACGACTCCAGCCCCCACAAGTCGGCCATTCTCTGTCAAGGAGTCTTGATCCCGTCTTCCTATTATTGCCACATCAGTCAGACCAGGCCTTCATTCACATTGCCGATAACTCGGCCTTGACTCCTACCTGTTTAAATCGCTTCAAGCATGTACACATTCCCATTGTTCTGACCAAATTCTCTGAGTACTGTCGTTGTTGCCTGGCTCTGAAGCCCCATATCCAAGCGAGCCGACCGCATGAGATTGGAGAGCTTAACAAGACACAACAAGTGTTAGTGGCGGACTGCCGGGAACTGAAATTTATTCTACCCAAGATTCCATTTAACGTCAAGGGTCGAATGCAGCTTCGAATCAGACTAGAACAGCTCGCATATCTCTAGGAGGAATGGCTATCAGGTATGCTACACCTAGGCAATCCGGAAGATTTGTCTCTGACAGTCACTAATACCCTCTGAGACTACAGCAGTTCGTTCCTAGCGAGAGGATCAGCTGCCTTATATCTGTCACATCATTATGGAGATAGAGCAGTGGGTTAATGTTCGCCTTCACGTCGCCGGGGCTGCTCCTACTTCGCGCATCTCGATATTGCGCCCCAGACCGGAACTGGGCGAGTTCTTTTCGGCTTGCACAGAGCCAGACTCAAACGGATGAGATTAAGCTTGTAACAAAAAGTGGTCAATAGTGGACAACCACGTTACCATCCTTCTAGAAGTATTTAGCTCGGGAGAGGCGTTGAGTGTCTCGAGCCGAAGGATAGGGAGATTAACTTGAGTGATAGATGTTAGGGCATTCCAACACAAAGGATTCAATACCTAGTTTGAAGTCGGAAACCCCACACATTGTTGATATTTTGGGAGACGCATCTGCTACGTTATGATCATCTCTCCTCTACGATGCCCCGCCTCCATGGCATCACTTCTCGGAAGAAGACCTAAAGACAGCACTGAACGATGGTGGAGAACCTGCCAACACATACATAGTACAGTGCACACCGCTGACTGCCAGCACCCTCAGGTGCGTGTCGACTGACAGCGGTGTCCTTGTTTCCACTAACCTGAACCTCAACGCCATCGGAACCTCGCGGGTATTAGTGTGATTTCTTCATGCACTATACGGCGCTACGGGGCTTCCGTAGTCAGGGGCATCTGGCTGGCCAATTTTAGCGTGTGGCGCTATCGATTTCAGCGCTGGCCATAACGTCCTAGAATGGACCCTTGTCCTCATTCACGACCCTAATAACCCAAATAAAACATCAGGTTACCGAGTCGATGAGTATTTTGGACCGCTCTTGTGCACGTTGCAAACCGAGAGGCCTAGTCCGTCCCATACCATTGGACCTAAGTTCAGATCTGACACGCTGTGATCGGTCAGCGGTTGAAGTTGAAGCCCAGCTTTCCCAGTTATTGGGACCCGCAACGCAAGCAGTGAAATTTGGAAGGGAAAAAACCCATGCGCTATATCTGTTATCCGTATCTTAGTGTCTCACTGCCTTTCCTGTTCAGGGTCCCGAGGCGTTCAATAGTGCAGAGGGCCAGACCGATCTTGCCTTGGTGCCAACCTCATATGGGAATACCAAGATACAACCCGCAAGCTGAATCGCTCCATTGGGTCCGTCCGAGCCACGATGGGATAGACCAGGAGAGTATGAGTCCGGTGATGGAAAGAGACCCGCCGTATGAACCACGCCAGGGGCCGTTACGGTGGAGGTTAGATGGATGCTTATATGGGACGTTGTCCGCCAACGCGGCGCCCGGTTTGAAGCCCCAACCGCCATTCGCTTCGGTCAATTCTATTGCTTGCTTTTCTTTCCACGATGCGTTCTGCAGCAGCGCTCGTGGCTCTGGCCATCGCCGCCTCTCTGGATGTTGCTGTGGCGGGCCTTTGTAAGCCCTCGGACACTCTGACCGCATCGATCTCGGTCAGGGACAACACGGATGGCACCGTGACAGGAACTAGGACAACTGCTCCCGGTGTCACCACAACCCAGGCACCTGTGGTTGTCACCAATGCCATTGCTAACGGAAACTTTGCGGGCTACGATCCCAGCTCCCCAGGTGGCATTTACGGCTTCCAGGTTGAGAATGACGCTCGTCTCATCCAGGGCCATGGCTACCAGGATGACGGCAGCACAGAGAGCAACTGTGTTGAGATGTCGGCGCGCGCGGCCAAAAAGCGAGACGTGGAAGAGTTTGCTGCTATTGAGCAACAGCTGGAGGATATGGACACAACGTCGCTCTACACGGTCCGGTTCTGGTATTACATTCTGCAGAACGACATCGAAAATACCTGCAGATTCGATGTCTACTACGGCGACGACCTCTTTACGTCGAGTCCCTATTTCCCCCTAGCACAGCCCACCGATCCGTACCGAGGATGGGATACGGTTATCGAACAGGCTGCGATTAAGACGTCGAGCGGGTTGCTGCGGTTCGAGCTGAACTGCATCGACGGCGGGTATGCTCAGATCTGGGTTGACCAGGTTTTCGTCTCCAACCAAGTCAGCCCCGACAACATGGACAACATCTCGGTGATTTATACCTGGGATTATTCGGCTACTTCGACCGCCCAACAGTCAACTACGAGCACTGCAGATGCTTCCACGACGACCACCGAGGAATCGACGACGTCGGCCGCACCTACGACTACCACGACGGCGTCATCTACAACCGCGGCTCAGTCCACGACGTCGACCACGACCTCTTCAGGCTCTACCCCTACCGGGAACAAATTTTGTGTGAACCTCGGCACCGGTGACGCTGGGAGAGGCTGCGGCCTGAGACCCTACAACCCTAGCTCAGGGTACAAGACCATCAGCAACACCCGCATGACGCGAGATCAATGCGGTGCTGTTTGTCTTGCCGATTCCAGGTGTCAGCAGTTCCAATGGTCGGCCTACAGCTCCAGCTACGCCTGCCTCAACACTTGCATTCTCCTCGAGTCGAACCTCCCCTCCACCGCAGCAAACAATGGCATCTCGTACTACGCCTATGACCGTTCCTGCATCAAGCGGACCGAATGCACCACGCAACCTACGGGCTCCGTCTGTGTGAACGGTCTTGGAGACACTCCCGCGAGTGGGTGCAGGACGCAGGTGTTTGGTACAGCCAAGTCCTGCGGAGCAGCCTTCGTTGTGACGAACGTCGGGGCCGTCTGCGACAGTAGCAAGGAATGCCGAGACATGTGTGCCAAGTATCCCGGATGCAAGTCTTTCTCAATCAACTTTGCAGGAAGCTGTTCACTGTACCCGGGAACCATCTCGGAGATTGTGCAGGAAGGCAGTGGGGGACAGATGTTCATGGACATGAGCTGCAGTGAATGCGGCTCGGCCGATATGGGCTACTTCAACTACTTCACCCAGTTTGGCAGTGGTGACAGTGTCCCTACCAATCAATGTTCTGCCGATTCATCGAGCTCTACCGTTCTGGCCACGAGCTCGACCTCGACTTCCAGCATCATTAGCACCAGCAGCAGTAGCATTGACGCCACCACCCAGCCAGGCAGCACCACATCGCCCTCCACCACCATCTCCTCGCCTTCGACCACAGTCAACAATTGTCCCGCCGGCATCAACTCTCCCGGAGCTTGCTACGGAGCAACCCCGACTGCCTCTGGCTCGACCTGCGAGAAGAAGGGCAGCCTTCAGTTGGTGGATGCGTGGTCTGTATCGCCTGACGTATGGCAACAATTCCGGGCCGAGGACTGTGCTCTCTACTGCAAGCTGAATTCTCAGTGCAAGTCCTACGGATTTGACAGTCAGGGTGGAATGACGCCTTGTCGCTTTTCGCCCGAGAGCCTGGCCAACTCTGGTTTCGTTCCGGCCTCGACGTCGACGGTTACCTGGTCCGATCTGGGCTGCGTGACATGTATTCTGTGTGGTGGAACAGCTTCCTCCACTACGATCTCGTCCACGACGGTGTCGACTACCTCATCGGCGCCTACCGCTACGTCAACCTGTGCCCTGACTAATGGCCAAGGATGCACGTTGAAGGGGGCTGCTGATGCCCAGTATACCTGCAACAAGGCTGGCTCGCCCATGGAGGAAGCATGGGGGCTTAGCATGCAGGACTATCCATTCCAGGGATCTACAGGGCAGTGTGCAGCCATCTGTGCCCAACAAAAGAACTGTAAAGCGTCAGCTTACGACTCTTCTCGGACTTCGTACCAGTGCTCCTTCATCGGCAACTCTCTCCAGGCTGCCGGCTTCACAGCGTCGGGTGGCACTGTTCGTTGGAGTGACCAGGCGTGCTGGGATTGCCCGACCTGTTCGGCTGCAGCTTCGATCGCCACAACCACCGCGGCTCCGTCCACGTCCTCGTCCTTTACAACTTTTGAGACGTCAACCCGGACTACGACTGGCGACGACGAGGCGTTGTCTACAACTAGCGGGGAGACGACGTCCACTGTCGATGAATCCTCCACTGAGAGTCAGACGACCACCGACCTCAGCGACATTACCTCTGCCCCAGAGCAGGCATCGACCACTGCCACGAGTACCATCTCAACCACCAGCGCACCCCCCACGTCGACATCCTGCGTTGCCACTGCGTCCCTCAGCGACGACGTTACCTGCGGTCTCCCAGGATCCGCAGGCAACCAAGCTCAATCCAACGCTCTAAGCGGATATGTGATCAAGCCTGTTGCTAACCTGAACGCTTGCGCCCAGGCCTGTCTTGATCATTCCGGTTGTCTTGGATTTCAGTACACGACTGATAGCAAGGTCTGCTATCTGTACCGTGTCGGGACCGGTGGTCTTGGTCTGACTTATAGCCCGACGGTCCGAGCCAGGTTCTACGATAGAGACTGCTACCAGTGCACTTGAGTTGTAGTCCGAATTCTTATAGTTAAGCGTGAAGCAGACTCGTTAATATAATTCCCTTATCCTAATTCGCCCTATACCTTGTATCCAAGCTTGACTAGTCTCCCGCGCGTTCATGATAAGCTTATCACGAGACTTTTAAGCTTATGCCGGCTTCGGGCTGTCAGTGACAAGCTGTCCCATATCATATGGTCCCACGAGACCCCTGATGTCCAGGGTCTGAGACACGGGCATGGGGTCGACGATGCGACACGCATTCCCGAACAGGCGGTTCTCTCCACTCTCATCCTTCAAAACGACTAAAACGGCGATGCCCAGTCGGGGAATTCCACTCCGCCAAACAGAGAGTCGTGGCTGATACGCGTAACCGACCCTGTTTAATTAAACAAAACTCCGCAGCCCGGACCATGAGATGGGATAAAACATCTGGAAACCTCGCGACGAAAGTTGGGATGGTTTTGACAGTTCACTTTCGTTCACGGTTCTCCCATTCATTCTTTATCTTCTCTCGTTCAACGGCTGTGCCGTCGGTCCCTCTTTATCATGCATCGTTACACTCTTCTTGCTCTTCTTCCCGTGGTTCTGGGGTGCGCCAACCCCGAATCGAACGAATGCGCGTCTTACATGGCTAACAACGCCGCCACGGCGTCGGCCTTTTGCGCAACCTTCACTCAGGGCACCGTGACGGCTACGGCCGATCTTCCGACCTGGGCTAGTGCTTGTTCTTACAAGCCTAAGCACATCTCCAAGGAGTGCTCGTGCCACTTCACCGCTGGCGGCGATGGCGCGGAGGCGACGCCTGAGCCTGTTGAGACTGCGGAGCCCGTAGAGACCGACGCCGGGACCTCTGCTAACAACACCCCGGCTCCCGTTGAGACCGAGACTCCTGCCGAGACCCAGGCTCCTGTTCAGACTCAGGATCCCACCACCCTCAACACTGTCGTGGCTACCAGCGCCAAGGTTTCCAGTGTTGCCAACACTCCCGCGTCGACTGCGGCGGAGACGCCTGCGTCTACTCAAACCGGGTCAGCTGGTGGCACTGATGGCTCATCTTGCGGATCTGCCCCTGAGGACGAGCTTGTTGGATACGGTGTTGGAGCCACTGGCGGTGGTAGCGGAAGCGGTACCACTGTCACCTCCTGCTCGGAGCTTTCATCTGCTGTTGCTGCTGGTGGCGTTATCACCATCTCGGGCCTCTTGACCGACTGTGATATTCTTGAGCTTGTCAGCGACACCACCATCATTGGCTCAGGTGCCGAATCTGGTACGTGCCTCTTATTCCAGTGTTATGTAAGTTACATAGCTGACATTTCACAGGCCTCACTGGTGGTGGCTTCCGCCTCAAGGCAGTTGAGAACGTCGTGATCCGAAACTTGAAGCTGGACGACCCCCCGAGGGCAAGGATCTCATTGACATTGAGGGCTCGACCTACATCTGGGTGGATCATTGCGAGTTCTCTGCCGAGGGAATTACTGGCGACAAGGACTTTTACGACGGTCTTCTCGACATCAAGCGCGCCTCCGACTTCGTCACCGTCAGCTGGTGCACATTCTCCGACCACTGGAAGGCCAGCCTCATCGGCCATTCTGACAGCAACGGAGATCAAGATACAGGAACGCTTCATGTTACCTATCATCATAACTACTGGACCAACATTAACAGCCGATGCCCCTCGGTGCGCTTCGGAACTGCCCATATCTACAGCAGCTGTTACGAGGATATCCCCACCTCAGGCATCAACTCGCGTATGAGCGCTCACGTTCTCGTGGAACAAACTTCATTCAACGCAGTATCGAAAGCAATCATTACCAACTTGGACAGTGATGAGGAGGGCTTTGCGTTTGAGCGCAACAACCTGTACACCGACAGCGAGATCAACATCACCCAGGAGGAGGAGTTCACCCCTCCCTACGAATACACGTGAGTCCACTATTACGACGAACTGTGAGGAATGACTAAGCTAACTTTGCACAGAACCGACCCCGCTAGCTGTATCTGCGAGCTGGTCAAGTCCAAAGCCGGCACTGGCGTGATTGCTTGAGAGCTGTGACCATGGATGATATGTGATCCGAGGCGCAAAGCCTTGGCTGAAGAGTGATGTTTAAACTTCTATGTATGATTGTATTCTGGATATGAGGCATTGGCCGTATGTTGTAAATAGCGGGCGTTACGATCAATGGCAGCATTAGGTTGATCCTGGGTCCTTTGTGCTTTGTAAATTTTGGATGTGCGTGACCTAAGCCGATACCCCTGGACCGGCACTTGTGATGAATACGAAAACTGCTACCTTCCAAGTGTTTAATGCCTTATTCTTTTCCGAATTCCATCACAACTGAGAACACCCTTTGCTTGGTGATCATCGGCGCCGATAAATGGGGCCGAAGGTCCGACCATTACGGAGATGAATGGGGTGTGGTGGCGGGCTTGCCCAACTGGGAAGTGGGTCTTTGATTAGTCCACTCTGTTTGTCCCAAACCTCCGCGAATAGTGGTGATTCTCGGTTTCGTCTTCATTGAAAGTGCGAGGTTTCCGGGTGCTCAATGATTCAGCGTTATAAAATACGCGAAAATATGGTCTGATTCAGCTCACGAAGTCACGCGGAACATCTTCCGATAGCGTCAAAGTGTCAATCGAGGCCAACGATATGGTATTTGACATGCAACTCTGGTGCCTCACTACCACAGTGCCACTGTAATATCTAAACTCATATCCACCAATCATCTTTTGCTTTCAAGATGTCTGGCTTCTGGGACTTTGTTTATGCTCAGCGCAAGGCAATTCCTCTTGTATCAATCTTAGATATTGTTACCGGCGGAATGTACATCGTCACAGGCAGAAACACTGACCTCAGATTCGAATGCGCCAAGCACATGGTCGAATCAGGGACCGCTGGCGTGATCAACGGCGTCGGATCCGCCATGAAAGGCAATGCGGCGGTTGCAACCATCCGGGAGGTGACCGGTCGTCATGGCACGGTGGAGGTGTGGCAATTGGACTTGGCTTCTCTGGACTCCATCGAGAAGTTGTCCAAGGAGCTTAACAAGATGAAGATAACGCACGCGTTGATTGAGAATGCTGGCGGGAAGCACGGAAATATCGGTCAATGTCAACATCGCGACCACCATGCTGCTCGCCATTCGAGCATTATCCTAGCTCCAATAATCGGCAAAGCAATTTGCTTTCAAGCCGCATCTCGTCATGGTGCAATAATGACTACACTCGACATAAGAGTAGTCGTGGAAGATATACAGGGCGGCATTGAGAATGCACTGAGCCAGGAGACGAGTGACAGAATAGTCCGACGAGTTGACCCCCTTAAAAGTAACGAATTGCTAACTCTCGTTTGAGATATCCTTTGACCAAAGTGAATTCAGCTCTGCGTAGCCCCTGGGATTGCTTCACTTATTCCTGTAACACAAACAGGACTGGATATCAAGTCCTTGAACTCCAAAGTATGTGTTGGGTGAGTTATCGCGAAACGCAGGCTTCATCACTTGGCTCTCGATTGGCTTCTAGGCCATACAGCTGACTAGGGCAGCCGAACCCTGTTAGACGCGGCGGTAGCTGGATTTGAAAGCGACGGAAAATACGTGTCTATTTGAAGAAATTGAAGAGTGACTCGTGGATATCATATAGGTATGATACCGTAGGGATGTGGATCTTGAATGGGTGCAAGAGTAGGGCTCCTCCTATATTGTAGGCGACAGCTACTCGTCTTGAGCCACCTAATAGCTGGATGGTTAAACATCCTCTTCTTTTGCATGGGCGAAGGCAGGAAAATGCAGCGTGTGTATCGCATGTGTATGAGCTAATTCTAACTTTTAAATTAAAAAATTGTGCAATATCTTCGATGTTAAAATAGTAATATACAGGTAAGGACAGAAACCTAGACTAGCGAAGTTGACTGCGGTTGAGCCGATTTCAACAACTCATATAAATGAGCTCCATGTGCGATATAGGGACCCGCTGAGACGAAAACTGTCACTCTACCAATTCCGACACAACCGAAGGCTTCGCTAGTCCTAATTCACTAGTAGTTGCAAAGAAAAAAGAAGAGATGAATTTATGCATCGTAGGTGATAGAAAGCATGCTTAGGAATCAATGAGCCAGTGACAGTGCTAGATCTGTCCCGTAGACAGTACTTCTTTCGAAACTCTTCTTTTCGACGGTCGTCCTCTCTTCTGACGCTCACACCGCTCATAATGATCCAAGATATCATTTTTGGCTGAGAACTCAACTCGATGCTCAGAACCAGGTCGCCAGCAGACGTACGGGTGGTCTCCCTTGTTGCAAGAGGCAGCGTGTTTCTTGAACCTATCCTCGCGGTAGGACTTTCCACAGCGGCATTGTATCTGTCGACGTGCAGAGCTTCTAAGATGTGCCTGGAATCTGTTTTTTTGCATGCTGCCAAAGCCGCAGCGGCACCGACAAGGAGCTCTACAGGTTACTTGCAGATGGGAGCATAAACCGCAGCAACACTGACAACCTGGGCGAGGGTGACGTGATGCTATGTGTAGGCTAGGTACCCATAGTTAGCGCTTGGTTAGAATTGGTTGGAGCCGAGGTGTTTGTACGTAAGTTGATCGATGCATGCAAATTGCTCTGGGCATCTTGGGCAGGACATGAAGTCTGAAACGGGCGGTGTTGGTGCATCCGGACGGGATGTAGAGGGAGCGGAGTGATTATCCGTATCGGCCACAGGGAACGTGCCGGACAGGGTGGGGGATGCTGATTGAAATTCGAAAATAGAGATGTTCTCTGCGTACTCAGCGGGGCCAGATCCGTCCGGTGTCAAAGAAGGAGAGCTAAGGAAGGTGGGTGAGAGTTTCTGGTGAGGCAAATCTCCATCATAACGATGATGGTCAAGTGTCTCATCGGATTGAAATTCATGACTCAAATCGCTGTGGTCAGCAGCCAGACACTGTGTTTGGTCTGAGCTACTGTCATCTGTGGCAGCAGGGCGTTGTTCCCAACTGCCAACTCCTTCTGGCACATGATGCCAAGAAGTAAATAATGCTCTCGTAGTATTGGGATAATATCCAATATCATGAAGCCAGTTTTCGTCTTCGAGCGGATCCCATGCGATAATCGCACAGTGATCATGATAGTCTTGGTGTCCTTGAATGATACGCGTATGGCGTTGAAAGCATCCCGGACAGACCACCCTGGGGAGGAAAGGAAACGAGCTCCCACGGAGTCAAGACCCTAAGACTCCGTGATAAAAACTCGTCAAGCTGAGGGATTGCGGTTGCACTGAAGAACACCGACACAGTTGGTTAGTTGGTGACTGTGGCTAGTACCAAGACAGTGAGAGTTGCCTGCGGGGGTGCAGCTAAACCGCTGTATGGGGAGGCTGCGGAATAGGATTGGGGATGGGGACGCAAGTTAGAAAACTTGGAGTTTTGTGGTACCGGCAATCGAACCGAAAATTGGCATATGTAGTCGAGCCGATAGTGAACGTTGGCGCGGCTGAAGGTGGTAGTGCCAACACTACCACCCTAGGTGCCATCAGGCTGTGCAATGGAGTTTAATGGAAATTGTCAAGACTCGGGGGGGAGATTCTGACCTTTATCCTCAACCTGTCCATATTATAATTCACTACGGGTCTGGGTATGCACGATCTGATTCGCCCTAGAGGGATGACGTTTCGACTTGCAGCAGGGAAAACGACGGCCAGTTATTTTATTGGCCAAGGTCATGGTGATAGCGGGGAGAGATGGTGGCCAATTTTCTGATTCGCTGATCTGGGAGAGACTTGAAAGCAAAGGCCAATTCCCTTATTCGACCAACGCAGACACTCAGCAGTTTGGTTGGATTTACTGTACAAAGGAATTTGATGCATACTGCAGAAGATTTGTCATTCCATGCAGGCGATTCAGAGGCGCAATGTGTGCGAAGCTCACAGCTTATCTCAAAGGCACGCCTTACCGCCTGCAGGCTCTTGTTTTCCTCCTCAGCCTTTGTCTCTTCCGCGCGCTCTCCGTTGTCCTTACTGGACCTTCCCACAATGCTCAAGTTGAGTCGCCACGGGCAAGGGTATTCTGGAGGGAAGCAGCTAAAGCAGATTCATTGTGTGCTGATGGGGTTGCCAAATGCCCGCTAGGAGTTTAGGGGACTCCGATGGGAGACGGCTGCAGTGGTGAACAGAACCTGGAGGTGGGATCGAAGTAATTGCTCATAGAACACTAGATGAGCAAGCTCTAAGAAGAACTAAAGGCTTCACTGCATATATAAGAGCAGAAGAACATAGAGCAAGCTTAGGCTAGGAGAAAATATGTATTTTGAGTACTAGTGTAAGCTTGCGGATGTGATCTGGGCAAGTGGTAAAAGCGCGACCTATATAGCTTTGCGTATGGCAGGACAGGTTTCGAGGGGCATGCGTCATCACGCGAGACATACGTACATAGGAGTGGTATCACCCATACTAGGACTGGCTGTAGGGGAATGCAATATCCCTCAAGCCATACTTTCACACTGTCTTAACAACTCATTAGCTGACGGCCGTCTCTTTTAGCGATATCGGATTGATAAGGCTTGATTATCCGAGACCACTCTTGACCACTACTCATAATGATACATAATAATCTACTATAAATATCTATACAGTAGGGCATTGATAAACTAAGCTATGGAGACTTGAAAGATTGGTCTCACAATGATATTACCCCTAGATTTACGTTCTATACTAACCACCCTTCCAACTGTCTTCTTCTGTCATTCTTCCTACCTTTCAGCTCTATTATGACTGGACCTGGCAGCTATGGTAAATACGTGTCTAATAGTGAAATTAAATAGTAAGTGGCTAAGCGGACATCATCTATCTGTTTGGACTAAAATTATACAACCGGTATGCATGACCCAAATGAATGCGAGACGAGGCTGGTGTTCTTGCCCAGACTCAAATTCAGGTAGACTCAGTGAAGGTATGACATATCAGGAGCCATGAATCAACACGAAAGGGACTATTGAAACAGGAGGTGAGTTCGAGGGGAATTGAAATAGGAGCACAGTCAAATCTAGATTAATTCACTTACAAATCTATGACTCCGTGGCCATTCTCCCTCCTGTACGTGTACTCATCCCAAGGCAACTGCCGAGGTAATTGATATAAATGTATATCAATAAAGTCTATTTGACCCTTGTATTTTATTGCACTTGACTAACGCCCCGGAAAGAGTTATGCTGTCCTGCAGTCAAATCTAATAATGGTTGCAAAAGTTCCAAGTCACTGTCCGGTCTTGAGGCATGCCGCCTTTACGCATCCGCATGTTTAACACTCCCTTTCGAGTCAAGAAAATTTTCAGGCATGAAAGATTTCAGTGCGAGCATAAGTATGTGGCCAGTAGAGGGCGGCGCATAATTCACTATCTCGTTGCCAAAGTCAATAAACACTTCTCTCTGGCAGTCGTTCCATCAAGATGAGTTGGCAATAATCCCTTGGCAACCAATCCCTTGGATTTAAGGCAAAAACCAGGGTTTATTATCAATAGATAAGGTTAGTCGGATCGGCGTCCTCCCTACAGCAACCTAGCAGCCTTGAAGCTCCTGGGCGCCTGTCAGATAAAGGCCACGCCACATTGCATTCTATGCTTGACATCCTGGACTTGGGCACAACAAAGTTAGAAATCCCGAAACTTTAAGTAATGTTCATCGAATTGATGTTCTTCAGATACGAAAAAGCCGCGTGTGCAAGCGGCGTAGTTATGAAACGGATGCGTGTTGCCTTCATTAGTGGATGCGCCCTAGCGACACATACGTATTGCCCCCGTTTGACGTATACACGCGAGATATAGTCCCAGCCCGTGCGCCTCTCCTGCGTTGAACTCGTCACCCCAACGATCGTCCATGCGTGGGAAAGAATGGAGACGCGAAGCCGAAACCGAAACCGAGAAAGTAGTAGTGCTAAGCGATCAACTACTGAATAGAGCATCGGCAATAAGAGCTTCCAAAGCGTTGACCTCCTGCCTAACTCAAAGTTACATTGGAGTAGATCACTACCTTTCTTGAGAGCCGACGTTGCGTCCGCAATAACCACCTTCAGCAACAGATTAGATAGACCAGTCAGCAAATGAATGCAAGCATTACCCATACAACCTAAGTAATACTATGTAACGCAATCGGGATGGCGGGCTGCTCCTTGACTCCGTCTGCGACGCACACTTCCCCATCCGCTCATCATCTCTTTCCGCCCCACTCGGAGCTTAACAAGATAGAGTTGTCCCGCCACAAGATCGGCAAGCAAAGCCCTTTGCCATCATCCGTTTGTCCAATCAGAACTGATCATTTACTAAACCCGAATACGGTACCGAGACCGATCCCAATTTAGTGATGAGATGCTACGCTATTTATGAACATGAAACATCAAACACGGGATGCTACGCAGTAGGAGGAGACCAAGGAAGACAAGAGTACCGTATAAAACTACAACATCGCGAACCTGATAAAAGACTTTGTGAGTTGTTCGGCACTCTCGACAGAAAAGATACACCCACCAGCTCCAGCACCAGCAACTTCACCACGACACCCGCAATCATGTCGACTCTTCAAGCTCTCAGTAGCTTGATTCTAGACCGTTCACCTGTCTTATCAACGGCCCTGCTTGTCTTTCTCGGTGCCCTTCTAGCACCACATTTGCTCAAGAAACTTCAACTATGGAGGCTTCCAATTGTCGGCGAGGAATTGGGGAACACGGAAAAGCGGAGGCAGGCGTACCTCGCTGGAGCCAGAAGCTTGTACACCGAGGGCTACCGAAAAGTGAGGCTTTCAATGCAGACCACTATGACTTATCTAACGAAAGCACGGGTTAGTTCAAGGATGGCGTGTTCAGAATCACTACGTCGCGAAGTATTCAATCCCACTCTTTGGCCACTGAATGAGTACCTAACAACTTTAGATTCCTCCATCGTCGTTCTGTCTCCCAACTTTTTGCCGGAACTCAAGAAGCTATCCGATGATATCGTCAGCATGAGCGCCGCCGTAGACGAGGTAAGTTTGGCATCGACACCATATTGAACTCTGCTCACAGTCCATGACGCAGACAATGGAGTCCAAGTATACTCGGATCGACACATATGTTCCGATCGTACCGCACACGATCAAAGGCAACTTGACGCCCTCTCTAGGTATGATAAGAATCCTATAGTGACCTGGCTCGATGGAGGGATGAACGCCATCGGCTTACAATCAACAGTGCACCTTAACCCAACCATTGCTCAGGAGGTTCGGGAAGCTTTGGACCTAGAAATGCCCGCAGGACAAGACTGGACAGAGGTCAATATTCACCATGTTCTTGTCCGAGTTATAGCCATGGTTTCTGGACGCATCTTCATTGGTCCCGAGCTCTGTCGAACCGAACAGTATTTGGATGCCGCTATTAACTACACCATGGAGGTCATGGGAGCCCAGCGAGCGGTCCAAAGCCTCCGGCCGTGGCTACGCCCTATTCTTGCGAACCGACTCCCCCAAGTCAAGAAGCTCGATCAACGGATTAAAGAAGCCGAGGAATTCATGGGACCAGTGATCAAACGCAGAGAGGAGGCTACAGCTGACCCGTCATTTGAGAAGCCCATGGATATGCTTCAATGGCTCATAGACGCCCAACCCAAGTTTAACGACAAAACCAGCCGGAATTTGGCCAAGGTGCAACTTGGGATCAGCTTCGCTGCCATTCACACCACCACGCTTGCTGCAACGAATGCGTTAGTTCCTCCTCGTTTCATCTCGTACCACCACAAACTAATTGACTCACAGCTTCTACGATCTCGCGGCATTACCAGACCTCGCGGCTGAACTTCGTGAGGAGGCTCGGCAGGTGTTGTCGGAGAATGGCGGCGTTTTCACTAGCAATGCGCTGCAATCGATGAAGAAGATGGACAGCTTCCTAAAGGAGACGCTTCGTCTTCACCCGGCATCAATGGGTAAGTAAGGTTACTGATAGAAGATTCTTTCACTAATCCAATGACAGCCTCCTTCCAGCGCAAGGTCTTGAAATCTTTCACACTTTCAAATGGCCAGGTGATCCCCGCTGGTGTCTCCATTGAGATCCCAGCGGTCGCAGTCAACTCTGATTCGGATGTATTCCCCAAAGCCGACCAAATGGACGCGCTGCGCTTTTACAGACTGAGACAGGACGCCAAAAAGAATGGCTCTGTGGAGGGTGCTGCTCTCAACCAGTTTGTGAGCGTTACTCAAAGCAGTCTCACTTTTGGCTATGGGCGTCACGCTTGTCCTGGTAGGTTCTTCGCGGCAAACGAGATTAAGATGATTTTGGCCAATTTCCTCCTGCGCTACGAGGTGAAGAACGTCAAAGGCGTCACCGGACGATATCCTAACATTGAGTTCGCGCACATGGTAAGTCTGATGGTCTCTGAAGTTCCGCTCCACTTAAACTGACATCTTGTTCAAGTCTATTCCTGATGCCTCAAAGATGATGATGTTTAGAGAGCTTAGAGATTGAAGGAAATGGGTTCTGCTAGGCGTTGAAAGACTTGTGGAACAAACATAAGGGTCATAAAAATTGTCTGGAAGCGGGCTCAAATTGAATCTCAACCTGCTCATTTATAAAACTTTACAATGATATGAGCTGCAAGGACGGTGCTGCTAGCTTCCTCTGTCGGCTATGCGCTGATCCACGCCATTGCCCCCCGTGACTCGACCATCCAATCCCTCGTAGCCTCTGGCGATCTTGACGGAGATGTGTCCGAGACAACCACTGTTTAGGCCGGTAATGGTTGCATGGACAAGGTGTCTATCGTTGACAGCGTAAAGCGTGAAGATGTTGGTCTTGCAGCCCCAACAGATGTGGCAGAGCTTGACGTCGCCCTCGTCGAGGTCAAAGCTGTTCTCTGGTCCAAAGGCGGCATTAGATCAACCGCAAGAGGCGACGCTAGCGGAGGGATCGAGAGATAGAGAGCCCACTGCTGAAAGTTTTTCATTTTAAACAACGTTCGCCTTGACTCCACATCGTAACAATCTTGTTGCTCAGGGTGAGCCTTCGTACCAAGCTTGTGACGCCAGGTCGAAGCAGGCCAATCCCTGGGTACCTAGTCTAGCAGGCGGCCTAAGCGCATTTAAGTGTACTTATTTTCTCCAAACCGTGAACTTAGCAAAATGGATTGCGTAGGTTGGTGGAGATCCTCCTGAACCTGACCCATTGATATGATGCAACGATTGTAGATGATGACGAGCCTTTTGGCCTCGTCTTGGTTCGAAGAGCAGTACTGAGGTGAAGGCCTGGAAAACGAAGGGCACTCGACCATGGGAAGAGCAGAGGTACCAGATAAATTCGAGAGGTACCGCGACAACGCAAACATTGGGGCAGCCACACAGGTATTGCTGCAGTGCATCTCGAAAAGCTTCTCGCAAAGCTTCTTCGCCCGACTCGCAGTATAAAAGCAGTCAATTTCGCCGAACGAAAAAAGAAAAGTCCAATACTCTCACACGTCCTCGCGACGGGAAAAAAGGGGGCCATCGCTGGACACTCGGTCCGCCCATTGGCACACCTATCGTTAAGGATGAAAAGCATACGAATCGTTCATCTTTGGGCACCGGATGAACACTGTCACAAAGATTCATGTAGGTGCCCTGTGGGCTCGGGGGTAAAAGGGGTCATTGACAGAACAGTGATGATGATCCAACACTCCGATCAGAGAAGTTTCTCTGCATCTTAAGAGCATGTTGCAAAAACTGAGTTCGAATGTCTTGGTGGTCCGCATGGCCGCTGTTGTACACCTGCAGAATCGGTAGTCTGGGATAGTTGTAGCTTGAAGAGTGCTCACTTGGTCTTTGGCATGACTGGAGTCTGATCCGGTCGTAAGCTAATTGTACCCTCAGACAGAGATCGGACATGGAGAATTGGTGTAAAGTGAGTTTACCATGACAAAGAGCTTGGTCACATATTTTTTCTCTGTTGATTCTTGCGGGCGTTGCTATGATTCAGCTACAATGAATAACGATACTCCCGGTCGCCTTCTTGGCGTGGAACGAACAACACTAAGAAAGACAAGGGTCAAGCTTCACTTTGCAGGAGATTTTCCGATTTCGTTTGTATTTCTTGCATGCTCTTTCAACACAAAGAAGAGTTATATCGCTCGAAATCAGCTTCTCTGTGGACCAGCGGCCTGGTCGTCAGTCGTGCGGGCCTCAAGTTAACGCGGGCGGACGGCCCCACGCAAAATGACGCCGAATGTGCGGGCGTGGACATGACCAAACGTTTCTACACTCAGCCCATCATCGTCATGCCTTCGTCAAATTTCCTCTCCCGCCTCGTTGCCCAGCCTCGCAGCGCGAGTGTACCTCATCACTGGCAGCAACGCAGGAATGTCCCTTCTGTCTCATATTTCTCTTTCGAGTTCAGAGTCTGACTTTCTACAGTGACTTGTCAACCGTCATCGCTCTAGCTTCCAAGGGTGCCACAGTCTACCTCGGTGCCCGCAGTGAAGCCAAAGCTGCCACGGCCATCCAAGAGATCAAGGTCCAGTTGCGTTCAGCTCACATCTTGTTTCTGTCTCTTGACCTGTCGAGTTTGCGGAGTGTTGTATCTGCTGCCAAGGCCCATCATTGGCATGGGGTTAGTGGGGCTCGGCCTCTCGGTTGCAGCGTCCCTGACCATGGCGTACGTCGTCGATTGCTACAAGGCCATCGACAGTGAGGCCGTCACAACCGTCATCCTGATCCAGAACATCATTAAAAGCGCCTTGACCTTTGGCATCCAGCCTTGATTGACAGTATGAGAGTACAGAATACTTTCACCACGGTTGCCATGCTGGCCTTTGTCATCACTGCAGCATCCGGGCTACTGATTGTTTGGGGGAAGAAGATGCAACTTGTTACAAAGGCGGCATGCTTGGACTTTGCTCGCAGATCGGAATAGCTGATCACAATAGTTGATATGCCCAATAGTGGTTTATATAGCAATGAGGCTGTGTCATCGACTTGAATCCTAGAACGAATCAGTTACATATGAGTGAAGGTGATGGTGAGGATGGAGGATCCCTCTTATTGACATTCTTTTGTAATTGAAATAGTCAATAATTAATCTTGTTACTATCTTCAGCTGGAACTATACCTGCCAAAACAGCGCCTGAAGCCAGACTCGATATCATTTAGCAAGTTACACAAACCTATACTTGATGTAAGGAAGGTGATGGTCTGGGAAAGTCACCCTATTCGGCCCAAAGTCACACACTTGAATATCAGTAAAGTATCTCCCATCAACAAACTCCCCCTGTCGAAACTCTTCATAAAACTCTTGCGCACACGGCACTTCCCAGTCCTGTGTGCTCCATCGCTCATACGGCACTGCGCCGTGCTTGAACTCGAGCTTCTTTCTCCGCAGCGGGAATTTGTCGAGCTCCGTATTCAGAGCCGCTAGTGCCTTGATCAAGTCGTTCACGGGAGGTCGCAGGTCGCGCTTGACGAGAGTCTGGATCTGGATGAAGCCGTCGCGGACTTTGCGATATGCTTTGGTTTTGGCGAGTTCCTTGTTGGCCTTCCAGTTCTGGCTGAGGATACCGTCGAGGTGCGATTGGACGCCGCGGGCTCCGGTCGAGTGCTTGGTGAGGTCGGACATTGGAGCGACGAGCTTCTTGAGCTCTGAAGCTGCGGCGGGCAAGTCTTCAACCAGTTGAAATGCCTTGGGCAAGTCCTTTACGGTCCCAAAGTAGGAAGTAAGGAACAGCTCGTAGTAATAGCCCTCGTTGGCAGGCGTTGTCGCCGAGGTGAGGCACATCTGGGTCAGTTTCTTGGCCTTGGGGATATTCTTGCCAGCCTTGACGCCCGCTGCTGGGATATTGTTGAGAGTCTTGGTCGCTGTGAATGCTTTGGAGACTGAATCTGTCAACGCCTGTGACAGTGTGAAAGATCGAAGAACCCACCCTTTGTCAAGTATGAAGTCGCTATTTTGCCTTTGCATGCATTCTTCTGGCACACATTTTTCTTAATCGTGCTGACCTTGCCGGAAACAGACTTGAGACGAGCCTGGACGGCGGTAGCTGCTTTGTTCACAGCTGCTATTTTCTTCTCGATTGTACCGAAGAGGGTGAGCCAGCTCTGCAGCATGCGCGTCAGCTCGCTGGATGTTACGCCATCGGAGTTGCTGATGTAGTTAACAAAAAAAGACCTCAGCTGTGCCTTGTCGCAATTGTCAATGTCAAAGGTACATGTCCAAGTCGCTGCCACCAGGCTTCGGTATAGGGCCACGTCGACCTAATAGCGTCAGTCAATCGCCAGAAAGCCTGGGCTTATCCTCACCTCTTTCAGACGGAGGACTTTCCAGCCGTCTTTAGGCTGGAGGTACTTGGAGATTGCTTGGGTTCTGCCAGTCTGGTAGGGAAAGCCGTTGTCTATGAGGCACTGTAATAATGATCAGCCAGGTGCTACTCCAACTCAACATGAGCGAAGATTACCGATTCGGTCTTTATTAGGTCTCCTAGATATGTCGCATTGATGTCGTAAAACAGATAGCCCTTCCAGAGGTATTCTAAAGTGTCGCCGCCTTTGAGATGGTCATCGTGATTTCTCTGAGCATCTGGCAAGCAACCGCAGTGCGCTTCGGCCTTTCCGACGAATTTTCCGTTATCAGAAAGGGCGGAATCGATTGCGTTGCAGATGTTTTCTGTGCCGACTTCAACGTCGATTCCACACAGCTCCTCTCCTCCGTCGACGTCGCCTGGTTTACAATTAGCAACCATACGGGCGTGTTCTAGCTGCTTGGTGAAGCTGACAAAACACTGGACTTGATCCGACCGGGAAGTCCAGTTCGCGTGTGCATCCGATAACGCCAGAGAGTCCGTCGCAGACGGCGAAAATGTCATTTGTGGTGGTTCTGGCCTGAACAGCCGCTGACAGGCTACCAAATAATAGCAATGACTTCATGGTGAATCTGGCCGTCTAGAGAGTCATTCTCAAGATGAATGGGGCATGAAGAGCAAGGGCTGATAAATAAGAATCAATAGGGCAGATGGCCAACAATTACCTCGTGTCTTCGTTCGTTCCACTACTCCTCAGCCGCACCGGTGGAGGCTTTTTGTTCCAATCTCCCAGCACCCACGAGGGTATGCCAAGCCGACCCAGAGGGATGGTGATCAAATAAGAGGAGCTAAAGATGACTCCTTTTGCGCTTGCGAAAGGTCAGCTGCTTTATTCCATTCCCCCCAAAGCTAGACACCGAAACTATTGACGCCTAGACCGCATCTAAAAACAGCCACAATGCCAACGCGCTGTAAAATCTCTTTTGGTTACCCCAAAGAGACTAGTATCTTCTCATTTGAGTGCAATTTAGGGCTGAGTCGGATTTTCGAACATTTAAGCTTTTCTTTACGGTTATTGCGCATCCGGTTGGCAGAGCGAGAGTCGATTGGAAGCCTGCTAGCCATTGACTGCAATCCGTGGGTCCGTTCAGCAACGCTGATCTTGGAGGCAAGGCCCTTCAACGGTGTCGCTAAGCCACGCACTCGGCGAAACTCAACTGACTTGGGGCATTCAATCAAGGTTACTGATGAACCAAGGCATGTCTCTATTGACACAACGCCCTATCGACTATATCTTGACTCGTTATTCTGCTTTTCTCACTGTTTCCCCAACCTTGGAAGCTCCTTTACCGGATGAGCGAGAGATGGGTATTCAACACCTTGACATTCTCAAGTCACCGCACCTCGAACTGGCGTGTAGCCCTTGTACAAGGTTCTCGGGTAGTAAAGACAAGAACCAACGAGGTTAAACAATCTCAATATATGCTAAGGATCAATTTAAGGTTACACACCACCGAGTGGTGGTCAATCATTTGGCTCTTTCGACCTCCTACTTCGACTTCCACCTAAATGTTCGAGTGAAAAATCGGTACCGTTGGTCAGGACTAGTGCCTTGAGGGCCATTCTGTGACATCCCAGATGTTTCAACATCGTCCATTTCCTTTGCATTGGCTTGTCGAAAAATGCGTGCCAAAACCACTCCGACCTCTTCCCTCCAACTCCGTACATCTGATGTGCCATCATTGCTCTCACTTGTTTCCTTCTGCATCCATGACTTGAAAAAATAGTTCACCACTGTCGACACAGAGGTCCAAGATTTCCTCCCGGATTTGGACCTTGATTTTGCAGGCTCAGGAATTGATGGGATACTGTGACTATTGGGATCTGGAGTCGATAGTGCTCGTGGGGGTGACTGCGTTGCCTCTTCAACAGCGGTGAGGTTCGGAATGTCCGTCACAAACCCATTGCCCTCTTCGCCGAGTGACTGCTGTATCATATCTCCGGGACTTGGCAACTCGGACTCCTCCGTTCTCTCCATAGAACTCGGGAAATTGCTTGAAATCTCTGCTTGAGACTCACCCAGGCCCCTCTCAGAAACGGACTGGGTCACTGGATCCTGGAACTTATTCACGGCTTGAAAAACTCGCTCAGGCCGGAGATCAACCAGAAAATCTGCCATCGTATGACCAACCTCGCTCAGTTTTCCGTCTGAGTATGCTAGAGATGTTACAAAGGCTGTCCAAGCCTCAATTGCTGTGACAATCTCAGTTTCAGTAACCCGGAACCACTCCGCGTGTGTCGTAGCGCAATACGGACAATCCAGCATTGCATGTCGGTTCTGTCTCAGGGTTGCCGTCACCAGGCTTCCCACTTTGGACGCCCCAAGAAACTTCTCTTGACTCTGAAATACAATTTCACAATCTTTCGCATAACAGTTTCCACTCTGCTTGATTTGCCTGAGTTGGTCCTCGGCAGTTTTGCCAGTGAAGCCGACCTTCATGAATCCACTGTTTCCGAGATGTCTCAGTACATATACTCTGCCTGGATCCTTGTCGTATGTGCCGAATCTTTTGTTGATGTGGTGCATAAGCCTGCTCTTGGACGGGTTTACAGTGTACCGACGCGTGCAGCGTGCGGCGATCGCCGGATCGTCCTCGGCAGCCTCAATTTCGGCGTTCATTTGATGCATTGTTTCATCAGAGGGCTCGACATCGTCTTCGGGTGAACTTTCCAAGCCAAGTTCTCCTTGAGAAGTTAATTGTTGATTGGAGTTGCTATTATCCTCGTCTGGAACCGGCACGGGGGCTGTCCTAGCGGCGTCAACGTGACTGCTCTCGGCCACAGAAACGTGATATTTCTGATTTTGTGTAACTTCCAAATCTCTGAAGTCCGTCTCAAGGACCTCGAAATCAACCATTGACTCTGTTCTCTGAGATCGGAAAGTTTCAGGTTGATCAACAGTGAACGGTGACGAGTTCGAGAGTGGTGAGACAGCCTCCCCTGCTGACACCGTATCAACGGTCAACGCTCTTCCACTTTCGAGGTCGATTTCTTGTTCCGCTGGCTCTCTGGAAAGTGATTCATTTCTATGGCGTTTCCATTCGTTGAATTTTGGTTCCACGTAGTGAATGTGATATCGGCAGTGAGTGCATATCAGGAACTTTCTGACGTCCGCATAGAAACCATCGTCGTGTGGACATTGATGCAATTTGCTGAATTGTTCCACTAGATTGGTGGCTTCTTCGCTATCTTTCCACGACCGAGGCATATGGCACTCTCGCTCTCCCGATAAGATGTCTCCAAGGCAATGTTTGAAGTCCGATTTCAGAGGATCGGTGTATTTCGCGTCGAGCACTGAAGCAGATATCAGCTCGACTAGGACTATCGGGGGTGAAGTATGGTCAATGTTCATGGTTGCGAGAAAGCTTGGGTCTAAGCATGGGTGAGATGAAGAGACAAGAATAGGGAAGAAGACAGAGCGGGGAGGCAAAGAAAATCACTCATGCTTTTGGTTGTTTCCTTAATTCAGTTAGCCAGCACGGTGATTCAGAAGATGGTGTGCCAATGCGACATTGTTATGCAGTTGGTTCAACGTGCATACGAGTAGCACTAGGAACTGTCTTAGAAAACAAGCACTGATCGTCAAGTAACCTGAAGCTCTGAGGAGCATGGGTCAGTCTGTGTGCTTCTTATGTCATAGATAACCCTCCGGATAATCTCCCTTGCATGACTGGTCGTGATCACCCATTGGCTGAGTTCCAAGCCACACTCATAGATTGAATGATGCAATGTTTGCTTGGGTTATTTAGACGGCTCATGTTTATTGGTCTTTCATTGTTCTAGGTTTTGTTGCTTCATGTGCGTGTTCAATCCAAGAGCGTTAATTAATGACTTCATTCAGCGACACCAAACCGAATCGAATAGTAACTTTGACAGGCGTAGAAATAGGACTAATATATAGTACTCACTTGAATCAACTAAAGTTATAGCATAGTAAAGCTGTGAAAAAGGAGCTCTTGGGTCGTGGAATTACTGCTTTGTCATTCTTTCGGTCAACACCCAGGCCTTCTACGACCCGACTGACATGGGGAATATAATTGAGGATTAAAAGGCTTCAGTTGAGTCAAGATGGACGTGCCATTATTATGCGTTTCTTCGTAGAACATGGTAAATTATTATAGTACATATCTACATTAGCGGTCGAGAAGTGCTTTCAACTTTTTGAGAAACTGATTCAAGCACTCTTGAGCAGCCAAGAATTGTAGTATTGAGTAAACTATTCGCGACAGTGGAATCATTCGTGATACCCAACTACTGCCATCCAGAAGTTTGATATGCTCGCATCACCACTGTGCTCTCCACCCAGCCGCGGCAACCCTCAGGGAGGCTTTGACACTGTTTATCGGGTCAAGTAGGCTAACATTCCAGTTGACAAAAAGTCTTGTACTAACAGTAAGTCCTTAGACAACACATTCTGAACTTCCATAACACATCAGTCCACTGCGAGCGCTGTTGGACATGGTGGAGCAATCCAGCCTTCGCACGCGAACATGAAGAGACCATGAAATGCCAAAGGTGTCCACTTCCAGAACCGATTGGATGAAGCCCGGTCGGGAAGATGTCATGAGAAAGAAGCTTACTTGCGAAGACCCGGAAGACAATTGGTACATGATGTTCAACTGTCTCTTTTTTCATCTGCCTTCTGAAGGTCCAGATAGTGTCAGACAAAAGTACACGCCCTGTAGGTCATCCATAACCCGCATTGAACATTCTTACTAATTGGACGTATGAGGAAGACTACAACCCGAGCGAGATGCTGCCTGTACAATGCACTGTCTCTTCGAATTCGCCCTCATTTGGCAACCCAGTTGCATCCTCATTTACCAAAATGGAGTCCACTAATCAGCAGCCTCTATTCATTGAGACTACAACACAGCACGTTGCGATGTGTGAAGAAAGTGACCTCAACAACTTCGACAATACATTCTCCAATATCGATATCAGTGCAATCGATTGGTCTGACGTTGATTTTAGCACGATCGGAACGACAAGTCTAGAGCTAGATGAGCCTATCGGTTCCTCGTGCTCGAACATGTTCGACACTCATAGTTTGACGAACCCCCAGATGGAAATTAACAATTCCCAGATGGGGAAGCTTCCAGGGCTTGGTAACGCTGCAAGTGACACCGATAAAAACACTTCAAAGACACCCCACGATCACAGAAGCATGAGTCCCCCGCTCAAGCCCAGCAAACAAACTACGGAAGATGTTCATCAGTTGATGAACGTAAGCTACGCGGAGTTGCAGCATGCTGTACTGGACTCACGAAACGAGCTGCAACGCAGAGCAAGCAAGCTTCTACGTAGAGAAAGGAAGATCAATCAATGTATTGCTACGTATTCCACGGTTTCAAGTTGCTTAGACGATATGTCAAAGCTCCATCAGGATTTTGCTATGGATGTAACGTTAGCCAATATCCCTGCTTGTGCACAAAGAGTACGAAATCTTGGAGCTCAGATTAAACTATTGAGGGAAACACTAGAGAATGTACCATAGCAGTTCTGTATTATATACATAGAATATGTTATCTCTTCTCTTCACATCTGGATACAAGTCCAACGCATCGAACATCGTTTTAACCCTCAGATAAGGGTAGAGGGGGAGCTTCTTCCACCTTATGGAGGTGCCACCAGCACCTCCGCTCCTCAACACTACGCTTGAGAGGGGGTACGTACTGAAGTACATACTCAGTAAGTCTCTGTGGTCCGAGATGATTTAAGCTTGGCCAATGGCTAAACGAAGACCGCTTTTGGGGCAATGGCCGAACAGTATTTCTTATTGTCAACCTAGCGGGCCTCGTTTTAAAGAGGCAAAGCTGGAAACTGGGTGTCTAACAAACACCGCGTGTGAGGCAGTCTTCATAGAGTAAGGTACTTAAGTACATGAGACGGAGACACAACCTTCTCCAAGATGTCTATATCCACCTTCTCGTATAGAGAATCACGTGACTCTCGCATTGTGTTGTGTTTTGAGTTACCCCTCCTTCCACTAAATAACTCTGTATCTCTGGAGACAGGTTGACCACCCGTATTGTTAGGCGTTCTTCTCATCCAAGTTACTACAGCATATCACATGGTGCTTTGGAGACGTCTGCAGCGATGGCGCAACCTATGATAACCGACAGCCTCACCACGGCCTTTCGCTCCGAGCGCCTGATATTTCGAATGGCGGAAAACGACGAAGAAGTTAAACAATTCATACACACGAAACTGGACAATGACCCAGTGAACATAGCCCTAAGCAACCCTGACGTTATCCGGCCGACGAGCACCAAGCACGCGGACTGGGTAATCGAAGAGCTCACAAAGTCGGTCCTGGGCGTGATAATTTACCTCCAACTACCTCTAGCGTCCCCATCTAGAGAAGAGACCGGCAATCAAATCAGCCTAGAAGGTGTGAAACCAGTACCAATCGGTTTCTTGTGCCTCGGCTGGGGTGGCAAACCTCCAACACAATCGCATCACCGTTCTACATCCATCGGCCTCTCGCTAGCGGCGTCGTACCAAAACAAAGGCTACGGAGGTGAAGCCATCAATTGGGCTTTAGACTGGGCTTTTCGCTTCGGAGGGTTTCACCGCGTAGAGATTGGCACAACTTCCTACAATGAGCGCGCGCAGCATCTTTATCAGCGACTCGGTTTCGTCGAGGAGGGAAGAAGTCGGGAAGCGTATTGGTTTGACCGCAAGTGGTATGATTTGGTGTCCTATGGCATGCTGGAGGCGGAATGGGCGGCTCTGAGAGGCCTCGGGGATGTCAAATCGAGTTAAGGGTCGCCCACCCCTGCAATGAATTGGTCTGACGTTGATTTCGGAATGATTGGAACAATAAGTCTAGAGCTAGATGAGCTTAACAATTCCTCGTCCTCGAATATATTCGACACTCTTAGTTTGACAAATTCCAGATGGAGAAACTTCCAGAGCTTGGTGATGTTTCAAGTGATGCTAATCAGAGTACTTCAAAGACAGAAACCCATTACAGCATCACAATGAGTCCCCTACTTGAACCCAGCGTACAAACTACGGAAGATATTTATCAGTTGATGAACTTGAGTGGCTCAAAGTTACATCACATTGTGCTGAATTCACAAGACAAGCTACGACGCAGAATACGGAAGATTAATCGATGTATTGCTGTGGACTCCACGGTTTCAAATTGCTTGGACGACATTTCAGAGATCTACGAGGATTGTGCATTGGATGGAGCCAATCTCCTCACGGGTACATAAAGAGTGCGGAAGCTTAGAGCTCATATCAAACTATTGAGGAAAACACTAAAGAAAATACCATAGCAGCTCTATATTATGTAGGCAGGATATGTTGTCTCTTCTCTTTACGTCTGGATACGAGTCCAACGCGTCCCGCACTCTTCGGTTATAGTATATAGAGATCTCATAGTGGTCATTCGGTTATAGCACATGCTTGTCTCTTTGATACGTCTTTGATCGTGGTTTCTATCTTCTGAAAATGTATGAGATATTATTTACAAACTGTTCGCCTTCTCTACGCAGGGTCTAATGGCTCTGCCGATATTTGAACATTGGGAACATATCCTCCATGAAACCTTGCTGCAGGAGGCCTTCATAGATACATGGAATATCATCCACAGGGCATCGATCCACCCCAGTGTAGAACCTAGTTACCCCTCCCTCGTAATCACGGGTCTCGCAGTTAGGCTCTCGTGGGTTCTCCCAATGCCGAGCAACCACCTTGAGACTCACATCACGAGCAGCGTGACCAAGCTCCCCAACGGCGTCAGGAAACGACAGCCTGGATAGCTCCTCGATGGTGGCTTCATCGAAGACGATGCATAGAAGGAGACGCATCGGGCCTGGCGGCCGCACGTTGATGTAATCATACCCCCCCTCCCCATGCCTCATATCATGCCCTGAATGCCCCATCGGTATGACATCAGCCCATTCCTCCTTATACCCTGTCTGCTTTTCCCAAAAATGTTGAAAGCTAACAAAGGCATTAAACTCTTCCCTGACACGATCATCCGATGCATCTTCAAGCAAATTCTTGTCCTGAATCAATTCCAGCTTGAACCGTTTAAACACTTCATCGTCGTATCCCTTATATGCTGCAATCGTGTTTCGAAGGCAGGAGCGGCGTATCGTCTCAACCAACTTTAACACGGCTAGGTGGACGTTTTCCTGAGCCTTTCTGGAGTATGCCGTGACAACAATGTGAAGTCCCCAAGTCGGGTCTGGCGCGAATTCCTCATCGTTACGCCAGTCTATGTGGCTCTCGGATTCCAAATGTTGAAGGAAGTCGCGTGAGGGATTATGACGATGCCACTTCCAAGCATGACGGGTTTCCGGGCAGCCCTTAGCATCAGGATAGCCGAGTTGATGATCTAGCTCTTTAACTGACCGGACTGTTCTGTTGATTTCAGGAGCGGCGCCTGGCCCAAACGAGCGAACGTGAAATTGTCGCTCCAGCGGCACAGGGCGAGTATCGAGGGTAGGATCTCGTGGAGGAAGCAGGGGAACTGGGTTTCCCTTTCTTCCACGCCCAGTCATCTTGTCGAAAATAATTAGTTGGGCTACAGATGATAGAAGAGGAAAGATGAAATGAAACAAATTGGAGAGGAAAGCGGATGATGCGGTGGCTCAGTTTCATATAAACTGATGCTCGTATCGCTGAGTCATTCCTTGCTGTTGCCTAAAAGCCAACAACCAACAGTAGCAAGAACCAACTGCAAGGGATCCTAGCAGCGACATATTCCAACCAACTGTTAATACGAGTAATTAGCTAGGGGCCCAGGTCCATCTTTGTGCCACATCTACCTTTGAAATGCTTGGGTCAAGCTTTGTTTTTGCAGGCGGTCCTTGATCGTCTTGCTGCCGTTACAGAAGTAGTAGGCATGTTACCAATAAGTATGCTCTTGCTATCTAAGGCCGCTCATGCAGCCACTGTGATTCATGCCAATTTCGGCAGCATGGTCAGCTCAGCATGGTCGACAAGCTACGTCGGGAGTATGGGAAAACCCAATCATTCGCCTCCCTATGAGGATGTTTATTCACAAATTTGTAGCGTGTATTTTCTTTACCAGTGAGTGCGTGGAACTAGCTTTTTGCCAGTTATTTAGCTACATAAATGCAACGGGTGAAACTCTTGTAAGCTAATCTATACACGTCTTCATATCTTTCCGCTTACATCATGTTGCGAAGTGTTGAAGAGTACATGTACTTGATCGTCGAAATCTACTTCATCATGATCGTTAGTTGAAGTTAGCTTTTTCACATCGTGAAAGGGAAGCGTCAATTACCGCTGGGCTCAGGATCAATAGCATCTTTCATTACTTGATGATGTGGATTGTTGCTAGCACAATCTCAACAATGGCGCTCTTATTACAAGCTAGTTCTCTACTTGCTGTAAACCGCATTACAGGTAGCTTGCAGGGATTTGTACTAATTTGAGAGCAATACATGAAGAGGACTCAAAGATCAAGCGAGGATAGGCTTGTGGCGACATTACTGAAGAATAACCGTTCCAACACTGATAGTGTAGGGTAGTCGTCGGCCTCGTGACCCCTGAGGAGCGCCTCACAGCAGCTAAGCTCTTTCTCTTCACTCCACATACGGATGCTTCGTAAGGTAACCTCGGGTTTAAATGCTCACGTGCTCGGAATATCGCCAAGTCCCCAAGTTTTCCCCGGTCGAAATTGATCTGCCCGAGCCTAGAATGTACCCGTCCTGCCGTCCCAGCTGCTCGGCAAGAAGCTGAAATCCTTGTTCTTCGCAGGACTTTTCGGCAAGGATGCGACTCAGTTTCACACACCCCCACGTCCATTTGAGTCATGGTCCACCCCCCACTGTCCACCATGCACCACTTTTCTGTTTTCCAACACACACACTTTACGAAATACTCATTCCACGTGTTGGTTTGATCATGGACAAAGTGAGAATCGCACCGGACCGACCCATTGGCTCGAGAAAGTCCACCAAGCAGCGGAATCCATGATTTGAACAAGAAGAGCCGACAGGACCACTGTGGCTGGAGCTACTCTTAATTATTTCTCCACTACTCTCCACTACTGCGTAAGCTTCGAAGCTGAGGCACGTCTCTGCAATTGTCGGTTTAGCCTGATTAAGCGAACACACCCAGCTCCCGGGGTGGCCCGAAGTGAATCCTGGTGGTGCTGTAGGGTTTCATTCTCCATCCAGCCGGCGGCCAGGTGGGTCAGGTTGTTTTGTGCATACGTGGAAAGAGGTCGAGGTGTGCGTTGTTGAGGCGTCGAAGCAGTGTTGGTAGTCCTTCAGCCCAGTGCCATTTCGTCCAGAGTCGGGATCTAGCGGCGGTAATCTATCCGGTGCTGGGTTTGGGCGTTGGGCTTGTGCCGATGTCGGAGAAGAGCCTTCAGAGCCTCGAGAGCCTTCTGGGATGGTGTGTTTGGAGTGAGTGGTGGTGGTGATGTTGGCTGATGACCATGTGGGTAGCCCGGTGGACAGCCAGGTGGGCTGTTGGCCCGCCCCATTAACATCAAATGCCGCCCGAACCGGTCAGAGCAGAACCGGACGCATGAACTTCCCAAGAAGCAGACCTTCGGAAGCCCCCCACATGCACGGTCACTCTTTCGTGTACCTCAGTTCACTTCCAGTTAGCTCTTGGTATCAATCCCAGCCTCGAACCACTATACTTCGCTTAACGCGCCAGCTATTGCGTAACGACCAATCCGGAGCCTCGGTGGCTTTGGTGGCTTCGGTCGCTTGCCTCTTTCCTCCAGCACCTGTCCATGCATCATATGCTTAATTAGTCTTGATCATATCAATCGAATCAGATAATATCATGTGAGACTTGGTAAAGCAGAATTCCCGTCCCCACCCTTACCCAGCCTTTATTCATCCCATCGCCTCCCGCTGCCTTCATCCTTTCCATCTTCGCGGCCTGAAACGTATCGCTTTTGCGGAGCATTCGTCGCTTCTGTGCGTCACTGGTGGTTTAGGTGGCCGCGTTATTCCCTAGATCCTCTCCATCCTCTCCATCCTCTCCATCTGACACCTGCAAAGCGACCTGATTGCCACATTCAGACCGATCGTCCGCCCGGTTTGCCGTTTCTCCACTCCCCTGCCGCGTCTTCCGATTCCGATTGAATGTTCGCCACCATCGGAGCCAACACGAAAAAAATCTAATCTTATCTGATGCGCCTTTTTCAGAACCAACATCTGGACCCAGAGCTACCAGGGGGGGGCCCTACCAATACGGCTCGGTCCCCGACGGTGCATGTACCTGACGGGGGGGGCCGTTTTTGAGACCCAGCAGTAGTCTACTATATACAGGGGACGCTAGCCCAAGAATACAAATCCTTCTTCGTTTCTCCCTTCAAGCTTTCCTTCATCCTTCAACAACATCCTCTCCTTGTTGCCTGTCGATCCAAGATCAGCACCAGTAGCAACCGACAATGGGGTTCCTGAATAGGTTTCACCCTGGCCCCGGCCACACCGAGAACAACTCGTCTGATGCAGACATGCCCGTGGCCATCAGCACCTTTGCCAACGACAGCAAGGGCCCTGAGAGCAGATCGCCCGAGGATGGACTTCACGGAGACGCCAAGCCCGAGGAGGAGCTGCCCACCGAGGGCCTGCAGACTGGTGTCAAGAACATCGAGGCCATCACTCTGGCCTGGAACAAGTCGTCGCTGATTGGCCTCTTCGTTTCCATTTGGTTCGTCTACCTGTTCAATGCGTTCCAGAGCTCGACAGTTGGCAGCTTCTTGCCATACGTCACCAGTGACTGGCAAGCGCACTCGCTCCTGACCGTTGTCGATGTCATCTCGGCCTCGATGACTGCTGCTGTTTTCATTCCTCTGGCCAAGTTTCTGGATCTCGTCGGCCGAGCCGAGGGCTTCCTTCTGATGGTGTTGTTCTCTGAGATTGGCTTGATCATGATGGCTGCCAGCACGAATCTTCCCCTTTACTGTGCTGCCAATGTAAGCAACGAAAGCGCCGTTCCAAGCCAACACACTGCTGCGGGATACTGACGACGAAAACGCAAACAGGTCTTTTACTCGGTTGGCTTTACCGGTCTCATCTACACCATCGACGTTATCACAGCCGATATTACCTCACTGAGGAACCGAGCTCTCGCCTTTGCCTTCACATCATCTCCCTACATGATTTCGGCTTTCGCTGGATCGTACGCTGCCGATAAGATGCTTACGGACATCGGTTGGCCATGGGGCTTTGGCATTTTCTCCATCCTCATGCCTATCATCTGTGCTCCTCTGTTCCTGATCCTAACGTTCAACCTACGCAAGGCCAAGAAGGTGGGTGTCTTGAAGAGGGAGTCCAGTGGCCGAACTCTCAAGCAGAACATCTGGCACTACCTCCTCGAGTTCGATGGTTAGTCTCAGAAACATCCCTAGCTATTTGTTCAAGTGATACTAATTATGTCTCTCTTTAGTCCTCGGCATTTTCTTGTTTGCCGCTGGCCTCGTCATCTTCCTTCTCCCGTTCAACCTCGCTGCTTCTGCCCCTAACGAATGGGCAACGGGCTACATTATCGCCATGATCGTGGTTGGATTCGTCCTGCTGGTCGCCTTTGCCTTCAATGAGCTTTATCTCGCCCCTGTGCCGTTCTTGAAGTTCCACTTCCTGACAGACCGAACCATCGTTGGCGCCTGTCTGTTGGATCTGACTTATCAAATCTCCTACTACTGCTGGAACAGCTACTTCACCTCCTTCCTACAGGTTGTCAACTATCTCTCAGTTGCCGAGGCTGGATATGTCAACAACACTTTCAGCGTTGTTTCAGGCTTCCTTCTATTCGGTATTGGCTGGAGCATCCGCAAGACCGGATACTTCAAGTGGCTTCTATGGGTCGGCCTTCCCATCTACGTCTTCTTTCAGGGCCTGATGATCTACTTCCGAAACCCCACTGGATACGTCGGTTACATTGTCATGACCCAGATCTTCATCTCTTTCGGCGGCAGCGTTTTCATTATCTGCATGCAACTCGCTGTCCTCACAGCCGTTGACCATCAGCACGTTGCTGCCGCCCTCGCTCTGCTCAACGTTGTTGGTACCGCTGGTGGCGCTATTGGCTATGCCATTTCTGGTGCTATCTGGACCAACACGTTCGAGAAAGCTTTGGCGAGATACCTTCCAGAATCCGCTTTGGCAAGTATTGCCGATATCTATGGCGATCTCGAGGTCCAGCTTAGCTATGAGAAGGGTAGCTTGGAGCGAATCGCCATTCAGAAGGCGTACAGTTATTCCCAGACTCGTATGCTTGGTGCTGGAACTGGTATCATGGCCTTGGGGTTCTTTTGGGTTGCCATGATCAGGAACTACAAGGTCTCTGACATGAAGCAGACCAAGGGCACCGTCTTTTAAGGAGGGGCATTCTATGTCTAGTAACTCGGGTTGTTTTAAACACAGCTGTCTACCATATGTGTACAGTGTATAATGAAAGAAGGAGATAGTTTTAATTTTTAAGAGGTACCAGAGTTACATACCGAGTTGCTCAATGTTGTGGCCATAGGTGAAGACTTTATTCAAGCTTCCCCGGACTTGCCCAATACTTCACCACACAGCTCGCGCCCTCTGTTCCAAACCGGCGCATCGTCACACTATAGCCCTCACGTAGCCACATTGTTGTCCGATGCCTTGATTTCCCTGTGCAGTCTAACATGTCTTCCCTTCGTAAAACGAGTCCTTCTTCCAACTTCAAGACTATGTACAAAACCTCATAAACAATAGTGTTATTTTAGCGGGCGACAAACAGGAGTGTATTAACTACAACAGTAACAAGAACTTGGGAACCTTACGGTACACACTCAATCCATTGAAATACAGATATCATACATCCATGATAAGATCAGTACTTCAAAGTATCCACCCTTGCTCAGTCGTCCATCCAGTCAAAGCCAGTCATCATTTCCTCTTTTGCGTAGTTATGATATCTTTGTTGCATCTTCGCGAATTGGAGCCCATGTGCCTCGCAGTAGCTCTCAATATTACATCCCATAGACGCAAAGTTCTTTATGTCCCCAAAATGCCGGAGGTCTGTTGTATTCTCGTCGTCCTTCGTCTCTCGGACCGGTCCTAAGACGGAAATCATGACGGCTATGGCTACGATAGGGCTGTCGTCTTCTGGAGTCTTGTAAGCGGGATCGCGGACAAATAATGTGTGAACACTTTGTTACGAGCTGAATGGGAGATAGAAACTGCTGTGTGAGAGCCATATTATCTCAGCCTGAGTCTGCCTTGTGTTGCCGAGTATGGGCTAGATAAGGAGTGTACAAACAGTAGACGCGCGTTCAGACTTAGAGGATTTTCTATGTGTTATAAAATGCAATTGTACAGAGTTAAAGATTGGAAAAGCATATACTTCACTGAACAACGGTGACCTCGTGTCAGCCGGTCAGCCGGCCCCTCAGACTCCTTCGCCATCCCTCCCTCACTGTTGAGGGCTTTGGCGTGTTTCTTCCATTTTGGCTTCTTTAATAGTATCGACTGGCCACCGAATCAACTCCTCCCATGGTGAACCAGCCAAGCTCTCTACCATGGCCTGTATTAATGCCGCTGCCCAGCCCTCGAGGAACCAATAATTGTCTTCTCTGGACCGTAATAGCACACAATAATACGAAAGTATCGCTAGTGATATTGGATGCCGCCGCCGCAAAAGTGCAAAGTAAGCATTGGAAAGCCTCATGGGCCACCCGAAGACAACCCTAAGCTCTGGCGTCGCCATTATTCGGGAAATGTCGACAAGCTTCTTGATAATATTGCGAAATGAGTTGAGAGCTTCGAGAAGAATTTCCCGTTCTACCTCGGGGAGCTCAAATGTTCCTTTTTCTAGCTGTGTCCCGAGGTCTGCGAGTCGACTGGCAATCAGACCGATATGTTTTCGTGGCTGTGATGATGAACAGGAACATGGACTAAAAAAGGCCTTCAAAGGCCCGCTCCGTAGCTGCTCGTCCGAAGAATGGAAAATAATGCGCATGCCTTCAACCAGCACAAATATGTCGACAAGGTTATCAATAGGACAGGCTCTGTCATTGTACTTGTCGCAGCTTGGAAAGGTGCCAAAAGCGCTGATTATGACAAATACCGAGCTTGCATACAAAGCATGGCAACCAGTCGACATGACGGGTTTCGTAAGAACGGATGTCATGTTGGTGATGGTTATGCTTTGGTGTTGCGAGGCCTGAATAAGGTATTGATGGCGGTCTTCCGGATTTAAATAGGCGAGATGGAGAGCCGAGAATGCCAAGAGCTGGTGAAGAAGAACCGGAGCTGTGAGAGCTTCTCGCAGTACATCCTGCTGTAGAGCCGTGTATGCGTGAGGACAGGTCGAGTAGATCGTGCGATGAGCGACAGCGGTGTAGTGATGTGTAAGCTCGATGTCCGAGATTCTGGTCGGAATGCCACCGGACTTTCCATCGAAGTGGAAATGAGAGAAATAAGAAAACATGCTAAGTGTAGGTGGTGAGCCTGGTGATGCTTGATCACTGCTGCCCTCCGGAGACAGTGGAGATGAGCTAGCGGAGGAATTGTGTAACTGATTGTAGTCATAGACAATTAGGCCATAGAACGTGTATGAGTTCTAAAAGAGTACTCACTTCTGCTTTGCTAGCAAGATGGGTCCTACCTCTCCGCGGCAAAGACGGCGTCGAGCCAGGTGATGCAAGGCTGCATGGCACTCCATGCCGAGAGCATGCCGTGCAGGGTACGCTCTCGTCACACTATACAGGATATGATTTATTAGGGAAGTCCAAGACTCAAATAGGCTGAAAAGCAGCTTACCTTGACTCTCCTTTGCTTGCAGCGGAGGCAACCCTTGCGGGACTTTCTATATCCAAATTGTTTCATAGGTGTGAGGAGGTGAGAGACTCCAGTAGCTTAATGGACGCCTTAATCACAGTATGACTGGAATTCACGCCACCTCACACAGTCTTGAAGGCCTTCTCGAGAGTTGTCGTGATGATGCCGTGATGTCGTGGTGTCGGTCAGGTTTCCATTCGTGAACAAAGACACAAGCGATGACCCAGTTGAACGTTGACCCTCAGATGTATTCAATGATGACAACGCGGTTCGTTCGGTGCGAGAAAAGCGGAGTTGAAGGCTCGTGTAAGGGCAGTGTAGCCACTAGCGACGTGGTTGACCAATGACCAACAGATGCGAGAACGAGGAGCTTACGGAGGGTCCAAGCCTGATTTAGTTCGTTGCACTGCCATCATGATGAGACGCAGATGCTTATTTCCAGCCAGCGTGCAAAGGCCCTGGCCAATTGATCCTTTTAACGCTTGTTGTTTCGTTGTTCAATCAGAGGCTGATACGATAACGAGGCGACTCCGTTTGAAGGGCTTAGCTGCTGTCACCTCTCTTAGCACTTGATCAACGTGCAAGAAAATGCATCATGTTAGATTTCTAATAAGAGGAATATCTCTGCGCCATGTTACAACTGCCGCCGTAGTGTTGTTGATTAGGTGAAGGGCGACGCAGCCAGGCTCGTTATCGTATTTACTCTCTATTGGTGAAGGCATGCATCAGAGATTCTCTCAAAAGTATTTAACACTGGCCGTCATGCTGCTTCATCAGAGTCATCTCAAGCAAACATCCGACATCAGCTTCTCGAACTTGTCTAGGACCACTTCGTCTCTACCGCATACAATAACAACCAGCACGACATACCGAACCGATTCCACAAGATGGCCAACGATCTGTATAAATACGACCCATCTCTGACCGCTGCAGTCATCTTTATCCTATGCTTTTCCATCTCGGGCTTGTACCACGCCTTCCAGATTGCCAAGTTGAGGTCGTGGTACTTCATCTCCTTCTTCGTCGGCTGTCTTAGTACGAAGTTCCCCCATCATCCCCAGTCCCACTTCGAGAACATCCTACAATAGAGCGATATTTGGCTAACTGTATTCTCCTGGCAGTCGAAGCGATCGGATACACAGGAAGAGCAATCAACGCCAGAGAAGCATCCGGAGAATGGACCAAGGGGCTTTACATAATCCAGACTCTTTTCCTCTTGCTCGGCCCACCCTTTTTTGCCGCGTCGATTTACATGGTCCTTGGTCGACTTATTCGACTACTAGAAGCTGAGAAATTTTCAGTGGTTAGACTGAACTGGTTGACCAAGATCTTCCTGTTTGGCGATATCGCCTCCATCTGTGTTCAGGCAATCGGTAAGTGGAAGGATACAAGCTGCACCGTAGCGACCTCTAGTCATAGTCTTGGAATCAGAATTCACTAACATGATCAAGGTGGCGGTGTTCTTTCAGGCGCAGAAACGTCCACAGACCGCAACAAGGGAGAGATGATTATCATCATTGGTCTCTGGATCCAGCTCATCTTCTTTGGCGTCTTCATCATCGCCATCGTCATTTTCCACCGTCGAATCCACCGTGAGCCTACCGGCGCGAGCCTCAAGCTGCACTTGCCTTGGCAGAAGCTTCTCATCGTGCTCTATGTATCCAGCGCTCTCATTATGGTCCGGTCCATCTTCCGCGTCGTCGAGTACATCATGGGCAACGACAGTGTGCTCATGGTCAATGAAGTCTACATCTACTTGTTTGATGCGACTCTGATGTTTATTGTCTGTATCGGATTCAATGCTTTCCACCCGTCGTCTATCATCAATGGACAGACCATGAAGCGGGTCCAAAGCATTGACTCGGGCAACGAGCTAGGCAATATAGTGTGAGCGAGGAAGAAACACGGTGATTTTCTGGTTCTGTTCTAGACACTAGGGGGGTGCAAGGATGCTTGGGACGTTCAGTCAATCTTCTGTTTGTTTTCGATGCAAGCTAGAAGTGTAAGATGGAGGGAGCGCAGGGCAGTATAGATTAGTGATGCATAGATTTGCAATTCAGGAATAACTCAACTTCTGATACCTCAAATCCTACATCCGCGACTGAGTTAATGACAAAGAGCCAGGAATGGCTGGGATTGTCAACGGTTGTAAACTTGACGATCACATCCGAATGGCATCGCAATGGCAGAACCCTCTTCCCGAACAAGCAGAGGAACGCATTCTTGAAGCTGTGCAGCTAGAGGCTGAGTTCAAGTTACTCGACGGGAATCAAAGTCCCCCCTCGGAGCTATCCGACAGTCAACGGTTCTTCTGGCTTCCCCAACACTGCAAGGAGAAGCTGTCAGAGGCTCCCAAGCATCTTGTAGAGGAAATTGACGTTTCTGTAGTAGAATGGCACAGTTCTTACTACAAAGTGGAGAAAATCGTGTGCTACCTTCTAATTAGACACTACAATCTCTCCTGACGATGCATCCTGCCACGAACTATGACTGGCTGTAGAAGACGCTGCTGGGCCAGATAGGCCAACTTCGGCTGATCAATTTTACCCACGAAGTGCTAAACAACATGCTCTAGCAATTGTACGTTGCTCAGTTTGAGCCGAGCTCAGCATGGCTACAAGGGCTGGATGATAGTAATATTAAGAAAAACGGATAAACGCAGTAATATGCCAAATATGAATCGAAGTCTCACTATTCTTAATGTGCCAAAACCTAGTCTACACCCACACTGGTGACTCAAGTGTTGAGCTCAAAAGTAAGTACCCTAGTCTCAAGAGTCTGTTTCCGGCTTTCTAATCTCTTCGATCTCTGGTGCGTTGAGAGTTTCTTGAATTCGCTGACTGGGTAACCACTTCTCGGCTGGAGTGAACCACCACGACACAATCGCAAAGATTGTGACAATTACCATTATGACTGGAGCATAGTTGAGTGTGTCTGCCTTGACTGGGAAGACATACGGCGAATATAGCACTGCCACAACCCATCCGTTCCACAAGACTGCAATAGCTTGGAACGGTTTGCTCAGACGGCCAAGACTCCATGCCGGTTTGGGAAATGTCTTCGGTGTTAGAAAAAGTCGCCCAAGACAGATAAGCCCATACGCTGCCGCTGAAGGGACACCTGCGGCAGACACCAGAGACGTGAATGCAACTGCCGACGGTAAAATGGTGCATGTGATGATTGAAGAGACAACCCAGACCACGATGACAGCGTTGCGAGGCTGTCCATCCACGACTCGAGAGACCCATGATGAGTAGGGTAGAACTCCGTCGCGAGCAACAGCGAACACAAGTCGAGAAGCGGCCAGTACAGCAATAGCGGTATTCTGCTTCAAAGTTAGGGATGGACATCATGGTGACCAGATAGACAGGATAGAGTCCACCAAGCATACAGGGGATGACGTACAAACCAGAGAGCAATAATGCAGACGACGTTCATAAAAATGTGTCCTCTCTCCCCAAGTATGGCTGCATAAAGTGGGACAAATGGCTGGGCGCCGCCGAACGAGAAGAATGTCTCAGCATCAGGCTAAGAGTCGATAGTGTTAGATTCATGAAACATATCCAGACTCGAGGCTGTGCACTTACTACACAGAACAAGAAGAGGATGACGACAGCAAAGCCTCCGATCCCGCTTGTAACCGTGCTCCAGAAGATTCCTCTGGCTGCGGCAACGCTCGCGTTCTTTGTCTCCTCGGCGACATGACCCGATGCATCGAAGCCAATGAGGATTCCTGCAGTAGCCAGATATGACAAACACCAGTTCCAGCCTGCCGGTGCACCAGTGCCGTTGTATGTCGTCATAAATGCATCATGAGTCGAACGGAATCCATATGTCTTACTTGTTGCCACAGGAAGCCAGATCAAATTCAGGACGAAGTCTAGCAAGACTGAGCCTGTGGACAAGTAGAAAATCCATTTAAAGTAACGAGCTTTCAGATGTTAGATGTAGACCGAGTGATGTGTCAAAAATGCCATGTCTTACGAGGGAGAAGATTCCAGATGGCTGCGAGGGCGAGCATGACCTCAGTGCAAATCCATTGGACTGCACGGAATTTGACACTCGAACTGTCCGATGGAAAGTCGACATCGAACACCACGATTTCCTGCCTCATAGTCAGCATTTTGTGTAGTGCCATACACTATTCCCGATCACGCGTACCGAAAGCATGTAGTTGACAGCTGCCTGCGTATTGCCTGGTTGATATTAGCATGCGATTTTACTCTTTGTTGTGAGTTATAGTGTCCACTCACTCGCACAGAATGTCGTCCATGCCGTAGTACTCCACCACGCAACCACAAAGCCGAAAAACCGCCCAAATCGTGGACCGCCGGACTCAGCAGCCCAAAGATAGATGGAACCGGCCAAGGGTAGAGAGGAGCATATCTCGGCAATAACCGCTGCAGTGATAAACGTGAAGACGCATGTCACCAAAAAGCTCGTCCTGTCACATCTGTTAACGCACGCTATACACGCTCGAGATGATTGCTTCAAACCAGTAAGCCAAGTTGCCCCCAGCTGCAATGCCCGTCGAGAAAGTCACGCGAACGCCACCAACGAAGTACAGAGCCGCTGACAAAGGTTACCTTCAATTAGACTCGTCTTACGAATCGCCGAGAGCACTTACCGAATGTCGTCGCGAAGTTATGGAACCCATTAAAAGTCCTGTGGAGGACCTATCGTTGCCATTTAGCTAGGCTGGCAAGCTTTGCTCAAAAGTGAGTATCCACTTACAGGTTTGTACCCCAGGTTTTCCTACATTGACGATTAGCTTTGGGTTCTGTTTGAATCAGGATAATCTTACCAAAATCTGAGCGTCGCGTATGTTGCCCTCAGTTTCTGTCCCAGACCCGCTTCCTTCCTTGTTCTCGGGGACCACGGGCCTGATATCTGACTGTATGTCGGACATCTTATCTATGTTATCCCGTCGCGGACCTTCGGCTGTTCGTTTTGCTTACTTTTTCGAGGGATGCGACCGGTCCTTAGCTATATAGTGCCTGCAGGTAAATGTGTGGGCTTAATCAATGCTCCCCGGCCAACAACCCTGATCGGCACGCTTTATCCGAGTCACGCAATACGAGGGTTACTCTTACGGCATCGGCACCTGCAAATTTCCGGGCACGTCGAAGGATTCTGACACCTGATACGGACGGTCCGGCCAGCCCACGTCAATGGTACTGGAATTAGCGTAGGAGTTGACTGCCAGTTCAGGTAAGCTTGGCGCATGCATGTGGGATTGACACATGACGCAATTGACCACCAAACTCGCATGCTAACTCGCGTCTGAGATATTAACAGCCCCGGACTCAGACATCGTTGTTGGCCCCTCGTAAGCCTGCTTCCAATTGTTCACATTTATTGCTCGGTACTATGGCATTAATTCTTATTGCCAGTGCGGTGGTACTTTTTGTGTTCGTCCTACAGATTGCCAAGGTCAGTAACGAAGTCGGCATTCAAGTTTGGTGCTGATACTGTAAAAGAAATTCGTGCAGGCACATGTGTCACCGCTATCCTGTATTCCCAGTGCAGGTTTAGCTGCTCCTTACTCCCGATTTCTATGGACATTTCATCGAGAACACAGAGGAACCATTACCTTGGACCTTCCTATACTTCACAAGAAACTTGGTTAGCGACTGTAATATCCCGACAACCGACATATCTCACATTCAATTAGGACCCCTTATTCGCATAAGCCCAAATGAGATCTCATTTTACTCTATGGAAGTGTATGATGCTGTGCACAAAGTAAATAGCGGGTACAAAAAGGATCCGAGAGTATATGGCAACTTTGTCCAAGATGGCCACCCCGCCCTCTTTTCCATCACGTAGGTAGAGTTAAATAAACCCCCGTGAACACAGCTAACCCAGTACATTATCAAAGTCACCCAGATGAGCATTCGAAGCGTCGAAGATTGATGGGTCAGTTGTTCAATCGGAGCAAAATGCCGAACTTGGAGACGTTAATGGTTCATCACATTGGGAGCTTCATCAATGTACTAACTCGGAAGAACGGGGCCATCGATCTTATGTCGGCCTGTCGTGCGCTAGAGGCGGATATTATCTGTAAGCCTTTTCCACCGCTGCTGGTTAACCATCTGACAAGCTTCACTGTGATATATAGCGAGCTTCTCATTTGGAAAATCTATAAATGCAGTTGATTCTTGGGCAAGGGGAGAGAACTTGGATATGGTGGCAAAGAATGACGAGAAAGCAACTTGGATGCCATTGGTAAGTCTCTCTTAGTCATTGTGATTATGGTGCATTCTAACAGTCCCGGAATTGTCATAGCTTACAAACTTCCCCATCTTGTATGAGATTTGGGAACGATTTGAAGACCTCTTCTACCAGAGAACTGGCCTCCGAACATCATATAGCCATGGATTAAACGAGTTTGACAAGGTAAGTAGTAGTTTCGTATGTTCCCGACATTTGCTAAATGACGAACCAGTGGTCTGAGAAGGCTTGGCGGGCTGCGATGGGCTTCGAGAAGCCTATCCAGCCCCTGTTCCTAAACCTCATTCAGGTTATGGCGAATTCTGGCTTGCCTCCGGAAACCGCTCTCTCCGAAGCCAAGGAGAATCTCGGCCCCGGTACTGATACCACGTCGGGTTCTCTAGCACATATTCTGTATGCTCTGGGATATAACAGCTCTTATCAGGATGCTTTATATGAAGACTTGCAACAAGTCGGATTCTCCACCCAAATGTCAACCCTAGAAAATATTCCTAGACTGCGAGCATGCGTCAAGGAAGGAATTCGATGGGCAGGCACGGCGGCTGCAATGCTGCCTCGGATCGTTCCCAACGGAGGGGTCGAGTTGCTTGGAAAGCACATCCCACAAGGGGTAGGATCTGATTTTATTCTAGACTTCCAATTCTACCAGGCACTTGCTAACTACGTCTCTAGACTGTTTTGACTTCATCCCCAATCTGGTATCTACGAGATGAAGATGCTTTCCCTGGGCCTGCGCTTTTTGACCCCTACCGATGGATAAACGATGATGCCTTGACCTTCAGAGAAGATCATATAAGAGACAAATACTATATTCCGTTTTCTAAGGGAGCCAATGTTTGCATCGGAGTCCAGTGAGTCCCCGTTGACCGACGTATCCACACATTCGTCAGACTGCTGACTCGACTTACAGCTTTTCCTACTACGAACTGTACCTCGGTGTCTCGCAGTTAATTCGATCCTTTCGAATTCATTCACCAAGTGGGGAGTTTGAATCTATTCCCTATACTCCCCACAATGATTGGCATCCTGTATTGCTGCCGGCGAGGAAGGAATGGGTTGCTGCGGTACTGACCGGAAGCCTAGATGTTAAACTAAACATACGGCAGTGACAGACTGCAGTTGAAGCCTAAATAGCCATCTGATACTGTGTTATTGTCGAGTTAGGAGGAGTAGATCATGCGGCTTCAGTAGATCTTAAACAGAGGTGAAGTGCGCTCGCGGTTTATAGTTCCATCATCGACATAGAAGACCCCAATGATGCAGTGATAAGGAGGCTAGCAAGAAAGGAATAAGCCTCCATATGATATTTTTCCTGTTAGCACACAAGCTACTCGCCTGTGCTGATGAGATAGCCCAAGCGTGCACATATGCTACTACTTCGTGGAGACCTGCCGTGTGTAAGTCTCTTAGATAAGATCTGTTTCTTAACTACATCAAGTGACACAGCCTGACTTCAACATAATGGAACTGCAGAGGCTCTTGGCTTTGGAATTATGAAAAGTATTTGGCATACGCGTATGAGCTTTTCACGATCCACTTATCAGGACTGGGCTGGTGCTAATACTTGGTCAATGCAACCTTTGATGGAAATTGGTGATAGAAAATTTCATGATTGCTCTTAATCGTCGAGGCCAAGGCATGGCAGTCTTGACCAACTACATAGCCCAGCTTCATATCAGGATTGGATTATGAGGTACACATCACTTCCCTGACTGAGCTTTGAGCTGCTCTGGTATTGCTCGGCTTCCTAACGGACCTTTTTGACACTCCAGCCCTTAAGACTGCCGTCGTTGACCTGGTGCACAGTATGGCCGTAGTTTCCGGTCTGGGAAACACTAGTAGCCTTTATTGATTATTCAATCTTTCTACTTAGTCTAATTTGCCGACCGGGTATTTGTACTGGACTTCCAGAAATAGGATTCAGACAACTTCGTGGTGGGGACAAGGTGATGTGTAACGACTTGGTCGAAATATCTAGGGAAGCGGCACGTAAGTGGAGAGTGTACAGACGAGTTGAGACGTAAGGAAGTCAGGTTTGTCAAGGCTCAACATAGGGCGTCCCCACGTCCTGTTAAATACAACTGTACAAACTGGTCGTACGTCGTATCCTCCAAAATGTCCGTGGAAGACTACATCCATAATCTAGGGAAGTTCGTAAACTTGCATGTTCCGTCCTCGCTGCAGCTCATGACGAATTGAAGACACTGTCATTCAGTGGGAGAGTCCGCTGCAAAGGAGCTTATACGGAAGCCCCAGACCTTGGCAACCGGTTGATTCCGTGTGAGTTATACGGATACTGGCGCAGCACCAAGTTGGCAAGATACCTGGGATGCATTGATATGGTGTTGGATCTGCTGCTGCTGGGTTCGTCGACGAGTGAAGTCTGGTTATGATCTCGGGAGATAAGCACGAGGTTCTGTGGGGGTTGTCGAAGCTGCCGTCAGCGTTGTAGGTAACTGGGACTGTTCGCGGCGGATTCACTATCTATGGGTCGTATAAAGAGAGCTTGAATGCAGGCCATATAAGCAAAATGCCGCCTACGGCATGCACCGTGAGCTGGCTCAACTGCAGTCATCCACTTTTAGAGGCGAGGGTAATATTCGTTCATAGTACCTAAGGCAAATCACCGCAGGCCCCTATATCCACCATTACGTTCAAGTCCACCGACGGGGAGGAGGCGAAACTCAGTCCCAACATGTTTCCCTCCCAGACGATATGCGGGTAGTGTATACCCGAATCAAGCATCGAGGAAGATACCGACAGTCCCTCACTACCATCACCAAGTATAGTAGATGGAAGATAAGAAGCTCACCGCTCTGTGGATCGGGTGTCTTTGAGTAACAAGCATAGCTGCCATTCAGCTAGTTGCCGCGGGACAGTTGGGCAGGCCCATCTAGGGTTAATTGGGATACGACGTGGGGGATCCAAAGGTTGACGAGTTATACCTTGCAGGTGATAGGGGCGGCCGTGCGGTCAGGCTTAAATTCCTCTTCCAGAGCAATAGGCGGAGCTGAAGACAGGAAGCTATTATTACCAGATTTCCAAGCTTTGAAGTCTACGGTCCAGTAGAAACAGAGTTGTAGATACTACCCAGCGGTAGGTCTCTGCTGGAATTTCCCTGAAAAATACTAACAGCTAGAACTCTACTATGTGTTATCTATTATATTGCCTTGATCTATTAGATAATATTGACCAAGGGTAAAAATACTTTACATATATTGATAATTAAAGAGGGGAACTAGCGGCTAGTGCTAGTAAAGTTAGATAGATATTAATCATATTAAATCACCCGATTCACTGTTGAAATATAGACTGAATCAAACTTGTTGCATCTGACAATAGGGGTGCATTGGATGTGTGGAAGCCTTTGATTTATATTTAACTGAGTGCTTGCTAGCTGTATTTTATATCTCGAGATATGAATAGCTCGGATCGGAGCTGCAGCAATTGACTTAACAGTTTCTGAACTAAGGTTGCGGTTCCTATCCTTAGAGTTGCCGATACATAGCTACTGTAATTCATGTAGAAGGTCTGATGGATGCAATGAATCTACTGAGAGCCTGGTTGCACTACATGATTATAATAGAAAAAACAGGGGAAAAGAAGTGAAATATGAAACCCTTGGCAGATAATAACCTTCCCGCATTACTTCCACTTAATGTGATTGCCGCTGTCTGGCTCTACTTCTAGCCACAATTACAGTCTAGGGCACCAACCGCTCTCCTAAGCATGTCTGCTTCCTCTTCTAACAGTGCTTTTGGCAAAACATCTGAGCGTCATGCAGGCAAGTCCTGGTACATTCGGTCCGTCTTCTAAAAGGCCAACTAGCGCACCTTGCAGGGCACCTTAGTTGTAAAGCCCTGACACATTTTGCCCAAGTGCCTCCAGTGCAGGGACTGCGATCAAATAGTTCGCCGCCAATGTCATCACTCATTTCTGTGCTTGTTGAGTCTGGAACAGCCATGGAAACCGCCACAGTGGCGAACAAGGCAACAAAACCAAAAACTTTCTATAAGCTATTAGCATGCTGCGTCAAAAGAAGCCAAGCCTTCTTACAATAATAGCGACCATGCTTGATAGGTTGAAGGAGTGTTCGTTTGTAGAAAACTTGATTGGAGAATTTGAAGCCGGTTGTGATTAAAGGAAGAGGATGGTTTTTTATTTGAATCTACCTGAAATTTGCGGAAATGGTTGTTTTATTACTTTCTTTTGCCTTTCAATCACATTTCATGCCGTTACCCATTTTGGGAATTCCCTCGCTCGTTAAAGCGCTGAATCCATACGTTGGCTGACTTTTGCAGCAGAACCGCACCATCCAGCCTGTGCCAAGCTTGCTATGAGACGAAGACCCTCAAATACTGACCATTTAGCCAATCAAACTATGCGTTGATATCATCTTGTTGGTTGCTGCTGGCATCATCCGATATATGAGCGTAGTACCCGTGTAGACTCATGCCATTTTGGAGATTTCTCGTATTAACGCTTTATTATGGTCTGTTCTAAGACTGCTCTAGAACGGATTGGCTATGAAAGATGAAACTTCAACCAATCAAGTTATGCCGTAATGAAACCGTTGGTTGTTGAACAATTGTTGGTTGTTGAACATCTGTTAATTGTTGAACACTGCCACAGGTCAGAAATTGCTGTGGAGGTGGCAAGGTTCCGGACCCACCAGATACCAAAATTGAGCTCACAGATTACGTAGTCGGCAAGGATGTCCCTAGAGGCCAATGTGTTCACTTACAGGGCAAATAAATAGTCAGGCAGTGGCAGCTACAGGTAGTATAATGGTCGTAGAGGCAACGACTCTTTGGATTACCCGGGACTGCTAGTGAATAAGAGTCTGCCAGTAGTTCAGCTAGTTGCGGCCTTTCACGCCGTGAGCGGCCATTGTCACCGACTGAGTAAATTCTCCTGGCCAACCAAGTGCCAGAATGGTTGGCTGAGGGGGGTATCGAGCCTCGGCGCAAATGCTAGCCGATCAACAACAATTTCGTATTCGTCGCCAAAAGAAAATGAGTCGATACGAGTCTGTGATGATTGCACACCAGTGAATACAGTGACAACGGACATTGCGTGGCCACTGCCGCGACTATAGGACCTACGGCATCGAACTAAGGGCTGCGCCTGGTTCAGCCGCCTGGATCTAAGGACGCGTTCTTAATGATCGGCATTTCCGTATTGTACAGACACTACACCACCTTCACTTGTGGGAAACTTCAGTACCGCTCCGAAAGATGCCCTTCGAGGTAAAAATTTGGGTCTGCAGTATTCCAGCGACTCATGGACACTCAGCTGGCTCAGTTCTCGGCCTGGTTCGTGTGCTGCATCGACGACCTCCTTATCGCTCGCTGCCTGAACTCAAGGCGAACTATGACAAGGCACTCGGCAAATTAAAGTCACACTTCACATCGTAAGATTTCAAGTCAACAGAGACAAATCAGAGTATGAGAAGAGAATACTGCTCTTTGCCGGAATCCCACTCCTCCCTACTGTACAAAGGCCCTCCACCACGTTTCCTCTCGCTTTTTGTTTCATGTCGCCTTTTTCTATGTCCGTGCACACACTTACGCGGGTTTGCCTCGCTAAAACAATATTTCCGTCTGTGCACTCCTATTTCACATGACTAAACTATATTTCTATCCGTGTGCATCTTTAACAAAAGAGAATCTCCCTAGTGGCGACCGCTGTCACTACTATTACCGTCCCCCTTCCCTATTTTATAGTACAGTTTAACAATAAATACTAGACTCCCAATCTTTAGGTAGCTAGCCCATCCAAGCAACTGCGGTGCAGGAAGGAAAGCCATAAATACATTGAAGTAACTGGCTCATCACTGACCGCTGAGGACCTATTCGTGGATGCGTTGATCGACACCAACAGTACGTACCTTAGCGCTGCCACTCCCACTTCACTAAGGTAGGTTCCAAACGCTCCCGCAGGCGTTAAGTGCGCCTCGAGATCCGCCTAACAAGTCACAGCTCGAAGGTGTTTTCAGCTGGCCGGGGTGAGCTGCTGCCAAGACTCCAGCAGCTTTGTCATTCGTGCAGGCAGATTGAAGGGATTCTGTGGCTGAAGGCTTGTTTACCCGCCCTTGAGATCGATAAAATCAAGGCTTTTTACTGGACGCTGGAGCCGACATTCGAGGGCGCTTTTCTTGGCGGCGCCTACGATAGCCCTAAATAACACTCATCTTGGCCAGCCAAGGTATAAATGGACTAACAGTCTTTGTTTTGAGACCTCATGATGGGGTGGCTGGGACATCATTCCATTTTTCACGATACAAATAGCAGGGCCGCAGCCCGAACTTTGCGCACTGAGGTTGCATTGGTGACGCCAGTCATTGCTCTTGTACTCACGGCGGCAACCGACGACCACAATGATCGGTGTATCATACCTTGCGTTCTGGAATCTCGGTAATTGTTTTGCTCTCTCTCATCGATGTCGAGCTGCCTGTGGTGGACCGTTTATGCTGATGCCGAGTGTCGTGAACAGGCCTTTTCGCCCTCTCCATCTGCGTCCTCTCTGGTTGCCGAACCAATATGGAGAGAAGCTACAGCCTTGTCAACTGGCCTCGGGCAACGATTGGGCTCGTTTGGGGCCAAGAGTGCATGAATGCCACTGCCCAGGTCATTCCGGATGTGTACAAGCTGGGCGCATCTGGTAAGTAGCTTTTCCGACCTTGAATATTTTGATGACAAGAGGATCGACTAACCGAGACAAATCCAAGGCACGTGTAGAGTGGTAGATGGAAAAACGACTTGCAAGAGCCATTTCCCCCCAACACTGAACTTGGCCAAAGCTGTTCTGGAAGACCTCGCGGAAGCAAACTTGACTGGTTTCTCAGGCGCTACCGATATCTTGGAAGATTGTCGAGAAGCCATTGACAAGCCCATCAAACACTCTACGGCAGAGAAGCTGGGGATTGCCATGGTATCCTTCGTCATTGTCTCAATCTTTCTGAACATCATCTCGCTCATCGTGGGTGCAGCGACCGGCGAACCCTTTGGCTTTCTAACATCTAGCGTTCTTGCTGTAGACGCGTTATTCATCTTCACCTCACTCATCTTGTGTATCGCTATGATGAACTATGAGGGCGGCGGGTATTTGAAAGGCGTACACGGAGGGGACTTCTCGGATAGGGAGATGATAGGGGTCGCGATCTGGATGTTGCTTGGCATGCTGATCGGGCGCGTCCTTTCCAATCCCTGGCTATTTGCGACTGCCCTTGCCGTTCTGCTTCCGATAGCCCTGGTCTTTGTGCTATTCCTTGTGCGCACACGTGGCTTTTTTGCGGTCATTAGGGCATATGCTGCAGAGGGTTGATGTATGAATGTGAATGGAACACGCAGTCGTTTCTCAAAGCGGCCGAACCTTGCGGATATTGGCGAGGTGGTTAAGAGTTAGGTGAGCATTGTGTAAATAGGCACTGCATTGAAAGATGTCAGACAGACGGGTTGCCACCCAGGCCGAAGTTGTGTGCGATTGTGTTGTGTGAGCACATCGAGGCCGGCGTGATCCAAGCATACCGAACCTCAGATCTCCGAAGCTTCCATTATGGATCACAATTGATAAGTTAGTAGTTGAGAATATTTAACTAGAGTCCAACTAGAGGTCGTTAACGCCAACTGTAACCCTCAACCCGCCAACTCACTTTTGGACCTCATCGGCGCACTTCTAGTAATTCTGGCTCACCTATTTCGTGAAAAGCTTCCAGTAGAAAAAATACGAAGCCACGAAGCTCCGTTGCTTTGGCCCTTAGGTGATATCATAGGAGATGTATCAACATCAAATGAGCCCAGTTATGCCCAATAGGCGGCGGCGTGGATGAGACGTTCGAGTAGGAGACTATGGACACCGCTTCCCTACATCTTGGAGTACACCTACCTCTAGACGACGTGGAAGACCAGTTCATACCAAGAACAGATGGGTACGAACATGTCTCCGAGGACTTAATTTTCCGAACCTCTCTTAAGATCCCTCCTAGTAGCTTGGGTGTCAGGATCTCTAGAGGAATATTGTAGTTGCTGCCATGGATCTCGTATCACGTAATTACTTCACAGGCTAACATCGCATTGCTACAATTTGATACAAAAGGTTTCGCCCTAGCTAGATCACACTGTTTATTTGAACTCGTACTACTCATCTTCATATTTTTCGTGTAACAAACAAACCAGCACAAAGCCGATAGTGATGAGTCTCTGTTCAGCTTCAATCACATACTGGTGACCTACTTCTGTACAAGGAACTCGTATTAACATTATATGGTACTTCGTTATCGCTCAAATGTCCTCCTTATCTTTAAAACCGCAGGAGTCAGGTACATCCCTTTCAACCTGTCTCTGAGGTGATTATTGAACCCATAGGTCAAGGCATTTGCGAATCCTACAAACTGCGTCGAAACTTGCAATGCAGCCATGACCGTGGGCGTTGGGGAGTTGCCGGATGCTTCCATGAGCCTGTTGATAAGTCCTGGAATCCACAGCAAAACATACATTAGAGGGTATCCATTTAGCAGCATCATCCTTTTGATCTCCCGCTCAACCCGGCTTGTATCTCGACGCATTGGAAACTCGCTGATGTTAGTTTGCAACGGGTCATGCTGTGACTTGTTGCGTTTGTGTGGTGTTGGAAGATAGGCAGGGGCTGGATGAATAATTGCTGGTGTTGACAACTCTTTATCTTGTATCATGGAGCTCTTCACCCGTGTTTTGATGTCGGAGCTGTCACCCTCATTCGAGGTGTTGTGAGTCGACCCATCCCGCTCGATGTCGCCAGAACGCGGTCTTGTTGTGAGTGAGCTCCTTGGATGTGTCAAAGCCACCTTGGGAGATATCCGTTCCAAGTCGTCCAATTCGGCTTCATCACCCTCCACAGCCTTGAATCCTGCCCTACTCCCAAAACACGAGTATGCAGAGTTGGTTGTGCACGTCGTAGAGCCAAAGGATGATGGATGATGCCCGCCACGCTTCGACCACAAGTGTTGCCGCAGGTAAATCCAGATGTAGACGTAAATAATAATCGTTGAAAAAATGACCAAGAAACGCCAGCCATGCGTCAGGGCATATCGCAGATCCACGCGACTAGCGGAGATCCAGCACCAGTTCCCACCAACTGGCTCAATCTCTCCCATGGCAGTTGGAATAATGCTTGTTATGACAGGTAAGATCCAAATGGCAAGGCAAATCATGAACTTTCTGGTTGTTGACAAGTCTGGCATGAACATCACTCGTGTTACAGTGAGAAGGGTAACAAGAGCAATGGCGAGAATCGAGAAATCGGCTGCTTGCACAGAAAGCTGCCCTATCAATCCATTGGCAACACAGGCAGCGCCTGGTCGCAATTCGTGTGTGCCAACAAAGATGATGCCAGAAATAGAGTTATTAAGCGTGTTGATGAACTCTGATTGCGGGACACATAATCAGCAAGCTATATCCGAAGGTGAACGAAGCGCTTACCAGCCACTGTAAGATTCAGAACGAGGACATGGCGGAAGCTGTGTAGATGTCGACGATAGATAGAGAACGAAAGAAGAACAAAGGTGGTCGCAAGGCAAGAAAGAACACTTCCCGCTAACGTAACGGACGCAACTGCTTGGTCAACGTCCACTGCCATCGTGTCCCCATTGCGAGGTCTATGACTTCAGTTGACGGCGTACGGTTATCTGTAGTTGGGGAAAACTGGAGGAAGACGTACTACTCACCTTTTGTTGATTTCAAAGGGGTCTACGCTCATGTAACCTCGCAGGGTTTGAATCTACTAGGACCGGGAACACGACCCTGCAATCATTCACAGGGTATCCACATCTAAATTGCCGAAGTGGATGAACTCCAGGGTCCAAGCACGACAACCCGAATGCCAGATTTCAGACAATGAATTGCTGTTCAGTGTTTTTTGCAAACTGAAGGCAATGGCCTAGAGTGATCGTGCCTACTATTTTACGGAACAATTGATGTTATATGTAGGTGATGCTGTATTCGAAAGGACGAGAGATGAATGAAAGGCCAAAGATTAAGGGGTTTGAAGTACGAGTTCAAGTTTCAGAGCACTGGGGAATCATAGAATGAAGTCTAGCTCAAAGATTAGAGTTTTCCACCCCGAGCCTTGCTAGTTGGCGAGTTTGACGTTGACAAGGGCGCAACAACGGAATACAGGTCATTAACAGTGACTTCCCCGAAGTTACTAGCCCTGTCTGTCTGCTAAGCGAATCTCATGCTTGCAATTCTATGGGAGGCTCGGCATTCCCGTTGACCGCTTGCAGACTGGTGCATCCATCGCCTTATGCCTTATGAGAACTTGTAAGTTTTCAGCGAAGGACATGCTCGTAGTACTGTTATTCTCTACGTGCTAGACTAGTCGCCCCCCAATTTCAATACCCCCACACACAAAACGTCAGACACCAATTGGAGGATAAACCTCTGGCCGCAGAGCATCTAAGCGACGGCATGTATGTACTCTGCAGTACGTCAAGGGCGATGGCAGGTTTATTTTTATCTAGAAGGGCTTGCGTCATCAGCTGCTGCATGTTTCGAATACTTCACCGTTCCTCTCGTTCGAGTTCGTGTCTATGCCCAGGGACCTTACCTTCATTCGGACCAATATAATGATGATTGATCATTCATGAAGTTTACATGTGAAGTCCCTTGCAGACCTGTCCTTTGACTATCTGAATTGTTTCCAAGCTGCACAACTTTGGGTAAATTGATGAATATATAGTCCATCAGCGAAGCATTCTTTTTGTATTCTGTTACTGCTATAGTATTTGATCTATATGTCTCCCGGAGGATGTCGTGGGTCCAGGGGGTGAAAGATGAGAAGTCTGCTCATGAAAGAAGGTAATATGGTTGTCATTGTCTGGTACTTCACGTTGGAACCGGGGAGTATGTACGAGGCAAGAGTAGGGCTAGTAAGTGAAATGACTTCCCTGCTACACATCGAGGTTCCCCGCGTTGAAGTTTGGCCTAGTGTAGCGATCACCAACTTCTTGACAGACTCTTCGTACGGTAGCTTGACGATCTGGATCTGCTTCCCAAGTAACTTTTCCTTGGGTTGTACGAGGTCTTTGTACGCGATTGGCAAGGTCCAGGAAAGCGGATACTCGGAATGAAAATGCTTCTCACGCTCACGTAGAACTTTGTGTGATTCCTCAACTAGGTCTTCCAGGAAGATATGTGAGTTTGGAATGTTGTGGTCGTATAGGAGAGTGAGAACCGGGTTGTCTTCACGCGCCCATTTCGCAATGGGGAAGAGATTTTCTGCAAGAAAGTTGCACGGCTGTAGGACCGTGTAATTCAGAGGGCTCTCAAATGGGTATTCTTCGATATATTGCTTGCCGTCATGGTTGAGGGGCTTGCGCAGCTGTGGTTTCAGCACCAATGAGAGGCTGATAAACGATATGAGTCCATGGAATCAGAAAGTGCAACCGTTTTTGCTCACACAAAATGTTGGAATTTTCCATCAATGGCGTAGTACCCGTTCTGGGTTTCTTGGTGGTGCAGACTCGGTCCTACGTAGTAGGCTGCGATGACATCCCGGAAAAGCTGTCGGACGGCTTTGGGATCGTTTTGGTCGGCTGGAACGACATCAGCGTTAGGATACTGAGCGCTCAGTTTACTCTGGGAAGCTTCACTGTGCACGACCAGGCGAACGTTTTTGAATTCTTCCAGCAACAGTGACACAAGCGGTCGAGATTGCTTGCCGCCAGCAGCGAAAACAAGGACGAGGTCGTCGGCTGAGGCTGGCATACTTGTGGCTCAAGGTCAAAATAGATTGTTGATTCGCTGAGAAGAAGCTAGACTGTTGTGAACTATTTAGTGAAGGCTCCAAGATCGAAGTGAGCACTGCGCAAGAAGGGTCCTATAAATGAGGCCAATTTATAGCTTGAGCGCGCCCAAGTTTGAGAGCCCAAACGAGCTCTCAGGTATTCGTGACGAGATTCCAGGCTCGATTGACGAGACACCCGATGAGCTCCAGTGAAGACAAAAAGACAAGAGGACAAGAAAACATACTCGCGGGCAAGATTTATCAACAAAACCTGTGATTGACGACTTATTACGCAACTCAGTAGCGAACTTGGGGCTCCAAGTATGCAAAATTAACTTTCTTTTTATCCACCGCTCGAAATTAATAAGCAACTCTCGCTGGGTATTTAAAGATCGGATCGTAGTACTGTTAGGGCATTCGATATTCATGGTAATGATGAGCGGACTCTAAATGCCCATCTAAGTATAATACCTCAAGGACTAATCAACAAGCTCTGGCTGCTAGGTTGTGCCAATCGACCCAGCTGTTCTTTTTACAGAATCTTTTTTATCCCATTTGTATGAGCCTTTTTCATGTTTTCGCCTTTCTTTTGAGTAGCAGAAACCTGAATTAACCGGTTCAACGTTTCCATCTCAGTCGTCATCCACGCAGTTACAGCGACGATGTCGGCACCACAATTAACAAAATGAAAGCCTTGGTTGTATCTTTGAGCAGCTGTCAAGAAAGTTAGCACCTCCAAGCGAGAACCAGTGTCAGCTTTGAACCAGGCCCTAGGAACGTACCTATCTCTGCGCTGAGCGCAAAATGACCCGCGTATTTTCCTGCATCGAGTGTAGCCCGGAGAATCCTATCAGTGGCTTGCTGGACTTCTGGTATTGATGCATGGTCATATGCAAAATATCCAAGCGAGGACGCCAGGTCGTTAGGTCCAATAAACAGCACGTCTATAACAAACAAGATAGTCAGCAAGCGAGGATGAATTATGCAGATTTGGTCGGGAATATTACCAATCCCCTCAACTTTAGCGATTTCTTCCACGTTTTCGACCGCTTTCCGAGACTCGATCTGCACGCATATCATGACGTTTTCATTTGCTCTCAGCAAATAGTCCCGCCCCGTCTGGTTGAATGCCGCTGGAGCGAACATTGCGCCTGTACCTCGGAGCCCTTGTGGCCAGCTTTCTGATGGGTATTTCGCAGCTCGAACTATCGCTTCTGCTTGTTCCTTGGTCTCACACATAGGGACCATAATCGCATGAGCACCTGAATCCAGGGCTCGCTTTATCATCCACGGCTCGCCAGCAGGTACTCTGACGATGGGAGATACTCCGCTTGAAGAGATGGCCCCAACTTGGAGGTACATGTTGTGGTCGTCGATATTTCCATGCTCGCAATCTATCAGCACCCACTGCAAATGATGCTTGTTAACGGACTGAGAGTTGACGAATCATAGAGAGTACCCACGTCTTCTCCTAGCGATGCAATCGTCCTTGCGAGCGTGTAACCTGGGAATTCGAGCCACTGCCCTACACTAGGGCCATGGCGCTCCCTTGCGCGTTCTAATGACTCCCGCAATCGTGATTTCCCAGACGAGCTGACAACAGGAGATGCAATCTGATTTGACATGCTTGCTTTTGTGTCCGGGGATCTAATACTGGGATGAGTGACGTCTGGTGTTATGATTCGCGCTGATATACCTTATACCTTTAGGCGGATTTCACCCCATTTATCTTGGGCAACGTCCCAATTTGGAGAAATTGCTAGTAGTGAGTACTACCGTCGGCTATCTTTGCGTGGCAGGCCAGGTACAGATTATCATCATCATTGGTCGCCACCCACGCTGTGGCTCCTTCCTGGTCAGAGAGCGTCCGGCCGGAGCTCGGGCCGGCCGGGGGCATGCCGAGCTTACTCAACCCGCTGTCGGACCATGCCCGGGAAGTTACGTAATTGGAGGTGAGGGCGATAAGAGCAAGTCAACAGTACAGCAGACTCAATACATACTCATAACTTGAGGAATCCTATGTATACATACACGCCTTAGAACATTTGCAAGCTCTGTCTTCCCTTGAAACTCGTCGTTCTCTCCACGAAGAAATCTGTCTTCTGACTTGCAAATGACAACTTTTGTCCCCAGGCAATGAGATAGATCCCGGCTTCTAGCTGTATACGATGTAACAAGACATGCGAGATGAACCTGAACGTTTTCGCCAATTCCTGGTCCAATCGTGAAAGTAGCTAGCGCGCAAGGTGACAAATGACGAGGAACGTGATTTCAAGTCCCTCCAAGCTTCAAGGTACGAAGCGGGGCGTCAGTTCGCAGGCGGAACTCGTTATCCACGGACGAACGACTTGATGTGGCGAGTCAGGTCGGCATGATAAGATAGCGCATCCACTCCCCGGGCGAGTCACGTACCCTGGGCGCTGCCCGCAACCTCCGCACTTCGGTATCTCGCTGACCACACATCCAGGTGAAGTTTCAACTTCGCACACGTTGGAAGGCCACAAACATAGGCTATTGAGAATTTAATCCTTTCTCGGCCTTGAAACAAGGTACTGTCCTACTGAATTTGACGGAGTTCTCTTTCCAATGGCCAAAGAGTCAGGCGACGGATTACCGACCAGGGTGTGGCAAGCTTGTGTCGCTTGTCGTCGCAAAAAGGTGCGTTGGTGCGAACACTCACTCTGCCTTCAAAGAATTATCAACTCCAATCTAGAATATTCCCTCGTCCGCGACTTACAATAATTGCTTCATAGGTGAAATGTGATGGCAACAATCCGTGCCATAACTGCAGCTCACGAGAGGCAGCATGTGAGTACCCAGGAAGTAACGACAATGCTTCGAGCAGCCGGAAGCAAGTATCCCCATTTATAGCCTAACTTTGGTAACAACTAACCAACCCATCATAGCTATGGCGTGATAATGGAAGCCAGATGTCAACAACTGGACTCATTTTGTCATAGGCTGGAAGACTTGGTCGGCCAACTCGTTCGTGTGATTGAGACTCTGTCGAGTGATAAAGTCTCAGCACCTCATACATCAGCCGATAGTGAACTACAGCAAGCCGCTCATGTCCTGCAGTCATTACCTGACCTGGGAGACGTCAGCCAGGCGGTTCCCAGCACCCATCCAGAAGTTGATACCTTTTCAGAACTAGAATGCAATATCTCGACTTCCCCGAATGCATACAATGATAGCTCTATTCCACCAAGTGTCGACGAAGAAATGGAGGATGAGCTAGGCGAGGAGTCAACCCCTCAGAATGCATCCGAGGACCCTACTGTTGCGAGGTTCGGGTCTCTTGTCACGGACTCGTACGGAGCACTAAGGTGAATAAGCTCCAATTTCGGACCTGAAGCTGAACTGACTAAGAGCACAGATTCATCGGAGGAGCCACCAACAATATGTTGGTAGAAGCAGTTCAAAGCCTCACACCGGGCCAATCTCTTGAATCAGAATCTCCGGTCTATGGCAGCTACAAAAAGGACACACCAACTTGGAGAGATGACAACCCCTCATTCGAGATCCCATTTTTCGTCCATGGAAAGAAGTGGCGCGAATTGCCGTACCTACCCAAGCCTGAACAACTGAGTCGTCCACCTCAGTATGTCGCCGACGTTCTCGTCGGGCTCTATTTCGACCAGTTCCACTACACTTTTCCTGTATTGTACAAACCTCACTTCATGGCGCAGTACAAGCGCATGAACTCGACGCGGACCGACAACGCACCCGACAGGAGATTCCTGTCGGTGTTTTTTGCAGTGTGCGCTTGTGCCTCAAGCCTGATTCCTGGCGAAGAGAATCCTTCTCGGTTCTCTGGCTTAGACTATTACGAGAAGGCACTGCTTCTCCACTTCAAAATGACTGGAGAAGCAAGCCTTGAGCGAGTCCAATGTCTGGCACTTCTGTCTATGTGCTGTGCTGGTTGGAATACTTTATCGACGAGTTGGCATTTTGCAGGACAGGCAGTGCAGGCGGCGCAGGATCTTGGAATGCATCTCAGCGGCCTTGTAAGTTGTTTTGATATGGCGTCTCTGGTTGTATGCTTATTTAAATCAGATGCCAACACGCGAGAAGTCATCCACGCAATCTTCATCGAATATTCTAAAACAGGAGATATCACGGCGCGTATGGTGGAGCGTATATTGCATTGACAGGTAAAGGTCAAACTCGCCGACTGGCACTTAGTAAATGTCTAACCTGCTTAAAGAGTCATATCCATGTGCCTCGGACGGCCTATGGCAGCCCACGACACAGACTGGCGTTGCGCATTACCTTTGCCTGTTGGGGATGAAGAACTTGAGAAAGCATGTGAACAGCCTGAAAGCCTACTCCAACGACCATCATCTACATTGCCATTGTCAGGTTTCATGGCATTTGCTCGTCTGTGTCACATATCCGGCAAAATACAAAGTCTTCATTCGCCGTCTCGAATGGCTAATCTTGGCACACCGGAGGGGGCAAAGCGGCATATGAAGTCGGTTGTGCGGCTGGACAAGTCCCTGAATGAGTGGTTGACTAGTTTACCTGATGAAATCCGGTTCTCTGCAAAGTATGCCCCTGAGTATCATTTCAGTCTCGGAATCATTCCCACGAGTAGGCAAAAGCTTCTGCTAACATCAACACAATAGCACCCTAGAACGCAGCCCGAACTTGACGATGTGCGTCATCTTGTTCATAGTGCATGCCGGCTCATTGTTGAACTTGTATAGGTATGCGATATTCTCATGGTCTTCCAGAACGAACATAAACGATTAACTGTAACCGTAGAACGTTGGCTGGCGGCGTGGATTCGTCTCTGATAGATATTGATCCCCTTCCACATTGTATCAGCGCTGCTCGTAGCTGCATCAGCGCTGCGGAACTGGTAAGGGAGTTAGTGCCGCCATCTCACCATCTGGCATTCTGCGTTCACTATTTAACCCTCTCTGGCCTCACGTTGTAAGTCTATCCCGCGCTGTTTACGAAAAGTCTGACGATCGAAGCTAATCGGGGGCTCACTTTAGAATTTTAATGCAAGAGCAACCTACTGCAGAGGTTGAAGAAGACATCGAAAAATGTGTACGATTTCTCAAGGAACTTGAAGCCACGTGGTCTGGGGCTGCGAGGGGAAGGGCAATCATCGAACAACTTCTCAAATACCCCAGAAGAAACGTGCAGAACTCGATTAAGAACTGGCAGGTATCTGATGCATTTGCAATGTTCCAGATGCCAGGATTTGAGTTGCCTGACTTTGAACCTTCCAGTATGGATTTTCTGAACACTTGGGCGCCATAGTCCCCGATGAGCTCTTGTAGCGACTGTTTGCAGTGATGCGGAGAGGGCGTGAGTGTGGTTAGAGAAGAGAGAATTATTTGGTAAAAGTTGGGGTCTGCAGAAACATCAGAACATGTTTAGAAAATTTACCTATCAGGAGAAAAAGGCTTGTTAAATGGAGAACCAGAAATCGCTCAGCTCTTCCACATACCTGAAGGCCTAGTGGCCTTGAATTTCACGTGGTTGTGACTAGACAAAATGTTGTTGAGCATCCTCCATTTATTGGATTTAGTAAAGTGTATTGGTTACAGCTTCAATCGCCCAGTGACCCGCATGTTTTATACAGGTGATCTTTTCCACGTCCTACTCCCAGTATTTGCCAATTACCTTCCGCACGCGCACTATCCCTGAGTGAATCTGCTCTTCCTACAATGCTCGTCAGTTTACACTATCTAAAATCAACTTCGGCTTCGCCTAACTTACTGTTGGTGTTGCAAATGAAAAACGAAAGTGTGCGGTTCGCGATGTTGCTCCCCGAGCCTTCGTGGTGACCTTATCGGCTCCTTGCCAGGGATGGTAGTACGACCCTGGCGTCAATAGTACCAGCTCTGTCGCCCATGCTTTCCACAGCTCATCGGCAAAAGTTTGCTCCGGGTCCTCGACAGATTGGCCTTCGATTTCTGAATAACGGTCGACACCTTCGAAGTAAAACTTGGACCATACAAACATGCCCCCACCAGGATCCACAAAGCTGAAGACGGGTCGCAATATTCCAGCCTTGTTCTGCACGCATGCTACCAGTCCTTGCGCCTTTTTTAAAGGTGACTTCCCAGCGGGTAGAACAGTGAAGTTGGCGTAAAAGGCATCGAGCAGCCAGTCCCGCCGTGTCCGATACTGGAATTGCAGGTTCTGGAGCCATGTGAGATATCCGTCGATGCCCCAGCGGCGTAAGAGGGAAAGCGCAAATGCTTGACTGAGGCCAGCTGGATCTTGTGTCTCCACCTCCGTGGCTCGGAGCAAACGCTCAATGAAGACCGGGTTGGCAATGAAGTAACCCAGGCGCAGGCCGGGGAACAGCGTCTTTGAGAAAGACTCCAAGCGAATCACGCGCCCCTGCGTGTCCATAGAGAGGAAAGAAGGAGTTAGCGTCTTAATGAAATCATCTGCTGTCTTGGCTTGGAAGTTTGCTCCACCAGAAGAAGCCTGATAGCCTGGATATTGCAGGAAGTAATAAGGATCATCCTCGACGATAATTAGATCTGATTTCAGTTAGGGCTGTTCCATTTAAAAGGCGGCGATAGATTACCAAATTCGACGGAGATATCGTAGATCTCCCTGCGTCTTTGTGCAGATATCGTGACTCCAGTCGGGTTGGAGCCGACCGAAACAAGATAAAGACTGAGGTACATCAGCACTCCCCTTTCCATACGATGACAAAAGGATCACTCACACTCTAGGTCTCTTGGCCCTTGTAGTCCTCGGATCCCAGTTGATTAGTAGGTCTCGGAGTTTGTTTGACAAGATACCTTCGACGTCTGCTGGCACCGGAACAGCCTTGATTCCCAGCGGAATCCACAGCGCCTGCGCGGACGGATAAGTAAATTCTTCGACGATCACGATATCGTCGTCTTCACACAGCATACCAACCACTTTTGACCAAGCATTGGTGTTTCCTGGGTGCAGGATACAGTCGTATTCGCACGGTGGTGCATGCACTCGCTCCGTCAACTCCTTTGAGAGCTCAATTAATTGGCGGTTTCCAGACCCAGAGCCTGGATGACGCTGTCAGCGGTGTAGATCCCCCAAATCTGACCACAATAAGATTACATACCATATTGCAAGAATTGAGTTAGATCAAGGTCGCCGGCAGATGAACCTCGGCCAATAGTGAGGCTCAGCAAATCTGCTGCTGCACTGTCGGCGTTGACGTCGTTGGATATGGAAACCGACGGCTTCAGACAATCGAAGTTCACTTGCTCAAGCGGAAAAAGCGATGGATGCGGGAGTCCTTAATACACGATCAGCTCCATATCTGATTTCACAGGTCGCTGAATTTACCTCCTGCTAAGCTAACCATGCCGTCATAATTCATGAACTTGATGATGTCTTTCAGGGGCGACGGATGTCGAGCCTTGCTCTTCGCGTTGATGTGGTGTGACAGGTCCACCGGCAAACAGCGGCGATTAATGCTCCCCATTTCGCCAGTATTTTCGGGATTTCCTAGAGACGTTTCTTGGGACGGTTCAGGGCGAGTTTGGGTTATTTTGCGGGGAATAGACTTGAAGCCTTCAAACCTAAGACGATCCTGTTCGGTTGTGACGAAAGGTTGACAACACACTAACCAAGACGATATCTCCCTTCAACAAGATTGTTTTCATTAATGTACTGATATATTTTAATCCCAAGTATGATGTAGAGACTGGGGAAGTAACGTTGAGGAGAATCTGGCTTCCTCGGCCGGAGATCCGAACTAAGCGTAGGTGCTGGGGTAGGCCCGATAACGCACAATTGACGCAGCCATGTTACTAATATGCCTCGGTACGGATCTCCGCCGTTCGTCTTAGACAAAGCTTCGGCGGGAGTCAAAGAAGTCCTCAGCCAGGTGGAGCTTGGCGACTCACTAATTTACCAACACTTTTTGGCTTCCCGTTCAAACACCTCTAGTAAGCAACGCTTCAGGGAGCGGCTATTCACCCTCCAGCCAAAATGGGGAACACAATCTCTTACCACGAGACACCGTTCGATTTGAGCCTAGGTGACAAGGGGACAATTCGTGGCCTACAATTTGACGACAAGTCTCGTCGCTACGCTGGTGTTCCGTACGCACTCCCACCAACAGGTCAGAACCGATGGCGAAAGCCACAACCGCTGCCAGCTTCCTACACCTACGGTGATACTCCCGGAGGCCTATATGATGCCACAAAATTCAAGCCAGTGTGTCCCCAAAAGGCATTCCACGTTGGAAACGCGGAGGGCGATTCCGATAACTTCAGCGAGGACTGCCTTGTTGTCAATATCTGGACCCCTGTGCAGAAGAAGAAGGACGAAGAGAAGTGGCCGGTTATGCTTTGGCTGCATGGAGGATGGTTCCAAATGGGCGATCCCTCACAAGAGCCTGGAATGGACCCGACAGAACTGATATCTACCGGCGGACTGAATGCAATCGTTGTCGCAATAGGTTACCGATTGAACGTGTTTGGATTTCTTGCTGGACAAGCCTTGTTAAGCGAAAGCGACGGTGTGTCTGCTGGGAATTTCGGGCTCTGGGATCAACGCATGGCTGCTGAATGGGTCAAGGAGAATATTTCCTTCTTTGGAGGCGACCCGAACAACATCACACTTGCAGGTCGGAGCGCTGGTGCGTACAGCGTTGAAGTACAAATGCTCTATGAATTCCGCAAGCCTAGGTCCCAAACTTCAATGTTCCGACGCATCTTCATGGACTCCAATGCCATACCAGCACAACCAAAGTCTTTAACTGATGGTCAAGTCCAGTTCGATGAGCTCTGCTCTTACTTCAACATCAACGCAGCTCTTTCAGCTGACGACAAGCTCGCCAATCTACGACAGATCAGTGCACTGGATCTTGTGCAAGCTATTCCTCATCTCAAGCACCATACGTTCCGTCCCGTCACTGATGAACTATTCATTCAATCGGAAATGGTCGAGTACCTCCAAAGCAAAGAGTTTGCCGATGAGTTTAAGGTCAGGGCCTACCGGATACTGATTGGTGAGGTACTCAATGAGGAGACATTGTATTCCACGTACAATGGCCCGACAGAACCTACGATAAATGCCTTGCGACTCCAAGTATCGAACTATTACGCCCCGGAAGTCACAGACCGAATTCTTCAATGCTATGATTTGCCGAAGTCGGATAGGCTGGATGAGTGGAAGAAGCTATTTGGTAAGACAGATTGGTTCCCATCGTCTCGAAATTTGGTACTCACCAAATGATGCAACTTGTAGGTCAAATAATTTCAGACGGCCAGGTGCGCGCACCATCTAGAGCCCTTGTGAAGCACCTGTTATCGAACGGCGTGGATATTCGAGATATATGGCGCTATCAAATTGCTTATCGACTGTCGTTCATCGACGAAACGATAGCACCAATGTCTTTTGGTGTTGCGCACGCAATGGACAAGCCTTTCTGGAAGTGAGTATCTCTCTCCTGCTTTCCCGACACTAGCTCACACTCCAAAGTTTCTCAATCTGCCACGGGCCAACATCGAACGAGAGGCAGCTGATGGAAGACTGGGTCCAAGTTCTGGTAGCCTTCGTGAACGACGTCGAAGGGTACGAATTTGGCACAGATACGGTTGAGCAAATGAAAATAGCCACCCCGCAAGGGACAATTGAGGTACAGCCAGACCAGCGATGGAATGAGCTTGTAAGGATTGGGGAGATCTTTGCTGGCAGAATTGTCTAGTTAAAATGGTACACAAAGTCACACAGAAATTGAGTACTTCAAAAAGATCAGCCTTCGTAAACTCACACTGGTATCTCTTCACAATGAAGCTAATTAATCACCAAATTTAAGGATTATAAAATGTTTGAGTGAGCCGTGTGGTGGTGAAGGAAGGAGATGTCGTAATCCTAATATGATATTCAAGGGTTTTGGGAGCAGCATGAAATTTCCCTTCTTTTCACTGGGCACCCTACGGCGCCTGAAACAGTCAACCGCAATGGAGAAGAACCTCAGCAGATTGATCACATATTGTCTTATAAGAATATTTAAACAAAGTATAGTCTCATCTTGAAAAGATGGAATTGGAGATGTTGGCCGAGCCCGCGAGTACTTAAATTGAGGTGAAGCACAGAGGCTGTTGAATGAGAAAGATGCGATAGATAAATGACGTATCTAGCAATTAGAGAATACAGCGCACTTGCTAGTCCCTCCGGGGCTATGTATGAAGTACAGCGTTCCTGTAGCAACAACTTAATACTTATATCGGAAATGAATGTTCTCACGATCCGTCATGTCAGCCTCCGCATTCACCTTTCCAAGTCGTTCGCTCTCCTCCTTCGAGATACCCTGCTCTCGGATAACCTTATCACGTCTTCTATTTTCCCACATGTCTGCAAGAATTGGTTAGTTTTGAAGGATGCCGTAACAAATGCACAACTCACAATAGAATCGCCACAATGCCATGCTGCAGAACTCAACACAGTAGAGAATTGCACAAGCAGTGATACCTCGGACGTACCTAGGAGCGTCTGATGCGACAAACATCTGAGCTCCGATAGCGTTGCCCACACAATAGGCAATGAAGAGAATAGTGGCCGTCACCGTCTTCTTTGTTCTGCCTGCAACGTTGGATGGCAGGAAGGTCCAGATCACTGTGCCATCATTAGTAGATGCAGATAGATTACAATAGCTTTTGAAACTTACTGAGTCCAGGCAAAGTGCCAAACACTTGCATCATGTACATGCCCCATCTCGTCCACTTCATGGTGTCTGTCGGGAGCAGTGCCAGGGCCATCATTCCACTGAAAGCAGGCACAAGTGAAAACATCATCATAAGAACTACGAGTGTTAAGAATGGGCGTCTAAGAGCACATCAGGGTAACTCACATCGGAAGTTAGGTTTCTTCAACGTAATTAACCCAACGGTCAAGAACCAGCAAATGCCAAAGGCGTAGTAAGGAGTTGATCCCTTGAGGAGGGTTTCCAATGGGGTAAAACCAAAGGATTGCCAGATTAGTTTCGAGAAGGTGGTATTGGCACCATTGGGCAGCGCGTTGACGATCGTGACGAAGAAAAAGAAGTAGGTTTGTGGATCTGTGCACCAAAGGTGTTAGTCGAGGGTCGAGCCATGACATCGGATCGGTACTGAAGCCATGCTGAACGACTCGTTCCGTTCACTCCAAATGATAGATTCACCTTTGAAAGTTGTCCAAACCTGTTCCCACTTGAACTCAGACCGCTTTTCGCGGTCAGACCCTGTCTGGTTTGCAACGACCCGGGAAATCGCAGCTCGCTTCTCTTCTTCACTCAACCATCGCACCTCACGAGGAGTTCCAAGAATGAACCAAACGAGGACTCCACAGACGATCGTCATGGCTCCAAGGAAGAAGGATATTCCTTTCCACTAGAGCGCTCCATTAGCATGTTTCTTTTTGTAAGAAAGTTGGCTCAGTGTAACTTACTGCAGCAAGACCATCGGGGTTTTTCTGGGCATGCAGCCCGATCCCGTACATGCTGAGACCAGCAATGATGTTCATTCCCGCGTTGGATGTTCCCCAGATGAGGGAGCGCAGGGTGTGCTCCTGTGAAGTATACCATGCTCCCGTCATCAGCATGAATGTCGGCGAAATAGTGCACTCGAGGGCACCCTGGATTGTGCGAAGGACCATAAGGTGGGCGAAGTTCTTGGCGAAAGCGATGCAGAGAACAACCACGCCCCATAATACCATGACGATGGAGAGAAACTTGCCCGTGTGGCATTTCTGCATCAGCCAATTGCCGGGAGCCTCGCAGACCATGTAGGAGAGATAGAAGACTGTGCTCAGCCAGTTAAACTGCTCGCCTACAAGGCCAGTATCCTCTCGTATCCCGAAAACTGCTTGTACACTGAGAGATGTCTTGTCCGCCTGCTGTGTGCCATAACAGAACCACATTAGAGGTAAGAGCCATAGGTCGATCTTCCATCGGAGTTTTCTGTAGTACTCGTCGGAATATTCGGGTGCCACATCAACAGTGCCCTCCAGGACATCGTCCGGCATTGTGGGTTTCTCGCTCATGGCGATGTCGTTGAGATGCTTGTGATCCGTGGTTGTTTCGGCTGCCATTTTAATAGCTTTGGAGGCAACCCCAGTTGTGCGTCGATTTTGAGTTGTGACAGTAAACGGCGGGGCTACTAACTAACAGTGCCTAGGATGGAGCTGTCGGGAAATATCTCGCATTCTTTATAATATCAAATGACTATCTTCTACGTTAACTACAGCGACCTTGAGGCCGAAGCCTGCCAGGACATGCGCTGTGCGGCCGGCCGGGTCTCCTCCGAGGGTCCGAAAGCCGGACTGGCATTTACAAAGAACTAGTGCATCCAATTGATAAGACATCGGATCTCCGTCATACGATCCACTAAAACACCCTTACTATCTCAAGCGTGTTATCTTGCTGACATATTTTGGCCGAAGCACCCCTGACTCTTGAACTATCGGAGATAACAGCTGATGTCCTCCCCGCATCGACAATTCGCTCTTATCTCGTCGGTGTAAATTTCCAACGAGTCATCAAGGAACTCCCTTCATTACGGCTCAATAAACCTCGGCTGACTGGGCTAGAAGATGAGGACGTGACCATCGGTATGAACGTTTTCTTGGTCTACTAATTCAGTAGGGTTATGAAAGTACCGCTATCGTAACCTTAATTTAGTCGTGGATATCTCAAAAAGTTCAAATGCGGGCGAGGAACAACCGTTTGTATTCAATGGAATCTTTCAGATCAATGGCATCGCTCTTCCTGCAGTTTTGAAGCTGAAATACACACAGAATTTTGGCTCGTATCGGGAATACCGACTCCTCTTCTAACACGCTCATTGCTGTGATGTATTAGTTCAACAGAATTTCTTGAAGTGGGAGCGAGCCTTAACGGAGGTGGGTATGGTGAGCTTTGCAACTAGAGGTTTTATCTACCAATTCTCTCCGAAGGTCAATATGGATGCAATTAATTACCATCCCTATGCCTGTGCTTTGTTTCTGTTTTACTGGGTCTTTTGTCGGATCTATTGCCTTAGGTCATATTTACGAGTATAGCAAGTAGAAGCAGAGTGCCTTATGTTCTTCGAGTATATTATTCGAGTCTCTCATATCCTGGAATTTAGTGCTGTAGTATTAACAACCTAGGGTGTCGGACTGGTAAAAGCATTGGGACGATTTTCTATGTGTCAGTCAGCCTAAGTTCTTCATCGGCGTATCGCGACTGGTCGGAAACTATGACAGCCAGGAAAAACTACTTTGCAAATGCATCAGTATCTCAACTAACAGAGACTTAGAACTGAGAAATGAGGCCGCCTCCTTGTCCAAGAGGCGGAGGATGAGTTCCGTCGTCAAACTCTTATCTCAACAGAGACCATGTAGTTCTCAGTGCCCTTAGCTTTACATGATACCTTGATGATAAGGCGAACCAGTGTTTCAGAGGCGCTAACGCGGCCAAGTCTTAATACTTATCAATAATTTTGAACCTCCTTTTAAGATATTATGGTGTCACTGGTGTATCGGTCTGCTAACTTGTCCTTGAGTACGATAGATTATTCACCTATCTCTTTTCATACGATGTTTTCTTCTGCATATAAATTGGAACCGACCTGACAGTCTCTTCGAGAACCTTCAACCCCTAGATCAGGACGTATCAGCGCGTCTCCGGAACTCCATCTCAAGTGAAGGGTTCATCAATGGGGTGACTCCAAAGTCGTGAACTTCTACACTAGAACCCTTGGAGATTCTCCATTCATACTGCATCAACAAATGGGCCATGGCAATCTTAATTTCGTTGCTGGCAAAAAACCGACCAGGGCATGCATGTTTCCCATGGCCAAATCCAAGATGCTGCCCACTCGTGCTGACAAGCTGGGATACGTTTTCTTTACCGGGTACTTTTCGCCGAATAAGGAAGCGATAGCCGTCCCATTTTTCAGGAGACTCATAGACATCCTGATCCCAGAGCGCATGTGAAGAAACGCAGCACGAGCCACCTTTGGGATGAAAGTTCCGTCGGAGAGCGTCACATCCTCGAGGGCGATGCGTTGCATGCTTGCTTCAAGCTAGTTAGAGAATGCGGCAATTTTTATGGCAAAGTTCAACTAACCAAGTTGTAGAGGCTTCAGGCGTTGGCTCTCTTTAATCGCGCTGTCAAGTAGCTGCATATTGTACAGCGAGGTCTTCTTCCAGCCGTCTTGCTGGAGCGTGTCGAAGACCTCTGTTCGGAGAGGCTCAATTATGTCTGGATGTGCCGCTGTATCAATCAAAGTCTGACAGAGCAGATCACTTGTGGTATGCATGGCGACTGTCGAAAGGAAGAGTTGAGAGAGAGCAGGATCGTAGTGTGTGCCTTTGGACGCCTGCTCAAACCAGTCAATAGCATCATTGAATACGGGCGCATCTTTGCCTTCAGCGAGGGCAGTCGCCTTCAATGCTCTTCGTCGTTCAATCAAGGGCCCGATGATAGACCTAGCTTCCTGGATCTGCGCTCTCGCAGTCCGACATTGGGGTATGAACCAATGAACAAGCGGTCGTAATGCATCTGGCCATGCACGTAGAACATCAGCGGCAATGAAGCCATTCGTTGCATGCTCTCGTGTGATTCTGAGCCAGGCCTCGTTGCGGCAAAGCTCTTCTCCAAGGAAGACTCGAGAGGAAACCCGGGCAATGATTTCAAGCATAGTGTTTCTAAGAGAAACAGTGTGCCATTCTACTCATGTTAGTCGGCTTCCCATGTTTAATTTACGAATATCCTCACCTTGATCTTTGGAAAGGATGTCCTCAAGGGCCATGGTTGTTTCCTCTGCAAGAGACTCAGTGACTTTAGCTGAGACGGAAAAGAAAATTGGTTAGCAAACTTCTGTCATCTAGTCACGGACGGTACATGCCTAGAAGCTTGGTCAAGTCTTTGTTGATGACTGTCAAGGTGATTCCATCTCTGGTTCCTTCGCTGAAAGCATCAAAACCTGGAATGTTCGTATGGAAGAACTTAAGGCTAAGTGAGTGAACAGCCCAAAATTCGAGCTTGGTGACACCATACCTTGACGCTAAACTCCATAAAACTAAGTCGGGGATCACTCCGGATCTCGTCAGCCATACATGGCGGTAGAACAGTCGTATCCCCGAGGTCGCCGATTAAGCAAGCCGGTTTGTTGGGGTTCGCTTTAAACCATTTGCAAAGCATGGATCGCATGCTAGATAGATACTCCTTCTTGGATCGACTATCCGTGAGTTCGAACCTTCCTTTCGGGTTCAAGAACGGGGCGTTCGGCTTGGAGCCTTGTACATGATATGTGAAGAGCATGATCAAGAAGGCCGTGACCAAATAAGAAGCTGGCTTGACCAGTAACTCCATATCGAAATTGGAGCTTCCCCAGGGGAGCTGAGAGGCGCTGTTCAAGCCCATTTTAAGGATAGGTGTGATGTACCAGCCAACTCAAGATATCTGTGTGTTCTGAACCGTATGAAGATGATAGGATAGAATGGTTCTTGGGAAATGACGAGTTTATATAGCCCCTTTCGGCTCAGGCCATCCATCTGTAGAGATAACTTGAAGGCTTCGGGTGGTCCATTTCAGCAAAACGCCGCTTAGTAAGAGCGTGTCTCAGACGGGACTCGAGATAGGATCTACACCATCAGAGGGTCTGACTGGAGTCCCGGGTTTTGAGCATCGCTTGTCGGCCGAGCAGTGGATAGAGCGGGGTTAGGTATGGAACTGGTGAACTAATGAAAACAACCCAATTCATGCTTAGACATGGATTCGTTACTCGGCACTCGGCCTTCAGAGCGACGCGAGCCTGGAGCCACTTTTTATGTATGCACCATGCCGGCCTGTCCTGTTGCCGTGTAGGTCGCGAGTTTCAGGTGTAGCATGACGATCTTCCAGTAGGATGGCATCGATATTGTATCCAATGCCCAAGTGTTAACTCTCCAGGGTGCTCTGGTTTGATAGTACACTTATGCAGAGCCACCACATTCACGCAATTACATCTAGTATAAGTCATTACGCCTACAATCTATCTATTTTCATGATCTATCGTATTATCTAATGGCCGTTTCATGCCCTGGCTATCATATCATGATGTAGCAGCCCGGGACGTGCATCGATCGGAAGGAAGCATTTGTAAGGGTTTTAGAGGGCCTGCAACGGACACAGCGCTAAGGGGTCAGCAAATACTTGCCGGGCCGTCCGGCAGGGCGTAATCCTTATCAATAGGCGTATGGTATAGTATCTGCAAGTAACGTAGATATTGATTGATATTTTGGTTTATTAGTTAGCTGTGTGAGTTTCTCTATAACCCCTCACATTAGGTCCTGAGGGAATTCTATCAACCCCGGACTATAATGATTAAGCTACACGATCCATAAGCGGAGTATGGCTTATATGAATATCGTAAAGCTATGAGTTAGAGGCTTACTGTTGGCTTTTCTACAGTTGAGATATAATATACAGTAGATATATGCTAAATATAGCTTAAAGGAGATAAGCATCTCAGCGAAAACCTTAGCATTGAAATAACTTAGTTATGCATAAACAGACGAAAGACTAATCAGTGCCAAGCTCAACTACATAAAAATCCACAGTACTAAATATTCACGTCAAGCCCATAAACCGAGCGTTAGTTCATTTAACCCCTAGAATCGAAACATCCTCAATGAAAGATTGGTCCTGTGGTGGTGACGCCATAGTTCTAACTAATTAATAATACTCAGGGGCCACTCTATCAGATTCTGGAAGGGTGAATCTGATAGATCTTTCATGATATTTTCCATCGTCGTCTTTGACCACCCTTCTAGAAACCAACAGGTCGTCTCAGCATAGTGGAGTAAAACACAATAGTGAGCTAAGACTACCATGGCGATTGGATTTCGCCGCCGCAGTAGATCGAGATATCCATCCGATAATCGTAGAGGCCAATGAAAGGCAGCTTGAAGCTCAAGCGGCGCAGCAACCGAATGACTTCTGTGCACACTAAGTATGCTATCAGCCAGTACCTCAATAGCTTCTTTGACCACGTCTGTCTCGTTTTCTTCTTCTGCATCTTGTACCAAAATGTGTGTCTCCAGAGCCAGTAGTTGGTCGACCAGTGCCTGGAGATAATTTGATGTCGGGATCGGTCCCGTTTTCCCCGCAAATAGGCCCTTGAGTGGACCACCGCGTATGTCGTGCTCCGAGATTTTCATAATCAGAGAAATACCATCCACCAGTTTGAGAATATCGACGAGGCTATCCAGGGCCGAAAAGGCGCTGTTGTAAACCTCGTAGCTTGGGTATGTGGCAAACGCGCTAATGATCAAAAATATCGAGCTTGCGTACAAGGCATGACAGTTGCGAGGAGTGACCTCTCTCGCTAACGCTGCCCTCATTTCGGTGATGGCTTTATCCTGGTGTTGGGAAGCTCGAAGAGTGTAAAAGCGACGGCGATCTGGTTGGGTGTAGGCGAGATGGAATCCCGAGAAAGCCAAGATCTGCTGGAGAAGGAAGGTGTGTTCAAAACCCTGACGAGGCACATCGGCCTGTAGGGTATGGTGCACCTCACCCCAAAAAGTAAATGTGCGATGGGCAGTGACAGTGTAGTGATGCAGCAGCTCCATATCTAACGTCCAGTCCTCCACTCTCTCGCGCTGGATGTTGTGGAGGAATTTGGAGAAGTAGGGTATCTGCTCGGGTACCTGGTCTGCGGGAGCTGGACTCTGGTCTTCTTGTGTGGTGGAAACTGTTTCCACATCCGAGTTGGAACTTCTATTGGATGATGCCAATGTGGTCTCGTGAGGATCTCGGGCCTAACTTGTGAGCATATGAACGGGTGAACGATTCAGACTCATGCTTACCCTAACCTGTAAGCCCGGACAGCGTTTGCGTTTTGGCCCTGGGAGTTGTAGGTCCCTCGGCACGATTGGAGCAAAAGGCTCTAAGCTACAAGACACTTGGTGTCGGACACAAGCGCTGCATGGTTTCGCCTCGTCGCACTATCGGTTCAAGGGCTATATGTCAGTCGAGGTTCATGAAAGCGTGACCGCCGAAATGGGGAGTGGACAGAAGCCAACCTTTACACGTCTTTGCTTGCACCGCTGACAGCCAGTGCGCGACTTCGTATAGCCCAGATGTTTCATACTTCATATAACTCAAGGAGGGACAGATATCCCAATATAAGCGTTGGGTTCGGACCGATTTGGTGATGTGTTGAAAGATGGAAGATTAAGCGGTGTCAAGTTCAACGCGGGAAATCCACAGTGATAATTATTCACGGCGCGCCCACAGACCAAGCGCTAGCCCATTAAACTTCTAGACTCGAAACAACCTTTATTAGCGCCTAAGCACTGCCACCAAGCGTAATTGCTAATACGACATACTAAAGCCCTGCTTGACCGCGTCATGCATTGTAGGCTGGCGCTAGTTATCTGAGGCTCGACAGGGATGAGGTTATACTGTTGGATCATATCTAAGATGAAGGGGCTTAGTAGGGCTGATGCTTCAAACCGTGTTTAACTATGGAACCGATAGAACGTTCGCACCCGTAAATGAAGTAATGAACTGAGATACATATGCCTGGCTGAGTTTGATGACCCGTATACTTCAACTTGTTGGAAATATACTCATGTAGTAGACGTTGGCTTCGGCACATCGCAACTGCAGCTCCAGCGCAGCGATCTTTATTAATGTTATCTACTCTTAATCTTGACGATTAGGTTAAAGATTGATTGAGAAATGAGGCGAGGAAAATAATGTTCTATATATAATAACTAAACTAAACGAGAGAGCACATCTCTCGCTCTGAAGAATGGTACTTGAATCCTAGGTTGGGGAAATTCCAAATAGTGTCTGGTTGAAATGAAACTTAAATGGTTTCACGTCGTGCAACGGGAGCGCTGAAGTTGTGGACTACTCCATTTCCTACTTACCCAGCCTTCAGCTGTTCCATTGTGTTGACGTCAATTTCAGCTGAATATCGAGTTAGCTGTAGGTCTGAATCTTGTCGTTACTTCTGTCACTCACATAAGAGACATCGATGTCTCGGATGTCAGAAAGGCCAAGGTTTGCTCCGGCACTGGTTACTTCTCTTTCGAGGAGCGATATAGCTCGTGAAATCCCAGCAGTGCCGTATAGGTTTGCATACATGAAGGGTCGGCCTAAGCCAACAGCTCTGACGCCAAGAGCGAGAAGCTTCATGACGTCCGTACCATACCGAACGCCACCATCAGCGTAAACCTCGATCTCGTTGAAGATTTCGGGGTCCTCCTGATATATCTCCCAGGCAATTTCCACAGGTGAAGGTGAACCATCGAGGGAGCGTCCACCGTGGTTTGAGAGGAAGATCGCCGGTGCGCCAACCTCGATGGCCATCCGAGCATCTTCGACAGTCTGAATTCCTTTTGGAATGATAGGAAGACGGGTCATAGCTTGAAGTTCCTTGTAGAAACCCCAAGTCATGAATGTGTATCTGGGATCGCGGCTGAGACTCGTGTCTGGCAACAGCCTCCGTGAACGGTAGGCAGTTCGGTCTCCGGCCGAGTCGACCGTGAGAACAATGGCTTCAAAACCGGCCTTCTCGATCTTTGAAAATAGATCTTGAGGCGGCTCTTCGTCCAGATTCATCAAAGATACCTGCAATAAAATTAGTTCAGTCTGGGCATTTGAAAGCACCCGCTTAGACGATACCTGCTGCCATATAACCTGTCCATCTTTCTTCATTGCCGAGATCTTTTCCATTGAAAGGGTAGACGCTTGCGATGCCTGGCAGCCGATTAGTTTCCGAGACATTGACCAAAAGAGTTGGGGGGCTCTACAATGTAAAGTACATTGTGTTTGGCAGCACCCTTTACCAAGCCCTCCTCGGCAGCTTTGTTGGTAATGCCGGCCGAAGCAAAGGGGCTGATGAAAAATGGCTGGTCGAATTCATGTCCCAGAATCGACGTCCTGTGGCCATCGTTAGCAAATGTCCTAGGTGGAATTGTCTGGCACTCATACTTAAGGCTCGTGTCGATGTTGGTGATGTTGACCATGACACGGGGACGAAAGCGAAACCTGTTGAACGTCTCAAGGTTGTTCCGGTACGAAGACTCACTCCCAGCCGCATGGACGACGTATGCGTATTGCGAAATGCCCATCGTGTGTCTTGCCAGGTAGTCAAAGTCGGGGAGTCCAAGCATGCGATCGAGGGGCGGCAGCGACCCATTAGTAGGTACTTTCAAGGCGTCTTCGATGCTGCAGCTACGAGTCAGATGTGACCCTCCTTCACATGGATAGGGTTCGAGAATCACCAACCCAGTGTCTGGTTCATTGAGGAACGGTCTTGCTGCCAACGCGACAGTGGCAAAAAGGAAAGAAACAGTGAAAGCATGCATGGTTGTGGATGAGTGATGAGTGATGATTTTCTCGGTGTTCATAATCCAGCAGAATGCATGGAGATGTTCGAATTATATAGCAAGGCATAGAAAGAGAACCGTAGTCTCCCAATTGATCTCCATGTTTCGACATCGTGGTCCACCTCATTCCCCCCTGCTCTCTGCCTCGTTCTCGTTGCCGTATGTAGGTACTTTCTATTGGTCGTGCCTAGCTTGGTCCGCCCTGAACAAAACAATGCCAAAGCCGCGGTGACACATTTGCTGGGTGGACGGGTCAAATTTCACAGACTAACCCTGGGTCACTGAGTCGACTTCGGCCTCGCGACACGTAATCTCCCAGGCGTTATCGGGAGGAATTGGTGAATCGTTAAGTTTGATCTAACCGGCCCGTGCCTTGAGCTTGTAGCGTTGGGTTCGCCAATCATTTTCCAATGCGATAACGAGGTCGTAATTAGGCTTTACAAACTACGCTGCTGTCGTGAGCACAGCCTTGTGGGCCTTAGCGCGGCATGGTGACTCCTGTCGAACCTCGCCAGCATTCAAAATTGTGGTGATGCATGGCGCATCGAAATCGTTCAACCAATCATAGAGGCATCTATACGGCAACGAACCACAGCGCTCCCACACACATAATCAAGCCCCCAAGCGAATTGACACAGGCACGCCCTGCGACTTAGTTTTAAGTATTTATCAGCCTGTAATTGGACCAAACATTATGAAGCCACGCGTCAGTTTGAGGTGCGTTAGCAAATAAGCTTATTTTCTTGGTATCAAGTCATCAAAGGGACCCCGGAGTCTCGGGAAATATCCTAGCGTGTTGCTCAAGGGGCTTTGCATTATCCCTCTAGACTCCGGAGGAGGCTTAGATTCTACGGTGCTCGTTCTCGCTTTCACTCTTACCGACTGTGCTATTATCTGGAAACCAAGGCGGAACTACTTAATCTTCGCCCTCTCCGTCCTTGATCAATGGAAGAACCAAGACAGCAAACTTCAAATCCCACTTCCTCAACCTATTCTTTACATCACAACATACACGCACACACACGCAAACACCGGCAAACATGGCGGAAAAGAATGATCACTACAAGTACGACCCCTCAGTTGCAGCTGCAGTTATCTTCGTAATATGCTTCGCACTCTCGGGATTGTACCATGCTTTCCAAATCGTCAAACTGAAGTCATACTACTTCATTCCATTTCTCATCGGCTGTATTGGTACGGTACCCCCCCCCCCCCCATTAACCATTAACCCTTTCCCATCAAAACTCCGAGTGTAAGTATTTGGTTAACGTGGCATGCAGTGGAAACAATTGGATATGGAGCAAGAGCAGTCAACGCGACCGAACCCTCGGGTGAATGGACTAAGGGTCCGTACATTATCCAGGCGCTCCTACTGCTTCTTGGACCTCCATTCTACGCTGTCTCGATTTACATGATTCTCCGACGGCTCATGCAGCTCCTTCACGCGGAGAGCTATTCTATGATCAAGCCTAAGTGGCTCACAAAGTTTTTCTTGCTTGGCGATATCGCCTCCATTGCTGGCCAGGGAATGGGTAAGTGAAGATGTCACACAACACCCGCACTGATGCGGGGGGCTTGATATGTGGACTAACTTATTTCAAGGTGGTGGTATGCTCGCAAGTGCCGACAGCAAAAAATCCCGAGACTTGGGACAGACTATCATTCTTATCGGCCTCGGTGTTCAAATTGTCTTCTTCGGGCTTTTCGCAGTAGTCACTATTGTCTTCCACCGTCGCATCCACAACGAGCCCACAAATGCAAGTCTGAAGCTGCTTTCTCCGTGGAAAAAGCTCCTGGTAGTATTGTATGGGACAAGTGGACTCATCATGATCAGGTCAATCTTCCGAGTAATCGAGTACGTCATGGGTGAGGATGGAGTGCTCATGTCCAAGGAAGTCTACATTTACTTGTTCGATGCGACTTTGATGCTCATTGTCTCTATCGCTTTCAACATTTTCCATCCTTCTAGAATCATTAAGAAGGAGGACATGCGACCCGTCGCAAGCTCGGACTCGGAGAATCAATTCAACTCCTATGCCATGGACAGGCAAAACAACACTGGGAGAGGTTGATCCATGCCAAGGCATGGTACCTGCACTATTGAGAAATGGAGAAAGCTTAACCGTATGGGAGAAATATCTGACATGTTGGAACTGAAGCTGGAACCATAGCTAGTCTGGGGTTTGGAAGAAGTTGGGATGCTGTTGTCATATTTCTTTTGACGAATGTAGAATTAGATAAGAGTGTGTTTTGTGTGTTGTACTGTCTCATATTTACTTACAAATAATTATATCTCTGAATTTTCCACATTCATTTCAAAAACCTTTTGTGCAATGCTTCATCTCACATACATATCCTGTCGTAGTGCAGCATCTAATACATGGGGGTCTTATATGTAGACAGCGGGGTCAGGAATGAGCTCGGAGGTGGCTCTGTAGGTGTCCCCTTCTACGTGTGGCGGTCTACAGTAGATGTTGGGATCGTTCTTCCAAAGGCATAATTGTTTAGGTATGGCACGAAGAAACAAGTGAGCTGTAGGCCTTTGAATCTTGATGAGTCCGAGTAGATAATCGGTGACACGTATGATATCACGGCTTCTTAGTTGATCCGTAAATGCATCACTCGTGAAAGAATCGGAGGATCTGCGCACGATAGCTACACTTTGAGCGGGCTTTTAGCACTCATAAGCCACTAGATGATGGCGCGGCACGGAATAAGAAGGAAATTGTTCGAGATGGTTGACTGGGCTAGACAAAGACAGGAACTTACCCGAGAGCATGACTATGAATAGAGCGTAACGTCTAGACTAAAATGCACCAGGGCCCAGAGCTCCGTACCCTTGAAAAAGAAAAAAGGAGGGTGGGAGGGGTTAATATACTGAATCTTCGTACCTGCAATGTCATCGTCGACAGGCATGTCAAACTCGTCGAAATTGATCGTAAGGCTGAGCCGTCATCTGCGCGGTGAGGTGGTAAAGAAGCCTTCGATTTCCTTCTTAAAAGCGGGGCATTGACCAAAAAGCTGGCCTAACACGATCGCGAAGTCCGTAATCTTGGCAGCGAGCTTGCCCGATTGAGTAAAACACAGCGCTCGCCCGTGCACCCTCACCCTGCGCCCACTTCATCGTACGTCATGTTCACCGACTACGCTGTCTTGTTAATGTTAGCCGCGATCGTCATGCATCGCAGATCGTACAGCCTTGCACCGCCACACACATTGTTTTCAGTTCTGTGCTATTGCTCATTTGCCAAGGCCCTGCGAGCGACACATAGAACCGTAAATGGTCAAGACTGTAGCTCGGCTGACAGCAAATGATTTACGGCCCTGCAGGTGGTAATTAATCAACAAACAGCATATAAGAAAGAAATGCACCCCCTTTTCTTAAGTTCAGATGAGCAAAGCAATCCAACACAAGTCACCTTCACTGCAGAGGACTGCCTCTTACAACTTGCCATTCCCCTCAACAACCTTTCAATCAAAATGTTTTCTCATACAGCATTGATTGCCCCTATCCTATCTCTGGTAGTGGGTTCTGCTGGGAGGATCATTATGTCAGATGTTGTACCTCTCTTAGGCCCATCGTTCGCCTCAAATTTCAACATCTCAGATACCAAGGCCATTCGTGATGCGAAAGCAGAGTTTCCCGACCTGCTTGAGAATCTGTTCTCAACCGACGTCCTCAACCGCACCGACACCGTCTTTTCCATTGACGTATTCTCGACCTCAACCAACAGCTCCATCTACAGCTACTTCCACGTCGGGGAGGGTCAGAACGAGACTCTGACTTCCGGAGATCTCAATGACGGAACAATAGGACGCCTTGGAAGTGTGACCAAACTCTTCACCGTCTACGCAATTCTAGCAAAGGCAGGAATTGAGGTCTTCAGTCACCCGGTCACGAGGTATCTGCCCGAACTTGCAGGAAACTCACCAGATGATGCACTGGAGAAAATCCACTGGGAAGACATCACTGTTGGGGCACTTGCTTCCCACCAAGCTGGTACTGGAGGTGGAGTAGGTGAGTTTTCCTTACCTCTCCTTTGGAAGCGGCTATGACTAACTTTTACTTCAGATCTTATTTATGAATATGCGGAAAAGCTGGATGAGTTGACCTCGGAAGGTAAGTTCAACCACCTTCTCCCTCTGCTCTTCATTCCCTAATCTCTCTTCTCAGTGCTGTTAAAGTACATGCGCGATGACAAGCACCCGTGATTTCTCCATTCCGGGTTTCTACTTATTCCGACGGAGGATTCGCCGTCTTGGGTGTGATACTTGAACGCCTAACTGGACGGACATATGAAGACGCAATTGAAGACATACTGTTTTCACCGCTGGGGCTCGATAGCATGTCGATAAGAACGCCATCCGGCCCTGATGTCAATGCTATCAATCGCTTACCCATTGACAATACTTCGGCATGGGCCACTGTCATTGAACGATTCGCCCCGTAAGTATCTCCCTCCCTTTCTTTCGCCATCATGGTCTCTTAAAACTCGAGCTAATCGTTTCATCTACAGATCAGGAGGTCTCTATGCCAATAGCGCAGATCTTCGCACCGCTGGTCTTTCCATCCTGAATTCCGAGCTACTTTCCTCGGCTACTACGCGAGCCTGGATGAAGCCTCTCAGCGGCACGGGCTCTTTAGTCGAGCTTGTGGGAGCACCTTGGGAAATCGCTCGCCTCGCCATTCCCGCGACGCCAGGTTCCAACCGCACTCGTGTGTCTGACCTCTACACCAAGGCAGGTGGCAACGGAGATTACACTTGCATCTTTGCCCTCTCCCCGGACCATGGGATCGGGTATTCCATCTTGGTAGCCGGCTCAACCGCTTCACCAGCTCGCTGGCCCCTGCGGGACCTCGTTGGTGAAACCTTTATAACCGCCGCCGAGCACGCTGCCGCAGAGAACGCCGAGCGCAATTTCGCTGGTGTATTCATGGATGATAAATCGAATGGCACCAATCTTACTCTGACCGTGGACGAGGGCCTTCCCGGGCTGGGCTTGGAGTCATTTTTCATCGAGGGTGCGGACAGTCGCATTGTCCTTATTGGAGGAGCCGAACCGGTGCCTCTGTCCACGCGCCTCTACTCGACTGGTGTCACCTCGCGCTCTGGCTCCTTAGCATCCCTCTATTCGAGCAAGGGGACCATCCGTATGTCGTATCGCGTGATTGGCATGCCACTCCCACTTGCTGGTCGGGCTGAGGTCGAAGGGGGCAAGGGTCTGTTCGATAATTCTTTTGCTTGGATGAGTTTGGGGTTTTACGGAAAGCTCGACGAGTTCGTGTTTGAACTAGTGGATGGGCGGTTGGTAAGCGTGATCAGCTCTCTGACGGGGACGGTTCTGAAGCGAGTTGATTGAGGGGGTGCTTCGATGGATGTGGTTCACAAACGAGCTGGCGTCGAGCATAGATCAAGGGGCATTGTATAGAATAAACAAGATTCTGAATTAGAACGATTCCAATAACAACAATATCTCTCAAATCTGGTTGCTTGCACTGGGGCACTGCGCGTTCATTCTAGCTCACGGTGCTGATGGCAACGCGAGGATAGTCTAGGCTCCGTGCCGGAATTTTGAATTGATGGCTTCTGCACCGGAACCTTGGCTCTGGTAAGGCGCCGCTACCAAGATGCCGGCTTTGATGACAGGATGAGGCGCTTGCTCGGTGGAGGGTCGCCGCAACCGGGAACGACGAAGCGGGCCATAAAGAACATTCATTTTCGGTGTTGCGGCATCTTCTAGGCACTTGCCCCTCCCATAAGTAGACGATTGTGGCCATGATTAGAAACAGAAGCTTCAGTTGGCGGCCGAAAATGTGTTGTGTCATTCCAGCACAAGCCTTCCAGGCCTCAAAGTTTCTTTGGTGGAAAGCTTTCTCTCGTTCTAGGCCAGCAAACCCCCAAACTTAGTCCAGTAGATGCAAACTTACCAAAATCACATCAGGCTGTCCAAAATCACTACATAAGCAACGAATCCCCACAGTCTGGGCCCAAAGGAGTGGTGACGCTCCAGTTTGATTTTGGCACCTTTCATCACCATCCAAACCAACCACCAAAATCAACTGAATGCCTGACGAATCGCCCATTCCAGCTCTCTACTGACGAAACGTACATCAAACACCTATCTGTTCGCCTACAGAATACTAATTGTATCGTCTAGAAGACACATCAAAACAAATATTGTGTCCATGGCAGTGCATGGTCCAGGGCCGGTACCCGTCCTGGTGCGTCCACTTGGGATAGCTATGCTTTTCCTTGCTGACCTGAGCCCCTGGCTCTTTACAGGTTATAGGATGGGTTCTAATAGCCATCGCCACAGGCGTCATAATCGCTCGTCTTTACCTGCGCTTGAAGATCCAAAGGCGAAGACTCATTGTGAGCGATGTCCTCATGGTTTTTGCCTGGATATGCGGGTGTGCCTTCACTACCAGTACTATCTTTATGTTTAAATTCGGCGCACTCAATAAAGACGTCGGAACTGCATTAGAGGGGTATGACCGCAGTTATGTTGATATCCAAAAGGCAATAAAGGTAATTGTTTGCTACCTATCACCACATAAGAAGACAGCGCAAGTAAAGGTTTATTACTGACAGGACCTTGATTAGTTGTACTGGTTCAGCTTGATCCCTTTCTATCTGACCTTGTACGCATGCAAGGCAGCTCTGCTTTCAATGTACCTGGACATATTTCCTGTGTTCATGCGGAAGCGACGAATCATCTTATGGATGACGGTTTCCTACACATTGCTTGCTCTAGTAACAACTTTTGTTGTTGCATGTCGCCTCTGCTACCCGATTAGTATATTGTGGTACGTGCCTCTTATTCGGCGTTGGGACTGAATTAACAAGCATAGGAATCTAAAAGCAGCGGATGCCTGTTCTGGTACTCAGGGTAAAACAATCTTTATGATCAACTGGTCTCTTAATTTTGCGGGGGATATTCTAGGTAGGTTGAAGCTGATCCGTCCAAAGTGAATTGTTCTAACACCGAACAGTCTTTCTCCTGCCAGGGCTCATCATACCCGGGTTAAACGTTCCCAAATCGCTCAAGATTGGACTTTACGCTACCTTCCTACTCGGCCTCATTACCATTTGTTTCACCATTCTCCGCTATGTGTATACTACTGGGGCACAGGTGGGGAACTCGGTTCCTTTCAGCACTGTTAGTAAGTGTGACAGAGTTGTGTCGAACTGTTGGAGACGAGCTGATCGAGTACTTAGTTCTGTGGTCCATAATAGAAGCGAACCTCGGTCTGGTCATTTCATGTCTGCCATCTCTTCGACCGTACTTTAGTGCCAATGAAGAGAAACCGAAAAGATACCAGCCGCCGTCGGGGTCAAGCTTCTCGTCCAAGGCGCTGGGGCGTGAAACGACAAATTCCAGAGCGACGTGCACCCTGTCAACTGAAGATGATCTTTGGGATAATCGCCAGAGCAACAGAAGCGATTCCGAGATTATGGAGGCGAATGCAGAGGAAGAAGAGTCTTCGCTAACAATGGCCACTGTTTAAATAAGCTCAGAATATGGATCATGTATTTCTTGTGTGAATCCTTGAATCAGTCGTGTTAGCACAACCATGTTAAAACTGCTTGCAACCTGGTACGGAGAAAGTCCGATTCTAGCTGATGAAGTAACTTTATCATATCAATGATTTGGTCTCAAACATATCGATTTATTCCTACAGGGGTCGCATTACTGGAGGTTGCGATTCTTCGCCGGCTATATGCTGGGAGATATTTAGTGCATGTCAGGCAAGTGCAAAACTATGCTGCTGATCAGAATGATCAACGAACTAAAGCAACAGGATGCCCAATCACCTAAGGAATCTTCTCGTCCTACCGCTGTCTCCTCTTCCTTTTTTCTTTCAGAGCGACTTGTTGACCGTGAAACGTGGCGCGACGGCCAGGCTCAGTGGCATCCTCTACTCTCCTGTCACCAACAAACCACAACTTGCCTCGGGCCTGCACAAGATCTACTCAGTTATCGATCCAGCGCTTTTAGTGGGAGAAAAAGCTTTCTTTCCTCTATCAGCCATCCTACACGACATGCTCAGAGGTCATGAGCCTGGAGAAACATGTATCATCTTAGACGCCCTGACGATTGCGAGAAAACACACAAATCCAGGCTTCTGGAGTCATACCAGCAGAGAAGTAGAGATGGAGACGAATCTAAATAATGGTAGCAAGCTAGACTTAAGACGTAAGTCTCCTATTTAGCGTTCTAAATATAAAACAACCTGTGTGTGCGGAACAGACTATCCTACTTGCAATGGCTCGACTACAATTGAAATCCGCATATCGCTCCTCCTGCCTTTCAATCTCGCTATATTCATGCAGATATGAGGCGTATTGCCTGGTATTAGACAGTTTTATTAATTGGTGAATGCAACTGATATAAGGTTCACATCCTAGGACATCAGGTCAATGCCCATTCAGAAGCTGCACGAGCTTGCGAGGAGATGTGAAAGGCGAAAAGCTTACAGCGAATATCTCCATGAAGCTGATACGAGGCTTATCATTTAGAGTCTCGAGTTCAAGATGCGTAGAAAAAGGGCATTTAACACTCTTCCATGAGGGCCAGCTCTAGATTCGTCTGAGCTGAAAGTACTTTGGAGAGGGTGTGCTTCGTTGATTTCACAGCGGGCGTGGCTTTCCTCGGCTCTCTGCTATTTCTATGATTCAAGTTAGTCCAGGCGAAAGACTTCGAAGACAAGGCAACGAATTGACACCTTTAGATCCGCTGCGAGTGCCGTTTGGTCCGATGAGTGAAGCTCCTTCAGAGAAAATCTCGGTGTCCATCAGGCTACCAGCGTTTGACTGCGGGGAGTCTGCGAGCTCATAGTATCTGGCCAAAAGGGCTTTTACATCTTGGATGATCTCGTCAGACAGCCACTTGGTACATTCAATGACATAGCTCATGTTTGCTAAGGCTTGGATATTGTGCTTTAGGTTGATGTGGGAATGAGTTGATGGTTGAACAAGGACAGCTGCGGACAATGCATTCAGGGTGGTTCGGTCATGTAATGGAATATGCTCTTAAATCCGGACTGGGGTTTTAAGGCAGTAGTCATCTGCTGACATTCGTCGGCCACCTTACCCGCGGCTATTGGTTTCTGCCCGGTCGGTTACAGCGCCGGCTTCGGGTTTGAAAGCTGGAGCAGCCAGCGAGACCGAGCTGGATACCCGAACGCCCTTTTGTCTGTCACTCTATTTCACAATCTAGTATATTTAAGTACGGGCGTAAAGATATGGGTTTTAGGTTAGATTTAATCCCACCATAAGCTCCCGTGGTATATCTCCGTCAATCCAGCAATCAAATATGCCACCAGCAATCATTCCTGAACTTGATGCTCCTAGTACCAATGTGCTGAACCCTACATCACTAGCACATGTTGTGCTTCGCACCTCAAATCTCCAACGGATGGTTGATTTCTATACTACTTTTCTGGGTGGAACTGTCACCTATGGCAACGATTCGCTATCGTTTATAACGTACGATGAGGAACACCATCGCATCGCCCTCATAGGGATCCCAACAACAGCGCCCAAGAACCCCAACAGTTGCGGCTTAGAGCACATCGCCTTCTCTTTCACTTCTCTGGCCAACCTGTTGACATCGTACCGCCAACGCAAATCTCACGGTATCAATCCTGTTTGGTTCGTCAACCATGGCCCTACGACAAGCATCTATTACAAGGACCCAGACGGCAATATGCTTGAGACGCAAGTCGACAATTTTGATACAGTCGACGAAGCAACTGCTTTCATGATGAGCGATAAATTCTCCCAGAATCCCATCGGCACCGACTTTGACGCTGAGGAAATGATTGCAGCCATCAATAATGGCCAGGATGAACGTGTTCTGAAGAAGCGTCATGAGATTGGGCCGCGAGGTTTGCCGGATCTGGCAAGCATGTGATTTGTTACGCATGGTGGCGAACATCTATTGGAACAGGCCGTCTTCCCCTCCACTTCGGCTTCGGGCTCGGGCTCGGGCTCGGGCTCGCTCTAGTACCAGTCGGGCTCATGTCATGACAACGGATGGCCCGAGGGGGGAAAGTTTCGATACTGAAGCTATGCCTCAAACCCAAAGGTTCGCCAAGCGAATACGGTCGAAAATCACATCAAGAGTGCAGTCTATCAAATGAGAAATTCACCTCATTCATTTTTGTGACAAGTCAAGATGTCATGCTGCCGCGTTTGACCCCGCCTACCTGTTCCGAATGGTGGACTGCAGGAAAATAAGCAAAGGTGTGTTTGGCTTAATTGCCAAGTCACTGTCATTAACTATGGCCGCATCAGTTGGACAGAATCTGTCCTTGGGTAAATTTGAGCATTCGTTCGCCAGCCAAGATGCCTCTTGTTGCATGCCATCAGGAGATATGCCAAATGTACAAGCCTCGAATCCCTTTATTAATCGAGCGCGAAACCCACCTCGTTCACCGACCTTAACTTATCAAGAAAAAGAATGATATAGATACAGCTTTTGTGGAAATCGTACCTTAACCTGCCGACGCCCAGTCCCCTAACCAGTGTGAATGGTGCGTGTCCCCGGGTGAGGCCTCCAAAAGACACATTAAGTCCGTATAAAGGGACTGTTCCTGATTCGAAATCCCCATCCCCCGATAAGAGTCCCCAGACTCTGAACGCCGGCCAGCTCCCTTTGCTTCCGTGCGTGGTAATGAAAGTCGGGTGACAGCGGTGCTCTCCATCGTGCGGCTTGAGATGATGCGGTGGTCGTGAGCAAGATCATCAGTGAAACTCCCCGGTATATCCGGCGGATTGTCCTCCATGAGGGCAATGTCGCTTTGAGTGGACTCATTCGACGAGTTTGCTACGATGTGGACGAAAATGGTAGTTAAGGCGGTAAATTGATAATAAAATACGAGCTTGCAACCGCAAGAATTAGTTACAGGGACTCAATTAGTTCAAGGTAACAGAGAAAGGTGTAGGATAGATATTTATCTGGCTTTGAGAGAAGGGCAAGGGTAGAATAGGAAATCAGATGCTTCGTTACGAAAAGATAAAAACTTGTATGGAGTGGCTCTAGGCTGTAGCGTCTTAATCACCTACCATGCGGGTGTGTAGCTCTCGATATCGAGGTGCTTTTTTAGTAGAGCTATACACCTTGCGACTTGAATATGCGATACATGCGACTTCTGGTCAACCATGTGCTCGAGCCTTCTGCTTTCTTGAGTAAATATGGGTGTAAAACGTCTGTAGATGGCGCATAATACGTAGTAGTACGACGAGTGAAGAATAATGATTTGGGCCCGCGACAGCCCGCCTGTATCTAGCATCTAAGCGAGAGGATTACCAGGTTGAAGATGGTCAGGGATCATTTGCAGCCAACATTCTAGATCTTAGAACAAACGGTTCGATGTCTGAAGAAGTTCAGGGGATGGTGTGTAGAGTTTCCGCGACACGTTCCCACAGATACGCGAGAGCTTCGTAAAGCACAAGAAAAGGTCGAAAGACGGTAGGGTATCCAATGTGCTGGCGGTTTCTTTTCCCTGCTGAATCATTTTGATGCCTCGTGGAAAACAACAACTTATTTCGTCGTCGCTGATGATTGATGGCCGGCCGCAGCGGAGCGCGATGATCTTATCTAGACAATACACCACCCAGAACACTCGATTCCTTTCCCGCTTTTCATCCTCTGTGAGATGCCACTCTGGGGGTGGGTGGCGGTTGAGCCCCAGGCTGTGAGATAGCCGTGATGCTATCGAGGAGAACGTGTACTCTAGCCTCTGGGGGCTTGATAGTCCTTGAGCAAACACTGGCATAACAGCCATCGCCTGTACTGCTAACAGATCGGTGGCGTCGTGTATGATATGTGACTCAAAGGAGAGAGCGTTCTGGAAGTATACCCAAGCCTCCCGTCCTGATACCTTGAATGCCTCGGCTGTCTCATCCGAGAGGGCGGCGCGGCATTCACATGCTAGCACCACATTAAGTAAAGCCATCCATGAATACTTCTGCCCATCTTAGCTTGTCCCAAGTGTTGATAGTTGAAACAGAAATTGACGGCGATCAAGAATCGGGAAGAGCACCTGGACATGCGAGAAATAAGCGTCGATATATTTTTGGGTATCAGACAGGGTAATCTTGTTGTGACTACAAGGTGCCAACGGCGCCAGTGTGAGGCCTTGAGGCATGCATTTGGGGTGTCGTAAATGGCTGAAGACAGCGTTTCGTATGTCCTGAACCGTCGCACAGAGGACAGCCGAGTCGGGTATATTTTGTCGCAACCAGTTCAGGCCCGTGTCAGAGATGGCCGAGATGCCAGATGAGGGACCCGTGTATTCGTTTCCATCGCTTACTCGCATCCATAGAGCATGGTTTGTGTCCTTGAGACACTCGAAATCATGACCCTCTAGGATTCTGTCAAGCAGACCGTCTTCTTGGTCCGTGGCTGAAGCCGTCTATTCGGGCAAGATAATGTCGGCGTCGTTGATGTCTGGGTGGTTCGTTTCGGTGTCGTGCGCCATCTGGGAGAAGTATTGTTCAACCGACACCCGTTCCAAGTCGACTAGGGGGCTTTGAGATGGGCTCATGTTGCTCATGGTGGTCGTCTGTCCACGCTGGGTTTGCCAGGCCTCCGATTTTCCGGAGGAGGCAGATTTAGATGCCGATGGCCCTGTCTCTGGTGCTGGCCTCGAGAGTTCTTGAGTGTCGCATCTTGCATTTCGAATAACTGACATTTGGAACCGTCTGCTGTTGACTTCATGTCCCGCCCAATGCCTGGTGCGCCTCTCTCCGGTGTACGTGCAATGGCTAGACCTTTGTTTGCAGTTCTGGCACACTGGTTTTGCCCGATCGCACCTGATCTTGCGAGCGCGGCACGCTTTGCATGCCATGATTTAGTCAAATGGCCAGGGTAGTCAGAGGCAAGCGGGCCACATGTTTAGCAGATGCAATTGAGGAGAGATGCTTACGTCGACACTGAAATTTTCGGGTAGAAACCCAACTGTAAGCAGTGATTCCGTGCGTTCCGAAGAGAGCTGGGAGAGAGGGGGTGCATAAGATCTACCTTACGAAGGGTTCTCACATTCCTCAACGAGGCACTTTAGCCGGACTGTACTTGTTCATTAACCGAGCCATGTGATGGGTTTGCTATTGCAACTTGCCTATATCCGCGGCTAGCTTTAACCTTATGGTTACTAGGCACCGTAACTGATAATCAGATGCCTTATAGCTGCATCAGGCTGCAGTAGAGCAAGGTTCCGTTCTGATAAATGCGCAAGTGCAATATGAAGGTCGCTCCCGCCTGGCCCTTCGCAGCCGTACTTAGCAACTAGGTCAAGCTCTTCCGAGACAGGACGTTCATCTCCAGCCATCGTAACATCACTCGGAGAGCCTAAAACTAATTCATAGAGTGCAGGATTGCCCAATTTCTTTCTTCCAACTCTCAGTGGTGTCTTGTTCCGACCTAATCTCCCAGCCGGGATCCTCCTGCGTTGCGGTTTACACTTTTGTCGCCGTGTGCAGGCTGCTTGAGCAAGTTCGTGGACGGACTCATCTCGGCCATGATAACGACGCGGAAGCTGCGCAAAAAGACTCCATCTTCTGGCAGCCGACCCTTGCCAAACGCTACGTCAATACTGAAAGCGACTCTCAAATACCAGACTGGTTGGAATGCGAGCACTCCTATCCAACCGTCGACGTTCGCAGAGTTTTGACTCCGCCAGATTCTCGATTGCTCGGCGCTCCGTTTCGAGCCGGCCCGAGCGAGATATATGATGCGGTTGATTGCGCCGCAGATCCAATCGACTCTCTCATATTGGATCTAATATGTCTCCATGGCTCCCTCAAGATCCCGAGGCGATGCTTCATGAGTTTCGAACGCCGCGCGGGTAACACGGGCCGTCTCCAACCCTAGTTGATTGAGCATCGTTTGCGGAACGTATTGGGCAATAATCAGCCAGGGGGCTGGTGGTGGTCTAGACCAAGACTTACATTACAACACGCGAACAGCATAGCCTAGAATAGGAGCAGTGGTATTCTCTGATTGAATTTGCGCGAGTTGGAAAGTTGACCGTACGTCTCCCAGAAATCTCCCTCGTCAAGAATGGGGAGTATTGGGTGCATATGCAGGAAATATTGGCGTACGAATTCGCCGAGAATGGGACGATAGGGAATGTGGAGGCTGCCTTGAAGCTCGAGAAACTGAAAATCCAGAGGCGGGATAGAATCTAGGTTTCTGGTGGCCATGAATGGATAATACGAATAGATAATATGGCAGGGAGCAGACGGTGTATCTTATTGCATCCGGAGGGGAATTTCGGTATGTTCACCCCTCAACGATAGGGCTCACTAAGAGAGCTAGGGAAGTCCCTCGACTGGATATTCGATTGTTCTCATTGAGTTCCTCGACTTTACCGCCATCGCCGCTGTTATCGCTCTCGAAATCCTCGGCCTGCCGGCTGTTACACGTTAGCACTTCCCTCGCCTGTAAATGCAGCCATGCCCAACAAAGGCTTGACTTACCGTCGTCCAGGTCGCCTCGACGATACCACCTCACAATCATCACCGTCGAGCCGACAGTTCATGCATGGAGGGCCACAAATTATGACATTGCATCTCACTTTGCGCGAGCGACATCTTAGGCAAGCATGGGAGGCTCGTTTGTGGAATCATCTGACAGCCAATCGAGGTGCTGCCTTTACTGTAGTTTCGACACTCATGGGGCTGATAGGGAGGGACTATCAAGCCCGTGTTTCTGTAATAGCAGCGTACCTCGATAGCAACTCGAGGAAGGAAAGAGGGACATAAACAGAGAATCGACACGTGACAAGCGGCGGGAGAATCAATCGTCGTTGATATGTGTGCGCGCGTGCATATGTGACGAGTTGGATAATACCGATGCTACCAACCATGCCTTGCCTCAGTTGATACCAAGTCGGCCTTTGTGCCGCTTGAGAGCTGAACTTTGGCAGGTAATTGAGATCCAGGACACCATCACTCAACGAAGTCTAGGATGACTTTAAGGTCTGGCCTATTAAATGAACATACTAGCCCGCAATAGTTGCTACGTAGCTAGGCTAAGTCGCCCAACCGACGCTCACCAGCCCGAGCCCGAACCCGAACCCGAGGCCGAGGCCGGAACCCGAGGCACCGACAGTGCTCGGAACTTTGCTTGATAAGCAAATTTGAGAACGGTAAGAGGCCTGAGTGCAGCGAAGGCCGCCATAATACCGCCAGAAGGCAACTATTTCCGCCTTGTAGAGCTCTTCTTGGCGCTGCAGTGTTGCAATCAGTCTAACCGTCGCTCCGAAGGTAGATCTTTTCTCATCACCCCCAGTCGTACGTTGACTACTACGAACTGCTATTCACAACTTCAATTCTCTGTCAAGTACACTGTGGTTTTATTTTAATCCCCCCAATTGGTGCATTATCTCACCAGATATCGTCATGGCTTCCTTCCAGAGCATCGTTCGTTTCCGGGGTAGTGATGGAGGAATCTATTATGGAGAGGCTGGAGCTTCTCCTAAGCACACTAAGGAGAGCCTTACTGGTCGCTTGGTGCCAATATTTGAAGGCGATAATCCTTGGGACGAAAACTTTCGCCTGAACAGCAAGCAACGAATAGTAGTCGAGGTAAGATCACGCCACCATTGTCAATGACTAACACCGAGAAAATAGGTCCTTTGTCCCTTACCAGGAACGCCCATCTTCATGTGTGTTGGTCTTAACTATAAGCAACATGCAAACGAGGCCAAGGTATGCAAGCCTTGTCCATTTGGTTCAATATTTCCAGCGAAGATGTTGACGACCCTAGATGGATTACGGAAAGTATCCTGTTATCTTCACGAAACCACCAGGTATGTAGACTCTAATCCTAGGAACTGAGACGGCTCTCACTAATTCCTGTAGATGCACTCGCAGGGCCTTACGAGGATATACCAATCCCACCAGCCTGCCTCTCCATGGACTACGAGGTAGATTCTCCAAGCTTCCCTGCAGCCGATTTCTCTTAAGTTTGGGATCTAAAGCTGAACTTCGGTTACCTAGGCTGAACTATGCCTGGTCATTGGCAAAGACTGCAAAGATTTGGCAGCAGACGCCAATTTCTCTGATTATATACTTGGGTATACTGCTGGCAATGATGTGTCATCCCGTTATTGGCAAATGCCTGAGCGATCAGGGAATCAGCACGGAAGCGCCAAGTCGTTTGACAAATTTGCTCCGATCGGCCCCGTTATCACCTCCACCAACGTGATTCCGAACCCGGCAGAACTCCGAATGGAATGCTTCGTCAACGGAGAGAAGAGGCAGTCAACCCAGATTGATGACCTCATCTTTGACGTACCCGCCATTCTTCAGCACTTGACTCAAGGCACCACACTGCGAAAGGGCACGGTTGTTATGACAGGCACCCCAAGCGGCGTTGCGGCTTTCATGAAGCCTCCTGCTTGGTTGAAAGATGGCGATATTGTTGAGGTCCACATTGACAAGATCGGCTCTACAAGCAACAAGGTTGTATTTGAAAGAGTTCCCAAGTTAGGATCAGGACTTTGACCAGAACTCTCAACGAAGAATTATGTAGACACAGTCGCAGACGATTATATAAGTTATTAGCCTACAGAACCTACTGTGTGGCGTCAACTACTTGTCCAACTTAAATACATTCACCAGTGCCTCCAATTCCTTCAAATGCGCTATAACTGCATCGAGCTGTTCGTATCCATACTTCTCAGCATCGCCAGAGTATAACCAATCAGGCTGGGGAATTTTGAGTAACTCGGGGTGTTCCTGCACCCTCTCCCAATCAGTTCGGTGCCTCTTGTAGCAGACTTCCCAGCCTATACATTGCTGAACTTCCATCCGATAGATAGGACAGGCTTTGATTTCGGTCTAGGGCTCGGGCTCGGACGCCGGCTTCGGGTTCGGGTTCTAACGCGGGTTCCAACCCCGGGCTGGCTTGGGCTTGGTATACGGCATTCCACAACCAGTGGGCCGGCGACATTGGAACATTAGGGAGAAGGGTCAATAATCGAGAGTACGTCGGCTGGACGCCACGGTCTGTATTTACTATCTTCACTCGTCATGCGCCGCCAAAGTGGATGTCGCCGATTGTGCCTTCATTGACCCCCATTTGGAAACCGCCATGGTTTGGCCCAAATGTAACACTAAGCTCTTTTCTCTTACCCAGTTGCTTCTTTTGGTTCATAGTGATGTCGCTTGTTTTTGCAAATAGATCCTGAAGCAGTTGGCGTGATGCTTCCAATGCCTTGGTCTCTTCCCTAATCTGCTGGAGAGTGTCGCATGATTCTTGCTCCTCGTCCGGATCTCTTTGGTGCGGAACCAACGAAGACGTACGTTCTAAATCACGTAATCTACCCTCTGCCTCGTTGAACCGGTGTTCAGTTGTTGAAATAGAAGCAGTGATCTCTCCTCTTCTTCTTGACAGCGTCTTATCAATGGCCTGGGTCATTTGGGTATTCCGAATAGAGCTGTAACTATACAAAGATGAGCTTGACCCTTCACTCGAGACGTATATAGCTCCTCTCCTAGTTCCATGAGGGTCCACATACAGTGTTGCCGTGCTGACCATAGACGTGATGGTAGCTTGACAGTTCCGGGCTTGCTCGGTGATGGATTGGATCTGATCCTGTTTCAGCAACGCGATGTTGCCTCGATCTAGCCATGAAAGTTTTCCATCAACAGATCTTCTTGTCCACCGAGTGAGTCTGTCGCTCAAATCTTTGCATGCTGTCGAGCAGCCATCAATGGTAACCTTGGCGTGATTGGCAACGGCCTCGCCAAGAAAGTCCCATTCTGCGTCGCTGATCTCCTTGACTGGTTTGAGCGCCAGTTCGACTTGTTCCAAGTTTCCCTTCAGAATATGGAGGGCTTTGGGTGCATCCTTAATATTCCTGATTTCTACTACCAGCTTTTGGATGCCCTGAAGCGCTGGGACAAGGATGCCGACGACGCCAGCGGCGATGGAGAGTGGATCGGCCATTGAAAGAAAAAGCCCAGTTACCACGCGTCAGGCCGGACTCGTCAGGTCAATTTGTGTGTTGTTAAAGCGATGTCAGCTTGCAATCAACTCCACACGAGACGGTGGCTATGCTGAGTTAGCCGTCTGCCTTGGCGCCAATAGGTCGTCGACAGGTCGCATATCACATGCGGGCAGTTAGGCAGTTAGGCAGAAGAGCAACAGTCCTCTTCAATTGGTGGCCTGATGCGGCTGAGGCTGGAGGGGTCTCAGCAGATTTCTGTTAGGCTGCGTCTGCGATCTACATTAATTGAGACATTTCTTCAACCAGGCTAGTACCTAGTTTTCAGTAATTTCTCAGGAAAGTATCACCAGCTGTCTTCAGCAATGTCAATCCAAGTGGTCTGCGAGCCAGGCCATCCTGATGTTGAGTATGTCCACGCCTCATCAAAGACTCATAGGATGACTTTGCTAAGTCCCTTACAGTGTTGTGCTGATTCACGGATGGTACTCGTCTAAACAAGCTTGGCCGAACAGTTCGGATGAAAGCACCGCGTCTTGGCCAGAAGCTTTACTGTCCGGTGTAGTGCCACAGGCACGCATCGCGCTTTTTAACTACGACTTCAATCTTGAGGACTTTTGGGGCGCGAGCTCGGGGAGCGAAATTGATTCCCACGCCGTAGATCTCATTGACGAAATCTGCACCCTTCGAACTCGCACCAAGACTGTACGTTTTCCCACGCACAAACTACAACTGAAAACCAGGAGATCTGACACCAAGAAAGACAGGCTTGCCTATAATAATTGTCGCTCATAGCATTGGTGGACTGATTGGCGAAAGAGTAAGTAGTCCTCTATGTTTGCTAACCTTATAAGGCGATTAAGATGAATCTTAGGCTCTGGTGAGAGCGTCTAAAGGCGCCGGCGTCCAACAGGAGCTCGCAAAGCAAGTAAGGCGGGTTGCCTTGATTGGAACCCCGTTTCACTTGGAGGAAGACGTTTGGGCAGAAACAGGTGGCATATTCTTTCAGCTCTGCGGCGTGTCTCACGATGGACTCCTCGACGATGGCCTTGACAAGTCGAAGAAGAAAGGAGAAATTGTGAAGGACTTCAAGGACTTCATCGACGCAAAGGCAAAAGCAGATAAGGAAACCTTCGAAGTAGCATGCTTCTATGAAGGCATCCCTACCAGAGTCGGAGAGGAAAAGATTCTCGTTGCAGGGGAATCAGCTGTTCGAATTTCTGGGTTCCCAGATCCTGTCCGACTGAAGGCCACACATCAGGGTATGGCTGGGGTAGCAAACAAGGACGACGTTCATCTCAGACCTCTATCAAGACTGTTGGAGAGGTGGGTTGAAGAGATCAAGGAGACCGATGCCGAAGAGGAGGCGGTCCGAAACCAGTACAACGCAACCTTTTCTGGAGCGAATCGGGGCTTTCAGTTGGGCCAGAATATGGGTCACATTGGGAACGTCAGGTTATCAGATGGACAGCGAGATGATGAGTAAACCCCTATTTCAGCCTTGAGTTAGTTCAAACTTTAGGTCTGCCGTGGAGTAAAGAATTGGTAATGACATATGTAGCAATAGCCCCAAATGGTTGGAGAAGTCCCTGAAAACGGTCATCAGTTTCCACGTCTTAGGCAAAAGGTGATATTTCTCGTGATGCTGAGCTTCTTATGTCGCCGGGGATTTGTAGTGTCGTCGGGGGTAAGTACAAGGTGAAATGATTAGAGACTGTGAGAATACGACACTGAGTCGAAAGATTGCTCAGAACCTCAATATATGGCCAAAACGCGGGGTGATCAGAGGAAACCAGTGGTAGTAATAATGAATAAAACTGGCTGAGAAGGGCTTGTTCATTCCTGCCTGCAAAGCATTAATTTGAATCCCCAGTAAACAATCAGACCGATTTGACACTAGTGTCAATAATGCCGCGCCGGCTCCATCCGACCATGGCCTGAGCCCGGCCCGGCCCTCGCGGCCACACCTTGGCGCATCTCCCCGAAATTTCCTACCCTAGAAAAAGTCGTCATCTCTTGTTAACTGTGTCCCTCTTAATAATCAATTCGAGCATGTGATGTGTCCTGAAGTTTCCTGATTTCCGGTTCGTCATTGTCTTCCCAAACGGCTCACCGCATCGATGTGAAATGTCTCTTCTCTCTCGTAACATAAAAGCTTCCCAGAGCAGAAAAGACAAGGTTATCACTAGACGAGTAAAATCACCATATGTTTCTTTCCTACTCACTGACAACCTGTCGTAGACCAGGACCTCCAAGTAGCATTGACTCGCGAATTACTTTGACATTCTTAATACTAGACAATACAAATGGCAATGAAGTGCTGTTGTTCTCGTAATAAATAAAAATTAGATTCTAAATTGTTGATAAACTGAAGACTACCCTAGATCTCAGCATCGTCAAACAGCGTTTTCAGGTCAACGCGTCCCATTTAGATGATATTAATCACTGCAACATGGTCTTAAGGCTTGGAATACAGCACAAGATAGACCGCACTCTGGAAAATATGATTCAAGGCTGCATCTCAATATCTACATGAGTGGTCTGGATATTTTCCTCGGACCCTATTTCATGAGGCGATTTCTCATCAAACAGGGCTTGCAGGGGACATGATTGAATCCCACGCCTCTTTCCCTGGTTTGGCATGCACAACCCCAATCCAGGGCAGCGACTGTAGGGATGCCTTTGCATCCTCCCAGCTGTTCAAACCAAGCTCGCCCGCCAGTGTCCTGAATTGAGAGCCAAGACGCATTTCCAGTTTATCCGATGCCAGCAGCTCACACATCATTACGAGCCAGAACCGAAGCCGGCTATAATCAGCACCCGAAGAAGACAGCACGTCGCGCTCGACTCGGTCTCGCAACATCTCATGCAGCAAGCTAGCGTGAATGTCCCGCAAACACTCTAACGGATGAGCAACGGTTGCTAGAAACGCCAGTAGGCCTAGGTGCCATACGTCGTCTAGAGGGCTCTGTGGCCTATCCCCACGAAGAGGCGCAAAGTCTAAGAGCTGTTGCCACAGCCAGGTGAGAAGGTCCTGATAATCTCGGGCCGATATTTTGGTTCTTCCCGGACGCCGGCAGAATGCCATGATCTCCTGAGTGATTTCTCGTAGGGGAACACATGTCTGGTTCAGTGGATACGCAAGAGGCCGCACAGCTTTTCCAACCAACGTGCTCGTGACCACCCCCAAGGACCCAAACTGTGTTGGCGTGCCTTGGTTCAACGCAAGATCGATGTCTGTTCGGCAGATCTTTTGCAAGAGAGATGGGTTACTATCACGTAACGAGCCTAATCCACCCGGCCGGAGGCCCAGGAGCCGTTGGAGGCCGTTGAAGTGTATGAGGCTCCGAGGGACATCGCCGCTGAGGTTTCCGTGGATGGTGAGGGAGACAACGACGGCGATGGTTGAGTCGCATGGGATGGAAGGTTGGGACAGTTTGTGGTTGATGAGGCGGAGGGTCTGGGAGAAGTGTCGTGTTGCCTCGAGGGTTTCACTGCCTGGTTTATGGAAGAGGGTCAGGTACGTTGCTGTCATGGCGAGTAGACAGTGGAGAACTGGTGAAGTTAGTAACTGACTGCTATGAAAACGACAGTCTCTTACAAGCTTGGTCAGTGATCATGTACTCGAACCAAGGGGGACTCGCCCCCTTGGACGGCCGGCAGAACTGGTATGGATAGATGGCATCGGAGATGGCCGAGTGGACTGTGACGCCGTCAACGACGTGCAACCCATGACGTTGACACAAGCTTACACTGATACACCAGATACCGCATCGACGGGGTGAACTGAATAGGAAACGAAAAGTAGCCAAACTCGCCACCTGCAAAAGCATTCGACGACGCCGGTATGTCTACAGCAGCAATCTCCGGGAACAGCAGCTGGCTCCTATCCTGCCGCGCAAGAGCACCCTCAGCGGCCTCGATAATCTCACGATCCTCCTCGCGTGGCTTATGCACGTCGCCGAAGAACTTGTCAGCCGGCGGCGGCGCGTTCTTCCGGCCTCGACCTTGTATCCTCTTGCCCAGGTTCTTGCCCTTCATCACGTGGCGGCGGATCGCCCGACGGGCAACGGGCGTGCTGGCCGCGTTGCTGTCGACGAAGTGGAAGCTCATGGCTTACGGGGGTGTCGGCCGCGGGAGCCGGTGGGGTGAGCGTCGTGGTGTGATGGGAGGAGATCTACTCTGGCGACGGCGGCGCGTGATGAAATCATCAGACGTGATAAACTCCGTAAACGCCGAGGGTGGAACCGGCCGTGTGAATCCATACTGTTCTGTTGTCAACTCGTCCACCAACGCTTTGTCTAGAAGCAACAGGTTTGGTCCAAAACAACATGAAGCCTTTGTGGCGATGGGGAGATAGGTGCGTGGGTATAATGGGTTGGTAGGTGTCCTGATATGCGCAATCTCCGCTGGGTAGCCAACATATACTGACCCTGGTTTGATTATTGCTGTGCCTTATTAGACGCAATGCACAAGAATGAATCATGGCCTCCACTATGAGTCAATAAATCAAACCCCTTTTCTCATGAACATGGTGAAGTTAGCAAGTATAGGCCAGAATCTGGTGAGCCATTCGAGGAATCTCAGCCCAACATAGAACAACACCTGAGAAGAAGAGAAACAGCAACAGGTATGATTCACGAACAGGTGGGAAACACGAATAACTCAAGAAAGAGCGAAGCCTTGGTGAGAACCTAACCGATCGTCATGGTGCCCCCTTGGAGCATTACCTCGGTCCACCAGCGGAAGATACGGCAAAGCAAATTTCAACGCCCTAGCACAAGCGCTGGGAAATTGAACAGGCCAGATTTGCCACAGATAGTCGAGATGCGCCCAAGGAACATGACCGGTCCTCGCCATCGAGGCAAAATGCCCGTCTGCGTTTATCAAGTGACACATGGTCGTGACCGGCTGGTTGAGGCTGGCATGCGCGAAAAACTTGATCGGACGCTTCGGGGCGATATCTGGTCAACCCACGCGGTGAAGCTGCAACACTTGCGACTGCCTCATTGGCCTTTGCGGGCATCATCATCGAAAGCCACGAGGCGGGACCTGTCCGAGTCTGGGGTTGTGCATCGAGGTGTGGACGCCTCTGGTTTGCTCTCGCTAGACGTGTGCACCAATACTTGGCCGGTGCAGCATCAGGCCATGTGGCTTCACAGGCGTGCGCATCACTTTGGGTGTCGTCCAGCCCAGCTTATCGTTCCCTTGCTGAAGCACACCCAAGGCGATGGATGGGATGGTATGTTCGCATCTCGCTCGCGCTGCCGATCCAGATTCCGCCAAGGCGCCCAGAGCTCGTCAAGATGGGCTGGCTGGGTTAGGCGCATCCGAGGATGCCGCAGGGTCTGTGAATGGTTGGCAGCCGAGGATATGGTTGGGAAATGGCTTGGATTTCGGCACTCAACAGAGCTTTTCCTAGCATGTTCACGGGTATTCTGTGTGGGCAAGGAATGGACCGAGATCTGGGCCGACAAAACGTCACTCAAAAGTCATAAAAGGGGAGGATTGAGAGGCGAGTGGGGGAGATTTCTCCATGTTTCCGTTCTTTGAACCATTGTTGGGGAGGAGTCAAGCAACAGCCGAACATAACCTAGGTCCAGCATACCAGTGTATGAAACAGGGCGGCTACGTTGAGCGTCGGAGGGGGGAAGGAAGCTTGGGGCAACTTGGAGAGAGTCATATCAGCGCCTGGGGGCGTATGAGGCGTGCTGGAGGATGGCATGGCGGGAGATGGTCACTACGCAAAGCTGAAAACTGTGCTTATCTCAAGGGTCGGTCGCTAGTGTGGGCTAGAGGTTTGGGAGGGGGAAACGCCAAGGGTTGAGTGTGGAGGAGAGGGAAGAGGAGGATGAGGATGAGGAGAAAGAGTGAGGTGTGAGAAACTAGGCTGTTGTCGCAACTAGGGTGTAAGCCACGATGAGGGATGAGGGAGACTATGACTACGTGTTGTAGTAATGAGGCAGTAATACAAAAGGAAAATACCCCGTATGGGCCCGGTGGATCTCCCCCGCAATCTAGATTCCCCAAGAGGCCAAGACACTGGAGATTCTCGACCCTAGTTTGGAGTCCTAGTTTGGCCGTCCGGCTGGAGGTCGAATGCCGGAGGCGCAGATGGCAGGGTCACATGCGAGGAGGAAGCGGTCGCAAAGTGGTTCGACATGTCCGCTGGGGCCACGCAAACCCAGCAAAAGAAAGGAAAAGATTGGAAAGTGAAGTCGACGGGACCCGCTCACACTCCGAAGACGGATGGCTTGCAATGACGGGATGGCACAATCGGGTATGCTTCGTACGTATTCGTGGACAGGCAGATAGATGCAGATGGATGCATTTGCCATTTGCGGGCGCATGCAAACTTGCGGAGCGGATGCGAGAATAGACTTCCGGTGCAGAGATAGAGATGGGTGGGTGGGTGGATGGGTGTGAGTGTGTGGGTGAGTATCGCGTGGCATGGCGATGATGACATGTGCAGTTGTTGACATGATCTCGCATCCATTCCGCTTCTTGCCACACCTGGGCCACGTTGTGGACAACATCCGAGGCACATCACGCCTCGCAAACGATGCCTGACGCACCAAGCACGAAACAAGGCAGGAAAAATATGCAACGGGCATTGTGGCGGCGCCATCCCATCTGTCCGGCAGCCAGCCAATTTGCGTGGATGCGAAAAGGAAGCACCCTAGAAGCAATGCAAAAGCAGCCCATTCATGAGTCAGACGGGCGACGCCGACTTGGTGCTGCTGTGCGAGACAGGATTGGATGGGAGGGGAAGAGAGAGAAAATCCTTCAGCGCGTGGTATGCAGCGAGAGGGTGGGAGGGAGAAGATGGAGGGGGTGGCTATGAAACGTGGTGATGCAGCCCTTTGACTGCTTTAGTTTGAGCCCATATGAGGGACCAGAACAGGGGGGGAGGAAGAAAAGCTTTCTTATTGTCCTGCGGGCGTAGTACTGGAGTAAAGAGAGATGAGATGGAGGGTCGAGAGGGGAAGAGCCAAGGAGAGCCAAGGAGGGAGCAGTAGGCGGCCAGTCAAGAGTCAGGGAACCGGGGCTGACGAAGGCAGCGACTTGGCGAGGAGAAGTGTTGGTAATGCCAAGCGAGAGGAGAGAGAGGAGAGAGAGGAGAGGGACCAACGCGATCCCCTGCTAGCCTCGAACCAGGATGAATGAAGCTGGGGTGAGTCCTGGCCAGCTGGGGTAAAAGTGCGGAGTAGTGGAGATGGGCCTGCGAGATAGGTCAGATGGGCTAGATTGGGTACGAAGCACAGCGCGTCTGTTGTCTGATGATTTTCCTCGTCCCTCCCAACCTTGGAACTGAGGGCATCTTTACCTTAGCCTCCTCCACTTAATTATGGGGGAAATGCGGGCGACAAAGGCGGGCGGCGGGGAGCACTGGGGGGAACAAGCGGGAGGGCAGAAGAGCGGTGGGCTCGTGGAGAGGGCGGTGGAGCACTGGAGAGCATTAACCTTATCTGCCACCTTAATACCACCTTGAAGGCTGGAGGCTAAAGACTGAAGGCACACCGGCAAATGAGCTCTGTAATTGTGCCCTCCAGAATGAAGCTAAGGCAAGAGAGAGATAAACCACCCCCGCTTTGCATTCCTCTGTTCCCAGGACGGCAGGTACTTCCGAAGCCACCGGCCCTTGCGCGGAATGCCAGGTACCCTGCCCTCCCTTCCATGCCCCCAAAGCCCATACCGCCGTACGTAAAGGACCACCCCCAACGGCCTCTCATGGAGATGGCTGTCCCCCGCTGGGGGTAAGCAGGAGGGCGCCCGCCTTTGGTTGGTGGAGGGCCGAGTCGCCGCGGATGGCGAGTATATGGTGGCGAGAATGGTGCAGCGCTGTCCCGTCCGAACACAGCGGCAGTGGGAGAAAAACGCATCAACCACCCAGCGGCAATCTGGGTCCCCGTTAAATCTCATGTACTGTATCTCATCTCACACTCGCCCTCTTCCCCAGAATCTTGCCTGCCAATCTGGCGTCCCCCGGTGGACCTCCCTGGGGAAGAGAGATTTCTGGGACTCCGTCTTTCCCCCCAGATTCTGGATGGAGTCGGAGACGGCCAAAGTGGACGCGGTGGGCTCATGCGTGCAGTTGGGCCGTTTGCAAACCGGCTGATGTTGGTCGATGCGCCGCGCTGCCACTGGCTGTTGCCCGCCTGTCCCGCTGTCCTGCCGGGCCCCTGGCGCTGACACGCGGGGACTCGGCGCGCTGTCAGTGGTCAGCAGGCCTCGACGGATGGCTCGTGCGGGGCTGGGGTTGCTTGCTCGCTGGGGCGCTGGGGCGCTGGAATCAGCCCGGCACAGCGAGACGGGGCCTCCCCAAAAACAGAAGTTGCAGCGGGACTGACCCCCAGAGGCTCCAGTGTTTTCCCCCGCAGATAGGCCCTGCTACCCAATCTCATCTTGCGCAGGCCGCCCGCCAAGCCTGGGGTCGACAGATGGCATCCAGATTGCCCAAGATCCCCAACCGCACCTCTCCATTCTCCATCCTCCATCCTCCATCTTCCGCCCTCCGCCCTCCGCCCTCCATTCTAACGTTTCCCCCCTCCGCACCGTTAGCTTCCCCCCTTTCACGCGGAATTCGCGCCTCCTCCTCACGCACCCTCCATCAAGCACTCGCCGCGTGTTTCCCTCGTGGTGGCGCCCACAGCCCTCGAGCACGCACCGCGCGCGCCATCGCTGCCCCGGCATGCTTCCCTCGCAAGCCCTGACACGGGAGGCAGGGCACCCGGCAGCCCTAGATCAAAAACAGAGATCTTCCGCTGGGCCGGTGAGGCTCGGCTGTCATGATAGCCGATGCCCTTGATGCGCCGCGAATCAACGCGCCGGTGACGGCATGCGAGCCCGCCCATCCACCAGTTGAACCACCATCGCCAAGGAGTTTCCCGAGGATCTGGGCTTCAATCTGGAGGGCGGAGGAGCAGCCAGGTGGCCCAAGCGTTTCGCACGCCGGTTTGCTTCTGGCGGACGGAGATAGATTCGCTGTGTCAAATTTACATGTCCGGCAGTGGCTGCCTTGGCCAAGATGCCTTCAAGTTGCGCCAAGGGTTTGATTTCGAGGCACATCGCCAAGAAGGGCATGGGATATGCGGCTCGCCCTCCCTCCCTCATGTAGAGACCACGCGAGATGCCACGAGCTACAGGCCCGTCGGGACGCACGGCATCGCATGCATTTCATGGGCTGGGGGTGGTGTGTCGTGGTGGTGAGCCCTCGTGGGAGTTGCAGGCCATGGATGTCCGGGATAGTGCGCCGCAAGATGGAGGTGAGATGGGCGTATGAGACCTTGCTGGCACTGGCATGAGGCCATCATTTCAGCTCCCGCGCAGGACATGATACGAGGGTCTACCACGAGGGTGGTTTTCTCCCCCGTCAGGTTGGAATAGGATGGATGGATGAGAATTTCGCCATGCATTGCGTCAACCGCAGTATCATTCTCAACCGGGTTCCATGCATTCCTCCATTGAGATCGAAGGCGACAATATTGTCCAAGACTGCAGGCGCACGAAGAAGCCACGCCGTCAAGCACAACGATTGAACGACGGGCGTGCCTGGGTCGCATTGCATCGCATCATAGCATCGTCTCACCTCTAAGCAAGAGGCACTACGTATGGATCGCTATAGCGCCCGGCTCCAGCAGCCGGTAGCACAAGCAGCTTTAGTTGCCGGGGGGTTTATTTTGCCTCTTTCCCACTGCGGCTAAAGACTCGGAATGGCGCCGATGTCGAGGCTAGCCAGCTGCACGTGAATAAACCTTGATAAACCGAGAGGCAATACGCAATCGCATGTTGGCAGCCAAGTTCCGAGGGGACACAGCAGGCCGACGTCAATACCCAAAGCCAATACCCAATACCGGGCTTGGCGCACATGGCTTTCCATTGCTTGTCGGCTTGCCATCCCTGCAAGAGTGCAGCATAGAAGAGAATCGGTATGGAATGAAACAGGGCAGCGCCACCTGGTCAGAAGGTACGAGTGCGGCGAGCGCCTCTCCTTGCTGCAAACCTGCAACCCTTCAACCCTTGCAGCCCCGAATGTTGAGGGCGACGAGCCTGGGCCCTTTTGTGACGATCTTGACGAGATGGGTGACGCTCGCCGACGCCAGTGCAGCGCAAGTACATTAGCGACGGGGTGAGGGCCAGGATACGGCGCCACGACGGCTTGGCATTCTGGCATGTCCCCATGTCAGTTTGGGGGGCGAGAAGTTCCCCTCTTGGGACTTGGTTCTCTCCCTCCCCCGGCCGCACCTCCATTGCCGTTTGGGTCGTCGCGATTGGTATCTTTTGGTGGAGGGGAGGGAAATGGAGGAGAGAGTGACAGAGAGAAAGGCAGTGTCTGTGTGTCCTGGGGCTGGAAGTGGGTAAGGTGTGTGTGGAGCAGGCCAGCAGCAAGGCAAGCCTGGGCTAGTGTTGAGCATGGGCTGTTTAAGAGAAGGGAGTGTGTGAGGTGGTGGGTGTGAGGGAGAGAGAGACTGTGTGTGATGTGATGTGGACAACCCCGACACACCCCCAACGCGACGGGCCAAGCCAAGCCCATGACTCCAACTTCGCAGGTAACGACAGAACGAGGAGATTCGCAGACGAGAACGATACGACGCCCCGGCGGCCACCCCGGCCTGGGTCCGGTCCCGACGAGGATCTGGGGAAGGGATACCTAGCGACCTTTATTCCTACTCCAGTCTCCATCCTCCAAGCTAGAGGTCCGTTTCCTTCAAATAGGTCCCCTCTTCCCCAGACTTTTGACAGTGAAACAGTAGATCAAAGCATCCGCTTCCTTCTCTCTCATCCTCTCCCTTCATTCCTCCTTGGTTACTCATAACCACCCTTCTTCCTCCCGCTCCCACCAAGCGAGAGCTTCTCACCAAAGAAGTTTTCCACAACACTCACACTCGCCGCAATCATGCTGCACCACGACTCCAAGACGGAGCACGTCAACAACGACTCGTCCTCCATGGACAAGGTCGACTACGACAAGGCTGTCTCACTGCACGAGGATGCCTCCGACGAGGTCTTTGACGCGAAGACCACCACCCGCCTTCTTCGCAAGATGGACAAGAAGCTGCTGCCCTTCCTCGCCCTGCTCTACCTGCTCTCCTTCCTCGATCGTGCCAACATCGGCAACGCCAAGCTCGCCGGTCTCGAGACAGATCTCAACATGACGGGCAAGTGGGACTACAACGTAAGCTTTGCCCTCTATCCATCCATGACACCAACCGACACTAACCCATCCATCAGATTGCCGTCTCCATTTTCTTTCCCTTCTACGTCCTCGCTGAGATCCCCTCCAACATCGCCATGAAGCGCTTCCGCCCGTCGATCTGGATCCCTTCCATCATGATCGCCTGGGCCGCCATGACCATGACAATGGGCGCCGTCCACAACTTCAAGGGTCTCCTCGGCGTGCGAATGGCCCTGGGTCTCTCCGAGGGCGGTCTTTTCCCCGGTATCACCTACTAGTATGTTTCCTAAACCAAACCCTCTGCGATAGCAAACGGAAGCTAACCTGGACAGCATCACCATGTGGTATAAGCGCCACGAGTGCGGTCTCCGCATGGCCATCTTCTTCTCTGCTGCCACTGCTGCTGGTGCCTTTGGCGGTCTCCTCGCCCGCGGCATCATGGAGATGGACGGCATGGGTAACCTCAACGGCTGGGCCTGGATCTTCATCCTCGAGGGTCTCCTCACCCTTATCTGCGCCTTCGCCGCCTACTTCGTCATGTACGACTACCCCGACACTGCCAAGTTCCTCAACGACACCGAACGCAAGGAGGTCGTCCGCCGCCTCGAGGAGGACCGATCCGTCCTGTCTGACGCCTTCAAGACCCAGTTCATGAAGGATGCCTTCCTCGACTGGAAGATCTACCTTCACATGCTCATCACCATCGGCATCTACACCCCCCTGTACTCCATCTCCATCTTCCTTCCCAGCATCGTCGCCAGCCTCGGGTACACCAACGAGGTGGCCCAGCTCATGACCGTCCCTCCCTACGTCGTCGCCTGCCTGTTCACCGTTGGCGGTGGCTACTTGGCCGATAGGCACGGGCAGCGTGGTATCTACATGATCGGTTTCTGTGTTGTCGCGTGAGTAGCCCATCTTCTTTGCCCCCAAGATCCAACGCTAACATATATCCCAGCATGATTGGTTTCGCTATCCTTCTCGCCTCTGAGAGCGACGGTGCCAAGTACGTCGCTTGCTTCCTGGTCACCTCGGGCATCTACCCCAACGTTCCCCAAGGCGTCGCCTGGAACGGCAACAACATCGGCGGCTCCCTGAAGCGCGGTGTCGGCATCGCCATGCACGTCGGCTTCGGCAACCTCGGCGGCGCCGTCGCCGGCTTCGTCTACCGCAAGGACGACCTCCCCCACTACAAGTCCGGCCACGCCACCCTCCTGGCCACCACTGGCATGAGCTGCCTCCTCAGCATCTTCATGACCTTCTACCTGCGCCGCGAGAACGCCCGCCGCGACCTGACCCACAAGGCCCCGAGCGACTACACCCGCGCCGAGAAGGAGATGGAGCAGGACAGCGGCGACAACGCCACCTTCTTCCGATACACCTACTAAGCGAGCAGCGTCTTGCAAGGGGGAGAGTTGTGGCACGGAACTTGTTGTGTACATATTGAGCTGGAGCGGCTTGCTTTTTGGATAATGCCGCTATGGGACCAGGGCCTTTGGGATTTATGAGCCCTTTTCTTTTTTGTCATACATACATTTGACGATGGAATGGGGAAAGACTGGATACAGGGCCTTTAAAGTAAAGTTTTACCGGGTTTATAAATTAAATTGAACCTCAACTCTTGAGAGAGAAAAAAATCGAGCGCTTCCCCATGCTTCGTGTTGTCACAGTCAAGAAAATCCTCGTACCCGCCGCCGCCCAGCGAACCGGTAACACACACCACCGCCCCTCGGGACAATCGCCGTCGCACGCAAACTCCGACAGCTCGGGAGAGCAACAGACAGATACCTACTGGGACCATGGCATTCACCTCCCATTCCGGGGGCACCGATCCACGCACAGATTGTCGAGACTAGTCGCACAGGGTTCGGCTCTACGGTGAAGGCCGCCGCAGACGTGGTATTTGTTGCGAAAAGACGCACGAGCCGGGATGTCCAGAGTCGGAGCGGAGGACGCAAATTAGGTGCGCAGGTTGGGCAGGAGGAATGGCATGCGCTTGGTTGAGCCACGGCTATGACGGCACGGAGGGGCATTCCGATCTGCAGGCTGTGCGGGTGTGGTTTGCTTGTTGGCTCCCGTGGCGTCGGTGAGCATCTCGGACCTTTGTCGTTCATACGAAGTATATTGCAGGAAAATAAGCAGCGACGCCGCATATCTGCTGAAACATTGCGCACGTCACCATGCCGTTTTCTTTATCCGAAGACTGCCCCTTCCCGTGTCTCTCATTTTGACCGAAAGCCACCTCTTCGGCTGTGACACCTGGGAGCGTCAGATTGTCAGGCTGTAGCTGACGCGGCACGCGCATGGCCCTTTGCCGATGAATACGGACGGTGGCCTATCTACGTCTCTGCAATGCACCTCCGGATTCCGATACAGACACCCCGAGAAGTTGAACAGGTCCCAGAGGTCGCTTTTAGCTCACAGCATCGAATCTGATCATCGGCACTAAGATACTGGGGGACATTTAAGCTTATTACCGAAGTCTGTTGCTTGCTCAGCGCTAAAGTGTCAGCCAAAATGACCATCTCCGCGTCTCCGCGCAGCGGGCAAACAAAAGTTGCGACGTGGAGTTACGACTTATTCAATCTCGAGTCCGCACGCACATGAAAACTTCAGACATCGGTTTTATTAACTGCTTCCCTGCATGCATCCATGCATCCAACCAACCCAACAGTCCTTTCGCACCCCCGGACCAACGCCGTGGCACTTGTTGAGAGGCTAATTACTGCTGCACGGACAGCGTCGTATCCGGTCGGACATACATGGCGTCAGCCAGGCGGTTTCACGACGACATTGGATTGAACAAAGAACCCCCGAAAAGGATGGTATACGATGACGACCACCATGCCGTCAGCCCGCAAGGCCTCACTCCGTGCAGAGCATCCCCCGCCCACTAAACCTGCAGTCGTCGTCAAACAGGTTCAAGATTCGGTCAGCCGATGGCATCTGCCGACAGTACACACAGCATGCTAAAGAGATCATCTCGATGGCTATCTTCCCCTCAACTTCCCAGCCTGGTAAGGTCAAATTAGCGTCGCCAGCAAATACTCGTGGGCGATTCTCGAGACTACCCCTTTCCGGCACCCCTGGCCGGACAATCCTGCTGTTTCTAGTGCCCTCCCCCCGCGGGGGGGGCCTGTCGCGTGCGAAATCCTCCTAGTGGTTGGCTGTTGGTGTTGGCGATCAACGCGGTTCGACGGAACTACGGCAGTTCGGCCATTTAACCACAAGCCGGGACATGCGAGATGCATCGAGCTTTCCAGAAGGAGCATAATCCCCGCGCTTTGGGGGCCATCCCTTGCTTATGGCTGGCGCTAGTGTATTTGGGGGGAGACAAGGACAAGGACGAGAGGAGATTAGCCGTTGTGGCGGAGTAGGCGAAGCTTTTTGGAGGACTTTTGTTGCGACGATCAAGCCGTCCCATGACTTTGGATCGACGGGACGTCCATCCAGCAGCCAATGCACCCGCACGAACAATAAGATGACGTTTTATTTCTTCCTAAACTGCAGCGAGATTGGTTGTTCTTAGACGTACACTCACTCTCCGTCGCTCCCTCTGTGCGTTGCAAAGTTACGAAGTAGTATTATCTCCAATTCCGCCTTCTCCAATTTCGAGTCCCCCAACCAAGTGCGCCGCCGTACTCCAACTCTCCAAGCCCGCCAATAGAGGGTAATGACATTCGTGCCCAGCGCCCAGGTCAGCATGGGCTAGTCTACATCCAAATCGGAGAATTCCTCGCCATCGACAACCGCGACTACGGCCCTCCGATTATCCGTCCGGGAAATCCCCGCGGGCCCCACTTATCACCGGGTTGGTCGTTGAATCGGGACGGGAATGTCTCCATAGCGATCCGAAGCTCGATCCCGGAGGTGTCAAGGTCAACGTGGAAGGTTCTCCGGCGTCGGCCTCCGTGCTCTGGCCTTGGTCAAAACTTGGGTGCCCAGTCTGTCGCCGCTGGCTCGACCAGATCCACGGATAATTGGTACTCCAGCGGACACGGCTCCCCCGTCGGCCTTTCCATCTACAGTTCCACTCTCGCCAAAGTAGTCGCATGTCAGTCCTGGGCGTCGCAATGATTCCTTCGTGTGATGTATTGTATTAGCGAAATCTATCCACAAACTGAATGTCACGTGGAAGAGAACCTCGTAGAACCAATAAAGTAAACCACAACCAACATTATTTTACCACCTGGGAACTCACCGCTCTTTAACACCATCAAAATGAGTGCAATATACAGCCTCGACGCTGCAATCAGTTCATTCTTCGAATCAAATACGACAGCAACCAGGCAGCAATGTGATCACTTTGCTCTTCTTCATGCTGGTGGGCCGCTCGATCCTGTACCAATCCAGGGAACATTCAGCTATACATTAACGGCCGGGAAAAACAAGTCTACAATCTTTCAGTTTCGAACACAGGACTCTGGTTTTGACATTAGTATGATCAACCTAGCGAAGACAGTACATCCACAATTCGTGGCCAGCTGTCGGTATCACGGAACAGTTGGCCAGTCACAACCGCTTCATGTTTATGAGATGGATACCCTCCCTGGAACTGCTTATATTATGGCACGCAATATCTCGACAATTCAGCCGCCAGACTCTACATCGCGGCAGTGCAATACTGTGAAAGACTTCGCAAAGTATGTCTACGTGGTAACTACTTCATGTCAACCTTGGCTAACCGGAGCAGATACTTCGCACAGTCATGGAACTGCCAGCAGCAGTTAAGCCCAGATGAAGTGGCTGCCCTCCTTGCAGAGTTCCGCTCTAATTTTGATCTTCTTTCTCAATCCTTGCCATCTCAACTTTTACCCAACTTGAACAGGGTTTCTGAGAGACTCCCATCGCTTTTCTCTGGAGCACTTCCTCTTGTGCTTAGCCATGGAGACCTTTGTGAGATGAATCTCCTAATAGACCCTGAAACAGGGAATCTTACGGGGGTTGTTGACTGGGCTGAGGCGAGAATTCTTCCTTTTGGCCTTTCCTTGTGGGGTTTTGAGAATATTCTTGGCTTTATGGATTATAGAGGCTGGCACTACTATGACAATCGCCACGAGCTTGAGGCTCTCTTTTGGCAAACGTTTTGGGCCGAAGCACTAGATGCCTCGAAAGTTGATTTGGAACTTATTCAAACAGCAAGGATGGCTGGTTTGTTCTATCGCTATGGGCTCGTTGTGGAGGAAAAAGATGTGCAAGGTGCGATAGACGGCTCTGATGCTTATTCTTTGGGGTACCTTGATGCATTTTGCACTATTGATAACTGGGAGCTAACAAAAGAGAGGAGCAAATAGATTAATAAATCCTTTTATTTTCCTTAGAACACTACTCAAAAGCTATAAGAAAGAGAAAGCAATTAAAGGAAACTTTCTAAAATCTTATTAATATAAATATAAGTATAAGTATTATTTAAATATAATAATCCTTAGTAGTATAAAAGAATCCTAATTAATTATAAAGTATAAAGTGATTTAATAGAAAGAGTTCTATAGAAAGAGTAAAAATTAATAATTAGGTTTAAAACTTAAAGATCTATCTATTAGATTAGAATATATAAAGAATAACTCTAAGAGAGATTATATAGAACTAATTAAATACTATATAAGCTATAGTGCATAGAATAATACACAGTCTTTAACAAGCAAGGCAGTTGTCCGCCTAGCAAAGGCATGCCCGAACCTAAAGAACGTCCAGCTACAAGCTACCTCTTGCATTACAAACGACGGCTTACTTGGCTTGTTCAAGAACTGTCCCAATCTAACCTCAGTGGAGCTCACCGGTGCTTCTCGTGGCAGTAGGAATAGCCTCACTAGAAAGGCACTTGACGAGCTGCGAGAGAATCCAGAGTGGGTTCCCAAGTTAAAGACATTGACCCTTGGCGAAAGGGGAGAAAACCTAGTGTTTATGAAGGCTATGCACACTTTGACTAAAGAAAGGGCAGGGCTGATAGTTAGTTTGCTTCAGCGATATGAAGTCAAGAAGTAGGGAGACTGGGAGTTAGAAGAGATAAAGACTGACTACAAGAAGGGGCGCAAGCAGTCGGCGTGGTAGGAAGGGCCGGACCTTTCCATCACATAATCTTTCTATTCTTCCACCCTTTGGCCCATCATCTTGTGCTTTCTTTCCACCCTTGACTTTCATTGGAGACTTGCAGTTCCTCTACTCTTACACGGTCATGGAACTTACTTTTTCTCCGAGCTCAGTGGCAAGTAAACCACTGCTTACATTGATGAAGTGTGATTGACATCCCATAGCGGGTTCTGGTCCTTCCTGAACATGGATTGGTGAGCTATGTTACCTTTTGCGCTAGATGAGACTGCTCACAACGCCCGGCAAGAGAGCGGTTCGGCGAATCATATTGGCAGTCCTGAGCGATGGAATGTTCGAGAAACGGGCGTGCTGATCGTATGTCTGGAGAGGGAGGGACTGCAGCTTCGCAAGGAGATACGGCGGCAGCAGTTGAAGGGCGACTTTAGTAGATAAATTGCGACTTAAGTAGATAAATTTAGCGAAGCTTCCATTCACGCCCCGACTTTGGCGCCGCTGTTCTTGGGCTAATCTCGTTGGCGTGCTTGCGAATCAGGTACCAACCCACTCAGAGTCGAGGGTATTCCGACCGCACACCACCAATTAGCAAGAGACGCAAAGCGATTCTCTATAGTTCGTCGACGTCGTTATAGATTCCTGCGTTCTCAAAAGGTTTGACCAAATTCTTCTGTCCCATATGTGAGTGGCTGGCTCATTTGTCTCGCTGGGGCCTGCCCATCATTGCTTCACCCAACGCGGCCCACCCCAGTGTGGAATGAGGACGAGCGAGCTGTTCGACCTTCTACGCAACATCGAACTGACCCAATTATGGCGCGGAAAGCTATTGGGCGCAGGGAAAGCTACTATAAATAAACCACCAGTAGACAGGAACCAGCGCGAAGCTGTTCGGCGCATGGAAAGCTATAAATATAGACAGGCACCGTAAACGGGAACCCCGCATCTCGGCCCTGCCACGATCATCAACACCTAGCCTGGAGCGTTCCATAAGACGGCCTAAGCTCCGAGATGGGCGATTGTCGACCTTGCGCCCGGTACTTTGGGACTGCGGAAGCGCTCCATCAGCATCGCAAGAGCAAGCATTCGACGACGTACTGTTCGCGGTGTCGGCGGCCTTTCTTGTCCCATTCTGCCAAGCAGCAACACGTCGCGGACTCCCCCGAGCACAACGTATGCACGGACTGCTCCCACAGGCCCGATTTCTTCTCTGGTTATGAATGGGAGGAGAGATGGAAAGAGAAGATGTTATTAATACTTTGTGTCGTAGATGCAACTCTCTTGCGCCAAACCTTCCAACGTATGCAGACCATTGGCTCCCGCCGGGCCCCGAGCGCAGTTCTTTAGGAGCGATAAGACTCGAAGCCGGTTGCGGCGCTGTTCTGCTTTCTCTGCGTCAACCCGAAGCAGCTGCTAATCGACAGCTCACTTGCAATTACGTGTTGGGTCTCAGGGTTGCCAATCTCGCTCGCCAGAGAAAACATCATAGTTGCCGCCACGTTGATGACAGAATCGGCCGACCGCTCTACGCGCCACAGCGTCTCTGTAACGGTACAAGCGAAGACGATACTTATATAGTATTGATAGCTGAAGAGCTACTGTTCTATCCAGTGAATGAATGTGTATATAAAGTAGGTGGATCACCATAGTTGAGAGGTGATCCCGTCCGTGGATCGTGTGAGGCTCACCGTGATCCAGGCGTGATTGGGAGAAATGAATGGGGGTGACCGGAGTCACGTGTAGGCCGCATGCTGGGCCGTAACAATTTCGAAATAGAGAAGTGACTTGCGAAATTGCCAGTAACGTTCTCAAATCATATCCTGCACATTTCCACTGGCCCGTCCCAAGTACTGAGGTCCACCAACCAAGCCTCCCTTCAGTGCGCCAACGAATCCACCAACCCTTGTAACATTACTGGACGGGAATAAGTACACAGTCTGTGTGTAATCAATCTCGAACTTCCAATGTTTGTTGGCCTCTGGATCCACCATTTCTAGCACATATCCCGTGTGCTTTGACGGAGGCAAAGGCTCCCCGCTTGGGTCCGATGTCAAATGGACAGCTCCGCCGTATGCTAGGTCGAACGAGCCGAATGTGCTGGTTGTCGATGCCTCTCGTTCCTGGGTACGGAATACCACTTCCTTTCCTTCCATAATCATGCTGGCGAAGTACGTCTGCCCGTCGACTTTTGATGTATAAACCCAGGCCATAAGAGTATATGGGCCAGCAGTCGCCCTAAGCATGTTCCAAGTCAAGCTCAACGAGGCCCAATTGAAAGAATTCCAGTTGCGCTCTCTACCCCCGATACCTTTGGTGGTGTATGGAGTCCCATTGACGACAAGATTGACCTCGGTGGTCGCAACGGGCACAGTCTCAGCCCAGTAGATATAGGGTGCGAACAGGGCGTTTCCACGGCTATCAGGGTAGACAAAGCCATTCGGATAGACAGCAGGACTCAGTGAATCCAATGTAATTGTCCCTTTGATGGTAGCTGAGTCGATCGTAACAACCGTATGCGAGTAGTCGTTGGATGACTCGAAACTCCAGTTCATCCCCGAGGTCTCATTAGACCATGTCCCAATCGTCGAGTCTTTACACATTTGAATTGTAGAGACGTCTGCGAAATCAGACTCCATATATCTCGTCCCGTTGGGCCAGACAATAGTGATGATAGAGCGTTGGGCCAAGGGCTTTCCGGCGATTGTGCCGCGGCTGAGCATCCAACCCATCCCGGCTTTCCCATCTTCGGACACAGCTTCGAATGACCACTCCTCTCCAACCGTAGAGTTAAATCCATCCGTCATCGGAGAATCAAACGGTAGTAGTGGATTTTCATTCATACGAATGGTGCCGTTGGTGTAGACCCCGGCATGAACGGTGTCGGTAGTGCAGCCTAGCTTGGCAAGACTCGTAGCAGTCACTGCCGATGCCAGAAAAGTAGCGAGTAGAAACATATCAGCTATTATTGGCAAAGAGTTGAGTAAAGATGAAGTCGGATTATCTGTTTGTGGAAAGATTGTCGGTGTCCGAGGAATTGGATAACTCAAACAATGTAAAGGCATAGAGCTTTTAAATAGTCAAAAAGCCAACATAGAAGCGAGGCATTGCCTTCGCCGTTGCATATTGGCAGACAGAGTTAATGTGTCCTCGTAAGCGTAAGTTACTTATTTTGGATGTAATTGTGATCCCTTTTAGTAGCAATGCTTCTTTGGGAAGCATACGAGATATCCATTGTGCTAGGCTCCCCAGTTATCATATCAAGGTGTACTAATGCCCTCTCTGGCTGCCTCGAAGTCAGCTAGCTTCTTTGGGAAGCATACGAGATGTTCATTTTGCTAGGCCCCCCGGTTATTATATCAAGGTGTACTGATGCCCTCTGTGGCTGCCTAGAAGTCAGCTAGCTTCTTCTAATAAAACTGTCGGGATTTCTACTGGGGAGTGTCAGCTATATTTCTCAGTCGGCGAAGTGAATGTACGCAACTCCGCAACCCAGTCGCCTTTTTCGCGCTACGTTCGCATCGATCCCGTCTGATCGGCCAGCCACCCTAGTAAAGGATTTCGAGACTAGCTTCGACTTGTAACCCTAAGACATCCGTAATTAGGCAACAACCATTGGCGATCTAACTCGTTTGAGCAGGGAGTCGCTAAAGGATGCCGCCCTGAGTACTGTCCGCTTCTATGGTTATGTACACAGCGTCGGTCTGGAATGCAACTGTGCGATTGTTAATTGGGGGAGAGCTACGATTGTAAGATATCCCTGGAAAGATACATTAAATCGACCCTTAGAAGGGAACCTTTGTATGCTGGGAACACCCAGGTTATTTACAGGGGCTAAGTATTTGAGTGGATTTTTTGTGCCGCCAAGAGTGCCTTTTCCTAGAACAAACCTCGTAACTTTCCTTAAATGGAATAAGCTCTTCAATGACGCTAAGACTGATGAAAAATTGATCGCCTACTGCGCCACCATACACGTAGTCCACTAATCTGGCCTTAGCCGGGCCTCCCGCTCGTAGTGTGATCTATATCAATCGTGATTTACTACATCTGACTACAATCCACACTACAACCTCGATTATTAGGAGATAGGGCAACGTCATTTATTATCGCTCATTCTATACCGCTAACCAAATTTGCAAAGACTCCAAGCATGCCAGTACCAAAATTGTCCAATAAGATAAGTGGTAATCCTGTCGCCAAAACCAGAGCATCAAAAGGAAGATCTCGGTCAGGTTGCCTAAGATGCAAGGAGCGAAGAGTCAAGGTAAGTCAGTCAACATCGAGTTCAGGTGAAGGATGCTTGCACCTATACATCAAATCGGCCACTTGTGTTCGTCAACTTGGTTTGATTCAAATCAGGCCGTTAGAATTAGAATAAAAGCTGATTATATTTAGTGTGACGAGTTGCGTCCTTGCTCCCGGTGTAAGATCGGTCCACATGTCTGTGTCTATTCCATCGTTAGCGCGCCAAGCTGGAATAGTCAAGTCACCACATTCCGCTCGTCGATTGCCGCGGTCTCAAAAGCCGACTGTCAAGATAACGCTGCTCGCTCTTCCGCCCAACCCAAAAAAACATCTTCCATCTTGTCTCACAGTTCACTATCCCATGGATATCAGATTTCACAGGTGATTGCAGATGATGCTCCGGTTTTCGACACTCACGATGTCTTCCTCTTGGCACATTTCAAGTCCACTACCAGTATTAGTCTTATTGGCAGTCAATCTATTTGGGTTGAGGACGTGTTGCAACTCGCCTTGCAAGTAGGTAAAACCCCGAAAATGGGGTGGGGAAGTCGTATAAACACTAACTACATACCTTAGCATGATTTCGTTATGCATGCGATACTCGGACTCTCCGCCCGACATCTCCAGGAGACCCACCGCTATGCTCAAAGTCCCTCGTTTTATGACTATGGACTTCTCGAAGCGCACCACCTGAAAAATGCTCTTTCTAGCTTCAACAAGCAATTTCAGAGTAGCATTTCGGCAAATCAAGACGCAGCACTCGCAGCGTCATTCTTGCTCTGTTTCCACGCTTGCTCTACGGTTCACATGGATCCACTCACGACTCCTTTCCAGGATAGCTCGCTCGCTTTCCTTCGTGGTATCCGGTCAATCGTTGCCAGCCACCATCGCGCTGCCCACAGTGGTGTCTTCAAGTCTTTAGTGGCACCGCCTCGATTGACACGACGATCCATTCCCCGAATCGTACCATCTACAGGGCCTTTTGCACATTTTATAAATCTCCTCAATGGTTTACCTCCCATTCCCCACTTTCTCGAAAACAGAGAGGTATACGAAGAATGTGTCGAGTCTCTCGCCCCATTCCTCTCTCTAGCCGAGGAGCAGGATGATACCAGAACAGAAGCACTAGAGTTGTTGTTATGCTTCCTGGAATGGCAGGCGTTCTGTCCTGCTAAATTCGTCGCGCTGGTCAACACTCATGATCCAATCGCTTTGATCCTTTTGGCATATTTTTATGCTATGGCTGGCTCTGTTCTATCTGAAGCAAAGAGCAGGTGGTGGTGGTGGCAGAGCAAGCCGAGCTACATGGTGCAAGCAATTGATGAATACCTCGGCAGTGCCTGGACTGTTTGGATGAATTGGCCAAGGGCGGCCGTTCAGAAGTTGTGATGCAAAGCGTGAGCATCATCAGGCTACAACTGTCACGGCCAAGCCAAACTGAAATCAGCAGAGTGGGACATTATGGCAAGAAAGGGTCTTGGAAAGGTGTGTAGGAGAGAGATTTGATAGTAGAATTCCAGTCAGTATTGCTGATCGCAAGATTGCTTAAGCTGCACCGACGCTCTAACCGTAAATGTCACATTGGCCTACATACAGTGCAACTACTTATACATCTTCCCAAGGGAAAGAACAAGCGAGTCCTCAGTACATTAATTGTTGCGCACACAGCCTAGTTTGGGTCGCATCAGGCTGCAAGTTGCCCTCAATTTCATACAAGTCCAAAGTTTGTGTTACGGCCCAGCATGCGGCCTACACGTGACCCCGGCCACCCCCACTTATGTCCTCTAATCACGTTTGGATCACCCAGGATCACAGTGAGCCTTACACGATTCAGACTTGATGTCAGCCTCCTGAACTAATCGTTCCTGTCGTTGTGCGACTCTGCGTAAACCGTGAGCGGCGGCACGGCGGATGTAGTTTCTGACTTCATCATCTTGGCTGCCAGTGGCCGATGCAGCAATCAGGTCTGGGTCCCGTCGTGAACCCTCAACCTCAAACCATCTGCTGGCGTGGCGTCGCCATCTTGCAGTATCTTCCGTCAATTTCTGGAGCCGGCGGAGTTTCTTGCATGTGCGTTCGCACGAGGAACAAAGAGAGTCTTTAGACTTGGTCTCGAAAACGAGCTTCAGGCAACATGTTTCGCCGATGCGGTATTCCTTATTGCACCGCTCGCCCAAATTCCCCCACCTCCAATATCCACACGCCCAGACGGTCTGCTCAAAGAAGCACATAGCGATGGCGACGAGTTTCGCTTAAAAACTGTGAATGATTAGTCCAACTGTATTCAGGGATGGCCATTCGCTTAAATCCCCGGAGGGACACCTGATCCCTATCCTTCATTCCCGAGGGCTTTGGCGGATAACACCACCATGTTGACTCGTGATACGAGCCACCTGTTCCCGATACGTTGCTAACGAGATGAGCAGCGTTAAATGATTAGCCAGCGATGCCTTAGTTCTCCATAGATGTTGGTTCTATCACCCAGTCATCAACTCTAGCGTAGCATGACATTGTTCGTTATCCTCGTCAAAATGACGTGGATGCAGCTTTGGTGAACAAGAAAACACTCACGGCCGGCACTTGGTGAATCGATTTGCTTGCCAGTTGTTGACGTCCGTCTTGGTGATGCGGGACAATTCCCGGGGGCGCGGGCCAGTCTTAATTGACGACGCTGCTAATTGAGCTGCACCCGAGACACACCGTAGGGCGCCCTACGACAGGTTCCCTAATCCAGATGAATCTGAAACTCACCCTAGGTTGACGCCCTGTGACCCCGCAGATAGTGTGTAAGTCGCCCTTGGTATTAATTACGGGATCCTCACCCCTGGAAGAGTTGCCAGCTACTCTCAGTATGTCAATGCTCCCATATGGAACAACAAGACGGCGGATTACGCAGTTCGCATTCTCTACACAATCTTGCAACGACTGTTAGGGTTCTACAATCATCCCGTCATTCTTTGATGGGCCGAACCCCTTGAGGGTTCCAGAAAACCTCCTCCGGGTCCAAGACGGACTTGGCCCGCCTCAGTCTCGCGAGGTTACCTCCCCAGTACAGCTTCTGCGCAGTCTCGGAATCCAATTCTGCGTCCACGTAGTTCGCGTACATGCCCCACTCCCCGTCGGCCATGGACTTGGTGACGCTCTCCCTGAACCCCTTGAGAAGGGCGAACCCTTCTTCGGGGTACTCGCCGTCGGACCCGCGGTCGGAGAACTGGTACAGCAGCAGCTTGTCGCGGTGGACGTACGCCGTCTCGGATGGCGAGACCGAGGCGATGGCTGAGTTGTCGCCGCCGTGCAGGTCCAGGAGCACGTACCAGGAATGGCGTGCCGAGGCGTCGTTGATGTTGGCGAAGAGAGCCGTCATGAACGAGTCGATCTGGGAGTGGCTGAGAGCATGCGTCATCAGACTGGTTTTGTAAAAGGTGCTGTGCTGCAAGCTGTTAGTCCCATCCTCCCGACCGGGCGCTTCAACGTACCTGGTTGTATGGGAACGTTTGATCAAGATCCGTGCCGTCGGCGAAATGCTCCAGGCCCTCAATCCACCCCATCGTGCTCGCCTCGGTGATCTGCGTATCAAGATCATCCAGCAAAGGCTTGAGCGCTGCGTTGAGCCCGTTGCGGTCTCCGTAGTACACGCCCTGGATAGTCTGCCCCGTGGCGCCCATGTAAATCTGCATGTTCAGCTCTGTGGGAGCCTCGAGAGCGATGTCCTGCAGGGCTTTGATGCCCGCGACGGCCTCGTTCTTGGTCCAGTCGAGCTCTATGTTGAAGGGGGTGACTTGGCCGGGTGCCTCGAAGGTGTTGAATTCGAGTTCTGCGACGATGCCAAAGGACGAGCCCGCGCCGCGAAGCGCCCAGAACAAGTCTTGGTGCTCGGTCGCGGAGCAGTGGACGAGCGACCCGTCGGCGAGGACGACCTTTGCGCCGATCAGCCAGTCCAAGGTGAGGCCGTGGGTGCGTGATGCGAAGCCATAGCCACCGTGCAAGACGTGGCCAGAGACGCCAACACTGTACGATCAGCTTACGAAAAACTACATCTCCAAGGCGAGGGATGACTTGCCCTGGGCACGATCCGTGAGCGATGGCCCTGCGCCCCTGGTTGAACAGCTCCACGGCAACATGGCCGAGTCTTGCGCCAGGTTGCACCTTCGCCGTCCCGTCCTCACCGAGAGTGACCTTGTCCATGCGATCCAGCGCAATCACAAGATGGCCGTCTTCGCCACCGAACGCAAACGACGCGTATCCGTGGCCGCCGCCCTTGGCACTCACGCGCACGTCATTCTTGATCCCGCACGCCACGGCCGCCTTGATATGGGTCACGCAGGTCGGGATCGCCACGGCAGCGGGTGTGTAAGGCAGCCGGAGGTTGTAGGGCGTGGTCTCCTGGGTCCACTCGGTCGAGTTCTTGCGCGAGAACGGCACGTCGGCGTCGGCGAGACAGGCCGTCAGGGCATCCCGTCTGGTGAGGACGACGCTGGCGACGGACAAGGCCGAAAAGAGGCAGAGCACGAGATACGCCGCCCGCTGCAGGGGAAGGGTGTCGATCATGATGGTCGGTGTTCAATCGTATCAGAGCTAGCGTCTTATTGCAATGCTTGTCCCGGACACTAGTTCTCGCGATCGACTCGAGGCGTTGCCCCCATCAGTTATATACAAGTATCTGGAGTCTGCTTTGATTCAGTGCAGCTGAACCCATGTTCTCGCAAACGCTGCTCGATGCAGCGAACCCGAAGTGGCGCGTCGACAGCCCTAGGGTCACGACCCATGTCCCATGATGGTGCAGATACGACGCCTTGCGGGATGATCCCGGGGGCCATGGCAGGAGTGGAACTGCGGGAGTGCTCCACGTCACAGCGAGCGCAAGATGCCGTAACTAACGACAAAAGATGGAAATAGAAACAACGCAGTGGAGGTCAAGTTAAGTCGCACGGGTCAATAAAAAGTCCCCTTCCCAGCAACTACCCATCGATACGCGAGAAGACATCTTCCGCCCTCCGATCTCCGTCAATAGTTCTCGGGAAGTTATCCCGACCTGCAGCATGCACGTCGCCTTTGTCTCAGGCCATAAACACGAGCGTCGACCCAACAGCAAACCGTCGCCGTCGCCGTCAGCCCCCGCGTTTCATTGTATGTAGGCCAGGCTCAGCTCGCTGACCTTGCGTGCGCTCTCGCGTCCAGGCACTCTGCGCTGTTTGGCTCGGTTGGGGGAGGTCGCACACCGCGCCGTGTCTCCTGCAGCGGGTGCTACTACTACTCCTGTTGGTTGCGTTGGCTGCTACGGTGGCTGCCTCTAATGCCAGGAACCAGCATTGGAGGGAGGGGGCCTCAAGGTGTGCTTCCTTGGGTGCGGGCTCGCAACTTGGAGATGCCCGATGTCGGGTTGGACTGGGCACAGGTGCGAAAGATGGAGGGCTGCAGACCGTTCCTCGGCCATACACCTTGGGTCCTTTGCGAAGGAGATCCTATGCAAGTGCAGTATGTCGGCAGATCTAGCCGAATCTCATTCCAACACGACTCCAGAATGCAGGCACAACCGCATCGCAGACAATCCGTCCCCTTCGACAGTGCCAGTTGCCACCCAACCCCCATGACACGCGGGTTAAGAAACGCCAGATAAAACTAATTACCTCGCATGAAAACAGTTGGTCAGTGTATTGCATCTAGCCGCAGGAGACGCAGGTTCTTCTCCACAGTATGCTACCCAAGCTAAGCATGGAAGTTCTCGACATCCGTCTGTTGCGAAGTGTATCAGTGCCCCAGAGGTGCCATTTCTGCGGTCTTACCATTCTTCACAGAGCATTGTAGCCAGTCTACTACTACTACTACTACCCTTAAATCTTCTCTCACGAATGCGCTGGCTTGAACCGTAGTGGCTTGCTCTGTTGTACTCCTTTCTTCTTCTTCGCAACCAATACTAATCTCAACGCAAATAACAACTTCGCATCCTTCCATCTGAACCCTTCATCCATGGCGCTTAAGACCCAACAAAATCAACAAGCACCATTCTTTCCCTTGGCGTAAATTGAAGGTACCTCGACACAGTTCCCTCCACCATCAAGCCTGCTCCCGCTGTCAGGACTCGACCCCGGTATATCAGATCCAGCCACTGCCGCCTTACATCCACACAACTCAGACCTCCAACAAACCCCTTGAGCACAAACGCGCAAGTCAGCCTTATGAAACCCCTGCCGCTCGTCCCATCCCCCTCCCAGTCGGAAGCGGCCCAGCCCGCTGCCGTGCCATGCTCCCGCTCAAGCGAATCTCCTCCCCGGTGTGTCAACCCCAGACACGTCAACTCCGCAGGCCAACCGCATGCCTCGAGTTTGACATTTTTCACTCTTGGATGTTTCCTTTTGATTGGCTGTTAGCTCCCGGCGTGGGATTGTGGTGCGAGGGCCTGGCAGTCCTTGACATATGTAAGTGAAACGGTAGAAGATCCATAGTTGGGTCGTTGTTGGTGAGGCCCTGACGGAACCTACCATGCAGTGAATCACTTCAAGGCCACCATGTGATCCCGCACAGCTTCATCTCAAGATCCATCCAGTCGCCTCCTCGTCCTCGTCCCAACCGTCCCCAACGTGCAACCCCCCATCACTCAACCCCAAACCGCCCCGGCCCCACCCCGAACGCTGAGCCTCCACACCACATCCTCAAACTCACCAGCACCAGCCGCGCATCACGAACCCTCATCTTTGGGCCTGGGCAGAGAGAGAGGCTCTGCCGTGCCATTCGTGCGTTGGCTCGGCTGGTTTGTGCTACGAGGCATGGCTGCGGGGGAGCGAGCCGTGTGCGTGAATCCCACGGGTGGTTTTAGGATGGGGATGAAGGGCTTTGCTCGAGTATAAATACAGCGAGGTCGCGCGGGAGGAGGTCTGTTTCTGTTCTTTCTCGCCATTAGCTTTCAAAACACTCCTTCAGAACCACTTCGAGGCTCCTCACTTGCTCTCAAGTCACTACTGCAGTCACTTCCACCCGAGTCACATACTCAACTCACTTACATACACCACTTACACCAACCTCCACATACAAACCACCATGTCCGCTCTCATCACCACCATCCTCCTCGCCCTCACGCTGCCCCTGACCCACGCGGCTCCTTCTTCGCTGCACTCCCGCACCACCGGCCAGATGACCTGGTACCACCCCGGCCTCGGCGCGTGCGGCCAGACCCATGCCGACGGCGATCTCGTCGTCGCCGTCGCCGCCCCGCGGTACGACACCTCAAACCCCTGCGGCCGCCAGATCCGCGTCACCGGGCCCGCCGGCTCCGTCGAGGTCGTTGTCGTCGACCGCTGCGGAGGTTGCGGGTACGACGACCTCGACCTCTCGCCCGCTGCGTTCCAACAGGCCGTCGGCGATCTGGGGCTTGGCAGGAAGGAGGCGAGCTGGGAGTGGGCGTAGACCCAGGGTCCATCTTTGCGATTCCGGTATGGAGAGACCGGCTGGCATGGTCGGACAGGTCGAGCAGAAATTACTGAGTACAAACAAAACTACATCTTTGACTGCTTTCTTACCTCACGTCTGAATGTCAAGTGAATGCTATTATCAATGTGAATTGATTCTGCCAATCTATGTTATCAGCACCAAAGCCCTGGGCCGTGTCCCTATGCCGATATCCCAATCAACCCATTTTCTCCGCCTCCGCCAGGCGTCCTGTTTAGCCAGCACTGAATGAAATGTTTCTCCTGGGTATAATACAATCCAAAGCCTGTACCTCTCCATCCCCGTTCCTCTCCCGCTGTGTTATGATACAATCTGTAACTGCAATTCACTGACTTGACTTGCGATGTAATCAATCCAGGTCCCCTATCCGTTTCTGGCCTTGAAGCTCGCAGCCCTGAACCCGGGCAGCCACTTTCGTCTGTTGCCTGTCGCCGAAGGAACTCGCGGGCTGCTTCCTGGGTGGTGCTCTGGCGTCGAAGACTCTCCGTAAAAGCTAGGCATCGTTGGAGTGGCTGGCGTCGACGGGTCTTGAGGTGCTGCTCCAACAAGCACGTTCAAGTCAACCGAGACGTGGCGCGAATGACGTGGGTTCCGCATGATGGGTGGGGGCGTTGCGCTCTCTCGATCATCCTCCACTGCACCATTTCGGCCGACCCAAGAGGGAACGCCCATGCCGGTATTCGTCCTCGGGGCCTCGGGAGCCGCCTCGGCCGTGATGGGCTCTGGCGCGGCGCTAGGTGTTCCTCCACCCATGGATCGACGGAAGAGCTTGGTAAGGGGATTCCGGGCAGCCTGGTGTCCAGTGATGGGTGGGTAATTCTTCTTGTATTCGCCAGTTGGCTGTGGTGGTGGCTGCTGAAGTTGCTGCACTGGGGCCTGTATCTCAGCTCGCATCTGCACATCATCGCTGTTTCTCCGGTGATAGAGGGTGCGACGACCTGACTTGGACACATCTCGTTTCGTTGAAGGCCTGGAGCTTACCGGGCTAGTGCCAGTCTGAGCATGTAGACTTGACCGCCGGTTAGGGGGTGGAGGGGGCAGAGACGACGAGAACAGTTCCTGCTGGGCTGGAAACAGGTCGATGATTCGCTCAGGTCCCGTACCAGTGCTCACTCCGCCAGACTGTGGATTTCTGGGTGCAAACATGGCATCTACAGCCCAGCTGCCCTTGGACACGGTAGTAGGAAAGCTAAAGAGGTCCGGAGAGGCGCGCCCGCTCGCGTCAGGCTTAGAGCTCTCGCGCATCCAAATGTCAAGGCTCGATTGAAGCGACCGAGTATCCGAATCGTCGCTGTCGCTGTCCCAGTCATTCGGTCTGCGGTTGGACACGGTGGTTTCGTCGGCAGAACGAGGGCGCTGGATAGCTCGGGCTCGAGCCTCGAAATATGCGCTGTTGTTCAAGTCTCTTGCTTTCTCCAAAGGCTTTGCAGCCAACTCTATGACTCCCAAGGGGGCGCCTTCCGAGTACTTCTCGTCGCCAGACGCATCTGACAAATCATCATAGCTGCGCTGACCGTTCAGGGCTGACTGCTTTGATAGAGTGTCGTTGGAGTTTTGGAAGCGCCTCAGCGTCGACGTGGAGATGGTGTCCGGGGTGGGTGGGAGGTCATGTAGACGAGCTCCGCCTGGGGCATCAGTCAATACCCTCCGCAGCGACTCTCGCTTCTCATCTCTTGCGCGTCTGCGTGCCGGTGACTTGCCCGGTGACTGGCTTAGTGGGTTTGCAGCACGGCCACCAAATCCAGATCCTGCGTCTCTATTCCGGCTCTCAGGGCGGTTCTCGGCCTTCTTCTGAGAGTAGGTAGGATCAAGACGCTCAATTTTCTGAAGAGGAGATCCGACATCGATGACTTGTGTGATGATTTGATAGTCCTTGCGTCGGTTGTTACCCGTCAGCGAGTTCGATCGTGCCGGCCGGTTGGACTGAGGCAGAGTTCTGGCCATCGAGGTCTTAGGTCTCTTAATAGCACTCGCCTTTCCAGGCAGGCTGTCAGCGCCGTCGAGCGAAAGCGGCTCATCCACCTCAAAAGATACCGCGTTTCCGTATCCCTTCTGCCCATACACGCTCACAAAGGAGCTCTCACTCAAGACGCTCAGGTTCGGACTAGCCAGACCGTTAGCAGGGCTGTTATCCCCGTAGGCGCCTTCTGGAACGTGTGGGAGACTGAGAACACTGCCTCTGACTCCAAGGTAGACATTTCGCAGGTTCTCGGTGTTTTCGCTGTGCTCGGAGAGGAAGCTCGGCATACGGGTGATGGCTTTGGCATCGTCCTCGAGCTTGGCGACATCCGGGCCTTGAAGCTTAGGGGTAGGGTGTTCGAAAGTAGACCCAAAGTCGCGCAGACCGTAGAGCCCTTCAGCCTCGACCTGCTGGACCATGCCGCGCTCCTTGGCATATTGCTCAAGCTTTGCTTCCAGGGTGACGATCATAGCCACAGCCTCCTCGACGGCCTTATCCCGTTTCTCCAACTCCAGCAACAGCTGTTCGTTCATTTCTTCGGCTCGGGTCTTTTCAGACTCAAGTCCTTCGATTTGATCTTCCATCATGGTCTGTCGTTCTCGTCGATGAAACAACTCCAGCTTCAAGTCAAAGTTTTGCTTGTGTAAACTCGAGATGACCTAAGTTGTCAGTTGTGGTCACTTAAAATAGGCACAGTCGCCTTACCTGCTCCATGTCCTTGACACCAAGTCCCTGCTTCTTGCCCGGCTCGGTGCCATTCGTCGACGTCGACTGCGGCCGGCGCTCAGGCTCGGCACTCTTAGTAGGCGAGCCATGGCTGCTCCGGCTGAGGTCAACAGAAACGCTCAAGTCTGAGTTACCACGAGACCATGCCACCACCTTGTCGCTCTCTACCTGACGCTCTTTCTGAAGCTTCTCTTGTAGGAAAGATGAAACGGCGGTCTGTCGGGTTGACTCGTTGCTTGCTTCTCTGGACAAGCGGGGTGTCGCTCGGGGTGTGGTTCGCGGAGTCAAGGTACTCTTGCACGAGGCGTGGTGGAATCGATGAGCTGGGTGAGGGACCGAGGGATCATTCTGAGAGCCCGAGCTGTTGGTGCTCTGAGATGTCACCCGGGTGTTTGTGGTGCTCGTGGAGGATCGAGAGGAGGTGCGAGGATAGGAAGGCCGCGACCTGTCGTACGGGTGCGCCTGAGATTGGTCCATTGCGAAGGAATTGCTTGTTGGTTGTCGACAACTGCGGCGTGAAAGGCTCTGAAAGTGCAAGGGATGCGTATGGTTTAGGCGTACTGCTGCAGGCGGGCCGGCCAACCAAGAGGAAATGCGAATGCGGACCGATGATGCACAGTCCAAGCTGTTGTCGGATCCAGGAAATTACCTACACAATTGGATTCGAGGCGCTTTGAAGAAGCAAGTGTAAAGCAGTGGAGATTATGGGCGACAGCTTAATAGTTTGCCCAAGAGACAAAGGGAATTGTGTGCAGTTCGAAGTGAACTAGGCGAGCTATCACGTCAACGTGCAAGGTTTCAGACTTGGCTGCGCTCTTGTAGCTATAATCTCGAGGTGATGTCCCGTCGGGTCGTTAGACACGCTGGTGGACGCGGCTAGACAGCATGTCGGGTTGTCGAGTGGAAGTCTGCAAAGACGGCGATAGACCGATAGAGCAAGAATGTTCTCTACCTCATCGCGGAATGCGCCCAACCACAGATTATACGGTCGGTCGGGGATTGACTAGTTGATGAAACGATTGGCCTCGAGAAAGTCTGAGTCGGTCGGAGGCGAGCACACTGGCGAGATGGTCCGTTGCGCAAGGACCAGAAACACAAGAGTTGTTGCAGACAGAAGCACAAGTCGCAGGGGATGCTTTTTCCTGTCTCAGCTGTTCGACAGCCACTGACCAGGACCAGGGGATGACGTGTATGCGGGAGCTTCGCGGTGCGTCGGTTCGAAGGGAGCTGCAGCAGAGTGCGAACGGGCGAAAAGGAACGGCTGCGGAAGAACACGGGCGAAGGAGATGTTGGCGGAATTGGATTGTTGGTGGTGGCGACGGCGGGAGCGGTGGAAGAGGCGACACGGAGGGTCGATGGGCGACGGGAGAAGTGGGCAGGGCGGAGGAGGTTTGATGAAATGGGTGCGCGCCGGGTACGAAGTACTTGAGAGCGCGGCGAGGTGAGACAGTGACAGTAACACAGACACAACCGTCAATCTTTGTCTCGTGCTTGTGGTGTCTTGGTGTCTGAGGGAGAGACAGAGGGAAACGCGAAGAGGGAGCGAGGAGGAAGTGATCAAGGCCAAGAATGGATGAGAGCTGGTGGAGGCGACATGGCAATCTGACACACAGACCAGGCCACTAAGACTGGAACCTAAGTTGCTAAGGAACCAGGGCCACCCGTGGTACGCGGTGACATGGAGGTGTCCGTACGAAGCTTCGAGCTGTCCGAAGTATACCGCGTACTAAGTATGCTTTCTTCTGCTGGAGAAAACGAGCAGGGAGATCCATTTACGGTCTCCGAGCTGGAAACTAAATCGCTGCTAGTGCTGTAGTCCGTCTGAGGTCCAGCCCACGGAGTCCATCCACCATCTCATGCCACAGGGCGGCGGGCGGCGCCCCAGCACGAGAAGTCGTCGACAGTCGCCCTTGATCATTGGAACTTTAGCCTTTTAGGGGGGAAGTGGACCCAGGAAGTCCCCCCCTCCCCCCCGGCAGGATGTGTGCCCAGCCGCATTAGCGCCGCAGCGGGCCAGGCCAGGTACCGCAAGATTAGTGGGCGCGGTCGCTGCTGAGGCCTGCTGTTAGGTGGTGCTGATCCTACTTTAGTGCACAGGTGGGGTCGGTTTGGGCTGCCGCTGGGCACCTCCCGGTGGTGATAGGCCGTGCGTGCACTGGCCGCGGGAGAAGCTGCTGCACAATTTCCAGGCCCGTGATGGAATTGGCTTGGATTCCAGCCAGACAATCACGGCTCTTGACGTCTGAAGCCGGTTTCTGGCCTGTGCTTGTCGACTTGTTTGTTTGTTATGTTTGGGAACATGCAGCTGAGAGCTGATGGACGCTGACCGGGACCGGTCGGCAGTTGTACTTCCTACCGACCGGTCATCCGCATTCCATCGTCCATCACATCCAATCCATCACAATCACATCCCACCCCTCGGTGATATCACAACCCGGGCACCACCAACAAACCCTCGAGAGCAAGGGGAAGAGGGAGAGGCGACCCCTAACACCGGCAACGTCTGCCACCCGCAAGGCAAAGCCCCAATCACCACCAAACCTGCAAAGATGGAACCCCCCTCCGCCGCCAATCACGCCCGCTCCCACCGCCCTGGGGAGCATGCCCCCCCGGCTCCCGGCCACGGACCCCGCCCCCGAGGAGGAGCCCTCCCCCATGCCGTCACACCGGCCTGGCCAACGAGAGGCCGTCATCTCCGGGTCGGTGCCATCTTTTTGCTTCTGTTCGTTCTTTTGCTTTTTGGCTGCGACTTCTCTAACGACGGCTTCTGCGTCGTGCCTTTGGGGCTGTGGTGTGGAGTGGATGCTCCTTTGCTCGTTTGGACGCGGAAAAGAGACGACGCGAGACCCAATGCTTGATTCTTCGGTGTTCCTACGGATAGATTGAACCTTCGTAGGGAAACAAACCGACGTCAGCGCGGTCCCGGGATGCGGTCATGCAATTGCTCGCGGAACTGGCACGACTCCATGTTTCATGTTTCCGTTCGATCGGCCAGCATTGCCGCTTTACAGCAGTGGGTCTGCCAGATGCCTGTCGTCATACATTATCGACCGTTGTAAATGGTGGGTCTCGAATGCCATCATTTCCAACCATCCATGTCGCCCGTAATGAACGGTGATGTGAATTGTGCCTCTTTATCCTTCTCAGGTTCGACCTCCCCGCATTGAACCCGCTGTGGCATCCCCCTCAACACCATGGAGCCGTCCCGCGCCAATGCTCCCTCTCAGCCAAAGCTGCCTCTCGAAATGCTTCTCCTCATAATCGAGTCCCTAGCTCCCAGTAATTCAGATACCATCCTGCCGCCATCCCATGAGGCCACTAAATGCCTCCTCGCCTTGACTCAAGTCTCCAGGGCCATCTCCCAGCTTGCCTCGAAACTCCTATGGCGGTCCTGCCCACATATAAATTCCTTGAGAAAGCTTCGGGATTTCGAAACGGCGCTACGGTGTCTCGCTCCCAATGACGTTCGCCGCCCAGTCAACCTCTTCCTGGGCCTGTACCATGGGGATAACAATCCGCTAAGCGAGGCCTGGCCCTGGTATACCCGTGTCGGCGATGCATACCAAGGGTATGAATTTCCACTCTCCGACCTAGATCTTAGATCCTCTGGCTCCATCATCGGCGCCCTCGTGCAAAGCATCCTCCTCGAGGTAGCGCCAACCCTCCGACGCCTCGTCATCAACATGCCGTTGTCGGCCATTGATTCACAGAACGATGGCGACGCGCTGCTAGGTCTTCTAAGACCTGGATTCGACGCTCTCGTCAACCTCGAGGAATTCACCAGCATCGGGGACGACTTCTCCTTCAGGCCTCTAGACAGATATGCGCTTGAGGTCTACGCTTCGAGCTGGCCGAAGTTGCGTCGGTTATCGCTGGGGAACGCGAGCACGCACTTCATCCCCTTCATCAGCGTGCAGAGCCTAGATACATTGGTCATCTCACGCCGCGGTGCATTACACTTGTTGTCAATCGGAAGCAAGGACAACCTGGTGAACACATTGAGACTTTGCAGAGAGGCGAGCAACCAAGCCGCACGTAAACCATTTACTTTAGTGTATATTGATTCGTTCACTGACCCGTGGACTGACCTTGATCCTGAGCGTTCTGCTCGTGTTTTGCTCGTGGACGTGGGTACGGTGGGGGAGTCTTGCGAGGATCATGGCTCAGAGGAGGAGGTTCTCACTCTTAGCTGGATGCAACAAAAGGCGTTGCTGGGCACTCTCTGGGAATCAGCCACTGCTGGGTCGGGTGACTGGGTCGGCTGCACGCCCTGGCGTGAGTCTCAAGCTAGGATACGAAGGCGAAGGGTAGACTAAATAATGATAGGAGTTTTATAATTGGAATAGTCCTGTTCGGATCAATCCCGTTATCCCACCGTTTGTACAACTCGGCATAAAGCCCCAACGGGCCGCAACGCTTAAACCGGCACTGGCGCTAAGCCACATCCGCACACGCATCGTTCTCCTCGCAGTATCACCAGCAACGCCGACGAGGCTTCACCAGGGTTCCCGTAAGCACCAGACGATGGCAGACGTCAGCCCTTGCATTGTCAAGAGCAACACGAGCGCGAACCCTGACAGGAATAAACCCCCGCATCGTCGAGACATTCGTGCAAGCCGCCCACACAAAAATGGCGCCGGGAACGGGCCCGGCTCAAAATCCGCCTTCCGCACCTTGACACCCACTTTGGCATCGCCTCGGTCCGTCCGGTCGGTGGCTTTCGAGGCTTCCCGACCAGACCCGCGAGAAGCGAGCGAGAAGAAAAACCCCTTCGGCCGTGTGTGTTCCCCGTCTCAGCCGTTCCCGTCGAATTGCCACTTTGAGCCAAGTTTCAACAGGGGAATCCGCCCCTCCATTGTGTGTAGCGCTCTTCTCCCCGGTGGGTGGCGCTTCCTCGTGAGCCAGCTTGTAAGAAACAAAAACTTCAGACCGCATCATATTGGCACTTACACCGCCATCAGCAAGTGCCCAGCTCGAGATTCCGATCCGACGGTTTTTCTTCGGTCCCGAAAATTCCTCTGCAGATGCGTCCAAGTGGATCGAACGGCTGCGGCTCAGGGGCGGTTGCATACCGCTTCTTCAAGCCTCGCAGCAACTTCATGCAAACCGAAAAGCCTTTGGGAACGAGTAGACCCACTCATGAGATGCTTGCAGCATGCGCACTTCTACACTGCGGAAGGCGTCAAGTGACTTTCTACTGATGCGTGAGAATGAGTGGCGTTGGTGAGCTGGCGCAATCTGCCTTGATCAGGAGTTCCCAGAGAGAACCATGAGTGAGATCAACTCCACAACGATCTATACTAAACCTTAGATGACCCTGGACAGCTGCACGAAGTACAAATCCATGGCATCACTTTAAGCTAGATTTTTGCTATCAAGACAACCGCCTCGCGCTATTATCACAATCTATAGGTGCACTGAATTATATACTTAATTACTGAATTAAGTCTGAGATATTATAGTAGCTTAGGTGTCAAAATATCAGGCACTCTCAGATCTACGGCCTTCTGAGCACTCATCGCTTGTGGATCCTTTGGAGATGGGTATGTTCGTACGCTTTCTTGTGTTCTTACACTAGGATGTTGCAAACCTTGTCTCTTCCACGAACCCCGAACCAGGAAATGGACTAGCTAAGGTGGCGGCGATATCATTATCATACCGGACGACCAAGACAACGTGCCGATACCAAAACCATTGCCCCAAGAGAAACAAGCTTCTGGGACTTCAAACGTAGAAGTCAATAGAGTACCCTAATCAAGCGACGCAGACTAGCGTCCGAGTATGAGGACACAATGGAAGATCCTTCAGCCCAAGCTTACCCAGGCACCAAGGCCTCAAGAACCCTGGGCTATATATTTGGGGCACGAACCCGGCGTGTATGTGATTTGCTGAATGGGGTATGGGAAATGTACCCAGGCGACGTTGCGTTCAACGAGGACAACTGCTTGAACTCAGACTGCCTAGCTGGCAGTATGCCATAGTACCACTTGATCTACCTCAGTAAACTTCCAAGACCATGTACGGAATAGCAGTGTATGTCAGCCAGGTTCTCAGGACATGTTGCTTATACTCATTCTCCATTACTTACTCCAGATAACGCCGAATATTCGTGACACGCCGCGTCTAGGATATTGATAATCAACTTGGCAGCATCAACAGCCAGCACGTGAGTGAGAATTGTACATATTCGCCTCGTCCATGAACCTCAACGCTAAAAGCCTACGACGCTATGCCTACAACTCATCCTTGTTCTTGAAAAACTTCTCCTCACTGCCCTCCTCATCCTGCTTCTTCTTCGCATCGGCGTCGGCTTGGGCCGGCTTCTTATCCTCGTCCACCTCGTCAATGTAGCCCCTAAGCTCCCTAACGCCGCCGGGTAGCTCCACCAGCTCGAGCTTCCAGCCCTGGTCGCCAGCGAGCTCGCGCATCTCCACCATCATCTCCTCGACGACATCCACTTTGAGCTCCAGGGCGATCAACTCTTTGTCCGAGATCGACTCCCACGCTCCGCCTTCCTCTTTGCTCTTACCCTGCGCCACCACCTTGAGGAACTGCTCGCCGTCCGTCTCCGAGTGGGAGAAGTAGCTCTTTGGCGGCGCGAGCTTCGCCGGCGGTTTGCCGGCCTCGTCGGCGCCCGAGAGCACCTTGCGTGCGCCTACAATTACGCCGCCGACGTTGACTACTTTCTTCTCTGGAGGTGGTGGCTCAGCGGCCTCGCCTACTGGCTGTTGCGACTCCTGAACGAGAGGTTCCTGAGACGACTGGTCCTGGTCGAGTAGCTGGGGAAGATTGTTCTCGTCGACGATGAGCTGGCAGTTGATGGGGTTGGCTCTTGTCTCTGCAGGCGGCAGAAAGGCCACATCGTTGCATAGACGAGGCGTGTTGACGACCATGAGGTATGCACAGATTGTGACCTCCTTGATCCACCCAATCCTGTCGTTCTTCAACCCCGGCACGCAGTGATACTGGACCTCGATAGTACGGTCCCTGCCGGTCAAATCGCATTCCGTGCCCCCTTCCAGCCGCTGCACCAAGTACCGCTGGTCACCCTTGACTTGCAACTCTGCGGGTGGCGGCGACTCTTGGCCGTTCTGCTTGGCATGGTACGCGGCGGCCGCGGGGATCGTGGGCGTCATGCCGAGCACGTACGCGGAGGTCTTGGGGTCGCGCTTGGGCGGCTGGCCGTTGGGGATGGACGGCTCAGCGTGGAACTGGACGATCTCGCGGTTCTTGCAGAAGCTGTAGCTCCACCAGCCGGACATGAAGTAGAGGCAAGAGTCCTCGATCTGGGCGACGAGCTCCCACCCGCTTGCCGTCGCGCGGCTCAGTTCGCGTGCCTCCTCGGCCTTGGCGAGCTCGTTGGCCGTCTTGTTGTCGGGGGAAGGGGGTTGTAGGACGGGGATCGAGCAGAGGTACTGATTGGGAGGCATGTTCATGAGCTCGTAGGTGTACGCTAGGTCTGGCTTCTCCTCGTTGGCGGCATCATTGTCCCGATCATCGGCCTCGCGGGCCTGGTCGAGAGTGGATTGCGCAAAGTCGGCGGAGTAGGTGGGATGTTGGTTATGCCTCTCCAGGATGGCATTCGCATCTTTCTCTGAGATGTATTCATTGGCAAAGATGACCTCGAACTGGATCGCATTAGCAGACATCGCGGAGGGGAAGCGGAGGAGGGAGCAAACCTGAGGGAACGTCAGCAAGTCCTCGTGGATGCTGAAGCCGGGCGAACGAGCTCCGGCGAGCTGGACCGCGGCCAGCAGGAGTAAATTCAGACGGCGCATTGTGCCGTAGTGCGGGGAGGTTGCTCACATAGAGCTAAGCAGAGAGAATCGCTGGCAGGTCGGCCAGTGGCAAGTCGTGATTCGAATTGCGATGAGGTGTCATGATGGACCGAGCTGTGGAGGTGCCGGGGGGCCCGTAATGCGGCGAGCCGGAGATTTACCGCCGATTGGATGCAGGGCGCTCCGGAAGCTCCAAGCTCTCTGCCGGAGCTTCTGGGCGAAACAGTATCCGCCATATTCAAAGCGCGAGCATCATTCACCGTCGTCAAAGCACCAAGTCCTTCGGCATTTCCGCTGACGATCTAAGTAAAGACATTGCCCACGTGGGCTAGAAGATAATTCCACCGAAGAATTCCCAACAAAGCCTCCTCCCTCAGTAGACTCGACTCAACGGCCACGAATCTCTAATCTCTAATCTGTAACGGCCTAACTAACTTGTGCCTTGCAGTTTTCGGCTGTCGCCTGAACACACAGACACTCTCCGGATTACTAGGAACATCCTCGTCCGAAACTAGACCAGACAGACGTTAAATCTCGGCATCAGGAATTTTTGGATTGGAACTAGACACGTGTCGGGTGGGCAGCTTAGTAGGAGTTCGCACGGCCGTCTGATGGCATCTCGGTGGTTTTCCATCAGGCATTATCCCAGAAGGCTCGCTAGATCCGAGTGCGATGCTATTCCGATCTCATCGCCGGTCCGCTAGCCTAGAGCCCCCGGACGGGCCATTGAATCAGCGATTTGCCTACCCAGTTGGCACTGGCGTTACTTGCGTCTTGGGCATGTGACCGTGAAGGTTATGTCCTTTTTCCTACCGTAGTCAACTAGTCTTAGAGCTGTCGCGCTAAGTAGTCATTGTGGTATGATGTTCAAAGCGCCGGAAGATATCAAGGGCATCCCGGCGTTGCTGATTGCCCGTTTAGCTACTCGATCGAGATGGCCGCAGCAGACAGATGGAATTACCGTGCGCTGTGTTCCACATTTCATTTCGTCGCAACACCTTCTTCACGTCAAACATCAACATCGTTCCCTATCGCGAATCATACAATGGTGCGGAGGTTCTTTGAATGCTCGGTGTCTGAGTGCGGAAGGCCGAGTGCGCGCGCAGTTGGAGCCGGGTGTGATATGTGCAACAGCTACTTCTGTGGAGTTCATATGTCTCGGGATTTTCACAAGTGCAGCACTGGGGTTAGAGTTACCCAGACATATACTATGTTTTAGTGCAATGTTTGCTAATTGCGGCTCTATATCAAGAACCTGGATGATGCAGCCTACAACGCGCTCATTGCCGCTGAAATCGGCCGCCTTCGTGCTCAGATCAACGAGGAGGCAGTCTGCGAACTTGCTTCCAGCCTGAACGATGGCAAACCTTGCGTCATCGAACACCCTTCAAATGTTGTTGGGTCAGGCGCTCTTACGGGGTGTGCCAACTACCACGCCCGCATCCACTTCTGTAATGAATCCCCGTCGTGGCTCATGCGAGTGCCGCGGGTTTCGGGCTTTGCCGTCGGGTTCCCAATCTCTCTCGCGGAATACCTGATCCGCAGCGAGTATGCAACTCTGAAATTCCTAGAGACTACCGCAGTACCAGCACCGCGGGCCTTCTCATTCGGTATCCCGTCTGAGGGTACCGACTACGGTATTGGGGTCTGCTTTCTTTTCATGGAGGAGTTGCCAGGCAAGCCGTGGGATGGTCAAGGAGACACCGCCAAAGTTTGGAAGGGCCTCGCCGAGATCTTTGCGGAGTTAGAGAAGCATCCGTTCACCAAAGCAGGTTCACTATGTGTCGAGTCTCCTGGCGACTTACCATCAGTCTCTGCTACGGCCAGCGACAGGTTCGTCTGTCTTGACCCCTACGGACCATTCGAGACTTCGGCGGCATATTATACGGCCTGGGCCGAGCAGTACCTGGCGTTGATTGTGGACGGCCAGCTCTATCCGCAGTTTCCTATCGAAGCCTACTTGGTATACCGCTTTCTCCAAGACAATGCAACTCAGTTGTCCGATTCTGAGGACAAGTTTTTTCTGAAACACGTCGACGATAAGGGTGATCACCTAATGGTTGACGAAGACCTAAATATTACCGGCATCATCGACTGGCAGATGGCGCGTATTGTTCCGCGACGAGAGGCATTTGCGCTATCCCTCATATCCGCCAACATGAAAGCTCTTTGCGATGGTAATGTCTCACTTAGTACGAAAGATGTTGCATTGAGCAATGCCTTGCGCGAGAAGGGGGAGGGGCTGGCAAGCCATACGAGAGATGAGAGTGTGAGAAGATTCTTCTGGGGCTTGGGGCTCGAGCCCGAGTGGGCTCACGCGTTACCGTTGGCAAATGCCATCCTTCAGGTTTTCGGGGTTGAACAGGGCTGGGATGAATGGAAAGAAGTAGCATTGAAACGGTATGAGGACGATGAACGCCTAAAAGCTCTTGTGGAAGAGTCTTCTGGGAGTAATAAACATTAGTAGCTGCCAATGATGTACACAGCTACAGCAGTTCCACTCCACCTGGCGAGAAAGGTCATAGTCTAGATGCCATCGTAGCAGGAAGGCCAAGCTACATAGTCGAGATACACTAACTGCTACCTGGAAGCCACATAGGCGGGTGGAAACAGAGATCAAGAGAGCACGCCCTACACCTCATCATCAATAAGGTATACAAAGCCTGGACATAGGACGTAAAAAGGTAGTAAGTCTACTCCTTCTCAACGTATCAGGGCCAAGAGACGCCATCGGTCACGATGTTCTAGCAAAGCAATACGGCTATTGGTGCATATAGGAAGCGCAAGGAGCGGAGGGCAGCTTGATGTCTCAGTGGCTTGGGCTTACACGTTGGACCATGCGGGTGATGCAGCGGCCACAATCAGGCTGCTTGGCTGTGTTCCCCCAAGACGCCGTACGCATCTCGCGGAGGCTTAGGAACCAGATTGGGGCGAATCGGAAGTCTCGGATGAGACGCACAATGCACATTGCCTGGCTATGGAGGAAGCACAGCGTAAAGCGGTGTGCGAGAGTACGCCATCGGACCTTTGGAAGGAGAGGCGGCTTCGCAGTAGGCGCTCTCCAGGGACGAGGCTCTGCGTGTCTGCGGCCAAGCCACTTGTGATGGGTTCAATCAGGCTTTGGAGGCGTTTAATCTAGACCGACCTTGAGAGACGCAGTTGAAGCGGGACCAACAGGTCACGGCGGAACAGAGAAGAGTCATCCAGCTAGCGTTTCTGGCGGGCCACCACGTCGTGGCTTACACGTTTTGTCTTGAACGTGGTGGAGAGAACAAAGTGCACAGATGATTGGAGCAAAGTTGGAGATCGGCATGCGAAGCAGTTGAAACGGTCTGGAGCATGATCAACGCAGGGAGCGAGCGAGGCAACGGGGCAGTGAGTGGGAACTTGATGGACCAAGCGGATCGATGCGAGGGATGAGGGCTGAGGGCTGAAGCGAGGGGAATCAAGAAGCATCGGCAGGTGATGATGGTATGCTTGGCTGCGGCCTGTATCTGGGACCCTTTTGGCCTCGGGTTCGTTTCGGGTCTCGTCGGTCGTCAGCTTGGTCTGGTCTGGTCTGGTCTGGTCTGTTGGTGGTCTCTGGGCCCTGGCTTGGGTTGCAACAGAACCAATGTTATGTTGGGGGGAGTCGGTTGGCGGTGCCCGGCATGCACCAGCGCTTATCGGCCAGTAGTGTCGAATAGTCCAGCGAGTGCCCAGCGCCCAGCGAGTGCCCGGTGCCAGATGGAGACGGGAACGCGAAGACGTGGCCAGCCCAGCGTCGATGAGAGGGTGAGATGCGTGCTGCGGACGAGCAGAACCGGGATGAGATTGCGACGATCGTCGACCCACTGGCGCAGCAGACGATGGGACACGGGATAGGGCCGTATGGGGGGGGGTTCTCGTTCAACTGCAGGCCGTATTTGGAACGAAATACAGTTTGCGCCTTGATGGAACGGGTACGGGTCAGTCCAGTAGTCGGGAAAACCGTTGACCGGAGTCCACTGCATCTGGAGGTGTGAGTAATGAGAGAGTGTGCGCCAGCGCGGGACCGTGTCGTGTGTGTGTTGTGTCCAGTGTCTCTCTCTGTGCGATGTCAGAATGGGGCCGCCCGCCTCACTCTGGGCGACACGGGCAGCCAATCGTGACGGCGGGCGGCGGGTCCGGTTGGAGCCGCGCCACATCGAGAGCCAGTCGTTGGATGCCCGTCTGAGTGCTTGCCTCGTTTTGCCCCGACTGCTTCTTCCGGACTAATAAGGCGCTGCAGGGGGGTCTGGCCAGGCGTATTAGTTGATGCGGCGGATGAGATGGCATAGCATGGGAGAGCCAGAGGTGAGATGGAGGGCATTCGTAGACCGGGCGAATGAAGTCGCGTGCTGATCCTCCATCTCACGCCAAGGATGTTGACTCGGTCGGTTGGTTACCCAGGTGCAGGTGTAATCGTCTGGGCAGTGGTTGCGAGTCCGCGTCCAAGAGGGTGTCAGTCCCATAGTCCTTCGTTCGTTGGCACTTCCATTGCTACTGTAATGTCGCCGGGAGTTGATTCAGACGCACCGCACCTAGCTCGCCGGGTCATGGCGGGAATGCTTGCATGCTTGGGAACGCGAATCAACGATGAAATAAGGAAAATGGGATCATCGTCCATCTCTACCCCGGATCCATGTCTAACGTGCCAAGGCCAGCCATACGGATGCTCTCCTTCATTTCTCTTCTCATCTCTTGTCCCCATCCACGGCCGTCCCATCGAGATATCCATCGCCCGGAGTGGGCCCAGCGCCCTGGTGCATGACACGATGAGCCTGTCGCTGGTTTCTAGTCTAGAGTTTTGACTGTTTGAAGAGTAAAGACTCGAGCGAGACTCTACATCCAAGAGTCCTAGACCAGGTCCCCTAGCAGGCAGTTCGGTTGATGGACAATCAATGGCAGTTGCCCAGTTCGGCCGTGGGGTCGCTTGTGGGTGTCTGGTGTCCGCCTTGGGGCGCTCTAAGCTCTTTGGTGTCCGCTTCCAAGTCCAAGTGGTGGGTGCCATGATGACATTCCCCTTGTCCCCCAACCCAGATGCCCACCGCTACCCACTCTTTCCGACTCGCCCAACGATCCACGACACCCCGAAACATGGCCCTTGACGAGAGCGAGTCTCCGGGTGGGTTGCTATTTTTTGCTATTTTTGCTTTTTGTTCTATCTCTGTTAGTTTAAGTCATAGCCTTCGTGTTCCCTGCATCTGGGATTGGATGATGCCAGCGGCGCACACCAGACCGTAATGCACGGCGAAAGCCCAGGATCTGGCCCGGTTGATTGATGAGTTGTAGTCTGTAGGGTCGTTATATATTGCTTCTGCGACCGGTGTGCCCAAGCCCCTGCCCTGTTTCTTGGGTAGGCCGCCCCGTTGGGAATGGTGATGATGATGCTCGTTGACGTCGACGAAACCGATTACATACGTACGTCTCCACGGTTGGGTTTGAGAAGAAGGAATGAAGAACGCCCAAGCGTTGGATCGCGGGGATCTGTGTCTCAGTGTTTGTTTGTCTGTCTCACGACAATTTCTACACCTTTGCAGGAAGGCAGTGTGTCAAGTGTGTGGTGGGAGCCGGCGACGAAGTTGGTGTTGATGAGTGGGACGAAATAGGGCCGTGGTCGGCGCTGCACGACATCCATGGATTGATCGGAGGCTGCGATGCGCACGGTATTCATCAAGGACGAGCTTCTGCCGAGCCCGAGCACGAGCAAGAAACAAGTCCAAGTCCAAGCGATGGAGTAGCGCCATCCTGTCGTCGCACACCACAGCACAGCACAGCCCGGGCGAGCCGAGCGAGTCCCGTCTTGGGTTTGTTGTCCCCTTGGCGTTGCCTGTGGCCCTGAGCCCAAGTCCCGTGTTTGAGAAGGCGTCGTGGGATTGGGTTATATCTGCACCAACGAGCAGGCTTCCGCTGTCACAACCAGCCGACCGCAGCGCCACACAGGCCCGGCTGCCAGCCTGGACGCCCAGCTTCACCGTGGTCGGGCGTCTCTGGACGGGCAGTGTGGGCACCCGCAGCCGGATGGGATGGGATGGGTGGAATGGGACGTGTTCAGTGGAGGTGGGTGGTTTTTTCAGTGGGTTCCCGGAGTGGCTCAGTGGCGCCCGGCGGGTGGTGCCAGTGGTGTCTGTCAGTGGTGTCGGTGTCAGTGAGGTGGTGTTTTAGTGGGTGCAAGTCCGCGCCCACAAGTCGTCGTCAGTCGTCAAGCCGTCAGCCCGTCAGTCGTCAGTCGTCACGGGAGTCAGCAAGTCCGACTCCACCCCACCCGGCCGTGCCAGCTCAAGCCAGCCCTCAGGTAGGTCCACTCCACTCTCACACACTCCCGTCTTAGTACGTCTACGCTCTCATCAGTCAGTCTCTCACAGTCTCGCTCTGGAGCTGCGTCCTGCCATCCATCCTTCGCATCGTCATCATCGCAGCGGCAGCAGTAGCGGCGCGAGCATGAGCATAGCATGAGCTTCGGCTTTCAAGCACCCACTTTCAAGCCTCCCATCGCACGCCCCCTTGCTGCATTCCTACACCCTCTTCACGCGTACGAATGCTCACTCTGTCAATCTCTGAATTCGTTCTCTTCTATCCTCCTCTCCGTCTAAACGTTCTAGCATAATAAGGGACGAGCAAGTCCACCATGGAGACAAGACACGCACACGCACACGCACACGCAGACAGGCATTCAACTCACCGCATCTCCTCGCCCTAACACAACTATCCCATCTCATCCTTACTACACACCACCTCTTTTTCCATCCACACACACACTCTCTCACTCACATCCTGGACTTCCATCACACATCACACCTCACACCCATGCCTCCAAGCCCATATCCACTCTTCTCCATTCAAACAACACCCCCTGCTCTCTTCCTCCCCTGTTCCCCTGCTCCCCTGCTCCCCTGCCCTCTCGGTGGGGAATCTCGAAGCCTCGTTCTAAACCACTGGCCGCCTGTTGTTCGCCGTATCCTGGCTCCTACTTTTAATCCACGCCTATCGCCAACTCACTCATGCTTTGCTTCTCCCTTCTTCTCTTTCCTCTCGTCATCTCTGTCGACTCGACTCCAGACTAATCCTCCACCTACGAAAAGGCGCCTTGCTTTGATATTTGGGATTTGCCACCAGTTCCCGCCCCAGATCTTCATCCTTGGTCCTGCTTTCACGAACCGGTCGATCCGCTTCCACCTTGCCGCCGTGGTGTCTTCCCCATCGACATCGGGATTGTCTCACCTCGCCTTGCCCGTTTTTGGGAACTCATCCAGCTCGCGCCTAGGCTACCCCGTCTTAGCCCCTCCTCTCTCGTCCTATCCTCGCTTTTGCCCTGTTCTTCCGGTCCTTCATCACTTCAAGACGGCCGTCGCAACATGAGTTTACACGGAGACGCCAACACAGTCGAGGAGCTACACCGTCAGCTACAAGAGGCAAACGCTCGAAGTGCCCGTCTCGAGAAGCTCCTCCAAGCCCAGCTCAGCGCCGACGCCTCCGCATCAAATCCCATCGCCGGCGACGTTCCTGTAGCACACGGTGGCTTCCAGCTCCCTCACTATGTCATCCCAAGTGCGAAGGGCAATGCCCTTGCCCGTAGCAAGTCTACCATCAGCTACACCACTCAGACGCCCTCGTCATTGATGGTACAACCTCCCATATCGCTCTCGCCCGTTGCGCCGACTAACATACAATCCATAGGATCGAGACGTCAGGTTCCATGCCCATAAGCGCCAAAGGCGGGCTTTTTCCCAGCAATCGGGCTCAGCTACGCTCATGAGTCGCAGCATCTCAAATCGCTCCGAGTCCAACATGCCTTTCGTCCAGACCGGTCCCATCGCTCCCCTCGCTCCTGCCGGCAACCCAGCCCTGGACCGATTCTGTTCGTCTCACGATGAGCCTGCAAACCAGTCCCTTCAGGGTGGTCCCTCGCAGCGTCTTCCCAGTGTACAAGAAAGTACCCCTCTCTCCGGCTTCGGCTTGGATCCCGATGTCTTTCTGGCTCGCTGGGACGAGTCGCAACAGGGATTAGAGTCATATCTACCGTCCAGACCTAATGATACTTCTAACGACATGTTTCAATACACCATCCCTTCAGGCTGCCCTTCGATGATATCCGGTTCATCTGCTGCTGAGACGACAAGTCCTCTGACCCGCCAAAACAGCTCATTCGACAACATTGGTGCCGTCGACATGGGCCGCCTTGCCTCATCTCAGTCCCAGGGCAACGACGCGTTCCTCTCACAGGACTCGTTCTTCTCCCTCAACACGGCCAACGGGGTGTACCCCGGCACCAAGCGTCCTGCCCATGATCAGGTCCTCCTTGGTCTGGGTGCCAGTCTTCCCGCTACGGCGCCTCATCAGTACGCTTCGTCGGCTCCCAACGGCAACTCTTTCCTATCTTCTCCGGACTCGGCCAACATGGAGCGATCCATCTCCAACACCAGCATGGCCAGCACGAAGTCAACTGCTTCCACTCTGGAACTCCGGGCCAAGGTGGCTCGGGAACGTATCATCCAGCAGGCAGCGTCGACATCCCTCGCCCCCAGACCTCAGGAGCCAGCGATGAAGACCAGCGCCAGCCAAGCTGCGCACAAAAAGGAGGCCAGGATGCTTGTCAACAAGAGCAACTACCAGCGGCCCAAGCACCCCAAGGTCTTTTGCGACCAGTGCAGTGAGCATCCTGAAGGCTTTAGAGGGGATCATGAACTTCGACGACACGTCAACGCAAAGCACGAGGGCGTCGTCAAGAAGTTCATCTGCCGCGACCCCGCCACTGTTGGCCTCGAATCCAAGGTTCAGGCAATCAACCCCTTGTCCAAATGCAAAGCCTGTGTCGCCGGTAAGCAGTACGGAGCCTACTACAATGCGGCCGCGCATCTTCGTCGCACGCACTTCAAGCCCAAGACTCCGCGTGGAAAGAACAAGGGTGTCGACGAAAGGCGGGGTGGCAAGGGGGGAGGTGACTGGCCTCCTATGGCCGATCTCAAGTTGTGGTTTGAGGAGAAGCTCGTCAAGATTGACCAGCAAGATGATTTCAGTCCCGAAGAAGACGATCCAGATGCGGAGATGGCAGATTCTGAAGTTCCAGACGTCACTGTGAATACCCAAATGGAGATGTTCTCAGGGATCGGTAGCAACATGAGCCCCTTTGAGATGGAAAACTACGATCTCACTGTGGACGGTGCTACTGATGCACATGCCATCTTAGGTGTGGCTGCCGACATGGGGCCCATCTCCTCTGCATCTGGCGGATTTGGATTCTCGCCATACTCTGATAGCTCCCCCCTCACCGGCTTGGATACCGAGTATGCCTTTTCGGAGCAGGACGCGTCGGTTTACGGCACTAATCTGTCGTCTTCCAACACCATCACACCCTCAACGTTCCAAGACATGACTCAGCTCAACGTCTCGGGCGCGATGTGGGCTTGAATGGGGTCCCAGTTGACCGTCACCTTGGACGGCGATTTCTTCTTCTTGGCTCGTCTTGCACATCTCCCACCACCAGTTTTCACCAGTTTTGTGTGCCGGAACCATGCTCGGCCTCAGGTCAGGGTCGTGGTAGACACTCCATATCCCAAGGGACAAGTGAAAGGAACAAGAAAAAGAAAAAGAAAAAAAAACCGGTTTCGACATTCATGATTTACGATCTCAACTACCACATACATTCCTCGGGCACTAGTCTCGCACTCCAGAAGGGCCAACAACTCTTCAAGGTGTGCAGGGTAGTTGGCCTAGTCCTCCTTCTCCTTCTACTCTAATGCCTATTTGCAAGAGTCGTTTTTTCCTTATGATTTCCCATGTTACCTCGTTTGGCGTCATTTTCTGAGGCTGCTGATTGATTTGATCTGCTATTGTTAATCCTCCCTTGGAAACTGGTGGGAATACGTTACATACTTTCTTCTGCCCCGTCAAGGGATATCAGATTCATGGCCGACCGCTACTGCGGAATCGGCCCTCAACGTTTATGTCACGAATCGAAAGTGCTTCGTTCGTGCGGATTTTATACATTGGGGCTTGGAGGCTGTCAGGGTTACTGGGAAGGGAAGAAAAGAGGAGTCCCTCTGGGTTTACTTGTACACGGCATCAGCTTCCGCGAGGAGCTGGGGTTTGGGAAGGGGAAGAGGAAGGCGTTTTGATAACGGACCGGTGGTAAAGTCCGGGTCAGGTATGGGTCGCACACGGCGGGCGTGTGCTGGACATGTTGTATGCTGGGAAGGGAACGAAGACGAAAGGAACACGGGGTTACTTGGAGGCACGTGGGAAAAGTTGGGCATGTCGTTCGGTTGGAAAATACCTGAGCGGATGTATGAGTACCTAGCCTGGTTGGCTCGAGACGTAGGAGTCGGGAGCCGACAACGTGCTGAAAGACGCACGCTTTGAACCCCTTGCATGTGTCAGAGAATTCAAGTTGAATGATTATTGCATTATCATGGTCACATTATCCTGTGTATCTGTATCACGGGTATCCCTCGTCGTCATCCCCCACGTAGTGAACCCCCACAGCTACGCACCTAACGCATCGGCTCCTGCGCCCGCGTCTGCATCTGGCACTGCTCACGCCTTCTTCACCTTGTCCGCCCACTCCTTGGCGCCCTTGACGCCCTCATGCGCGCGACGAAACAGCCCGCGCTCCCACTCGTCCAGCCCGCGCAGGAACTCCTCGCCGCGGCCCCCCACGCCCTCGTCGGCCTTGCGCGCGTGCAGGCCCACGTCGGCGGCGCGCACGACAAAGGTGCGGCGCAGCACGTCGGCGATGGCCTTCTCGTCGAACAGGTCCAGCATGCGCACGCCGACGCCGTAGAAGTGCGGCGACTGGTCGCGCAGGGCCACGGCGCGCGGGTCGGCGGCCAGCGCCGCGAGCACCACGGGCGACAGGCACGGCGGCAGGTTGAGCGTCAGCGGGGCGCCGGCGTCGTCGGGCAGCGTGGAGATGGCGAGCATCTCGGCGAGCCACAGCGGGAGGGACAGCGGCGTGCCGGACTTGAGGCCCGTGGCCGAGTTGTCGAGGTGGCCGAGGTAGGCCACGTCGATCTCGAACTGGCAGGGGACTTTCTGGGAAGGGCAGAGTCAGGGCGTGTCGTGAGGGGGATCGTGGGCGGTGTATACCTCCGCGTCCGTGAGGATGGAGTCGATGTCGTAGTACGACATGGTGAGAGAGAGGCCTTTCGTTTGTGTTTTTTACCCTTGGTGTGGTGATGCGGGCGGTGGTCGTGGTGGAGGGGCACTTTTACCCGACAACGCGTTGATGAGCCGAAGACGCGACTGGGCGATGACATAATCTGGGGATGCTTGACTTCGTTCCATGCCGCCTACCCTAGAGCTCTTGGGAAGTTGTCGTCAAACTTACGGGATGCCTAAGCTCCTCGGACACAATTGGCAATGGTGCAGAGCCTATTGGTCCACTGTGAGGCTTCGGTCGTCCATTGTTGCTTTTTTCTTCTCAGCGCCATTCCTCTAGGATGTGTCTCTCAACACAACTCTCCTATCCCGGCAGCAAACAACTGCAAAGCCATGATCTCAATCCGCTGTCATTCGCACCATCCGTCATATCATGAAGTTCGCAGCGCAGCCTCAGCAACTCTGCGTTCGGCTTCTTCGGACGCAACGACTCCACTCCTCGGCATTCCGAGATCGGGCAGCCTCCGGATATAGCCCCGGCAGTCTCTTCCATTACTCGACGTCCCCCCGAGCTTCCTTCGGCTCCGAGCTATAGCTGCGGTCAAGCTTGCTGTCCAAGACCGTGATTAGCTGTATGCTGTTCCTCGCGCCTCGGGTAGCGAAGAGGGCGAGGGACTAAACGTGATGGTGTACGGATGTAAGGGCCGATGTCATTCGACGCCCTTTGAGATGAAGCATGGTTTATATGAAAGAAGATATATCCGTGAGCCCATCAATTAATAAACTTATCTCTTTGATAACAGATCAGATGGTTGACAACCTCCAGCCACACACTACACTACCCCTAGCCACAAAACATCGTCATTCCAGCCCCGTTTCGGTCCAAGCTCCCAGCGAATGACGAAACGCTGAACTCATGGCACCCACGCAGCTCGGCAATTCATCCAAGTTCCTCGACGTAGCCCGAATTCCGAATCTTCCATCCTTTTGACATCATCACCCCCTCCAAATCTCCCCAAACCCGTAAGTTGCGCTGGCCCTCGATTCCACCCCTCAATCTTCACCTCCCCAAAAAGCCTCCAGCGTAAAAAGGCATCAATTGATCTCTTATCGGCTTCTTGTTCAACTTGCATCGATAGCTCCGATAGCCGAACCCCATAACTGACGAAACCCCACCTCTGAATAGCTTCCACTCCATCACCGTCACAATGGCCTCCGCCCTCATGCGAACCTCCGCCCTACGCGCCGGCCTCCGCGCCCGCGCCGCCAAGCCCATTGCCGCCATGGCCACCACCAGCTTCGTCCGCGGCAAGGCCACTCTGCCCGACCTGGCCTGTGAGCATCCTCCCTCCACCCGCAAAAGGCAAAAGACAGCTTGCTGACCATGGCTAGACGACTACGGCGCCCTGGAGCCCGCCATCTCCGGGCACATCATGGAGCTCCACCACTCCAAGCACCATCAGACCTACGTCAACGGCTTCAACGCCGCTGTCGAGGCCATCGCCGAGGCCAATGGCGATGCCAAGACGGTTGCTGCCCAAGCTCCCCTCATCAACTTCCACGGTGGCGGCCACGTCAACCACACTCTCTTCTGGGAGAACCTCGCCCCCAAAGGCAAGGGCGGCGGTGGTGAGCCCGAGGGCAAGCTCCTGGTGAGTCTTCACCATCCATTGATATATTGAAACAGTTGACTGACATTCATCACAGACTGCTATCAACGAGGACTTCGGCTCCTTCGAGACCCTCCAGAAGCAGACCAACGCCGCCCTCGCCGGCATCCAGGGCTCTGGCTGGGCCTGGCTCGTCAAGGACAAGACCTCGGGCACCCTCAGCGTCGTCACCCGCCCCAACCAGGACCCCGTCATCGGCAACCTCGAGCCCCTTCTCGGCATCGACGCCTGGGAGCACGCATACTACCTGCAATACCAGAACCGCAAGGCCGAGTACTTCAGTGCCATCTGGGATGTAGTCAACTGGGGCACCGTCTCTAAGCGTTTTGAGAAATAGACGAGCTTGAGCTAGTGGGATTGGCAGGTCAGCGTGTGACGCTTTGTGCCATGTGTATCTCGTGTAAAGTACGTCAAGCACCTGCAATACAAGATATGACCAAACAGTACAACCATGAACCTCAGTAGCCCTTGCTCCGTGATCGACCACAACGCCCCAGGCAGCACTTGATGTGCTCAAGCCCTAAACATGCGGATCCACCTCACGGCTGTTGGCATCTCGCCAACCCCTGATAAGCTGCCAGTTGACTGGGATACTCTGTGGTGAATATCACACCCGCATATTCATACCAGTCCTGGTTCTCCATTCCAGTTCTGGCCTCGAAGAACTTGACGTACTCCCACCAATTAGGGTAATGACCCGCACAGTCCCAGCCCAAAATCCATGCAACCTTCCCCTCGTTCACAATGATGTTCTTGGGGCAAAGGTTCGAGTGCGACAGCAACAGCTTGCCTTTGGTCCCGAATGCGGCGGCGAGGGACTGCGCGACCCTGGCAGGGACGCTTTTATGAAATGTGGACACGAGGAAGGCAATAAATTGCTTCGGAGATGTGTTGCGGCGTACGGCGTAGTACGTGTGATTCGCGTGCTTGTCCAGGAAGAGCACATGGTTTCCAGACTGTGCAGAGCCCCGCCTCCCCCCTCCAGCATGGCTCCGCAACTTGTCGACAATCTTGCGAAGCTGGTGGGCGTACTCGTACTTCATACGCGATGACAGACCAGCCCACACATCTTCCAACAACTCGCCTTCCACACACCGGCGTATCTCCTCGATGGCCATGGAGGTGCGGGAGTTACTAGGAGGGCTGCTGAAGGGGAGCGGAAGAGCTTGGGTCCATTGCACAGGGGACAGCGCCTGATGCTGAAGCAGACCCACGTCGGAGATTTGGATCGTGTGGGTTTTCCTGAAGTCATTTCCGTCTTGATCACGATGTTTGAGTGTGAGTTGGAGCTGGCGGTGTTTCAAAAGAGACGAAAGGTAGTCGGTTTCGTCGCTCGGCTTGGGTGCTTTCAGACGTTAGCTATGGCTGACGGCTGCTGGTTGCTCCAACTGACCAGGACCGAGAGAGGGAACATTCGGCACGTTTTTCAATCGAGGGAGGGGAGCTACTGTATCCTTGTCTTTGCTGAACTCTGCATAGGAGCGTTTCGATGAGGCGGGACGTTTGCTGATGGTTGTTGGAGGGAGCACCTTGACAGGGTTGACATCTGGTTGCAAACCCCCACGAAGGCTCTTCTGCTCAGGGGGTAAAAGCTGCTTCTAGAAGCTGATTACCCTGTCAGAGTTCCTCCCTCCCGATGGCGTCTGGTTTGGTCTGCTAAGCCCCCGGCTCGCTCTCAACCACGCATCGCCGACAGGGGCACAATTCGCTCCGGTGACCAACGGCAGTGGCATATCGTCGTCTTCCTCCTTAGCCACCGCCGATGGCCAGACAGAAGATTCTCTGGCCGCATCAGCCAGCATCCTCGCACGCTCAGGGTTCATCGTCTCCACGAAGGGCGTGGGTGGAACGGCCGGGGCGGGAGTCATTTCTGGGCGATACGAGTTGGAGTATAGCGCAAGGGATGGGAAAGAACTCGTGAATGAAGACACATGGAAGAGCAGGCGGGCCACGAACAACGAAAAGACTTGGAGGAGAAGAAAGCTGACTTGTGAAGACCTTTCGCAGGAGTTGGAAGGATGTAGGTGGAAGAAAGAGGAGGAAGAAAGTTCTCCACCCCGCCGTGTTGACTCGGAAAGGCTGAGTGGACGAACTGGCAACGGCTGTTTACAGCTGCCTAGAGCACCTTCTCTAACTGGCCCTAAGGTGCATGCAATTCTTGCCGCATCGTGGAAGCAGGTGTGGGCTCAGATGCCACCGCTTTCTTTGAGGCCTCGTGCGATACAATTAGGTCCTTCGGTTGGTTTGAGGAAATTGATGAATATTTAATATTCACTCGATATTCTCTCTTTGCTTCTGCCGAGCGCTGAGATCTTGTTATACCGACAATTAAGAGATTATTCAAGCCGAACGCTGGAGCGACGAAGAAGCCACCAAGCCTCAGGGGTAAAGAAAAGTCTTCAGCTCAGGTTCTCCAGCCGCCTCGTCGGGTCTCTACAACCAAATCAACACAGGATCTGACCACATGTTGTTCCACCAAAAACCTCGCCCTTGCATAGGGACTGCAAACGCTCGTTTACCGCAAAAATTTGTTCTTCAGTCTCTCTCTTGTCAATTGATCCCTCTCGAGGCCTTGGTAGTCTACCATAGTTGCAACGAATGCCTCAGTTCACCATGTGAGGAACGGCATGCCGGTTGCGAACTCTGGAGAAACATCCTGATGGGAAGCCTTTTAATCTCATCATTGATGATGATTCACTTTGTGACATGAAGAGACACCCACTTAGCTTTCGTGGCCGAGTTAACGATCAGTGAACGCCACGTCATGAAACCTTTGAGTCCGATACTCTCAACTAAACAGGATCAATTGAATCTAAATCATCAAACCACTCAAATACGTGGTGTCTCATAATCGTAGCTATAAATGTGACGTTCGCGAACCATCCGTCCCAATTCTACCGAACCTTATGTCCCATAACTCTTCTATCCGCCTCTACCATATCTAAACGGGTGTGAGAGAGAGAAAGTGGTCTACTCATCCTCCCCATCCACCTCGGCATCCTCGGCCGGCTGCTTCTGGGTGTAGCGCCGGGGAGGCGGTTCTCGCCCTCGGTGTAGGGGATGCCAGCCTCGTCGCGGGCCATGTCGTTGACCCACTTTTCGTTGCCGGGCAGACCGGGCTTGACGCCGTTCTCGGCGAACTTGGCTGCGAGGTAGAACCATCCCAGGGCGTTGCCGACGGTGCCGACCTCGTCGCTGACACCGGTGCGGGCCTCGTGGGCCATCTTGGCGTGGAGCTCCTCGTCGGTGAACAGGTTCATGAGGTGGCCGGCGACGGCCTTGTAGTCGCCGGGGGTAACAAGGAAGCCGTTGACGTTCTCCTTGACCTGGGTGGGGATGCCGCCCTCGTTGGAGCAGATGACGGGCACGCCGGCGTGGAGGGCCTCGGACACCTTGATCTCAAAGCCCTCGCGGGTGGAGAGCTGCAGGATGACGTGGGCGTTGGCAATGACCATGTTGAGGAGCTGGTCGTTGGGCTCGAGACGGATGACACTGCAGTCGGGAATGAGCTCGGGGTAGTGAGTCTCGAGCTGGTTCATGGTCTGGTCAAAGATGATGGTGGCATCGGGGTCGTCGATGGATCCGTTACCGCAGCTATTGAAAGTCAGCAAAATATCCAGAGGAGCGCAGGGTTGTACTTACACAACGAGCTGGGGAACATCAGTGATGCCGGCCTCGGTGCACTGGCGTCGGAACTCGGCGTACGAGTCGATGACGGTCGGGATACCCTTGGCGGGATCGAATCGAGCGACCTGGGCGATGTACTTGCCTAAGGTTTCTGTTAGCAACGGACAGATATACAGAGCTGAGACAAATTCGTACGGTTGGGCCAGAGCAGGGGGGTCCTATTAGAAGGTTAGCCGTGATCGATAATAGACTTGGACCATGGAACTGACATTCGCTGAGAGAAGCACTGCTGGTTGTAGATGTGGCCGTAGTAGCCGGTGTCCCACTTGTTCATGGGCTTGTTCAGGCCATCGAGCCAGTCAGTGGTGGCGGGAAGGTAGACGACCTTCTCACGGGGAACGTTGAGCGGCACAAACTTGGGGATGGGGTGGCTGATGAACATGTCGGCATGCTGGATGTTGCCCCAGAGGAAGCTCCAGATGTCGGCCTGGGGAGAGCCCTCAATGGCGACAAGGTCGCTTCGGATCTGAATGTGAGATCGGTAGAGGACAGGACGGTTGGGAGTAATCTTCTTGATCAAAGGAATGAGGCCGGGCATTTGGGGGTCATCGATCTAGTCTAAAGTTAGCCATGATCACCCACATGTGGCGGACAAGGGTGAAGGATATTTGCGGGGACGCTACCCCGGATTCTTGGTGGGGGGGTATCTGGGGTTGGAGTAACTCACGATGATGACATCAGCACCGCCCTCCTCTGGGGGACGCAGAGGACCGCCCTCAGACAGCCAGTATCGGTTGGCGTTCTCCTCAATCCAGCCGGTGATGGAGGCCTTTTCCTCGGTCGAGATGCGCTGGTCGGGGTGGCTGACGCCCTGGAGAATGTTGTGCACATTCTTGGTGATTCGGAAGACACCAGGTCGCGGCTTGGGGACTGCAGGCTGTTAGAAATGAGGATTCGTTGGGTTGGATTTCTTGCGATTACATACCGTACCAGACCAGGTCAACACCTAGCAGACGAGAGAGACGGACAAGAGCGTGGCGCATGAGAGCGACACCTCCGCCCTGGGGAGTGCTGCTGAAGAAGGCGACCTTGGTCTTCTTCGCCTTGAGCCTGTTGGCATAGACCTGCATGGTGTTCCATGTGGGAAGACCGCATGTGTTCTTGTGGTCCTGGACGGTGGTCAGGTGCACGCGGAAGCCAGCATCAGTCTGGACGATGCCCCTCCAGCCGACCTGCAGCAGAGGAACCAGGGAGGGACCGAAGTTGCTAGAGTCTGTTAGCAAGGAAACGAGATTGCCAAAACTGTGGGAACTTACAGGATACACTTGCGGACCATGGAATCGGCCTGCTCGTCCACACGCTTGACGTCCCAGAAGCTCTTTTCCTTGGATTCGCCATCTGGTCGCAGGACAACGGGAATGATGTCGAGCTCGAGCCAGAGGCGTGAGCAGAGGGTTGGGCTCATGTACTTGAGTGAGGTTGGGAGACCAGCACCAATGAACTTGACAAAGTTCTCATGCTCATAGGATTCGACTTCGTTGATGATATGGTCGGCAATGAGATCATTGCCCTCGCGCATGTCCTCCTCAAGGACGACGTGCTTGACGGAAAAGTCGAGGAGATAGGTAGTGTCGTGGATGGCTAGAGCAACAACGGCGGTATGGTCATCGGAGAAGACGCACGAAATACCGAGGTACAGGGTCTGAAGCTGTGTTAGTCCTTTGAAGCGAATGGACTGGCAGGCAGTGGGGACTTACAGTGAGAGCAGCACCAAGTTGACCTTCCTTCTCGACAATAAGGCTCATTTGCCTCTTGCGGTGGGAGGAGGCCCCCGTGGAGAACTTGCGGACTGGGTTGTGAGGCATGATTGCGGGATGTGTAACTTTGACTCGGCGGGGATGGTGTAGGGAGAAGGAGATGGGTGAGAGGAGACTGGAGAAGTCCTTGGGTATACTCAGGAAATCAACTTCAAAAGTGAAGGCGGACGAGGCCAAAGAAATAGTCTTCAGTCCCTGGTCAGACAACTCAGACAAGCAAAAGGCGGTGGTGAGAAGGAGGCCGGTATCGAAAGAGTTGTGGAGCTGGGAGAGACGTTTACTGATGCACCCCTGTGGCGATGGCTACACCAAGAGATTGGGGGTTGCGAGGGCCAGGTCAGGGGATGTGGTAATGAACAAGGCGTTGCCGGGAGAATCTGCAGATGGAAAAGGCACTGGACCCAAGATGGCGACCCTGGTCAGCCCGTCAGCGTGGGTCGCTGAGGAAGGGGGTGAGGGATAGTTGGGACGTGGTGGCGGTATGGTCCATAGGGCGGTAAAGGGTAGCAGTTGGGAAGGGCAAGGGGGAAACACTTACAGGACAGGGTAGCAGGGCAGGGTTACGACGAGGCTAGGACGAGTGGGAGGCGTGGGGTTTGAGACGAGGTGACGAGGTGAGCAGACGATGATGCCTCAAGGTGAGGAGACGGGTGGCGTGCCGGAGACGGGCGGTGGTGGTAAAAGACGGTCACGTTGAGCAGTGTTTGGACGACAAGCCCGTATTGCAAGGTATTAGTCGGGGGGCGTTGTTCGGGGGCCGAGAGTTTGGGTCCCCGGAGAGGGAGAGGCGGAAAGGCGGAGAGGCGGCAGGGTGTTCTGGCGACCACCTGATGATGCTGGGATGGTGTTTTGGCAGATATCGGTCGTTGTGGCAGTCAGTGCTTTTTTGTTTGTTTTCCGGGTCAATGGGGATTATCCGGACCAGGAAGGTAGACGTTGGGGGAGATGATAGATGACACGAGCAGAGCCGAGGGGTGATTTTGAAAGAGGAGGGAGAACGAGTCGAGAGAAGACGACGGATGGTCCAGCGAGATGGTGGTCTGATATTGATTGAATATGCACGGTGATATCACAAGGCGGAGCGAGAAGTGCAGAAGTCTTGGGGGGGCAGTCGATTATCGATCTCAGGCCTGGACCAAGGATGCGAATGTGCGTGTCAACGAGTTTTCCCGGCGTCACGGCTGTACCTGACAGTGACACGACAAAATCCCTGACTGCATATGCTGCCTTGCATCGAAAGCCGGAGGACTGAGAGAAGACGGCGGGAACAAAGCGTGACAGAACTTTGAGGCCCCGAAGAGTGGAGGGGAAGCGCACTTGGCTTCTGCGGCGTGCACCTCGGGTTGACAGCTGCCAGCCACAGCATCATCAGGTGGCAATCCAGCCGCTAGGCCCGAGTTGCCACAGGGCCGCGGGCTACTGTTCTGCGCCAGGAAGGTTTCCCTAAAACGCCAAATGACGCCTATTACTTTCCTCGTTCAATTCATAATTCTTGACACTGTCACTGACACTGTCGCTCACTAAGGTCCTACAGGGTGAGCAGCCCGTCCATTCACCACCACCCATCATGGTCCACAGCGCTGCCCCGCCCGCAGCCGTAGCGCACCCGAACCCCGCGCTGCAACTGCAACTGAGCCGCCCGGGGGCCCGGGGAGGTTGCACGGGGGCGTTCCACAGTGGGTTCCCACAGGGGGAGCTTTCATCCCACCTTCAGGCTTCACCGGGGGAGACCTGCGGACGGACGCTACCTTTGCCGCCCGGGGGTCGCTGCCGGCTGGGACCTCCACTGTCCGGTGTGAGGTGCGTTGGTCTTTCTCGCCTGCGTTGGGATGTATTACTGGACCGTTGGACGCAGGGCCGTGTAATTATAGGCCCATGCAAGATGCAGGTGGTTTTGTGTTTGTGTAGGGTGCAGGTGGGTGGGTGATGCGGTAAATGCAAATGTACGTCAGTTTCCTTAAGCCTGGCTGTCCGTCGTTGTATGGACAGCGCTGTAGAACAGCACTCCGTACTGCCCTCCCGTACCTTGCAAGTTGCCACGCTATCGCTATCCACAGCTCGTCTCCTCCAGCAAGGGATTCCAGTCCCAACTTCTCGATTCAGCCGCACCAGAATCTCGCCTCAGGGATCCCATGGACGGGGCAGAAAGAGACGACGGCTATGGCTCGTGGTCTGCGCAAGATGGGTCGCTTCCTCCGAACCGTCCAACTCATCTTTCAGCCTGGAGTGTGTTGCACATGGCATCGACCGAGAAACCAACCGTCCAACTCAAGGTAACAAGACACCTCACCTTGTCCTCGTTGCATTGCCTCCAGCAGAGCAAATCAGCCATCTTAAGGCCCCCTGGCAGGCACAGCGTTTCGTACGACCCAGTGGCTTTCGTCTCCCTGGTTGCTGGTCAGCTGCCCGCCAAACCGTGTCTCCGGACCATCCATCGTATGATGCATGGATGCAGCCTCCAGCGCATGCAAACTCACCGAGTCACCGCTGCTGGGTTGCTGGTTGCTGGGTGCTAGCTGCTGTCTGCCGAGCTGCCCGTCTTGCTCGCGCCGACAATGCAATGCAATGCCATGGTCTCAGTTTGCATTGCATTGCACCTTGACCTTTGACCGAGAGTTGAGGGAGGGGGATCGCCCGGCGGTGTGCCGCGCCCAATCATCCCACTGAGGTGTCAACCGTCCGTCCTCGTACCGTGACAAGACGGTCGGGTCGTTTGCTCGTTTGCCGTCCCCAAACCCCACGGATCAGGAAAGGCCACTTCGCTCATCAGACGTTGGAGTTTGATCAACATCGACGATGACAGCGGAGAACATCAAATCGCACTAGGGAGAGCATCCGCCGCCCGCGAAAGCTGAGGTGGAAACGGTGGAACCCACGATCGACGACCCCACGCCAATCCGTTGCCCACGCACGCCGTTAGCTGGGCGTCGCAGCCCTCCATTTCTGCGCATCATCATCTCCTTTTAATGGCAGCGCGCTGGGCACGTGCCGATAATCCGTTATCGATTCGCTCTGTCTCTGCACCCCATATCTTAGGCTCTTGGCATTGTTCCGAGGCCATTCGCACTCCCTTAGCGTTGTTCGGAAGCCATTCGCATTCGCAAATCCTCCTGGATTCCTGTCGCACGTGTCGGCCACGCGGCGGCACGATGAATTGGTGCAAGCGCACTAAGATGCATCGCGTCGCAAGCAGTTGGTAACCCAGGCATGGACGATAACTTGAACTCAATTCCGAACTTCCTCTCGTAGTTCCCTTTTTTCTCCCTGCGTCTTGATGCGGCGTTGACGACATTCTTTTTGCATCGTTTCCAGCTCGACTTTGACGATGGTTTTCTAAAGTGCGCATCTGTCGCCAGTTACCGCTTATTCATCTCCAGTTTGCAACTGTTAGTGGCAGTGTGCCCAGACCGTATCGCTCGGCTTGCGCGCGCGAGTGGGCTGGACGCGCGGCTGACCACGACAACCATTTCCAGGAAGAATCACAGCAAGAACAACGGACACCAATTTTCCAACCCTGAGGGGATTTTCTCTGATCTCAACTCTCTTGATCCATCGGCCTTAATTCTTGTTTTCATTCGTTTTTTTTGTTGGCGATAACCATGATTCCGTCAGCTCTGTTACTGGCCCTCAGCGTCGCTGTGAGTGGCGCCAGCGGCTTCCCAACTGATAAGCCCATCAAACCCAATCACGAGAGTGCCACGGAGAACGCAAACCGAATCTTCAACGCCATCCACTCGGCTGGCAGGCAATGGGGATCATCACTCTATCACAATGGCTTCAGCTTCTTCCCGGCCGTGATGCCCATGGGCACCTTGCTCTTTCACGGAGACTGGAACAACACCGTACCGGTGGGGCCCGAGTGGTTGGCCTTCGAGATCGAGCACGCTGAGGGCTTTGCACGTTCGCACAAGAAAGGACATAGGAGAACTCCCGGTGCTCCAGGAGATCGAAAGCCAGATGATCCGAGTCGTCCTCCGCCGCCACTAGATGGAGACTCAAACAGCCAGGAGCCCCTATCCAGAAGTGAAGAGACTGGTCAGGAGTTGCGGCGTCGTCACAATGGTCACGGCCCCGATGACCGCGGTGATGAACCCAAGAATGTCCGTGGCTATCTTCACACATACCAGGCCAAACGCGACTTGAACCTGCTCTACATCGATGGCATGAGTGCTGGAAAGACCACCATGGGCACACTCGACTCTCAAGACCTTCTCCTCCGCGAGAACACAACCAACCATGAGCAAAGGGGCTTCGACGAGATCCCCCGAGCCCTCGATCTCTGTGACTTGGCCAGTGAATGGGGTATGACGGCTTGGTACGCGCGGAGGCTGGCTTCGAGGTCATCTACTGCGACTTTACCAACGGCCTGAACGTCATCAGCATGACGCGGACTATGATGCCGGACGATAAGGTCGGCGATGACTCTTTGGATCAGTTTCAATGGGCTAGGGCCGTTGGTGAGCGTTACGACGGCCTCGGCGCCGATCGACTTCGAATCGACTTTTCGTCTATGGTATCGGGACTATTCTTCTCCATCAACATCACTAGCAGCGACATCGACCGACCCGATCTCGTCCGACTTGAATCAGCAGGCCTTCCTGCCTTGAAGGATATCAAGAAGTACCTCGCCGATATAGCAACCCAACCCGGAGGTTCACCGTCAACTGGCAAGGGGTCGTCGACCTCATTGTGGGACGATTCGCCAGGAGGATGGATTCGATGGCGTCTGACTCGCTTTCATGGCAACACTTTGTGGACGAGGTTGAGTCCATCACCGCGACCTGGTTTGACGCCGCGCCCTTGCCCGACGATATTTCCCTCACGACAGAAGACGAGGAGGTAAACAGGACTGCCGACGCCATCTTCCAATGCCGAAAACATTTCCTGCGACCGGCGACGATAAACTGGGAGAAGTGGAGCTTCGAAGACGAACTCATCTTCACGTCGATTGATGCCGTCATGGAGAATATCTGCAACACGCTCTTCTCCGTCCGAGATCTACTTTACGACGCATTTCCCCGCAAAGACACAGAGGACGACTCAGAGCTACAAAAGGCGGCCAAGACCGGCCGAACACTCGTACGGGGGCTGATGGAGGAACTCGCGTGGACGGTCTGGGCGCAGGCGCAACCGTGCCCGGCGGGCGAGGTGCTCTTCATCGCCATGTGGCCGTTTGGGGGCGCCAACGACCACTGGCACCCGGGATGCCGGTCAATAGATGGACTGATGCAGCCGGGAGAGGAGCCGTATTGGACGCCATACTGGAATATGGCCTCTGGGCCGCCTAAAGGAAAGCCAAGAGTTGGCGATAAGCCTTGAGTAATGTAAATAACGGGAGTAATGTACAATAACTAGATACCAAGAAATTCTTTCTGTTCCAATTCCAACAGTTCTATACTAAAGGGTGATGCACTAAGCTGCTGAAAGAGATTGGACAGTCGCAGGAGTGCATTTGATACCCCAAGTGCTCTTAACACTTTAATACTTCAATCTTTGTACATGTGGCGAGAAATCTGGAGCATTAGATGTGGTCCCCTCGTCTGGAGAGACCTAAGATTTATCGAAGTTGGTGTGTTATGAGTACAGACTGGAGCTGGTATGTCACATCTTGAAGCACAAATATGAATGTAAAATTCTTTTGTGGTTCTACATCTCTTTCAGTCACCTCCGATGCCCCCCTTTATCCTTAGGATGTTCTAGTCCGCAAACGTAGTGAGATTATCTCCTAGCATCTCAAGCTCTGGTCACTTTCATCTGCAGTGCGTTTGATGAGACGAGAAATGGTCTCCTGCCACCTGGCCCCCACATCGATCGCTGGTCTTGCGTTTTGCGGCGACGAGGCTCTCGTGGGTGAAATCAGAGCATTGATTTCCAAGTCGACGGTAACGTCGTCTCACATCGTTCGCAGTGCTTGAGAGTCGCATCCACATCTTAAGCGTGACCGAATCCAGAGCCCTCTGCTCCGCTCTGTGCGCCCTTTTGCGCTGTCCTCCCAACAACCTTCGCATTTTCCTCTGCACAGCCTCACAAGTTGAGCGAAACATTGCGTAGAAATTGGCCCTCCGCACCGCTCTCAAATCCTCATTTTCGGGTTGTCGTGAGTGCAGTTCCTTGCGGAACTAGAGCGTTTCATGCCAACAGCCCCCGAAAGTGATTGTACCTTGCGTGATTTTGCCTGAGAAGGATGTAAGATTATTTGAACGACTGCCTGGATTGCTGTGGTCGCAGCAGCCGCAATGAGCCTGCCCTTCCGATGAGGCTTCGTCGCGTTGACATTAGCCCTGGTCCTTAAGGAGACATGTCTCAGCCGCGTCCTACGGAGTCAGAGTCGACAAGTCTCGTTGTTTATTGACCAATGCGAATGCATATGCGGATGACAAAGGGAGTCAGACTTAATAAGTCTCTTTGTTTGTTGACCAATACGAGTGCGAGTGCGAATGTGGATGCGTGCGTGTAATTGGGATGATCCACGTTGGTTTCGTTGGGATCCTCAGTATTACGAGGGCTATGTCCCCAGTATCAGCTTCTATAACAAGATCATTCCGGGTCAGCGTGCCGTGAAGTTCAGCCCGACAAACGAGTATCATTCTCTACCGTATGGCTCGAGGATGACTCATGGTTCTCTATGATACAAAGGTTGGCAGGCCAGCTATCAGTCCATTAATCGTATTTCTCAGCGAGTGTTACTAGCAACATGGGCTGATGCAGGAAGAAAGAAGTGTCGAAAGAAGACCAAGGGGAAAACAAACAGGGCCTCACTTTTAGGCTAATTTCAATTTACCTGAAACAAAGTTTTCTTGTTGAAAACGGTGTTTCTCCGATGCTTTGATAGCAATTTGCATCCAGACGTGGAGTATTCCAGGCGCAAATCAGATGGGGTGATGCATCTGGCTATACATGAGACGTCACTCAATTGAGGCATACGCCCGCATGTTACTATTTCCCTCTGGGTCCGTACAAGGCTCATCTGCTCTGCATGTATGATGGCCACTCAGAGAATCAACAGCTTCAGCATCTTCAAGCCGTAATGGGCCCGATACGTGAATCATTCTCCTTCAACAACGATGCTCATACCTTCACTGGTTTCGTACGGTTGCCGCCCGTTTCTGGAAACCCGTTGTCTGACAAAACTTCCGTGACAAAAGATCGGGGTACATATTGGTCCTGGGTTACGTACAGGTGCTTTTGTAGGCAAAATCTGATAGCTGGTGAATTCAGAATGACCAGCCAGGCTGAATGTCTGAGGTTGTAAAAGCCTCGAATTTGTTGCGTGAGCGGTAGTACCAGGTTGGCACTATGCGTGGCTGGGAAAATCGTCAGGCTGTAGGATACCACGAAGGACTTGGCTGAGGCGCTCTTCGAAAGACCTCCCACGCTAGGGCCATTCGCCGACAAGAAGCACTGTATTGTAATTATCGACCAGCACTAATAGAATGCGAGGTCTAGCATGGTCAGTTCCCCGGCCGTCTTTGCCATCTTCTCTTTAAACAGAGATGACCATACTACCGAGGTGTACCAATCCGCATGCAGAACGGTGTGAGAAAAGCGGCAGGCTTGGACACTACCTGACATAAAATAGGAAACACAGCTCAAGTTATTTAAGTCTCCCTGAGAGCTCGTATGCAGCCAAATACCCTGGAGCACCTAAATGAATGCGCTGCTGACCGTTCCCAGTTCAAGGATGAAGTCAGAAGTTTTGGCCGCCAACTTGGTACCCATGAAGATCTTGTTATGAGGTTGCTATTCCCGGGGCCATCGGCATCAGGATCTTTGGTGAGGCTACCCCTGAAAGAGTCAAGATTGTCAGGACCACATCTTCGTTTCCATGGTTGGAGAAGCTGTTCTCTATAATAAAGATACACGGATAGACACCCTTGCCAGGCTCATATTTCTCACTGATTTGAAACCAGATCTCTCAAGCATATGCTGCCCTTGACACGAACAGACGTACGTACTTTGTCTCGTCTTTGGGCGTGGGTTAGAAGTCCTGTTCAAGCAGTCTTACAGGTTTACGACATAACAGAGAAACATCTAGGTAAGACAAACTCTCAATTCCCCCTTTAATTCGCTACATTATGGTTAAGAAATAATGCCTGGTTATAATAGGCATTATTGAGCTAGAGTGATTATTGGTTATAAGGAAAAGGAAGAGGACGAGTTTTGGGCATATAAGAAAATGTGCCGAAGCCGAAGGTAATAGTGAATTGGGAACTGGAAATCGAGAGACTGTTCTAGGTACCAGAGGACAGCATTCAGTGACGAGGAGGTCTATAAATAAAAACATAGGCAAATACTCCAAAATGGTGTTTTCCTTCTCCTGCCCATGAAGGATCAATACGCTACCCAGGTGTGTACATGCTTTGCTACCAATACTATACTAAAATGAAGGTACCTTCATTATCTACGAGGCAGAGGTATGAATCACGAGGCAGCAGGCATTTTTGTCCTCCTGCTAGGTAGGTCTTGGAAAACTGCACAATGATTGTCCTTAAAAATCACGATTGCATCTGTTTCGAAAGGGGATGTCATCCGGGTGGAAGGCTGTTGTTAGTCATTCTCCACCGGCGTTTCGGACGCTCGGTTTCTTCGGCGCTCCCGCATGAGAATTCTCCACACGATGAGGAATTCCCGTTCCCATGGCCCTCGACCGGAATCAAGCATTTTCGGCAGTTTTCGCTTATGAATTGATGCAGAGTGATTCGCTGCCTGCGCTTCAATTCGCCATTTCGCCCCTTGCCCTGTTTGTCTGTTGTCCATGTGGACGGGAAGAAAAAACGTCCCCGCGCTGTCCCAAGTTCCGAATAATCCTCTGTCCCGGCTTGATCCGAGCCTCGATGTGGCAGCGTCAGGCCACTGTGTGTCAAGGAAACCCTAGACGGTGGTCCGTGGCTGACTGCAAATAGCCCGCGCTGCTGGCATTTCCGCTTCTCCGCATCGCTGCTTGTGTTCCTCTGTTTAATTGCCTGTTTGGGCGAATGGTTCGCGGAACCCCTGAAAATGAGTTTTCGCAACGTCCAAGTCTGTACCGTCCAACTCCAACGGCTTTCAACGACGAGCGACGAACGAGGCGGGGCAATTGACACTTCAAGCATCACCTGGAACTAACAGTCAACCGCATTGCGCCTTACTCGCTCGCTACAATTGATTGACAAAGCACTGCAATACGATGAGTCGCCGCTGACCAAGGCCGGGGCCCATATTCACCTCTCCCGCGGAGATGCGTCGCCCAAACGTCAGACCATGCCCTTGAGTCTTGCACAACGACCCGTTCCAGGAGAGATCCGGCCGCGATGCTTGGGGCCACGAACTAGGGCGTCGCCGCCGAGGTGTAATGGCATGATGCTGGTCGCCGCAGAGTTGGTAGTGCGTAATGGCCTTTCGCTGTGCCTTGAGTGGTTTCTCAGACGACGTATATAAAGACCTGGGCTGCACGCTGTCCAAGAGACGAGAAGAGCTCGATATCACCACACAACAGACTCAGTCTACATCACAGATCCATCAACATGTCTCTAACACAAGCCCAAATCGCCATTGTCAAGGCCACCGTGCCCATCCTCAAGGAGCACGGCAAGACCATCACGTCGACCTTCTACGCCAACATGATCCACGCCCACCCGGAGCTCAAGAACTACTTCTCGCTGCGCGCCCAGCACACGGGCGAGCAGCCTGCGGCCCTAGCCCGGTCCGTCCTGGCGTACGCACAGCACATCGACGACCTGCCGCGGCTGCAGCACGCCGTGGAGCGCATCGCCCAGAAGCACGTCTCGCTCTTCATCAAGCCCGAGCAGTACGACATCGTCGGCAAGTACCTGGTCGGCGCGTTCGGCGAAGTCCTCGGCCCCGCTTTGACCCCGGACATCAAGGATGCCTGGATCGCCGCCTACGGCCAGCTAGCCGGCATCTTCATCAACCGCGAGAAGGACCTCTACAAGGCCGCCGGCGACTGGCAGAGCTGGCGCAAGTTCAAGATCACCAAGAAGGAGGCCGAGAACGAGCGCGTCACCAGCTACTACCTCGAGCCCGTTGACGGACAGGCGCTGCCCAAGTTCCTCCCCGGCCAGTACATCAGCGTCCAGGTCCCCATCCCGGAGCTGGACGGCCTCCTCCAGAGCCGCCAGTTCAGCCTCAGCGAGGCGCCCCAGGACGGTGCCAACCACTACCGCATCAGCATCAAGCTCGAGGACACCATCGAGAACGCGTCCGCCGAGGACATCGGCCTGGGCAAGGTGCCCGGACTCATCTCGAACCTGCTGTACCAGCGGTTCAACGCCGGCGACATCGTCGAGGTCAGCCCGCCGGCCGGCGAGTTCTTCGTCGACCCGGCCAACACCGACGCCGCCGCCAAGCCGCTGGTGCTGCTCTCGGCCGGAGTCGGCGCCACGCCGCTCGTCTCCATCCAGGACGCCGTGCTCAACTCGGCCACGGGTACGCGGCCCATCACGTGGATCCACGGCGCACAGCACTCGGGCTCGTCGTGCTTCGCGCCGCACGTGCGCGAGACGACCGCCCAGCACAGCAACGTGCAGGCCAAGATCTTCCTGGAGCAGCTGCGCGACGGCGACGTCGCCGGCAAAGACTACGACTTCACCGGCCGTATCAACCTGGAGAAGCTGGAGCAGGAGAACCTGCTGCACCTGGGCGACGCCTCGGCCGAGTACTACGTCTGCGGGCCCGAGGACTGGATGGTCGACGTGCGGGCCTGGCTCGAGGGCCGCGGCGTGCCCTGGGATCGCCAGCACCTGGAGCTGTTCAAGACGGGCGATGTCTGAGATGGGAATGAGGGTCTAAGGCGGAAGACGAGCAAATTTCGCTTGTGTAAATAACTATATCCTGTGGTCCGTTGACGGTCGTTTTGCATTTGGGGGCGTTTGGCTTCACTACAATTCCTGCTGGAGGTCGTTGTATGAACGCATGCGAGCTTAGAATCAAGCGCACTATCTTAGATACCACCTTGCTGCAACAGAGAGTTCTTCAATAAGCCAAATCGTATACATTTCAAGAATGGGCTGGCGTTATTCGCTAATGAATCAACTAATATAGAGGCCATGTGCAATGTTGGACAGGACTGAATCAGAATATACTCCAATCGACTGACAAGTTGCGAAGATCCAGAACTAAGATAGGCGCCACATCAATGTCTCGCCGCCTTCTCGCTTACTCCCCGCCACGTTGGTACTGGCTGCAAGCTATGGCATCAGGACGTGGCCACATGACTTCGATAGCTGAGAGATCGTTCGCTCTCATGGCCAGGAGACTCGCGACTGGCATTCTCGTAGTATAGCATCGCTGACTATAAGCGCCAGACCTCCTTCTATTAGATGGAAGTTGCCATAGACTATGTCGAGAAAGTGCCGTGCTTGATCACGTGAGAGCGTTGAGATTGCGTGTGCCAGTTAAGACATGCATGCTAGATAACGGGACAGCGTCAAGTCAACATCCGGGCCATGTATTTTCGTCACAGGACAACGCCCATATGCCGGCAGAACTTGGACAATTACGCACCTATCACTACGTCACTCTCTTACCGACCCTAAATCAACAATACTTGCGATGACGACGACTGTGTAGTTAACTTTCTAGCAAAATACCCGAGGTTGTAACCAATCAATAGCCAATGCCCAAGACTTGATCGCTATGTATGCCTTTCCCCGACACGTGCAGGGGATACCCAATTCCCCAAACTACGGTGAGGACAGTGGATGGGTAACCATGTGCTCGAGCCATGTCTCGGCTTTCACGGTATATTTTACTTCGTGGGTTCTGGTTTATACACGGCGCGCTCAAAGGTGGTCCCTAGGGTGGTACAGCATGTCTTCTCAACTCTGTCTTCTCGCACACGGCGCAAAGCCGGGTAACTCTAGGAAATGGCCAAGCGCCACCGCTTTTTGTGATGTCTCTAGGTCATATGGGGGAAGGGACATGACAGGTCTCGTCCTCTGAAGTGTCTAGTCATAAGCCCCGCCTGAAGGCTCTAGAAACACCTTCATCGATGATAACAAAAAAAAGACATAGGAGTTCGAGACTGAGAGAAAGCGATCTCTAGGAAAAGCCTCGGCTTAAACACATAACTCCATCGACGCCGATCCATTGGACTGGGTCCTCGCCCTCCTAATTCCTACGTAGGTCTCACCGTCTGGATACCGACAGTATCGGAACAGCCTCGTTGCAAGGATACGTGCAGCACGAGGACCACTTAGGCGAGGCCTTGCAGGACGACGCTCGCACCATGGAAGAGGACAGCCTATGATTGATGTCTTGCACAATGCAAGATCCCCCCCGCCGCATGATGGACTGCAGAATCGAGACATGCCTTGCCCAGGGCCCTCCCCCCTTCGATATAGGACCATGCCCTTCGCCTACGGTACCCAACCCAGGCTTTTGTCTCAAGCAGATCCATCCAAACCGCGAGCCGTCAGGAATAGCAACTCCTTCAGCCACGCGCAGAGAGGCGAGAAACCTGTCTGTGCCCGTTCGGCGTCGTTCTTTCTTAAACCTTCTCTCATGTCTCCCCTCCCTTGGCTCCCCCCGAATCGATGGCTATGACCATGGCCGAGCCGGTGATTCGGAGCGCCTGCGATCGCTGTCACGCACAGAAACTCTCCTGCAAGCGCGACAACAAGGACGAGCCGTGTGAACGCTGTGCGCGGCTCCAGACGGAGTGCAAGTCGAGTCCCTCTCTTCGATACCGGAAGCAACAGCAGCAAGATCAACCGCTTCCCCAGCATCATCACCATCCGCAGCAGCAGCAACAGCTTCCCGTCTCCGAGTCATCGCCGACTGACTACCGCTCCCCGAAGCGACGGCGGACGGACAGTGATCCCAGCCTTGTCACACCCGACGCGGGTAGGTGCCCCCTTGAAGCTGAGCCCGACCGAGCCCATGTCTCGAGTGTGTTGACCACCGACTCACCGTGTTGCCGAAGCACTGCCAATAGTGCCCCGTATCGGCGGCCTGACGCCTAAGAGTCATCTCGCCGTCACACCCGATCCCGTGTTGGAAATCGGCGACTTCAACTTCACCTTTGACCAGCTGGGCCTGTTCGCCGCGGGCCAGACCGAGTATTTATCTCATCCAGGGCTCCCAGGCGGCGGCCATCCACTCAATCATCATAGTCATCTTCCTCAACATCATCACCATCATCAGCCTCCTCTTCCTCTTCATCACCCTCTTCCCCCTCCCCCTCCTCCTCCTCTGCCTCCTCCTCCGCCGCCAGATTCCGGAGTCTTCGCCGACTCCTGGAACCCGCCCGCCGCCGACGCATATCCACCAGTGGCACTAGACTCCCATCTGCCACCAACAGACGGTCCCGCTCCAGTGGCGCCTCAGGGGCCGCCAATAAGGAGAATAATAAGCTGTGTACCTGCGCACAGCAGCCTTGACAAGCGCCCGCGCCCTCGGCCGAAACAGCGTCCGAGGCAGATCCAGCTGGCCGACCCCGGAAGTCCAGACACTGCACCGCTACATCTCATCCGGGAGGCGCCCTCGATCCCCTGGATGGCGCACTTGTCCGACCTCAACGCCCGCCTACTGGACCTCTCGTCCGCCCTACCAGCGCTACAGGACACGGCGCGCAACGGTCCGTCGCTCGGCCGGCCCACCGACGAGAGGTTCAAGAGCAGCGGTTTCCCCATAGACGAGATGTTCAAGCTGACGCGCCGTGTGGCCGACATCCTGGAGCAGCCGCCCTCTGAAGAGTCCGCGGCCATGGACAGCTCGGACCTGGGCAACTCCATGTTCATCCTGTCGACTTACATGCGGCTCTTGGACATGTACCAGAAGGTCTTCGGCCTGATCCAGTCGGAGCTGTCCCAGACCTACTCTAGCGCCCAATTCCGCTTCTGGAAGTTGCCCGACGTGACGGTCGGGTCCTTCGCCGTCGAGTCGTCTCCGTTCCTACAGATGTCGCTGACCATCCAAGTCGCCGAGGAATTCCTCTCGCGCCTGCGCAGCTCGACCGCGCGGTGGTCTGGAGCCGGGGCCGCAAGCGCGTCCATGTTTGCCGGGGTCGTCGACATTTCCTTCCAAGCCTTCAGGGACCGCGAGGCCGCGCTGGCGAAGCACCTGGTGGAATTGCACTGCGATATCGAGGTCTTGCTGGACTCGTAGTCTAATGCAGGGACTAGCAAACGTGGCTGGCTGCAGAGGCAATAGTACGGTCAATGGTTTTGTGCCAAGGCCCCTGATCTCAGGGCTCGTGGCGGATCTCTAGCTAGCGTTGATAACGGCGTGTTCTACCCCAGCACCATTTTGAGTCCACAAGTTGAGATCCAAGACCTGTCTTAGATGTTAACGGCTTTTGATTAGTCTGAATTAAACCTCTCTGTTTGCAAACAAAACAAAAAAGATGGAAGCCGCTGACTTCCTGTGTTTACCTCCGCCTCTGGCTCTCCAAACATATTCGGATGAAAGGCTCCTCGAAACCTCTTAATTACGGTGGCGTCATACGACTTGGAGGAGAAAAGAGGGTCGAAATCTAGACTTAGTTCCACGACTGCCCACGACAGGGTTGACAGGGTCAATACGCCGACTAGCGAGTCGCGTCTACCGACAAGATGGTCGCGCTAATCCACAAGAGACGGCAAAGCAGCCGTCTTCAGCAACTAGAGGCAATAGACAGATGGACGCTGTCCGTTCTTGTGTGAGTGGTGCCGCAAGTTCCGGGTTTTCAGGGGGGACTTCCGAGTGCGAGTCGACCAATCCAGACAGACATTGCGTTAGCCTGGTCCGGCCAACACCAGAAAGCTTCTCGTTTGTTCGGATTCGTTCAGCGACCTGGAGGAACTCGCGAGGCTCCGCTGTTGGTTATGGAGATTATGTCCAGCTGCCAAGTAAAGATATCTAATTTAATCTGAGGTCGAGAACATCTGATGCAGGGGCTGCTGAATAGAGGGCTCAAGACACACTAACGCGCAGAACATGTATATATGACAATGAGAATAGAGAAATCCCCCCCCCCGGCCGTAGCCAGGAAATATTGCTGTATTGCACGAAGCCATCCCGTACCGCAGGAGCATCATGAGATTCCCATTCCTCACCGCGGCCCTGGCGGTTCTCTCCACCACCTCGGTGCTGGCAGCAGACCCTGAAAGGACCTACTTCTTTACATTGTGCGTAGCCCAACACCACTCCCACTGGCGTCTTCGCTGCTAATATTCAAGCAGTGGTGATTCCTACTCCAAGACGCTGTGGGATCCTGCAGGCGCGCCGCCATCAGATGACAACCCCATTGGAAACCCAGCCCTTCCGGGACGCACCTCCGCCGGCGGCATGAACTGGGTCGGCTTCATGGTGACGAGGTTCAACGCCTCGTCCGTGTACCTGTACGACTTTGCCCGCGGCGGTGGGGTTGTCGACACCACCCTGCTACCGGCCATAACGTATCCTGCGGAGATGCTCGATCTCGTGCAGCAGGTCCAGCTGTTCAACGATACGCTTTCCGCAGCGCCGAGTTATGCTCCGTGGACAGCACAGAGCTCCATCGCGGCGATATGGATGGGGGGCAACGACATCAAGGCGACCTTCACTACCACCAACCTGCCGCAGAGGCATGCGAAGATCGTGAAGCGGTACATGGAGCAGGTCGAGAAGCTGTACGTTCTGGGTGTTCGGAACTTCATCTTCCTGACAACTGCACGTGAGTCTCGTCATTCATCACTGAGGTGAAAATGCGTGCTGATGAATGAGTTAGCAACCTACTTGACACCGGTTCAGCAAAAGCTGAGCACCACCAAGTACAACAGACTCAACTTCGCCGTCGACCAATTCAACTCGGTCCTTCTCGACAGCGTTGCAACGTTCAAAGCGGCCAAGTCGGACGTCAATGTCAAAACCATCGACACGTTGGCCCCCTTCGCGTCGGCGTTCCAAAATCCAACGTACTTTGGTGCGCCAGACGAAGTATGCTGGAACCGCGATGGCACTACTTGTGTAAGTTTTCTCATCGTCTAGACACTGCGCCTCTCGTAAGAAGCTGCTGAAACTAACCTGTCGGCAGCTGTGGTATGATAACTACCACCCGGCCTACTTCATCGAACAGCTCGTTGCAGTCGATGTGGCGAAGGCCTGGGGCTCGGGCGTCTTCGAATGCACGTGGGATATCTGTACAAACACGGCGGCTCCTACTCCCATACCCACGAGGACGCCCTCGACCACAACAACGACGTCGACGACAACGACTTCGACGACAACGACGTCGACGACAACGACTTCGAGCAGCACTACCACAAGCCCCAATCCCAGCTCCGATAGTAGCACGGCCGAGAGCACCACCAGCACGGCAGATGGTATCACTACAACAAGCCCAAGCACCAGCCTCGAAAGCACCACAACCTCGAGCGTCACTAGCACAACTTTAAGCACCAGCACGCTCAAGAGCACTACGAGCACAACACCAAGTCCTACCAGCACAACATTGAGCACCAGCACCAAGCCAACTACTACCACCGAGCCAACCACCACCACTACTACCAAGCCGACTACCACCACTTCTTCCACAACGACGAAGCCAACTACAACTACTACCACCAAGTCAACCACCATCACTACTACCAAGCCGACTACCACCACTTCGTCCACAACAACGAAGCCAACTACAACAACTACCACCAAGCCGACTACCAGTACTTCTATCAAGCCAACTACTACAACCACAACAAAGCCAACGACTACCACGAAGCCAACGACTACCACGAAGCCAACGACTACCACGAAACCAACAACTACCACAAAGCCAACAACTACCACAAAACCAACCACCACCACTAAACCCACAAGCAGTACCAAGATAACCACCACTGCGAAGTCAACAAGCCCAACTACGACCAAGAAGAGCACAACCACGTCACAGAAGCTCACGACTACTTCGAAAAAGCCCACGACAACGTCGAAAAAGCCCACAAGTACAAGTAAGAAGGCGACAACCACAACCAAGAAAGCCACGACCACAACCAAGGCCACGACCACAACCAAGAAGGCCACGACCACAAGCAAAAAACCAACAACCACATCAAAAAAGGTCACAAGCACCAGCAAGAAGGCCGCGACCACGACGAAGAAATGAAGCCAAAACCAAAGCATATAATACCCATACCCAACCCCATTCCCTAGTGCCTACTCATTCCTAATACATATTCCCAATACCTATTCCTAATACACGTTCCTAATACATATTCCTGATACATATTCCTAATGCCTAACTCGTATCCCTAATACCTCGCACCCAAACCGAGAGCCACCAGTGCGGCGGAGGTTCAGAAATATAAGCAGGGGTGGCTCTCGGCATAGACGCAAACCCCGACTCCCCGAGGTGCCGGACGTGTGGTGTTGAAACGCAACCTCATCAGTCATGGTCGCTCACACGCACCGGTAGATGGATTTTAGGTTGACCCAGGACCTCCCTGAGCCTGGTCACGTCTACAAGGTCGTCACTCCTCCGGTGGAGTGATCCATTCGGTCGGAACGCGGTCGATGATCGAGTCAGCGCTTGGCCGGGGACTAGCCCATCCGTCATCTCCGAGGTTGCACACACTTCCCATCCATCCATAGGCCACAACCGCACATAGTACGCACATAGACGCTGTATATTGAACTCAAATTCACGAAGCGGATACTCTTTGATGTTACACAGAGCACAGAGCAGCGCCCGAAACTTGCAAGCGACGGTCGTATGTTTTGCGATTCCCGCAAGTACCTGCTAACGCCGACTGAGTTTTGCCACTTTGCCAGGGCCAGGTTCCTCCCTGGCAAACGAGATCCCCTTGGATGGCGGTGGTACTGGTAGCTACGGGTACGCTTTAGCAAACCAGGCAGGCTGACAAGGCAAGAGGAGATGCGTAGCAAGTATCCTTACGAGGCTCGCCCCCTGGGAAAGCTAAACCCAGCCGCTTAGTAGGCTACCATCATCTATGCAGTAGTAGCGATATCTCGCCATTTCCCAGCTGGACGGTTCGGCGATCCTGGGATGGGGGTAGCGTCAGTGCAGGGGGGTTCGCCGATGTTGGAAGCTCAAACTCAGCCTCGACGAGAAAACCACCCTCCCCTCACTCAGCCTCTTAAGATCAACGTATCGAAGTATCTCTGACTCGGGCGTTGATTCGTGAAAAAAGGCCCTTCGGGTTGATGCCTATGCGGATCCCTCGTCATTGGGCACCTCGCACTTCCGCGATTCAAGTCAAGTCTGGCTTCCTTCAGACCCGTGTGAAACGCGCCCCTATTCGACAGCAGAAATAGCCGTTGCAAATCTGACGCGTCACTCGAGCGGGCGACGACTTCGTTGGTTCGTTTGTCCACGTAGTACTGCGTAGGTCGCCTAGGGGCTTGCTCGCGACATGTTTTACCGAGCGGCGAGAGGAGACAAGGACGGTTCCCGGGGCTCTGGCGAGCGGTGATCATCATCAGGGCCCATGGCCCATGGATGCCGGACGGTGGACACGAAGGATGCGGCGGGATCGACGACATCTCGAACGCTCCAGCCGTGCAAAGCGATTCCAAAAGGACTCCAACTGTGCAAACCTGCCCGGGTTATTTGCCCGAGACTTAACCCAACGGCCAAATCGGGGGCTCATCTGGTCTAGAACTCCCCAGACCACCGTCGTCGCCGAGGGCCGCGAGCTGGCGAACATCTCGTCTCCCGTTGCTGCGGTGCGACTAGCGAATAGGTAGCGATTGTGCCACACCCCCAGGCGGACGCTTGCTTCTCGCTCTCCCGACGCAGCAATCGAACCACCGCGGGCGCCAGAGATTCCCTCTTGGGTATCAAGGTTTTCTTACGGGGGAACTTGTTGCTCTTCCTGCTGTTCTCCCCACGCTTTGTCCCTCGTGTCGCAGGGCTGTCCTCTTTTGGCCGACTGTCGAGAAGTTGAGCCCGTTGCCCTATGCGGGATGAAAGCGAAACCGAAGCGAGTGGGTGGTGACGCTGGACGCTAGGTGCCGCACTTCTGTGGCCGACGGCGCAAAGCCAGGGCTGAAGTTGGAGTTGCAATTGGATCACATCGCGGCGGCGTGGCCATGTAGTCTGTACAACAAGGGGAAAAACCTGTATGTACAACACGGCACTGCAGGCGATGCAAACAGCCGGTATCAAGCGAGCGAGAGAACAAGGCCACCACCGTCCACGGCAATCCCGCCTCCATGCCTCTCCTAATCTCCTAATATCCTCGCCAAGCCGGGGGTCGTCCGTCAGGCGGGCCTATGGAGAGCAAAGATCGTGAACCCGAGCTGGCGGATCTCAGGGCATCTTGGCCGAGCGGAAATCCGAACGCCTGCCCTGCGCTTTTTTTAAGCCCGCGCTTAGAGCGGCTCTCGACGAGATGGGGTGCGCTGTACTGTGTCCAGGAACACGAGGAAGAGAGTAGAGAAAACTCTGAAGTCTGGGGTATGTCGGAGGGCGGCATACGGCCTCCGAACCCTGCGTGAATTGCCCGCCTGCAGTCCTGCACCTGCGCATAGTTGCATCCTCCAAGTGCTGTTCTGTACCAACTAGACTGGCTGTCAAAGAGCGGTCTGCATCAACTAGCTTAGTGCCCGTCTGCTGTCAAACTTTTGCCAAGAAATCGATAGGAATAGAGATGTTGGAGGCCTACCGAGCACTCACTATCTTGCCACTTGGGGGTAGATTCCTTCTACTCCAATGGAGGAGTTCTCTTACTCCAAAAGGGAGATCCCGCCTCCTCCAAACACTACAGGGTAGTACAACGACAATGGCGTCCTCATGAAACCAGACCCCGGCTCTCGTCAACATCGCCGCCTACGCCAACCTTCCATTCATCTTCTCTCACTTGTTGTCTCGTTTTCTCTTGGATCCATCCGCCCCAGCCCGCCGCGTCGGAAACTTAGTCGACGGCTGGCTGGGGCCCTAGGGCCGACCCGTATGTCCTTGTCCCCGGTCGTGGCGGCTTCAAGTCGAGGCTAGCATTTGTGTTGATCTCCCATGGCGGAGCAGGATCGGGATGGCCTCCTCGTGGTATTTTCTTCCCTCTTCGAAGCGGTGTCCAAAAAGCAATGTTTCTAATGAGTGAGCTCCCGCGACCCCCTGGTCCGTGGGGACGGTGGAGTTGTGCACAGCCAACTGGGACTCCGTCGCTTGCAAGCGGTTCCGCTACGTATCTAATAAGAGAAAGCCGACGATTCAGCTCAGAGTTGAAGCTGACAGACAGTGCTGAGCGGCTTGTTCGAAGGGTGATCAATATTTCCGAGCCAAGGCCGCTGAAACCGAAGCTTGCGGCGCACGCAGTACAAGTGGTATGCGACTATGCATGCTCTTTGCCAGCCTCACAGTAAGGATGCAAAGCCACCGCAAGCCCCTAAGCCCTGCCGACCGCGACGACTTCGCCATGCCGCCATGCTCTCCACAGGGCGCGCTCTGCACAATCCAATCAATTGGAAGCTTGGGGACCCAGACCTCTCTCTGCCTGAAGCCCTTCTCTCAAGGTAAGGCGTAGGTTTGGATAAGGGCAGGGCCGGAGCAATGCACAATGCCGATCCCTAGAGTCATCAGACTCTGCGGGAAGCGACCGTTTTGGGTCCGTCGTCAAGGGACGGACCACCTGTCTGGGAAGAACGGCCCCCCCGTTTCTGATAGGTGATAGACAGTTAGACACGGCAGGGCTTTTTCGCGACAGGGCAAGGGCTGAAAACCACGTTTGCAAAGGGTCCTAAGGCAATGGAAGGGATCCAAGAGCAAATCGGCCAGGGCCATGATGCCAGAAGCAGAACATCCCGAGGCCCGAGCCCTCGTCCTGGGAACGCCAGGACACGAAACTGGGACGCCGGTGATTGGCTGCGATGGCGCCAAGAGCGGGGTGGTGCCGGCCTGGGATAGGAGGTGACCCTTGAGGGCCTTTGGTGGCACTTGATAAACCCTTGGAGTCGATGACTGTGACACTCCGAAGGTGGGCAAGCAAGGTATCAAGGTGTCTGTCAAGGTGTCAAGGTGTCAAGGTGTCCAAGTGGGCAACCAAAGGTAGACAAGGTCCACCAGGCGGGCACGGGTCCGGGCTCGTCGGGGCCATCGCTAGTTAGCACCGATAAGACGTAATGACAAGGTCTCGAGTTGCTACACCGGCACCAACACCATAATTAGAGGTGTTTGATGAAGGAGTACTTCAAACCGCCTTGACAGCGTCTGCGGACCAGTGCCAGAAGGGAGGTGTCGAATAAAGCGCCACAGACACAATGCCAAGTCAGTATCTGGTCAGAACCACTTCCCTTTCCCTCCCTGGCCTCAACACTAGGCGTCTAGGACTCAGCCGGCGCCGATGGCTCCTCGCGGGGAGCCTGGAGGAAGATGCCGTACCGGGACTACTGTGTAGTCTAAGTAACGTTGGAGAAGGCGGAAAATGGCAGCTGGCAATTGGGCTTCCAATCTCGTTCCAGAGTGCCCGCCCTCCAATCGGCCGGGCGAAGCTGGTAGGCTCTATGACATCCCACAACCCGCCCCAAGACACCAAGAGCAAAGAGGGTAACTGTCCCCTAGTTAGTTGGTCCCCAGTTAGTCCCCAGTTGGACTTGGTCCCCTTCCACGTCAATTTGCCTCTGAGCCAGTGGCCTTCGGGGTTTGCAGGGCTGATTGGGTAGCGGTGTGGTAGGGGTGCGATGGCGGCGGCGCAAAGCGAGTGTGGGGATGGGGTGGAGGCGGAAATTATTCCAGAACACGCCCTCGGCGGCGGGTCAAGCCTCTAGCTTCTTTCTAGCCTCTGCTTCGGTGCTTCCTCTCGCTGGGGCCCTGGGACTCTGGTGAATGATGGATTCTGATGCTCCCTGGGGCTGTCCGGTGGCGGCGGACGGGGGCCGGGGATGAAATCAACGATGTCGTAGTGGTTTACGTACCTTAGTTTGGTAGGTTGACGGTTGACAGTTGACAGTTGACTGGTGGACTAGACTAATGGGCCAGTGGATGAATATCGCAGCAACGGGAGGACCCGGCAAACGTAAATATGTGAAATGGCTGCACTGAAAAGATGGATGTATGTCGGGGCCACTCATTGGTGGAACAGCGCATCCTGGCCCAGCAAAGACCCGCAGAGGACCCGGGTCAAAGTCGTTGGCCTTGTCGATGCATCTTCACCGGTTCCTGCATTGGGAAAGCGACGTGGCTGTAACGGCTGAAATCGAAAATGGGGACACTCTTTCTCTCTCCAGTAAAGAGAGTTGTGTTCCGTCCGGTTCTTGCTGGCCAGTGATTCGAGCCCATTCCGCGTGCGTGACCTGCGGGTGAGCGTCTGAGGTGCAGCTTGCGTGCCCGCTGCCCACCGATGCGGATAACGGCCCCATTGAAGTGTTTGCTCTCGTCCATTCAGTTCATGGCGTTTAACCCAAAAACCCGTCCAGCGGGCGGGCTATTGGAACAGCCAAGCCAGCCATGAGCCCGGGAGCAAACAGCAGCGAAAGCACTGATGATGACGGACAGGTCATCGCCGACCAGGGACTGTCTTTGGCTGCGCTCCGGGCTGGTCTCCAGTATTCGTACATACGGGACCTCTCTATGCTACACTAAGGCCGGGCTAAGCGTCAGCCTGGCAAGTGACCAAACTCGCTGAGAGCCGTCGGCAGTTTCACCCACGTGTGCAGTGGAGCTGGGCGCCGTGGTTTTCTCGATGGTCCTGCCAGCTCGTGTGGATGGGGTGATGGGCTGCGGAGTCAATGATGCATCTGCCTGACCGACCTAGCCCAATTTCTGTTCTGTTTTTTGCTCTGTAATTGTACGAATACAGCAGCAAAGCAGACAGAGTCGGACGGACCGTAACAGGCTCCCTCCGCCGATTCCTATTGCTAACGGTACTTGGCCCCCCGGAGACTGGCTGGGCCCGGGCAGATTGCGAGATGGCGTCACTGGTGCAGCGGCCACAGCCATGGATACGAATCCCAGCTCTGTGCAGGGCAGACCTGGGGCCTCAGGCTCTCGCCTCTCAGCGTCTGGAACGGAATTGTCTCCAGTCGCCAACTCGACTGATCCCGGGGCCGTCCACGGCGTGCAGTGGGTCAGACGCATCTGTGGCTGTCCCCAGGTCAGGTCCAACCCGGCGGTGATGGGGGTGGCCAGGCTGAGGTAACGGCAGATACGGGACTCCACTGGACACATAATACGGCCGCTCCAACGGGATGTGCGCGTTTATTGCACATATCTAGTTAGGCTGCAGGCCGAGGGCAGAGAGGGATCCGAGAGCCCTTTGCCTCTGCCTCTGGATTGCTTGCATAGCCATGCGCCGCAATGCATTGATGCAGGAGGAGCAGAGGCCCATCACGTAGGCTACGTCAGGCCTTTCGTCCCTTTCTATTACACAGTAGCAAGAGGGCCAAGCGGCGGCTATCTCCGTTTGTTGAAGGAAGTCCGGGGACGGACGCCAGGCCACAGAGCAGAAATTTGTCATGCGTCTGGCGTGCTGGGTGCTGTGCGACGAGAAACCGGGCATCCATCTACCCAGAGTCATCGACAATGGGGAAATGATTTCGCCAAGCCAGGAGCTCGGAGTCAGGCAAAAAGGCGCCGGGCATTTGATGAACCACGGCCGAGGTCCCGGATATGGATGCTGGACTCGACCGGAGAGGGGATGCTCAGGAGGATCTCCCCAGGCCAGGCCTCAGGGCAATCCAACGTCAATCCCATGCGCCCCGGGCGTGCCATGGCTCTGGGTGAAGGGGGAAAATTGCGTTGTGTAGTCTCTGGATGGTGGTTGTACCCGTTCTGGGAAGCCTGACATGTCGATCCAAAGAGGGGCTCGGCAAATCAGAGACTCATCCTGCGGTTCCACGTGCCCGACGGCCCGTCAGTCGGGTGATGCTGGTGACCCCCAATCACCAAGGGAGTCGAGGACTGGAGGGTGACTCGGATTGAGGAGCCATTGGGAGATGGCGGTGGCTTCTGGGGAGGTGGTGTTGTGCTCTGTGGTGATGCGCTTGTGGTGAGTGCACCGTGGTGACGTGCTGATGAGTACTACCTGGTACTTACTAAGATGACGGATCCCCGAATGCCGATGGTGGGGATGGTGAAGCGAGGGCCGTCAAGGTTCTCACCGATGGACTAGCAATTATCACTGTGAGAAACGGAGAGCCCAGCGCCGTTGCGAGGTGGGATGAAAGCCCGGATTCATGGTCAAGGTTAAGGTCAGGGTCAGGACCGAGTCTCCGCCAGTGACTGTGACTGTGACAAGGCAGGCAGCCAGACCAAAAAGCAAGGCCTGCCTCAGACCTCTGGACTTGTGTGCAGTACTTGATACACTGGGGGTCTCCATCATTTCATCACTGTCACTTGCCGCTGAGCTAGGAAACAGACGCCAATGCGAGCCGTGGCACACCACAAAGTGACAACTTCCCGTCCGTCAGAAGGGAGAAGGCCCGTCATTGAACTGTCACGGCCCGTAGCGGGAACGCAACGCTACGCTACCCATCCATTTCCTCTGCCATCCCCTCACCCAACTCGTTTGTGGCTGCCGTGACGGGTTTGGTTTGTGCTGCAAATGTGTGTGAAAGGCTGGACCTCGGGCGCCATTCTTTCTGCCTCGGTGCCTTGGGGTAAGAAAAAGTCGTCTGAATTCCCGCCGAAGTCTCATCGGTTGCATCCTCAATATCAAATAAGGGCCGAAGTGGTCGGGCGGACGGAATGGTCTGGTTCTGGCCTGGGCCAAAGGCCAAGGGCGAGTCATGGACGTAGCGATAACCAGACCTTCGTCACTGCGATGAATTTTTCTTGTAATATCCATTTTCCATTCTTCCCGACTGGGCCCAATGATCGATGCTGCTCCGTCCCTTTCTTCGCCGACGCCGAAGGTTGCGAGGCTCGTAGAATGGCCTGTGTCCTCCAAGCGTGGTCGCTGGGGGTTGGGGGCAGTCTTGGGTCGTCTTAGGCCAAATTGCAAGCAAGCAGCGGGTGGGTTCGGCCAAGTTGCATACTCGGCCAGCTGCATGCCACTGCCGCATTCTTGTACTCCGTATTCTTGTATTGTCGTACCTATTGTTGTACCGGGTTGCACGCCCCAGGTCTCAACCCCGGACCCCTGTCCCTCTGGCCTCGCTCGCCGTCGCAAAAGTTTCGACACGCCTTTTTGGTCGAATGGACACACCTTTTCGCACGCAACCTTCTGGATACGCCTAGTTGAACACGCCCCCCCTGTCGGTCCCCGTTCAACGCCGCCGCCGGGGCGTCTGGCACACGCACGTCCATACCCGTCCTGACTGCCTGTATCGCCCTCTGCGCTTTAGGCCCTGGTCGGGCCCTGAGAGAAAGTCTGGCAGAGTGGACTGTCGACAGGGGTCGTGCGAGGGCGTGCGAGGGGCCTCGCCGCTCTTCGACGCCTTTGGACCTTATTATAAACAACCTGGGGCCCGGGCAAAAGCACGCTGCGGCCCCTCTCACACCCGTCTCTTGGGATTCAACGACTACCATTGCTCTGTATTCGCCTCTTGCTCTCTTTTCAAATACGCTTCGACCTCCCCGGCCCTGCCGACGTTAACACCGTGTTGCCGTTCCCGTTGCCGTTGCTGTGGTTCTGACAAGATCTCCTGCTTTGACGCTCACTCCATCTACACCTACTCCTCCCGCTTGACAACATTTTTCTCTCCTCGCTTTGGACCTCTATATATCTACAACCACCCACCCTCCACGTCTCGTCTACTTCACGTCCTACATCTGTCATACTACTACCTCGACTCCTACTTCGACCCAACCCCTCCGACTTCCACCATGTGCAACTACATCTATGTAAGTTGGATCACCTCATTGGAGCCATCCCCATCGCCTTCGGATTCAAAGACATCCTCGGAAACCCAGTACCGTGACTGACACCCCGGCCGTCATATAGAAGGAGCTCAGCTGCCAGCACCACTACCACCTGGTAGAGTCTTGGTGCCCCAAGTACATTGAGACTGAGCGAAGGTGCCCCCCCACCATCGTGAGCAAACAATACTGGTGAGTCAGAATTCCATCCCCATCCTCACCCACAATCGAATCACAATCCAATTTGCCTGTATGACTCGATGCTAACATCTTATCTCAGGGGTGATGATATCTGTGGTATGTCTTAACTTTTCAGGGCTTAACCCGCCGCCGGATGTCAGCGACGCATCATACTGACTAGTCACTCAGCCGCTTGCCGCGAACGCCAGCAGCCAAGCAATCACCCATGGGCCAAGCTCATCCAGCGCCCCGAAGCAGCACGCATGTCGTATACTCCCCAGCTCTCAGCGCAATGAGAAAGCCCTTCCGCTCGCAGGTTGGCATCCTCTCGACTCCCGATATCCCGCCGCCGCCCAACCTGCGATCTAATACCCAGCGATGCGGCAAAGACTCTTTCCGATGCGGCCCCCACTCCGACCGGAACATGAAAAGAACAAATCCACCCACCTGGGCGATTTGAAAACTGAGACAAACGACGAAATCTTCCTTCCCACTCTCCACCTTGTACACCCTCATTCAGCGACACCAGCTTGTGCAAGGATGGTCTTCTCACTATTTGACCCCACACTTGGGCCGGTGGAATGGAGGGTGGGATTTGCGACGGACACAAGACGGACTATTACCTACATTTCGATAACGGACACTACCCCCGAAACCGAAAAGAAGAAAGAAAAAAAGAAAGAAAAAGGGGACACACCACAAATTCTGGGGCATTGAAGGAAGGCGCGTGGGGAGCAATTTTTGGCGTTTTTTCTTTTTTGCTTTTGGCCGGGTTTGGAACGGATAAGAACTTTTGGGCTCTGGGTGCAAACCTGCCCTTACGCACCGTGGCTTCTCTCTCTTCCCTCATCAACGTCTTGACAGAGGGAGGCTTGTGGAGAGTCGGGCGTTGACTAACTGTGGCGTTGACGGGGGTTGAGAGTCATGGGCGTTGGGCTTTGGCTTAGAGCGGACTGGGGGCACAGCAACCCACTGTGCACCAGGGACCGATCTCAAGCCTCAAATGCAGTGCCCATGACACCCTCACTCAACAACCCCATCTGGCATCTCATGGGCCGGCATCGGGCGCCACACCAGCCCCCGATGGCAAAGAGGCTCTCGGGAAGTGGGATGACGGCCGCCGTGGGCAGTGGCCCACAGGGCATGGCGTGTCCCGGTTTGGCCAGATGACAGATGGACCAGCCCCAGATCAAGCAACAGGACGTGGGGGAATGAGACAGAACGGTACTGGTACGGGGACTCTGGCGCGTGTATTTATTTCCTTACGTTTCTTGGTGCATGGACTTGGAAATGGGCATTTGGGATCAAGGGCACACATTGACGGCTTGGGATATTGTTCGGATTATTTTCTCTTTTGTTGTTGTCTTTCCCATCTCTGTACTCTGGCATGGATGGCGTTGTTCGTTATTGCCACACATCATGGCTACATACTGGGATGGATGGGACGAGGACGGGGTTTGGGTCATTTCGTGATTAAACCATGTTATCTTTTTTTTTCTCGTCATTGTTGTTTACACACCATCTACTGGAAACCATAGGCATGGCAGCTCTACATGCATACTGTTCGGCGCAGGAAAATTACAAATGATTAACAATTGTAACCGTTTAGTTTCTTCCACTTTGAACCTTGACGCCAATCTGCAGTTTTGCCCACGTGCATCGCGACCCGCAGTATTCGCGGTGAAGGCCGAGAGAGACAACAGATGGCGATGAGAAAACACACCCCCCTTGCAGGCCATCCAGGTTGCGTTCAGTAGGTGAAGGAAGTAGTCAGTCCCGTGAGAGCGCCGCTCGCGATGCAAACCGCGCCGCTACCGCCTCGTAGTACATAAACTTGTGCGGGTTCACGAAGTCGGCTGGTCTGGGCGAGTAGACAGACGCTCGGCCCGAGACGCGCTCCCGCTCCTGGCGGCGAGTAGTGGTTTTTATCTGATCTGATGTCGCCGAGGCGCTGTTGGGGACATTGGATTTCTTTCAGCCCGCTGCAGAAACGGGAAAAGCTGCTGGCGATCGCGGGACCGACTTGCTGCTACGCTACGCCAGCGGATTGCTATCGCCGTGGCGGCAGAAGGGGCCCCCTGTTGGTTGGCTGGCGGGGTTTCTTGCCTGCCAGACAGGGACGAGTAGTGTGCGAATAGAGCGGACTCTTTCCTTCTGTTTAGATTGACTAGCAGCAATGGTGCAACTGCTTCAGGTAGGAATCTTATTTTTGTTTTGGGCTCCATCGTGGGTTGTCATGATGTGGGCGTTGGTGCAGCAGTACTAGCTGTTGCTCTCCCGGCGGAGGGTGGATTCGGGGGCTGAGGCGGAGGCTGAGGCGGAGGATTTACATTTACAGTACATTGACGATTGTTTCGCTGCAGATGCGGATGCAGATGCAGGTTTTACAATTCCATGTAAACGAGCACCTCGCCTCGTACCTGAGACTGCCCGGGACTCGAGGGTGGTCTGTGTCTGGATCTGTTTCGGCTCTGGAAATAGCCCTCGAGTCTCCATCCGCCATGCAGGAGGAGTTACAGCAGCAACAGCTCGGACGTCGTGCACGTCGTACTATGTACCGGTAAATACTGTAGTGTGTGTATTCGCACTCTGAACACACCATGGCATGACCCGGGTGTCTTTTCCCATCGACTACCGCGCGTGCACTAAGCTCCATTTCGCGATCCCACGGCCAGCCCGCGCTTGTTGCTCCTCTTCCAAGTTAGACTCTGTCCCTCTCACTCCCAGTCTCGAGACTGACATTCCCCACGTTGCGTTGACCCATCTCGTCCCCCCTGCCGCTTTTTCTCGCCCGCGCTACTGCATCGTGCCCGCCCACTTCCCCGTCGTGGCTTGCACGCTTGCGAGACGAGACATGACATGGAATTCCGCCGTTGTATTTTGTCATTTTCTTTGCTTTTTCTGTCTTCCTTCCAAGAATCTGCCCTGCTCTCTACGGTCGTTGTCTCTTTTCCCACGTCCCTTTGCGGTTTGGCTTGGATGGGTCTGCTGCCATCCGCTGCCTGCCGCGCCAGGAACGCCGACCCTTCGTCCGCTGACGTTGTTCGAGATGGCCTTTTACTTGGGAATTACACCGTACTACGTTATCTAGTTGCGAACAGACCTCGATAACCCCGAGGAATAGGTATGCGAACGGGTCCAACGGACGGAGGCGGTCGACGACGATACCGAGCCCGCCTATCGCCTTGAGCCGGGCCGTCCTTTGGAGTCGGACTTAGCTTCTGCGGCCTACTCCTCTTCCTTTGGTGGCTGGCCGCAAGCAACCCAAAAAGCCCCTTGGTCCTTTGACGCCATGGATGAGGTCTAGTTAGGGGGCCTCACAAAGGCTGACGGACGAACGGCGAGAAGAGAGACAACAACGCTTGTCTGATCCTCATAGGTAGGTTTGACCTGCTCGCCAGAAGAAGGGTTGGCTTGCGAAAGGCGGCTAGGAGCCCAACGGCTGCAACCACAACAGCGGCACGAGTAAGTTAGTCAGCAGAGTGGTTGGTTCGTGGACAGGACTGAGACAAAGCCTTCACCATTGCACGTGCGCGCCGGAACATCGGAGTATTACTGCAGTCCGTCGACCCGTTCCGCGCCATGCAGCCACCGGTTAGCTTGGACTTAGCTTATACTCGCTTGTCAGCCAGCGGTTTGCGATTGCGATGTGCGATGTGCGATTGCGTGCGCGAGCCAGAGGGAGGGAAACAAACGTATGAGGTAATCCCCGCCAAGGGCCATTTCCAACGTGGGGTTTAATGTGAGTGTGTGAGTGTGTGACTGTATGTCTGCGGGTGGGAGATGGCGTAATGGAAGCTGGAGAGAGCGAGGCATGGGGGTCCGGACTCCGACGTCTCATTCTCTCATCTCTGGTTTGGTTGCATCGCATCGCAATCGACAGCCTTGCCCAGTTAGGAATCTTTCCTTCCCACCCTCCATCTCCCCCCCCTTCAGCCTCGTCTTGGGTGCTGATAAGAAACAACATGTAATCCGGAGATGCTTTGTTCGTCTGCGTTCACTACCTCTCTGCTATCAGCAACCGCGCTTATCAGTATATCTCACCCTCCCTTCCTCTCCTTTCAGGCCGTCGGGACAGGCCGCAGCCCCAAGATAGCAAAAAAGGGATTTTGAGCTCAGCTTGTCGCCATAGGCTGCTAAAAACCAGCGACCCGGTCAAATCACCTGATGGTCCCCTGCTGCATCTCCATGGGAGCATCCACTCTGTAAGGAGAGCCGCCCTGTAGGCTGTGAGACAGAAAAACAGCCCTACACAATTTTTATCCCCCGCTCTTATCGTTCAGAGGAACCTTTTTCCCATTCATAATAGAATGCTGGAGCACTCGGTCAGGCCGTCTGCCGTCCGCCCTGTCGCCACGCCCCTCAGCTGATGCAGCTGATACAGCTGATACAGCTGATAGCGTTCGACGCATGCTTGAGCATTGCCATGTGTCGTCGCAGCAGCTTCGCACCCCGGTTTCTTTAGTTACCGCCACTGGAAACCCAGATGCCTCATGCTGCCGCTGGTAGGGACTCGCCGCTTGCCGCCAATCTGCAACCCTCCAATCTCCAGCAAGCATACCCTACAGCTCGCAGAGGAGATCAGATGTTCGAATCTTGATATCTAGGAAAGATTCCCTACATCAGGCTTAGTCGCGACGCTGATTGCGAGGGATGCCAACGCTCTCCTGAACCTTCTTGCTGCCAGGGTGGCTGGTGTCGGTGGTCAAAATGAGCAGTCGGTCAGCGGGACGAAGCACCGTAGGGGGCAGGTAATTACTACGAGGGTTGTCTCATTGCCTCAGTGTCCCAGATATTCATGTTCGTCCCCCCCGGCCGTGTGTGATGCGGGAGCGCCAATGCCTGGTAGCAACCGAGGAGGGGTATGTCGGATCTCGCATGCAACAGGCCAAGATTATGAGAGGGTGTGCTCTTGTCAAAAGGCATGGATGATGCTGACTGCCTGGACGGGAATTGATGGGGGTGTAAGATATAGCTCCGCCCTTTTTTGTTGTTGATGGCCGACCATTGGTCGAGTCTCAGTCGTCAATGTGTGGTCATGATCATCTGTAAACGATTCCGTCATTTCGTCGCTCCGGGTCATCATGCAAACCATGGCTCGCCGAGGGTCCGTGGGATAGGATGGAACCTGCAATTATCCCTCAGCGCAGTTCCACGTGTTTGGCTAGGAATAAGGAAACCCCACGCTTCGTCACTGTGAGCGTGGGATGTCCCGAGGTGGAGGGAGGGCCGCTGTGACGTGCTCGCCGCCTAGTTGCTGTGGCGGCGCCCTCTGTCTGTTCGTTGTTCATGCTCATGCTCATTCGCAAAGGAAGTGCCGAGTGCAACTGTGACCTGGCTGCTTCTCTCGCACGCAAGACCAAAACCCATCACATAATGACTACCTTCTGATAGGGGCCAACGCTCTGGATAAAGCTGCGGGCCGTCGCAACCAACAGCGCCGGCTGCGCGGGCGAGCCGGGCCCCTAGTTCGTAGTCGATAACTAACTGCCACCTCCACCACCGTCTAGAAGACGTCTACGGTCTACCCCACAACGAGCCCGCTCACCGGTTCGAAACCCTGCATGGCGGTTCTCACTGGGGAAGCCGATGCTTGAAGGGGGGGCTCACCGAGGTGGGAGCGAGGCCAGGGGATATCAGTGATCACTCGAGTTCGTCGGCCCGGCTAGGCGAAAGCCCACCGTTGTTGGCCGCCGGCTTGCGACATCGAAGCTCGGTTCGAGAGATGTCGGCTGCGTTTGGCAAGGTCACCACCGACCCTGAACTGAACCCAACGGTCTGACCCGTAGCGCAGCCCTGAACATGAGTCGTATGGTTCGCTCTCGGGGAAGCCCTTGAGGGCTCGGACGGAGCGTCAGAGCGTTGCCGCAAGGGCTTCCTGGCCAGTCATCCCGGTGTCAAGGTGACAATGCCAAACCGTCTGCTCGGGAAACGTCTCCAGCGTCTTGGGGGGGGCATAAAGGAGGGGTGGGGGTGTGCATGGATGGGCAATGATCATTGGCATTGACATTGACAGGTGGGAAAAGGGAAAGGGAAAGGGAAGGGGAAAGGTGGGCAAAACTCCAAAAGAGCGACCTGGAAAGAAAAAGAACCCTAGAACCCAGGCGGCCGGATCACAGTTTGCGAGGGTCAATTTGCAGGGCTCCAAGGGCTTCCAGCTTGGAACGCCGGAGTTGTGGGTTCCGGTGCAACGTGAGGCCCGTCAACAATTATCCGGACACCGAATTCATGGCATCCATGACATCTCGCCGAGATGACGCGAGCAAGGGCCGATCGCTTCGAGAGGGAAACCTGGTTAACCGCATCTTCTGCGCAATGAAACCTCCCGCTTAACTGCAAACGCCCCCATATGCCAAACTTCAAACGGCGTCACAAAAAAAGCCCCCCCCCCCCCCAATGTTCCTATTTCCTAAACCGTCGACTTGCAGAGCTTCCATTCTCACACCCCCATCGTTCGCCCTCCCATGCGAAATTCTCCTCGCCCCTTGTCCATCTGCCCATCGATGGATTCACAAGACAAACGGTTTCGGTGGCGTTTCCCGAATGAGCGGTTTTTGCCTTTGCGAGTCCAACCCGTGTTCCGCTTTGCTGTCGTGCCCGGGCGAAGGCCCTGGCGTTCCGATGCCACTCTCAGCATAGGGATGATGGCTTCATGCCCCCGCGAGAGGCTTCCACCCTTGACTACGGAGTCTATTTCTCATGTCCGGTCGCATCTTATGATGATGGAAAAGGGTGGCCTGGCCCAAGCCAGCCTGGCCGAAACGTGATCACAGCCTCATGCCACAATACGTACTGCATCAAGATTACTCCACGATCTCGACCCCCTGGCTACCTCATGGGTCCCCCGGGCATTAGATACTAGCACCCGCACCCGTGTCTTAGCATGTGACTTGGATGGCGTTTCCTCCGAATTCTCCGCTGCCTCGTCTGTGTATTGCATGTCATAGTGTTCTCGATAGTGTCTCGCGGTGTGTCTCCATCAGTTCATGGGCTGACTACTCTATTTCTAGGTAACAACCCCCATTGACAGGGACCAATGTCTTGAAGCAGGTCATTGTGACGTCTCTGACGCTGCTCTTTGATGAATCTCATAACGCCGAGTCGGCCACCAAACTGCCCGACTTGCCAGGATGACCCAAGATATTGAAGACATGGCTGGTTGCGACATGGCTGGCTGCGAAAGGCCCAGACTTTCGGAACCACAAGCTATCGAACAAACAACACTGTCAGCTGCCACCATCATCCATCAGCACGTGCGAATGACCTTCCAATATCTCCATCCGATGAATTTCGTGTCACCAAGCCTCGTTTTGAGGCGCATCTCTAGTCCATGTCCGTCTCATTCGTTACCGTTCTCTCGGGACCGTACTAGCCTCAAAATATGCAACCCCCAATGCCACTTTTCTTTTGTTGGCAGATAAGGGTCTTTGTGTGTGGTTGCTAATGACCGCGTTGGCTACGATCTGTTGGCTGTATCTCAATCCCGGTCTAGCCTCGCAGCCCGCAGCCCTGTCAACTCCTCGCGGCATTTGACACCCATCCTCATCGGCTCTTGCCTGTGATGTTACCCAAACAGGAGTGGCATGCGGCTCTAGAGCACAAAAAACGCCCATGCTAATCAAAAGCCCGTAGGCCGTTGAGCCGCCTTAGTCGCGTTTCGCTGATCCTCAACCAACCTAGTTCCTGCAAGAGCCGTTGGCTCTAAGTTGCATCTGCCGGGGTTGTCACATATCACAAAAGCCACTGTTGGTCCAACATCACAAATATTCGTTTTTCGTAGGTGGCAGCCCCCGTGGCGCGCTAGCCGGATTCCAATTGTCCATGAAAACGACAATAGTGACGAATCTCAGCGTCACCGTCTTCCTTGCGCGAGAGACGTGATGCATGATATTAACTAGGTGGCGGAGGTTGAGAGTCAGATGAGCTTGACCGGTCTGTTTGCTCTTTGCTTCTTCGCCCTTGCCTTGTCCTTAGTATGATTCACCAGCCAAGGTATCCTAGGTTCGTTATTGTATCCTTGCTAACAATCCACATGTGACCAACATGAAATGCACCTCGATCCTCAAGCGACCAACACTGACGGTTGATCTGGACTCATCACATTTCTTATTCTGCGACATCAATTTGTTTAGGAAACCCGATCGCCATTTGTTGTCTTGTCGGCTGTGGGTTACGCCGACCATTCTCTCCCATGTAGTTTCGCGGACTGCTCAGATGTAGTCTTCATTTGGACGGTGGCTTCTGCATTGACCCCCGGCGTGATAGTCCTTTCTGTGGCGCCGATTCGAGTTGGTTATTGATGCTTCTTCTCGTTGGCTCCCTCGTCGGATTCCTCAGCCACCACTGTTCCGTCGGGGAGAATCCTCTCTGTCGATCGAACGTGGCCCAACACAAACGGATAAGCAATATCACAACAAGCTGATGTTCCAATGAGAAAGAGGCCAAGAGGATGGAACACGAAGCCATGAGCCTCGGGCCAATACCACCACAACAAGACAGTGGTCACGGGGAGGCCCATCAGAGTACCAACGAAGCGACAGAACCTGCAGACGATAACAAGCGGTCAGCGCCATTCGTCACGGAGTAGGAAATTAGGGTGCTGCGGGATTTGCATCTCGTCACAGTGAAAGTCCGTCGCGGCCGTGTTCCTAGTGGTAACCAGACTGCTGGGACCTTCAGCCATCCTCGCCTGGGCACAAGGCAAAGGGAAGCAAGCGAGATTCGAGACTTCGATGCAGACACCCCTCCCAGACAATCGAGGCAATGGCGGTATCGAGGGAAACTCACCAAATTGCATAACTCTGGCCACCGGAATGCCCTCGCTGGAGGAGCATGGCCAAGGCGCCGACACTGAAGGTCATCTGGGCGACGCCAGCGGACCAAAAGGCCAACTCGGTCGTGTCGCGCGCCTCGCGACCCTTCCAGGTCTTGCCCCATTTGATGCCGTAGCCGCGATGTGGCTCCTTCAGCCACCACCACACGAACAGGCCGTTGCCGACGAGGCCGAATGCGAACATGACGGCCAGCAGCAGCGGGACGTTCCGGGCGACGAGGGGCGACGCGGCGAAGGACCGCGGGGCCGTCTTGAGCGTGGCGTACAGCACGGGGATGTCCAGCAGCAGCCACAGCGTGAAGCCGAAGAGCTCCATGGGCGCTTCGCAGACGGCGCCCGCGTAGACGACTTCCCACGAGAGATTGAGCGCGAGCGCGAGCAGCGGCGCGGGCGTGGCCTTGGTGGCGAGCGAGCGACGGACCATTAGCACGTAGGCGGCCAGCCAGAAGGCGATGCCGGCTGCCAGGCAGGCTGTGGACGCTGGGACGAGCCAGGTGGGCGCTGTGGCCGGGGGAATGTCTGAAGAGCCCATGTTGGTGGTTGATGGGATATCTTGCCAATCCTTATCCGTAACACAGATTGGTGTTGATGAGTGCTGAGGTGAGATGCATGAGACATGTGACTGGGTGGTGAGGCTGACGCAAATGAGCGTACCCTAGACCTTTGCCAATCAATATCTTGACTTTCGAAACGCTTGCGGATTATGAAGAGTACGAAAAAGGGCCGGGTTAAAGAACTTCTAGCGGCTGGCACTGAGGACAAGTGATGGTCTCGTTTCAATAGCCACGGATTCATGATAGGCATGGCATTCTAAAGGACTATCATTGATGATTACAGGGGCAGCGCTCACCAAAATACGACCAACTGACCTCCAAGTCCCAGGTCTCCCAACTTCCAACCACACGAAAGGACCAGTCATAGTAAGTAGTAGCTATTGAATCCCAAGTTCCGCGACCTCCAGCCATATCCAGAACCCCACCGCAATAAATAAATAAAAAAGCAAAACGTCTTGCCCACTCGCTAGGCCTTCTCCACGACCGCCTTGGCGACTCGAAGCGTGTCGGAGGAATCCGGGGAAGCTGTTATCTCCAATCGCCATCCTCATCGTCTTCGACATGGTTGTCTTTCCCTTTCCAGTATCAGCCAATTCTGCCTGTAAGAGTTTGCTGAGCTTGTTCTAGGTGTGCTCGCGGCCGAAGCCAATGGCCACATGCCTCCAGGTCCGCACACCCCATTTCCCCCTAGGCCCGGACCTTTGAAGACAACCTCTGTATGCCCTTAATCAGTTGTGCTGTCTCTTTGTCTGCTATCCTAATCACTTCGAGGGGGGTGGCAGGTGTTGCCATCACCATTGCCTCCGTCTCCGTCTTAAGTTGCTGGCGTCTTGCTGCAGTGCCACAAGTCGGAAGTGAACCAGACGGGAGAGGGTTCGGCGATGTTAGGACTGTGCAGGCGGATCGAGGACCCTCATCTGGAACCTGGCTACCATTGGATTCAAAGTACTAGAGATGCGTACAGCTGATGAAGCGAGGACCGCAGCCACTAACTTCTCGTGGTTTTGAGTGGCCTCTATAGGTGTTGTTGAAGAATAAAGGGCACTGGTCTGTCTTAATAAGGAACTGTGTGACATAACAAGGTGCACACCTAGACCTTGACCGCCCCAAGGGCAAGTCTACGCAGGCATCGGATCTCGTTTCCAATGAACACTACTGCTACTTCATAAGTGTCTTGACCACTGACGGACAACATGCAACCCTCGACGCAACCGAGGTCGGGTCCTCCTGTCGGTAAGCTGGCTTGTCTACTATAGCCCACCTTGACCACGACCGTTGGCGAGGACGAAGGCCCAAGGCAAACCCCGAAATATTTGAGTCGCCCAACTGGATGAGGAACAGGCGGAGCACGACAACCTCAAACATAAACCAGGCAAAATCCTATCCAGATCGTGAATATTTGCTTCAGGATACCTTTCAGCCGCCTACAACCCTTCCGCGCGCTGTTCGAGTGGCAGGACGAAATATTGCTAGCAGACGACAACCACTCTGGAGAGACCCTCCACGAGGATATCAGTCACGGTTTATCAGTCATGATTGATCAGGATAGAAGCGCGGGTCCGGTAGATGATGCTGGCAATACGTTCCCCTGATGCAAGCTGCTTCTTTTACTTTCAGCCTTTACTTTGGAAGCAATGCGCTACTATACCGAATATGTCCGATAGCAAAACGAGAACCATACGTTATTACTACTTTATATATTTATGCTCTCTTACTGACCTTGACTTAGCTGCCGCAAACCTCAATCTCTACATTTCCCCAACTGTCCATGGTACTCCGGTGACTCCTTAGAAAAAAGAACCAAGCGCCCATTAAATACCGACGAAACGCCCTCTCGTTCTGGCCGCAGTACGGCTGATGCTCCCACTATGCCCGAGCTTGTTGTCAATCGAGTCAATGGCAAAAAAAATCGCATTTGGCTACCCGCACCACATGGGTGGTGCACATGATGGAGAAGTCCACTGGGCGAAAGCCCGCCAGATGGCGGGCACTCCGAAAGTCTATGATGCCTATAAGGCATAGGCAAAGGCCAATAAGCAAAAGCGATATATATATCCAATATTGATGAGATCCTGATTTAATACATACATAAAATATTCTCGATGCATTTAGCAGTGCCTCCTCCTGGGCAAACACGTTCAATTTCAGACATCCCGCTGAAGGCAATGACATTGCTGAAACCACCATCACAACTCGCGACGACAATGACGTAGACAAAGGCGCGGACACGGGTAACGACTGTCAATTCAAGAAGATGAGAAATAGACTCTAAAACTTGGGTCATCTCAATTCGGCACACCCGCTGGAAGGTATATCTCATCCCAAGGCCGAAAAAAAGCAAAAAGCAGGATTCCCACCACATGGTTGACGATGAGAACGATGAGGTCGACGGCCTGGATGAGGAACTGGGCATTATGCTGGGGATGTTGTTATAGCTGGAAAATCAATCTGTTGAAATTATCACAACCTGCAGATGTACTGAGACCTAGGTACTAAGATCTCAGACCTACAACCTTTAGCCTATCAGCCTTGGTTTAGGCACTGAGATCTCAGACACCTTTGTGTTGTTTAGAATACTCAAGGGGACTTGAAACAAGGCCACGAGGCAATGGATTAGTTGCGAGAAGAAGAAAACAAGGAGGTTGTGATCATAGCAATATTCCGGATAACCACCTGAGTGGTGCTTTGCCGCAAGTCTCGAGATTAAAAGTATTCACTGAATGGAGGAGCGTTTCCATTACATGTCTGTGTTGACAATACCTGTGATAGGTGTATGAGTGTGTCGATACTGAAGTGAGCTTATCGATCAGCCTCGTTTAATATTAGGATCCCCATAAGACGGTAGGGCAACCGTGACGGAAATGTTCCTCGCATCAATTGGAAGTCATTAGCCTATCTCGTGAAAGAACCACAACAGTCTCCCTTGGTACAGAGACGTCTCTTCTGTGTCGTTGAGCTATCCCACCACTTGTAGGATGAAATCGTAGCATTGGCATTCGGTTTTCAGCTTCGATCGTCACCGGCGAGGACGATGGGGATTGGAAAGATGTTGGAAGGGAGTGCTGTTGGCAGTTTGGGAGACCACGAGGTCCACTCTCTCTTCGAAGGATGCGTCTGGATGCTGCACTTGGCTGAGCCACATCCTGGGATATTGGTTAAGTTGTTAGAGGCACGTGACAGGGCCATTCATTACTGCCAAGAAGGGTCACAACACCAGCATCAGGTGAGGCTGTTGCAAGGTTGACTGTCGATCTCGAAGAGTTACCCAACATCGGGTAAGACCGGCTTACAGCCTGATCGGAGTTGTTCGGATTTCGTCAACCCTTCCTGATGCCCAAGAGAGGGCCTTGTTTGGGCTATCGCAGTTGTCGTATGGTTATCGTTCCTGATTCAGACCCTGCAATACCTAACCTAGCCGCCGGCATTGAGTAAGAAGGGGTCCCGAGAAGCCGGTCGTGGTTTGTCGGCAGTGTTGGAGATCGAGGCAGTGATATTGATGACTATTTCGAGCGACAATGGGTTATGTCAGAGGGTTGAGTAAACAAGTACGTTAGAAGTTATCTATATGGTGCACACTACCCGTTGTCTCCATCAATACCAGCAATAGTGCCGTGGGTGAATTATTCAGACTCGGGCGACGGAAACTCTTGGCACTGTCTCGGGACCCCAACTGTCCCCTCTAATACTATTCATTATAGGTGCGGCCCGTCCCAAGGTCGGAGAAATGAGCAGCCAACCTGGAGAAGAGCGGCGAATGTACGTAATCACGCCCTGCACAGCGGAGCCGGAACGGGGCAGAGGATAACTTGGCGACTCCAGGATAAGCGGAAGTCATCCGGGCGCTTCACTCGCCAGCTGAGGCAGAAAGGGCGGCCGGCGTGACGATGATATTGACCTAGGGTGGAAGGGGATCAAGACCCGAGTGATGCTGTCAAGGGAGCGGTTGATATGGGAAGCTTATTGGCGTTTGGCAAGAGTTGCGAGCTGTGAGCTGTAGCAATGAGGAGATCGTGACCAACGATCCATGGCGCGACTCCTCTCCAGAGCGGAGTCGTTGGCGAGCACAAACGAGTTCATGCACAAAATTACCGCAGGCCCTTCCTCGCCAGAAAGCAAGGTTCTCAGGAGGATCCTTTTTTCTCAAGCACAGAGACGCTTTGCATAGAAAGCCGTGGCCAAAGCGACCGAAAACCTCGTCTCGCGCATCGCCGACTGCCAGAAAGGATGGGATGGGAAGTGGCATTTTCGCGGGCTGGTCGAAACAGAGTTGGCAGCGGGCGGGATCGGTAAACGGGGCAGAGCCGCAGCGGCTGCCGGCATGACATGCAATGCCCTGGCTAGAATGACGTTGTGATCCGTACTACGTGGATGGTAGACGATGCGGCGGGCGATGGGCAAGATGAGGCTTGCCCAAAGAAGCAGCTGGATAAAAAGCTAGGTGGCACTTCGTCTCTGGGACGAGGCTGAAGGGAGCAAGTCGGCGAGAAGGCCGTAGTGAGAAGGGGGTGTCTCTGATGCTAGGGGGAGGGGAGGGGAGGACTGCCGCGGTGGCACCACGGCCATGTTCTACTAAGGTACGTATGGATGGCTATGCCCTGAAGGGAGGGCGTGGATGATGAGGGAGCGGCATCACCGCACCGCACGGGACTCACTCCTTCTCCTCGCGGGCCCGTCACCGGTCCGGGCTCCGAAGCGTCCGCCGCGAATATGCCTCCGGGACACGGATGACCCGTCCTGAGGGAAATCGGGGACGTATGTATGGCTTTGGGATCTCTGCGAGTTCCGTCGAAAGGCCAAGACCTGGAGGAGCGTCTTTCGCCATGGGGAAATGCTGGAGTCGGCGAGGACCTGGGGGAAACAGGAGGTGTCCCACGGGGGAAGCAACGCGGAGGAGGCGGAGGAGCGGGGGGCGTTGTACGTAACAAATGCTGGAGAGGGCACGTCGATGAGGAAATCGACATGTCATGGCGGCCCATGTGGCTGTCGGCGGGCGTGTGGTTGTTCCCAGACAACGGACGGATGCATGCATGCCCAGGACGAGAAGTCATGGATGTTCAGCCGTAGCGAGTGCCAAGGGAACATCTTGGAGTCTTGGCAAACATGCTAAGCGTTCCGGCGCCCCACCCCCCGGGCAAAGTGAGGCGGAGCCGTGGACCTTCGGCTTGGCGCCGTCGAGCCGTGAGAGTCGTCCAACGGAGGATGGGAACGGGGCCGGGTGGGTCATCGGTGAAACCCGGCCCACTCGCACCTTTGGGGCTCCGTAACTTGTTTCTAGAATACGACTAGAAGCCGTGTGACTTTTCGCTGGCGCCGACGTTGGCCGCTCTTGATCCGTGCTAGGAAAGCAGGGACAGGGGCGGGTTGTTCTTTACATTGCGATGCTTCATACTACTCACACGTCGACACAAAGCAGATTCTTTCTAAAGGGGCCCAGAAATACCCGGTTTACGAATGCACCGGCGTCGATCCGTCTGGCTAACAAGAAACACGTTACATACAACGCTTGTCTGCTTGGCAGACAATGGCATTCTGAACTAAATATCTAGCATGCCACAAATCACAGTCCCCAGAAGTAAAGCCCCAGTACGTCCGCCTTGGCCTTGCCGCACCACCCATGCATCTCTTCCTCACGGCAATCCGCGCAACCATCTGCCATTGGCCCCGTCCTTGTCATGTCTTCCCAGTTAGGTAAACCAGGTTTGGGCTTGCTGGAGTCATGCCTGCAACCTGTTGGGAAATGTTCCTTCTGCTCGAGTGAATGGTATGGATCCCCCTTTTCGCCCTGTTCCATGCCCTCCTCTTGATGCCGTCTCCCGAGACCGCGGTATAGGGAAACAGTGGCATTCGCATGGTCCTCGTTTGCCTTCTCGCAACGAAGAAAGCAATGCCGCGTTCGCATTACCCAGAACCCAAGGCCAGGCTTGCTCATGTCCCAGCCAAAGTTCTCCACACTCGGTTCTCCGCCCTAGGTCTAGTGGCCATGGGGCTATGACTGATGGACCACACCCGTCAGCCTCGGAGTACTGGTGTCCCAACGACAGAAGACCTCCCAAGGGCCTAAGGACCCTTCGAGAAGCCGCCGCCGTCGTCACTACGCGCCGTGCGGCTCCGCCAACCTGCGTCTGGAACCCCTGCACCTAAGTGTTCTTCGCCACCGCCAGACACGTTCGTCTGTATGTACGTGGGAGAAGCCTCCTCGTCATGGTGCAGACTGCAGAGACCCTTCTTCAGCCTCCTTCGACTCGAAGAGAGCCCTGCGAAACACCAAACTGCTCGCGAGAAAGCGTCAAACCCCCGACGAGATAGACGATCCTTCATCCTTCATACACGCTCTCACAAGCACCTTTGAACTCTCCTTAAACCGGCCCGGACGTAAACCTCCAGGATGACGCCCGGCCCGGCCAAGCACACGTCCCAGTACGTAACATCACGGCTTCTGGAATGGAGTAGCCTGTCCCATCCATCCCCCACGGGCCATTAAACATCCTCGTCTCGTGTGCCAATTCGCCCCTTCCCCTCCCCACCCCATGGAGAAAGGCCGTTACTCCAGCTTCATCCTTTCAGACGATTCCGGGAACCGTCCATTGGGCTCCCGTGGTCTGATCCAACGCCGAGATGCAAACCATCAATGCCAGCATTTGGGGATGGGAAAGGATATCCACCATCTCCATGGAGCCCCAGGTCAACACGGTCTTGCCCCATCCCTTGGTCCCCGTGTGGCCGAGCAAGCAGAGCAACTCTCCACCCTCCCCCGATTCTTACCAAAAGGGTCCGCTTCCGCGTCGCTCCACCATGGGGAGATTGCTCTGGTGCAAATGCCTCTGCCCCATTTGAAATGGTCTAGTCATCCGATTAGGGCAATGGAGATGCGCTCACGGGTTTGCCGCTGGGCACTGGCGAAGGCCACCCGCCCCAGAAACGTCGTGTGGACCAGGATCACCGCGGACCGTCGAGAGGGAATTCTGAGCTCCTCTCAGTCTCCTGCTCTAGGTCAACTCGCTCTCCACGCCTCTTCCCTGTCTTCTTCACAATCGTCGATATATATATATTATTCTAGTCAGCTTCCCAACTGTTTTCTCTCACATCCTCCATTCCATCTCCCGCCTCCTCTCCCTCCTCCTCCTCTATCTCTACCACTACAAGATTCAACCTCTTCACTCCTTGAATGAACACAAGTCCATCCAACCAGACCATTCCTTATATACCAACTTGTGTCTAAAACGGCAAGAGCCAAAAACACCAACCCAACCATGGCTACCTACACGCAAGAGGCGAATAACGCCATCTACCCTTCCGACCAGGGCTTCGATTCCAGCAAGACCAACAGCAAAGAAAAGATTGAGCACGAGACTGGAAATGAGAAGGGCCGCGGTGTTGATGTGCAGCCTGGCAATGTCGCCGACAATGGGTTCGGTGGTGGTGAGGGCAGCAAAAACTTCCGCACCATGACCAAGTGGGACACAGTCTTCGGTAACCTCAACCCCTTCGCGATAACTTCATTTAAAATACTGTGGAATGCTAATAAGAGTAGCATTACTTACTAACCAAGTTGGCCTTGGTGTGTTATCGCTTCCTGCTGTGTTGAAGGTCTTTGGAATCATTCCCGGAGTCATCGCCATCATCGGCATCGGTTGTCTTTCGTGGTATACCGCCTTTGAGCTCAAGCAGTTTTACAGCCGCCACCAAAATGTCCTCAACGTCGTAGACATGGCAAAGGTCGTTGGTGGCCGTCCCTTTGAGATCATTGCTGGTATCGGTCTGCTCATCCAGGTCATTATGACCGCCGCCTCCGCCTCCGTCACCCTGTCCATCGCCTTCAACACCATCTCCGGCCACTCGCTCTGCACCGTCGGCTACATTGGCATCGGCTGTCTCGGCTGCTGGGTTCTGTGCGCGCCCCGTACCGCCAAGTTCGTCTCCCAGAGCGGTCTGCCTTGCTGCGTCAGTGTCATCGCCGCCGCCCTCATCGTCATGATCAGCCTCGGCATCAGCAACCCCACCGATGCCCCCGTGGACTGGCACAAGGAGATTGTCATCGTCGGCAAGCCTAGCTTCCGCGAGGGTCTCAATGCCTGCCTCAAGATCTGCTACGCCTACTCCGGAAACATCAACTTCGTGTCGTGTAAGTCGCTTCCGAACTTGTCGTATCTCCGAAACCAGTTTTGCTAACACCCCTGTGCCATATAGACATGGCTGAGATGATCGACCCTGTTCAAGACTTTACCTTCGCTCTAGCCGTCCTTGAGATCTCGTCCATCGGCTTCTACACCATCGTCGCCATTGCCATCTACTGCCTTGCTGGCGAGTACACTGTCTCGCCCGCCCTCGGCTCTGCTCCTCGCATCACCGCGCAGATCGCTTACGGCATTGTCCTCCCCGCTGTCTACTCGACCGGCCTGGCCTTTGGCCACACCGGAATCAAGTATGTCTACGTTGAGGTCATGAAGAAGGCCAAGTTGACCCACGAGATGACCGCCAACACCGTGCGATCGTGGTCCATCTGGATGACCATTGTGACCGTCTTCTGGACTCTGTGTTTCATCCTCTCCAACGCCATCCCCGTCTTCGACTCCATCCTGTCCATTGCCTCCGCGACCACCATCTCCTGGTTCACCTTCGGCCTGAGTGCCATCTTCTGGCTCCACATCAACTGGGATGTCAAGTTCAAGGGGTGGAAGAAGACCACCCTGAGCTGTCTCAACTTCTTCCTCATCTTCATCTCCCTCTTCATCAACGGTGCCGGCCTGTGGTCCTCCGTCACCGAGCTCATCGACATCATGAACTCGGACGACAGTTCAGTACAAGGCGTGTTTGATTGCGGCAGCAATGCCTTGTTCTGAGCATGCCACATAGGCACCCTCTTTTTTCCTTTTTGTCCCCTGTGAGATATTGCGCGCCAGCCAATTCCCAGACTGAGCGATTTTACTAGTGTATGTATATGTGTCATACGGCCGGGTTCCGGTCAAAACGTTATATAAGAGAATTCAATAGTGGTTCCACACGATCCTCGCCGTGCCCACCATGTTTTGTCGTCGTCGTGTTCACCTGTGCCATTTCTCCACTGTTCAGCGAAACCCACATGACCGTTGTTGCAACAATTGGGTCACAGGCATTCCGGAAGTAGTCGAAAACCCACAAAGTGACTGAATAAGCAGTGCCAAGAAGGCCAAGAAGGCGGCGGGCTCCCGTAGGTGAGAGATGCCTGTTCGCCACGGCAATTGTGGACCGTCGTTGAATAAGAGTTTCTAATGCCGGCTGTTGTAAGTGGTGGGTCAGTTTCACGCCTTTAACCTTAGCCGCAATCTGGTCGGATCGGATGGAGCCGCCAAAGAGCCTCAAGGCCAGGGGGAACCAGGCGAGTGGATCTGATCTGATAATAATCACGTTGTGTGGCCCGATGTGAACGATTCGCCCAGCGCAAGCCACCCGTCGGGAGACTGACATGGGACTTCACCATGTGCTCCATTCCTCTTCAAGCGACGCGTCAAGTAACAGTTATTCAATACCCCCGAGCCGAGGCGAAACGAGAGCTTGGCAAATAACAACTTTGTCATAACGAGAGCTTGGCAGGTGTGTTTCTCCGCGTCGGATGTGCCGGGAGCTTTCCTCCACCGCTCTCGTGTCGCCTTGACCGTGATGGGAAATCGCAAACAGACTAACAGAGCAATGATGCTCGGTTTCGTCCAGATTGCGCCGCGTTGCGCGATGGATCTGCTGCTATTGTCTTCAGCCTCAAGAAGCCGCAATTAGGATGACGACAAAGGCGGTGCACAGGGCACCGTTCGGGTATCCAAGGAGAAACAAACCCCTGTCGCCAACGACTCAGCAACCAAGTCCGTGACGTCGTCGCCCCTGGCTCACGGAGCGCGCTGAGCATGGACACGTCTTAACGCGGTTCCTTTGCATCATAGCTGATGAGCGTCGATCCCTCAAGCAATATCAGTCAAGTCCTCTAACCGCGCTGTTTGTACCTGATGGTGGCCATGGCTCGTCCGGCCAGTGCATCGACCCCCTTGGCTTGGAAGAGACGGGATATATGGGTAGTGCGGCTCCCACGACGGTTGTGCTGCGTCCACGATCTCTGATACTTCTGTCCCGATCCCGCTAGACGAAATGCCGGGTGGGCGTGCTCATTATATACTTGCCGATGAGATGCTGCTGCGACGCCGATGCCGCAATCTTGCTTTTTTCCCGGTAATTGCGTTCCACGGTGTTCGTGTCAGGACTGGATATCATCAGTCATCGATCCCGTAGACTCATCATCTGTATGGTCAACGATGGCGACGCTATTCACAATGGACCATGGCGTCCCACAATCACCCTGTCAATCCACAAAAACGTAGCCCGTGATCTCACCCATGTGCTTCCTTTACTCGTTGTGCGGCTCTCACGGGTGGGGCGTTCATAAGAGGCTCTGTTCAAACCTTCTCGGTATTTTCGCTATTAGCACATAGTTGGCATCAACCCTGTCGTTAAAGTCTTGGATCGTTCCTTCCATCGTCCGGTTGTCGTCGGGCATTGATCGCAAGGCACTCTGCGAGTGTCATCGACGATCTTGGAGGCCTGGTTGCTCTGTGGTTGTCCTGACTGCGTTGCTCTCGTCGCCCTGCGATTCCACCGGCGTCTCGTCGACAATACACCCTCTCTGCGTGCCATTGCTTGTTTGACATCATTAACCCTTCAATTGTGACAACTGCTGTCCACAGAGCCACCTCTTTCATGCGGCTTTCGCCGGGAGCTCCTCAGAAAACTGCAGTTGCTGTCGAAAGGTGCTTCTCTCGAATATGACCTGTCCGTTCTTGCATGGCTTCTCCCCTAGCCGTCCAGGTTTTGTCGGTGTCTTGTCGGCATGGTTGTCACCTGGTTTCGTCTTCTCCGCTGCTGGTATCCTTTGGTCATAAACCTGGTTCTTTATGCAGTCCCGTCACTCATCCTAGACGGCCCCGTTGTGTAGGTGCCCAAGCAATGCAATTCCAAGAGGTGTCGTTTCTTTGTTGCATGCCAAGTTTCGATGACACGAGCCCGTTCGATCGTTGAATGTCTCCTTTCCTCCAGCGATGTTACCTTCGATGTCCTATCCCAACGGTGTCCCTTTGCGTTGCTTGGAGCAGTTGGTCCTAGTCGTTCGTACAGAGCCGAGCCTCCATTGGCAAGTGGCTCCTACGGGCATCCCAAGGCACTCCTGCGATTAGCACGTAACCCGTACCAAGCCAGACATTCACATCGCTAGGACCTGAACATTCTTCTTGGTGGAAGCCTCTATTCCCATCCTCACACAGTTGTATATGTACAATCCGTCCGACCGGCCGCCATGTTCCCGTGAGCGTTGCCTAGTTGCTTCGTGCACCGGCCTTCGACTCCCTCAGCTCTTCCATCTTGGCGACTCGCTTCTTGAACTCGACGTATTGGCACTTCTCGTAACCGTGTCGCTCATCCTATCCACCCCGTCGCTGTGAGCGTTTTGTCCTCGGGCAGAGATCGTGGGCTTCGGGGGCTCACGGCCGCAACCGTGCAGAACTTACCGTGCACTTCCAAGGGGCATACCACGTATCCCTCCGGCACTTGTTGAGGGGGATCAGAAGGTGGGCGCAGCTGTCTCGGTAGGCGATCGGGAGGCGAGCATCGCGCATCTCCTCGCGGGTCGCTTCTGCAGCGGGAGTTAGCAATTGAGACCGGGGAAATTGGCGCTCGGGGTCAGTCGAGCGGGTGAGACGTACGCCGCGGCTCAGAAGCTGTGTCGGAAGCCATGGTGCGGGTTCAATTGGGCTTCGAGATTTGAGGTTGCTGATGTGCAGAGCTGTCGTGAGACTCTCCTCGGGTCAAGGTCGGCAGTTTCCGGATTTCTGCCTTGGAATTGCGGCACCAACGCCCACGGGTCCAATGAGCGGCCGTGAATTACCACGCTCACTTGGCATCACTATCAGTAACTATCTACAGCATCCCATCAAAGCCAAAAGGCGATATCTCGAAAAAACAACTGTCCCTACTTGTCATATGGATTCTACTTCACTAACGTTTTCTCGTCTGGAATCTAAAAGCATGGGTGTCAACGGGATCTATGCCAACGCCACAGCTAGTGGGTCCATCTAACCCGAGCAAAGCCACGCGATGGCTAACAAAGTGTTCGTCCGAGCCTGCAAGCCGTGGACGATCGTGATCAGAGCCTCATCCGATTCACAATAATCAAGTTAGACCATGGGTTCGTCTTCTTTGATCAACCTGGTATTTCCAACCGTCGATCGGACTCCTGCGGATCTCCTGCGAAGCCAAGCCAAACATCCCAGTCGCTCCTAAGCAAGGAACAGAAGATGCGATCCAAGCACGAGGAGCAACCTGGGAATTCCATCACCTGCAAGGCGCCAAAAGCAGCCAACTTATCGTTCCATTGTGAATCATATACGTTGCATCCTCTCCGGCCTATGTGTCAAGCCCCGAAGTTTGAAGCCATCGTAGGCCTGTGGCATGGCCATGGTGAGCCCTACTGCATGTGGTGAAGTTCAAATGAAACTACAGAAAGGCACGTGTCGTCAGCACCTGACGGATCATGCTATGTCTACAAAGCGTCTGTGGATCTGACGCGGTTCAGAGTATCACATCATCGACCGTGATCCCGGACACTCCACTCTTTGAAAACTCTTCTATTTTGCCAAGACGGTCGACCCGAGGGGTTCGTAATGATATCCACAGGAGATGTCAAAGCCTCCTTGTCCAACGCTTCATCCAGGTTGTCTAGGCGGTTGGGCTCAGTTGTTCCAGGTCTTCGCCCTGTCTTAGGCATCTATAGTTGGACAGGTGCCATAGAACGGCGTGTGTATGGTTCCGAATAGATGTTCAACCATCAGACCTTATTCAAGTCCAATGATGCCACTCGAGCCCATCTCGATATTGGAGCCCAACTTGAGGTCCCTCCGCATCGATTATATACCCATCCTCGCATCGATCAAAGTAGACCTTGACCTGCTGCTCATAAAACTCGTCAAACCGCGGTTGGAGAGCATCCTGCAGGCTTTCCACATCGCCTTGCGGGTGTAGAATCTTCCAAGGCTCTATACACGTCTCGCCCCGGCATGATTTCAGCACCAGCATGAGTGAATCAAGACGGTCAATCACCCGGGTGGCGCTGGTCCCTAAAATTGCCACGTTTTCGGGGCCGAAAGCGTCCTCTGCTCCGGGAATGAGGTTATGCAGTTGCCCTGGGTCCCTCTAATTCGGGGTTAGCAGTTACGCGTATGGCCCAGTGGTAAGCGGTACATACCTGGAGATCGTAGAGTTCATGCTCGTTGTTACACCATGCCGAGTAATAAAGGTCGTAGCTCTGATGTACTATGCGAACCCCCTTGTACGTATTGTTGCGAATGACAAATTGGCCTTTGCCATCTACAGCATCCGTTAGCAAAGAGAGATCACGATGACAGTGGCAAACAAACCGAAGCCTCCAATTTCGCCCTCGGCAAGGGCCATTCCCCAATACTCAACTGCAACATGTTCATGTCTGATGATGCTGGCTTCGTCCTTGTATACCGGAATAGGGGTTCCGTCAAAGTCGGGACGAAGCTCAACTCCCGCCAACTTGAGAATCGTCGGGGCAAGGTCGATGTGCGTTGTCACAGTATTCTCGACAGACCCTTCAGCCACGCCTGGGCCTCGTAGATAAAGAGGAACTCGGATGTCCTCGTCAAAGCCACATTCCTTTCCGGGTGGCAGCCTGTGCTGTCCCAGATGGAAGCCGTTATCGGAGGAGTAGATGATGTAAGTGTCGTCGAGAAGGCCGGCATCATCCAATTGGGTGACAACTTGCTCGATGATCTCGTCAACTGCTTGCAGCGCTTGAAGTCGAGCACGATAATAGTTGTCAATGTAGGAGACGGAGGAGTCGTTCAGCTGGGGCAGTTTGCGGATCCAGCTAACACCGCTAGGCTGTCTGAATGTGAGCTTCCGAAAAGATAATCTGCAGTAAGGAAACACATACTGAGTCGGGGTTAAAGTTGTTTGATCGTGGAACCTTGACTCCCTCGAAGAGGTGAGAGTGTCTCTCAGCCGGGATCGGGGTGGTCATGTGAGGCGGACCACCATGATTGACATCGATGTTGGAGTGCGGCGCGACTGGGGCTATGGCAAGGAAGAAGGGTTTCTTGGCCTCGATGGCCTCACCAAGCAATTCGCTGGCGTAACTAGCAATCAAGTCTGACGTGTGCTCTCCGCGGTGTTGCACAGGCGCCTCACGGTTGCGCTGGTAGATGGGGTTAAGATAGGAATATGTCCCCGGGTCCAGAAGAAAGTTTGTGTCCGTCCATCCCGCAGGAAATGGCGAGTCATAGTTCTTTATTGTGTGGGCGTTGAATAATTTTCCTGTGTAGTAGGTGTTGTAGCCAGCCTCCTGGAGCCAGACGGGGAGGTAGTTGTCGTTGAGGCCCTGTGAGACAAACTTGGGGAACCCGCCTTAGTTAGGTCAGCGACAACTGCATAAAATACTAGACTATAGGCCAATCAACAATATCAGGGACTCACCGTATGGAGGGTTGACGTCAGTGACATTAGTATTGTGCGGTTGCTTGCCCGTCCAAAGCGAGACGCGAGAGGGACAGCAGATGGCGGTGGTGGTAAAATGGTTGACGAACGAAGTGCCTTGTTCAGCTAAATGCTTGTGCAATAGCGGCATATATGAGACGGAGTCCAGCACAGCGTCTTGGTCGTCGGTGAGGATGAAGACGATGTTTTTCTTGCTGGTGTTAGACTCGTTGGTAGCTTCCGACAACGTCTCACTGCTGTCGGATGCATCCTCCCCGGCCAGGACTATCTGGCCATGTGGCTGCTGCGGCAAAGCTACCGTCGATGCAGCCAGCATTGAGACCGAGCCAACCAGACAAGCTGGACGCAACCATGTCGAGCACCGCATGCTGAGAGTCTGAGGAAAGTTGCTTTGGTCTCTATTGCAGCTTACTGGAGATGACGATTCCCTTGGCAATCAATTACCCATACAGGACTCGCGCAGAAAATCCTTCTCACTTCATTCAAGAAACTCGAAGTCTCTGGATAAGAATCTGCAACTCAATGGTCTCGCCGGAGCATTCGCAACACTCGACGTCGCCCATGAACTATCGGCGTGTCTTGGGAGAACGTCATAAGGCCCTTGCGCTCACGCAATTGGCTCCGCAATGGCGTCAAAGTTAGTGCCAACGCCTGTGTCTACACATAATTCACTAACAGCGTGTGTGGGTCTAACGACTCCACCCTCATATCCGGCTCGTCGGCCGCGCGTTTGACATATCCGTCCTGAACACGGTTGTTAGTCGACCTCCCTCATCCTTCATTCAACGTCGTACTACGTACGTACGCCGCTGTTGCACAACGCCCGTCGCAATTGCTGAGACGGCCGAGATATATTAGATGCATGGGGTAATTCGCGCCATCGACAAGGTCGGCGATGGCGTGCTGTCTGCTAGACTTCGGCCCCTCGGCGGGTGTAGCTCCCACTTCCCGCTCAACCTCTTGACGGGAGGCTGCTTCCTCCCGAGAAGTCAGATGAATACAGATCCCAAGTCAACCCAATTGCTCTCCCATAGTTCAACACGATGAAGTCAACCGGGTTCGTCTCCGTCGTCGCAACCCTCGCGGGATGTGCGAGCGCAGAGTGGCAGTTCCGCTCGCGACCGGATCTCTCTCCGCCGCGCCTCAACATCACCATCCCGGCCGCTAGCGACATCTCCCCCGGCTTCATCTTCGTGACGCCGTACCCAGGCCGCGAAGCTCCAGTTATCCTGCCCGAACAGCCCGCCGCCTACATCTTCCGCAGCGACGGCGACCTCGTCTGGTCAAGCTTGGGGTACTTTTCTGGGTTCGTCGGCAACTTCCAAGCAACGAGGTACCAGGGCCAGCCCGCTCTCCAGGCGTTCCAGGGCACCATCGATATAAGGCACGGGCGAGGCCATGGGACGCTTCAGATCTTGGATAACCATTACCGGCCGGTTGCGCAGATCCAGGGCTTGACCAACAAGATCCCGTCAATACACGAGCTTCAGATCGTCGATGAGAAGACGGCGCTGGTTGAGATCTACGACCCAGTTCCGTATGACTTAACACCGTACGGAGGGTCTGCAGAGCAAAAGTGGATTGTCGATAGTATCTTGCAGGAAATCGACATTGAGACGGGCGAGCTCATCTTCGAAGTCCACTCACTCGACATCGTGTCTCCAGCCGGTAAGCTCTCTCAGCATGATCTATCTAGTTCAAGGCGACGACTAACCTCATGACAGACAGTCTTGCTCCCCTACCCGCAGGGGCTGCCCTCAACGCTCCCGATGCCTGGGACTATTTCCATCTCAATAGCATCGACAAGGACGCCGAAGGTAACTACCTCATCTCGTCCCGGCACACGAGCACCATATACAAGCTGTCTGGTCGCGACGGCTCCATTCTCTGGAGGCTCGGCGGTGATCAGTCCACCTTTCAGCTATCGCCAGAACTCGACTTCGGATTTCAGCACGACGCGCGCTTCCTCAACCGCTCTGTCGACGGTGCCATCGAGACCATCTCGTTCTTTGACAACTCGGCGTCGACTTTTGGCCTAGACGACGAGAACCACGCGACGCTTCACCCCCACTCCCGGGCGCTGATCGTCCAACTCAACCATGCTGACAACTCCACGTCGGTCCTCCAGTCATACACCTCGCCGGACCACCTCTCGGTCGCATCCCAGGGCAACGCGCAGGTCCTCCCCAACGGTCACGTCTTCGTCAACTGGGGCCAGGAAGGCGCGGTGACTGAGTTCCGCGCCGACGGGACGCCCATCTTCAACGCCTTCCTCGACACGGGGGCATCGGTCCAGAGCTACCGCGGCTTCCGGTTCGAGTGGGCGGGCCTCCCGAGGGAGGTCCCCGCCATCGTTGCGCTGCGGGACGGCGCGGGGACGAGCGTCTACGTCAGCTGGAACGGCGATACGGAGGTGGCGCTCTGGCGGTTCTACGCGCAGGACGGAGACTCGGCGGATGCCACTTCGGTGCGCAAGATCGGAGAGGCGCAGAGGGTCTCCTTCGAGACGGGCGTGACCATCTCGGCCCAGTCACTGCAGGATCTGGGAGTGAGGGCCCGGGTCTTTGCGGCCGGATTCGATAAGGAGGGCACCGTGTTGACCAGAACGCGAGAGGTGGCTATCCAGGAGGATGTCCATGCCTCAGTTGGTAGTGGCGACCAGGATGATGAGCTGGGAGAGCTCTAATGCCCTAGCTCTTGTAAATGCTTTTGACGCACAACATATTATGCAATGATGATCTTTTTCTCTGGTGACTCATACTTGTTTTGAAAGTGTGGTAGAAGTCGTCAGCGGGCTCCTATCGCTCTGTCTAGGGACCCCAGATTGGCGACAGTTGCATACATAGTACCTCAGCATCCATCAACTAAAGCCCTGAGCCCATCAGTATGAGACGCAACTCCAGGCTTCGCCCTCTTGATCGCCGCCACCGCATCCACGTAGTTACTGCATTTGCCACTCCTCATGCATCCCAAGTCCCAGCTCCAAGAACCCGTCACCTCTCCTCCCGCCCGCAACCACCTCAACCACCACCACTCTCTTGGCAGCGCCTCTCCCGACCGGCCACGTAGAACATTTGAACCCATCCTGCATCAGTCTCCCAGCGTCCATCTCCTCCTCCAAACGCACCTCCAAGAACGCTGCCCGTCGCGAAGGAATTCGTCGCTGGCCTGCCGTGGCGCACTTACACCGACTCCACACCAAACGATTGGCCACGACGCTCCCGTCCTCACACGCTCGCGTCGAGCCAACGCACGCAGCGTCCACAACATAGCGATGGCTTGACGAAACGCCTGTCTGCGAGTTGGCCGTCTGCCGGGGTGGCCTTTGGCTGTCATGTGTTTTCGCGACGCGTTGCGGGCATGCGTCGCGGTGGTTGTCCGCGGCAACCCTCTCAGCTAGTTCGACATGCTTCTCTGCGTAGGTCGTTATAAACCCTCGGTGCAGGACCCCAACTTGGAGTCAAGGCATCTTATTCAAATAGTGTTTTTATTTCGTTTTCATTGCCTTCCGCTCTATATCACAGACCCAACTTGTCGGCCTCTCTCGTTTGAGTCGATCTGATATTTTCTTCGAGGACAGTCTTTGTTCGCTCGTCGCTCTCACTCATTGCCGCACTCTGTACTTCTGCTTGACCACCGTCTTGGTTGACATCGATACCCACTCTACGCATATACGAATACTTCCTTATAATACCTCCATTCACACTCATTCCCCTTAACCCAACATGTCGAGCCCCTCCGACGTCATCGCCTGGCTGGTCCCAACGGCGCGTGGCTCCTTCGCCGACAAAACCACACACCTCCAGTCCAACGACTTCCGCGCCGTCTCCACGGCCTCATCCCCCATCCTCGCCTCCCGCCTCCCCAACCTCATCACCAGCAAGCCCGCCAAGGCCATCCAGCTCTCCTTCAACAACGCCCCCAAGCGGCCCGGGTCCTTCATCCTCGGCTCCGACCCGGCCCGCTGCGACGTCGTCCTGCCGTCGCTCCCGGGCATCGCCCCGCGCCACTGCGCCCTGAGCTTCGACGCTGAGGCCAGGCTGGTGCTCAACGACTTCTCAGACTGCGGCACCCAAGTCTGGTACGACTGGGAGAGCAACGGCGACCAGACCGACTATACGTGGATCCTTAGCAGCGGGTACTCGCACGGCTTCCCCAACACGGTCCAGCGCATCACCATCGATATCCAAGGCGTGCGCTTTCAGGTTATTGTCAACGACCACGCGGCCGACTGGGACACATACCGCGAAAAGGTCGACGCCTTCCTTGAGCAGCCCGCCTGGACTGACGGCCTCAGTTTCGGCTGGGACCGCACATCTATCGCCCCTGTGGCACCTCTATTCTCCTCAGTGCCACTGTTTCAGCACATATTTGTCAAGTCTTTGGGTGACGAGCCCGTGGGCGAAGTATACTTGTGGAATATGGCCCGACCGTGGGAGCCGATGGTGAGGGCGGCGGCGTAAAACGCCGAGGCTGTCGTGGGAGTGTTGCATCATGTTGGCGAGCGTATATTTATGATAGGTAGAACAAGCGTCACAGGGCTCGGCGTTAGATCTCGGTTGTTTTCTTTTGGTTATGTTTGTTCCATTTTGGACGCGCTCTTGGATGGAGCGGGAATGCCTCTCTGTTTGTAGTAACAATTTACTCCTCATTCAATCAAGGTATCACACAACTCCTGGCTCCTTTCGAACTCCATGTCTTGCCTTTAATCATCCTCACTCACTGCCAGCACCTCCCGCTTTTTCTCCTCGTCAGCTTGGTCTTGCTCCTCGTCGACGTCAAAGCGAGTCATGCTGAAGTCAGGGATGCGCCTCCTTAATCGATTGTGACTGCTCTTGTTGTTCTTGCGCATCTTGGCCGTCTGAGCCTCCTCGGCGACGACTGTCTTCTCGCCCTGGTTGTCCAACATGGTTCCCTCCAAGCTGAGGTAGCTAGTCTCGCCGCTCGTTCCAACGTCGAAATTGCGTATCCGGAAGCGGACCTTGCCCTTGATCTTCTCCCCACTGCCGTCAGCCCAGAAGCCTGTGCTGTGGATCTGTCGAACCACACCGTGGTCGTCGGAGGTGATAACGGAGGCAGTCTCTTCGAAGCCCTGCGCCTCAGGAGCCTCGTTGGGGATCCATTTCCAGGACGGGGGAAGTCTTCGGGCCTCGATCGACGCATTGAATTTTCCAAAGCAGACGACACCAATATGGCCTTCGGTCTGGAGGTTGACGCTTCCTTCCATCCAAGCACCTCGACTGGGAACGAAGAGGTCGACGTCGGCGGTGATCCAGCCGAAACCAACGGCAGCCTCGTCCTTGGCCATCACTTTCATCGGCGTCTCATCATCCGTAGCAGCGCCGTTCCTGCCCGGCTTCTCGCCAAATGCGACATTCTTGTAATCCAGCAAAACACCGCGCAGAGCCGGCACGTACTTGTTCAACAAGTGTTGCAGGTGCTGGTACTGGCAGCTGGTGACAGGCTGTGCCCAACCGATGGGTACAGAGGCTCGTAAAGAGATACTGTTTGGGTGAAGAAGGGAAACTGTGGGTTTGCGGGGATGTCGGGTGGTTGGTATATCGTGGACTTGGAGGATTTGAACGGTGTTGCAGTGTCGACATCCATAGCATCGGGGTCAGCGAAAGCGTCCTCTTCAGGCTCAGGCGCCGTCTGAGCCTCGGGTTCTGGTTCAGCGGCTTCCTTCTTGGACTTCTTCTTCTTTTTCTTCTTGTCCCCGTCAGCATCGGTAGATGCATCAGCCTTCTCGGGTGCTGGAACTTCGTCCGCATCGTGCTTCTTCTTCTTGTGCTTCTTCTTTTCCGATTTCGGCTCCTCCTCCACAATAGGCGCGCTCTCTGATGTCACACCATTCTCGGTGTGTTTGTCCTTTTTGCTCTTCTTCTTTTTCTTGTCGACTTTTAGGTCGCCGTTGACAAGTTCAGGCGCGGCAAGCTCAGCAGAGACGCTCTTGGACTTCTTGTGCTTTCGCTCGACATCGCCGGAGGGGTCGTCCTCTCGGGCGCGCTTCTTGTCCTTCTTGGACTTCTTCTCGTGCTTGGGAGCCGCGGGCTCGGGCGAAGCGATTGGCGCCATTGTTCGGTCGGTGGTGGTGTGCTCGCGGATCGCGGATGGTCAAGTGGAGGAAGCTGCTAACTGCGTGGAAATTTTTTTAGGCCGAGCAGCTTATCGATTATCGTCACCTCACCGAGCTCACCGAAGTGGGGCCGGTCCGGGGGGCTTCACCTTGCTGTCGGCTACCCTAGGTCTCTCAGGCCATCCAAATTACTCCCGTTAAATCCTCAATCAACATAATGAAAAGGACAAGGGCCTGTAATTAATTCAGATCAAATACAATCGAATTGGTTTCTAGACTGTTGCATCGTTATGTGTCTTGACTCTTTGTTGGTGGAAATTCGACCGTATCTGATGAATCATTCCACATTTGAGAAGATGTAATAAAATTACCGCCAACGAGTGTAAGCATTCGAAGTTTACAACGCGACCTTTAGTTAGCTCGGGTTCCAAGCATGGTTGATTGTCACTTATTTGCACACTAAGACGCAGCACAAGGTTCATAGCAAGTCTGAGTGGTATTACTCGCATCCAAAAGAACTACCGTGCATCGAGGCGGCACCCCGAGACCAATCTAAAGACGAACCAGAGATGTATTCAGGGGTAAGCCTGAACCAAGCCATCTTTTCCGATTTGAGGCCCGGGCAAATGTCTCAATGACGACTCGGCGTTAGGAAGCAAAAAGTGTCGGGAGTTACACGTGAGATGTGCATTGTCCGGAGATATGCCCTTCTGCCGTTCCCTTGCATTGCCCAGCGGCACAAATGAAGGCAGGAGACAAGATTCAACACTGCATAAATGGGCACAAAACGGACTCTTCTAGCACGAGACCAAGGAGCTGGGAACTAACCATGAGCCAATGTCCTTGTTCAAATAGTCATACTGGGTGGGTTTCAGACGGCACCGTTCGTAACGTGCTCACAGGCGTCATCCAGAAGCTTTCTCACCAAAGTAGTGACTCATTCCTGTCGGGCTATCGCCTAAACATCGGTGAGTGAATACTGACTCGGCATCGAGACAGTTGAGAATATTAAGTGGAGATACATGCGGAAGCAGAAGACAGCCAGGTCAGTCCTTGGAAGGAGGGCGACGTATGGACGGCGTTAACGCTATAGACAGCGGAAGTGGGGGCCGGGTCGGCGAGTTGATGAGGGGGAAGACCTGAGAGAATGGTGAAAATGCCTGGATATTTGGTTTGTGGCACTCTAGTTGGAGCTACTGCACCTTCTTCAAAAGGTCAGTGAAAACTGGAGAATCGAAATTTCTGAAAGATGGCAAGATGCAACGTCCGAAGTAAGGGCGACGTTGGTGGAGACAATGTCACTCCTTGATGGTTCCGTGACATGTAGTGATGTCTTTGAAGGCAAGGTGTTAGTCAGTGATGCTTGTGTCAGCTCTCTGCTCTTTGTTTCTATTATTGTCAACAAAAAGCTGCCAAGTTTAGACTTTCTTCAGTCAACAAAGGTGGAAGAAGAGGACCTGGCAGTGTCAAAAAGTGTCTAAGACGAACCGAGAGTGTGGTGCCTCTTCCGTTCGGGTAGCAGACCGCACTCCCCACTTCCCACGAGTCTGCTGGGTTACCCACCAATGGGGCCGAACGGGAAGAGTTTTTATTTCTCAAGCTGGGAGGGGTACGTACCCGAGAAGCAGGCACAGGCCCGATGGCTGTGGGAGGAAGAGACAGAGTGTGTGTGGGGAATGCCATGCTTGCTGGATACCATATTTCCAAGGCCACAAGTCTAGCGCCCACCCCACCCAGAACCAATGCGGCAGCGACGTCGGGAGTTCTGCCTTGGACAGTGTCCCAACCAACCACCAAGCCACCCATCGATGCTTGGGCAAGAAAAGCGCCACACACAGTATGAGAAGAAGAGAGAAAAATGATGACGCTGGGGCTTGACGTTGAACAACTGAGCCTGAGGTTGCTGAAATGCTGACAGCGCTGAATCGGGCTGCATCGGGATCGGACAGAGGGCATCGGCTTGATTCGCCCAGCACAGCAGCAAGCAGTGAAGGCTTTTGACGACATCCATGGGAGCGGGAGCGGGAAGACGGAAAGGCGATGAGACAGCAGATGCAACGCGTCAATCACACACGTTCCGAGATAGGAACACAAAGTTTCCCCCCTCACACACCACCAACAATCCCTAGCGGCTGTTGGGAGACTTGGACGGGATCCCGAGCCACAACAGAGCTGCACTGCACTACAATTTGGGTACGTGGCTCCGATGGCGTTCCTATTCTTGTTGCTATTTTGCGGTGAGTTTGCATCTCTCTTTGACGGGACGAATGAATGGACGGACACAATGAGTTCACCGCTGGCACGAGCATGAAACAATTGGCAGCTCCGCAAAACAAAGAAACAACCTTATTGACACTCCCGTGCTTCGTACTCCGTAATACAGCACGGCACGGCACATCGCATCATCTCAACCCATTTCACCTCCCGCTCCGGGGGTTCTTGGCATTGTGCCCACAGTGCAAAAGACCTACATTTAGCTCTTCATGACAGGTTGCTTTCCTCCGTCTTCTGGCGTCTTTTCACGGTTCCACAACATCAGGCCTGAGGCATCTTGCTTGGACCGGCTTGCCGGAGTGCTGCCAGTGCTGCCTGACAGATGCATACAGTGTTGACCTGAATTCTTTCACCAATTCTCCAAGCCTCGCGAGTCCCCGCCGCGATGCAGAGTTTTCTCGCTCGTTGCCTCTCTCCTCCGCTCTGGCTCTTGCAAACTAGCAGCGGTGACAGATCATTCATCGAGGAGGCCAACTGGGCAAGGCCAGGGGGTGCAACCAACAGCCAGGCCGCAGCCCTGCCAGCCGTGGATCTCCATTCTCTCCGCGGACCCCTGTCCCCCTTGTTGGCTTCCCCCCTTGTTCTCTCGCCACTTGCCACATGCTGTTCAGGCACAGGGCAGGGCCCTCACTCCAGCCGCTCACCAGGCTTTGAAACCGCCGAGTGACAGCTCCGGATGGGCCAGTCGTTATCCAGGTTTGACAGGCTCTTGAGTGTGTGCGTCTTCGGGTCCCTGACTAATGCACCGTGCCTGGCTCAGAACCAGGGCAGGCCTCACCATCGTGGGCGCCTCAAGCCACCCCTAGGCAGATTTCGGTTTAGTCAGAAGCTTGGGTGAGCCATTTTCCTTGCCAGGGGCGGCGCCAGAGGAACAAGGCCAGCCAAGACGCCAGGAGACGCCAGGACCAAAACCAAGTCTCAACGACGACTGGCCAGCTGCGGCTTGCGTCCATGTGATTCTCATCCCAACCCGCCCATCCCTTCGGCTCACTGCCGAGCGGGTCCACGTTGCATCCCACGAGCGCGAGCGACGACGCGGAAACAAACTCCTTTGGCGGGATGCTGATGGGGCTAACCCGGCACTAGTGACATTGCCGGGGCACGACATCGCGAATCATGGCGTGGAGCTGCTGAGACCCAACTTGTCGGACCTGGCAATTGCCTGGGTACCTGAGCGGCAGCATTCTCGGCCCCCAGCCGGTCGGGATCTTTCTTGTTTCGCTTTGACGCTGGCTGGCATCTGTGTTGCGTTCTTTGTCGTTCTACGGAGTAGTCTCCTAGAAGCATGGGCAAGCAGCTCCTTCCCCGATCGACAGAGCCACCCCCCAGATAACCCCAGAGATGCTCCCCTTACCTATCCCCATCGACCTATATAAGGCCGGGGCCTTCACCTCGATCCAGACCTTTCTTTCCTCTCACCACCATCCACACATTCCCTTGGTATCATCTTGATATCCCTTTCTTTCTCTCTTCTTTTGACACTCCCTCGGCTGGCCGTCACCAAACCCAGAACAGATCCGTGATCAGTCCTTTACCACTCTGCTATCCACTCTTTACTCATCGCCGTGCGTTGAGAACAACTGTCGAGCCAGTCTCTAGACAACCACAACTTCAAACAACTTACACTTCACCCATACAAACTTTCTACACAACCAAGACTTACAAGATGTTTGCCTCTTTCACCGCTCTCCTCGCCGCCGCTTCGGCCACCATGGTCTCGGCCGCCGCCATCGTCCCTCGCGGCTCCGGCACCGCCAGCATGACTCCCCACGACCAGTACTCCAGCAGTATCGGAGTCCTCGGCTGCAAGATTCGAACTGACCGTGTTGCCTACTGGCCCGGCTCTGTTGGCTGCGACGATATCTGCGTCAAGGTCTCCCACGCGGGCCGCAAGGTTTACCTCCTCCGCATCGACCAGTCCGGCGGTGCCCACGACATGTCCTACGACGCTTGGAACTACCTTGGTTTCGGCAAGTCGGCCACCGAAGACCCTCAGCAGGCGGCGGCATCAACATGGAGTACGAGGCTGTCCACGCCAGCAAGTGCGCTCACCTCCTCCACGATGGCAAGCTGCCCCTCTCGGCCGCCAACAGCATGAACTACGTTGCCTCGTGTATCGCCGAGCCCAGCAGCTGGGTCGCCAAGAACTACCGCCTCTACAACATCATGGACCCCGTCTGCAAGTGGGGTGTTGAGGAGCACTGCACCCTCGACCTCGCTGTTTCCAACCAGCCCGATTGCCCCAGCGGCCTCGGCGCTACCGCGAAGCTCAACCTCAAGGTCTCCAACATTGTGTATGGCACGGGCAAGAAGGTTCAGGCCCTGTAGAGCAGGGATGCCCTACCACGAAAACGCCGCCCTAGGATGGGGGTGTACCAATCGCTATGAATGAAATGAAACGACAGGACGATATGAACCAGACGGAATGCTTTTGCTTTCTTCGCTTCTCAGTACATAGTTGACAATCAAGATAAGCCCACACATTAAGGGGGCATTTTATACCTTTCACATGATGTTTCCTTGACGCAGTTGAACTGTGAAAAACACGTTGTCGAATGAGATTGCTATTGGCACTGTAGTGTTGGGGACTGTATTGGTGTTGGTGTAAGCCAGGTAGGATTGTGCCTTGCAGCTGTCGGCTGTTGGTTGTTTCTCCCTGGCCAGCGAATCACATGGATGTGATGGAGAATCCTAGAGTAGCACCGCAGCCATCTTGCTGCCGCAGCAGCCCCTGACAGCACACATCCCGGCCCAGGCCATGACCAAGCGTCTGGGTTGGCCAACCGCTTGTATCCACCATCTTTGAGAACAAAGGCCCCTCTACCTGGTCTGCCCATCTGCACGATTCCTCCGCCGCGCGCCTTTGAAACAGCTGCCCTCTATTTTGTTTTATTCCTGCCGATCTGCTTTGCTGTCCATGCATCTGTTTCCTTGTGCACCTCGGTGGCTGTTAGGCTGACGCCTGCCCGACGGGAGGCGAAGTCAGAAGTGGGCCTTATTTTCTTGGCGGCCAACGCTTCATCCGCACTTTAGGAGAGGAATTTGGATGAAGCCGCGACGAACGATGAATCAGTCGAGATGGAGGCCGAGGGCGAGAGGAGATCCCCTGCCAACACAGGAAGTCATAAAAAGGTATACCATTAGGTGTTGGGTGTCGGATCTTGGACTTCTTAAATTACTTAGGTGTTAGGTTAGTGGTTTAGGATGTTAGGAGTAAGGTTAGGTAGGCTGCCTCACAGTGGCAGCGATCGGACGTGGTTCTAGCTCTCCAAACGGGACCTGGGGAAGGCCTGGCCAAAGCGCACACTCTGGATGAAACTCTCAATGGGGTGAATGGGGCCATCGATCGGACGGTGACATGTTTTGTGCGACAGGGTCTGACGGCGATGATAGATCGAGCGCGTAGCGCTGCATCAGGTTTTGCTCTGGACATACAGAATTGGCCCAACCCGTGTCGTCAGGGAGGTAGTCGGTAGGGATGTAGACCGTGGTCAAGTTGGAATAGTGAGATGGCTTCAATCGAGGGCTTTGTTGTGGAGAACGACTCAAGACGGTGGTAATTCGACTACGTATTTTGAACTTGGGGATGTTGCTTGCCTTGGTTGAGACGAGACCGGTCTGGCGCGGGGAATGGTCCTCGGCGAATTTACATACTGCCCTGACCTTGCGTCCTTGACCGTTGGGTTTGGTCCTTTCAAGTTTACTCCTAGCGTAGCAAAAATGCATGGGGACTTTTGAAGCACGTAGATTACGTGCCCCCCTTGGCCAGTGTCTCTGTCAAGAATGACGTGAGGATGATATACAAAAATATCCACGGTCACATATCGAGGCTGGCTTTTACCACTGGCCAGTATGCAGTGCTGTTGTGGTTGTCAAAGCTACCCGGTCCCTCTTATTTTCACCACGTCAATGAGCGAACTGTTTTAATGATAGGGCGCTGCAGCCGAAACCCGAACGACCGTGCAAGTACGAACCGACCGCATGGCATGGGAATATATACATATTTACCCTGAACGCTGGGCCTGAAGGTAATATACTACATACTGAAAATACCCAGCCCGTCACCAATGCATCGGGGTTTCCACTAAGCTTCCTGTGCTTGTCGTGGTTTCATGCATGACATCTTCACACCACGTCAATTGAAGATTCCTGCCAAGGTATGTGTACTTTCGATGGGACTGTGTCTCCAACAATTGCCGGGACCCCAAAACTTCCCGATTTTCTCGTCATTATCCGTGATTCCGAGGCACGAAGCAAAGTTCTGATGAATAGCAGAGTTCCACTTCTCCTACCTGGGGAACTTGGGTTGCAGCCAAATACGACAGTTGTACCAAGCTATTGTACGCCGATTACTCACGGTGCTTTGCTGCATCTTCAGAGGAGTAATGGTCTCCTCGGCCAAAACATCTCTTATCTAATCATTAGTAGATTAACTAATGAAGAGTCAGCAACCGATTGGGAAGTGCTGACTGATCAAGCACGCGAGCTGGGGTGGGTTAACCGATAGTGGGGATGGAAATTCTGTCGAGGTCGGCGAGGTTCCACCGAACGGACACGGCGCGGACCTCGGCGTGACCGCAGCGACATAACCACTGAATTATAGCGACTTCAAGCCCTGTTCCGGCAGGCTCGGCACCCCAGACCACCGAGTCTCCCGTTGATGGAACTGCACTTAACCGCGCGCGCGGGAAGGGAATAGATGACTAATGCTGGGCGGATGGCCATGCGTAACCGGCAAAACCCCACTAAGCCGCTCGAGCAATGGTCCCGCAAACTATCGCCATCGCTGTGCTTCCGGTTGCTCATCCATCACTTGCATTTTGTCTCGACCTGTCTCGGCTCCATTGGAAAGTACTTTGGCCTTTGTGTTATCCATTGCCAACAAATCCTCCCTGCCTGCGACCTATCTCTTTCCTCCGCCTTTCATTCCGACACTCCCATTGTCCAATGCGCATCTAGCGACCGACCGACGTCCACCTCCGCCTGAACGTGACGACCCCCGATTGCGGCGCCGGCAGGGAATCATGCCCTCAGATGCCATGACGGACTCCCCAGCAGGCTCGGCCCAGCTGCCCTCCTTCTATTCCCCTCGATCCAAGGCCGCCGATGCTTCTGCTTCTCACAATGGCGACGAGAATGCGCGGCGCCAGCAGCCCATAGACGACTTATCCCTCTCCCCCGCCTTGACCCCCGAAACCCCCGCCGACACTACTCTACCGCCCCCGCCGTCGCTGCTCTCCCCCGCCTTCACGCCGCCCGCCACGCCGGGAACCGCAACACCCACCATCGCCGGGCCTCGCGGCGTTCCTGTCGATAGCTCGATTGATTCGGGTGGTTGCGGACATAAACGACCTCGGTTGCTCGAGACTCTCCCTGAAGTGCAATGTATTGTGCGCGCCCGCATCCCCACTGTTGCCGGCACCGAGATGTTCCTTCACCTTTACAGTAACAATGTCGACAAAAAGGAGCATCTTGCCATTGTCTTTGGGAACGATATACGAAGCCAAAGCCTTGATGCGCCCCGCGAGGGCGAGACAGAGATGGACCGCATGGTGCGCGGCGCATACACTGGCAGGTTGTTTCCAGGCCGGACGACGAGCGGCATGGGTACAGGAGTGGCCCAAGGGGAGCAAGTCCAGGCACCTCAAGCTCCCCTGGTGAGAATCCACTCCGAATGTTACACGGGTGAGACTGCCTGGTCAGCCCGGTGTGACTGCGGTGAGCAGCTGGACGAAGCCGCGCGCCTCATGGGTCTTCCTGGTAACGCAAGCGGCGGTATCATCATCTACCTGCGGCAGGAGGGCCGCGGTATCGGCCTCGGCGAGAAACTGAAGGCCTACAATCTCCAGGACCTGGGTTCTGATACAGTTCAGGCGAACTTGCTCCTGCGACACCCTGCCGATGCGCGTAGTTATGGACTCGCCACGGCGATCCTGCTGGATCTCGGCCAACGGGACGTGCGTCTTCTGACCAACAATCCTGACAAAATCCGCGCAGTCGAGGGACCGAACCGGGAGGTTGTGGTCAAGGAGCGTGTGGCCATGGTGCCGCTTTCGTGGAAGGGTCGGGGTGGTTTCCGGAGCCAAGAGGTCGAGGGTTACCTCAAGACCAAGGTAAGTCTGCATTCCGAGTCCCAGGCAACATCAACTAACCAACGTGGTAGATTGAGAAAATGGGCCACATGTTGGATATGGGTGGACTGTCTTGATAATAGAGCCGTGCAAGGCTAGGTGGCATCTGGGGGGGGGGGGGGGGGATCAGAGGAGGGAGGGAGGCGTGTTGAATCAGCATTACACACACGATTGGAGTTTGTTGTTGTTGTTTTGGAGTGCTCGACGGCGTTATGGCGGAAGCTCTGTTCGGTCTGTAGATAAAACTGATATACCTCGACATTTTTACTACTGTGAGCCAGGTCGCCAATGGGCTAGTTTCGGCGTGATTATCTTTTGCATTCATTGTGAGGTGTCAAGTGTCGGTTCTCAGCGTTAGACGAGTTAAAAAGTCGTTTTGGTTGTAGTCGTCTCAGAAATTGCACAACATAAGTCTCAGCATTACTTGTTTTCCGTATATTGCACTAATCTACCTAGTCTAAGAAACTCCGCGTTAATGGCAATTTTCAGATTTTAGGTTGACTGCACACTTGAAGCGGTCGTGTTCTCAAATGACGTTGCGCTGGCGGCGATGTCAAAGTTTTAGTGGGGAGACCCTGTAACGCTGTGCGCTAGTGGCTCCGTTACCTCCTAGGCAGGTGCCGGCCAGGTGCAGGATTTCAGTTTCCCGTCACTAGTACTTCACGCGTCAAGCTTCACTCTGCCAAACTCGTTTTTCTTCATTTCCCCCGCGTGCTTGTTTCAGAACATCGCCTTTCCTTCACTTCATTTTCTCAAGCATGCGATCATAAGGACCGACCCGCCACAATGTCATCCCAGGGCATTCGCCTGCGCCTTGTCATTCGCAGGCACGCGGTCCCTGAGCTCAAGCTCGTTTGGCCCTGCGTCGCCTCCGAGGACCTTACCGTCGCAAAACTCCTCGCACAGGTCAACGAGGTGGTGCCTCTTGAGAGCGGAGATTGGGGCCTTGAGGACTACGCGGTTGAGCTAGCCGACGGCAAGGGAGGCAGCTTCGAATGTTTGCACTTCCAGCAGGTCGGCAGGATCTTGAAGGAGGATGATGAGGTCTTGTATGTTTTGTCTCTTTTTCCTTCCCTTTTTTTTCTTTCCTACTCGCACTTGGTGCACAGCTATTCTAACTTAGGAGCAGGATCCGATCACTTCTTACCGAAGACCTTAGACGACGAAGATTAAGCGGACGAACCCAAATTTCCTACGACGGGAGGCACCTCATCGACGGCCTCCCTTTTGGAAGACCCTGGCTGAGAGTCCCCCGGGATCGGCCCGCTCTCGACTTACCTCCACGAAAGCGAGCTCGGATTGAACAGGACGAGGACGAGGATGAAGACGAAGACGATGACGACGAGGACGAGTCCTTCAGAGATGAAGAAGAAGAAGAAGAACAGCAGCGAGAACAGCTCATGTTAGAAGGCCCGGAGTCGTTTGACGCAGATGAGCCTAGTAGTGTTGGCATACACGCATTGTTTGACGATGCCGACCGGGATGCCGATAATGAAGCTGAAGACGAGCGCGATGGCGACGACAACGACAACGACTTTCTCCCGGGCAGGGATGCTGAGAGCAGCGCTGACGAAGAGGATGATGTCAATCTCGAGGAGGAGCTGCGAGTTCTACAGCAAGACAACGCCGTCATAGGAGACAACCCGGAAACAGAGCTGCTAGAGTTTGATCCTAGCGAGGACGAAGCTTCCCCTGCAGGTCTTCTTACGGCTCAAGATCTCGACCTCTCATCGCTGGACCTTATCACTACTCTCCGATCAGCGTTTCCACTTACATCAGTCTCCGCCATCCATACCGAGTTGCTCCGCCAAAGCAAGAATTTGAGAGCAACATTCCAAGCACTCGCAAAATCTAACGAGTCAGTCATCAGCTTTGACGAGATGATGGATCGAGCATTGACTTTCCCCGACTTCCCTCAACCAACCCTTCTGAGCCAGGGAAACTCGCTGCTCGCGGGCCTCAATGCCCGAGATCTGGGAAGCCCGGACCATGGAGGGCTCAGTGAACCTACAAGGCCCATGATAGAAGAAGTGGAGAGTATCGACACTCCTGCTATAGAGGTCTTGGAAACTGAGGTTACGACGACCGAAACTCTTAACATCAGCCGGTCGACTGATATGGATGTTGAGGCGGATGATGGGAATGCATCCAGCAGTGGCAGCTCGGACGAAGACTCGGACGAAGAATCAAGTTCCGACAGCGACTCCGACAGCGACTCTGATAGCGACTCTGATAGCGACTCCGACCAGGCTATGGATGGCCCAGCCGACTCCGATTCTGGCGATTCCAGCGAGTCTAGTGATTCCAACTCTAGTGAGGGTGGTGCTGGCGTCGACCATTCAGCGGAACGCCCCAGTGATGATAGCGACAGTTTCAGCGACTCGGACTCCGACAGCTCAAGTGGTGGTTCCGGCTCCTCGTCAGAACCAGAGGAGATTCCCTCAAAAAGGAAGGCTCCGGCAGAAGTGCCCATAATCACTGAGCCTGTAAAGGCTGTCACCGTTGTAGCTTCCACGCAAGCTTTAGTGGCCCCTGTTGCTCCCGGTTGTGGTCTGAACAGAACACAGAAGCGAAACGCTCGGAGGCGAGAGGCAAAGCGACTTAAGGAATCAAATGGCTCTCAACTGCAGCCGCCAACGATTACCGAAATCGATGACGAGGAATCGGAGCTGCTTGCTCGAAAAAGAGCTCTTCTCCTCAGTGTGACCGGCGGTGAAACCCCCGAGAAGGTAAACCCAAAGCAAAAGGCCGTTCTCAGTAGCGCAGAGGTACAGCCTGAAGAGGCATCCGCAGAAGAGATACTCCAGGATGCGACCCCAATCACTGAACCCCCCAGCACCGAACCCACGCAGCGCCGCATGAAGGTCGACATGGGTGCTGGACGCAGGCTTCTGTTCGGCGCCCTCGGGCTGAAGAACCCCAAGTCAAAAGCCGACGAGGACAAGCTTCGGAAGAATCTCATGAAGGACGTGCGGCCATTAGAGAACCATCGAACCCAGGATAGCCCAAAAGCCAATGGAGCCGAAGATGCCGAGCCAGTGCAACCCGAAGAAGACCCCGACGCTTGGCGAGAAAAGATCTTGTACCGTGGTGTGGAATGCTGCCATGAGGGAATGGTCCTCAGCGAGCCACCGTTTCCCTTTGTGCAACGTTGGGATCCCCAGCAACAAGCTGGGATCATGAGAAAGAGAAAGAGGGACTCGCAACAGTTCTACGATGACAGCTACTATGAGGAAGACTCCCAATGGAACGAGAATGGCGCCGAATGGGACGACGGCAGCCAGAAAAAGAAAAAGAAGAAATCGAAGAAGCGCAAGGCCAAGGCTAACCATGAGGATGAAGGGTTTGACAACTCTTTGGGTGAAAACGAGGACAATGCTGATGCGGACGTTGTTCTCAATTACGATGACCCGCCAGCCAAGACTCTTGCAGAAAGCAGCCAGTTCACAGATGTGGACGATCTGCCATCTTTACCGTCGGATCTATCTGGTCTCGTTGCGCTCGAGTTTGATGACGTGAAGCCGGGTATGGTGGTTACCTGGAAGCAGTTGCTTATGTCCAAGGCCACAAATTGGCAGCCTCAGGTTGCATCCCTCACGGGATTAGTCTTGTCCATTAGCGACGATGCTTCGCTTCATGTCCTACTTGCCAAGAGGGATCGTGAAGAGAACGACAAGGTGTACGATGAGTATACCGGAAAGCGAATATACGACAAGTTCGAGGCTCCGGACTCGGATTCAGACGACGAGGACGAGGACACCGGACGGCGGGATGTGGCATGGGGAGAAATGACCGAGGCGAAACTGGTACAGCCGGCGCCCGCATCCAACTCGCCGACGACGCCCGCAAATGGGGTCTTGGCCCAGGTGGTTGAGAGCGCAGCTGCGGAGGATTCCATCGCGGACAACAAGGTTAGCAAGAAAATCGACAATGACGAGACTGTGGCTGAGGAGTTAGATACGCAGAAAGTGATGGCCGGAGTGGAAGCCGATCTGAGGGACCTGGAAGCAGCGGAAAGCAACAAGTCGACCCCTATTCCATCTGGACAGGTCCCGTCACGTTTGGAATTGGCCGCCTCGGCGAACGGCACGCCAAACATCGCCATCCCAAGTACGAATTCGCCAAACGACAGTATTAACAGCCCGGGTCGGCAATTGCAGGAGATGTCACAGATGGCTGTGGTTCTAGACACAGAGACGCACGATGTTACTGCTGAGGAGCATGACGAGTCTGATATCGACGAAGCTGCTGGAGGGGAGGACTCTATGGACATGGACATGGACATGGACGACTCCGTACTGGATTCAGTAATTCCCGACAGCATGCCGTCGCTTGATCTTTCGTTGCAGCCATCAGACGAGAAGGATTTCCGCCCATCCCCTTTGGTCGACTATCCAACTCTCGCAGTGCCTTCGTCGGTATGTAGTGTTCACAGTGGAAGGCAACCCCATTCAGACTATGGCATGGAAGAGCCTCGTGAAGAGCACATTTCGGATTCTGGAATGGCAGAAACAACGTCTCGTGAACATCAGACGACTCCGACCCCACAGGATGCCAAGCCTGCAGATGCGGCCTCGGGGGGCAGCAGTCCGTTCCCATCGCTAGAAGAGATATTTCACACGGCAGCCACGTCGAGACACACGCAAGACTCGGCAAAATCGACGCAAATGTCAGCGCTTTCTTCCCTAAGGGCCAGTGCAAAACGGGACGTTGAGTATGAAGAGGCCATGCGCAAGCTCGATGAGGGTGAGGAAGAGTCAGACCTGTCATCAGACAAGAACAAGTCAATCCGAAGTTTGTTTCCAAATGCAACGCAACCTGAAGTCTCAGGGGGTCTCCCTCAGCTGATTTCGCCCAAGTTGGAGACGCCTAAGAAACTGATCCTCAAGAAGGAAGCGTCACTGGAGGAGACGCCCAAGAAAAATACACGATCTCGACAAGAAAAGGGAGCGTCGCCCTTTAAGATCCCAGAAGGGAGCCAGGTCATTACACTCAGCTCCAGCCCTGCCTCGTCACAGTTTGCAGAGGACTACGCGCAAGACAGCGAAGACGAGACTTACAAGGAGAGCCCTCTGCCAGATCTCCCAGATTTGGGCCGGAAGCGTACCGGTGATGTAACGCGGCGGGAGACAAGGAGTCGGGGGAAGAGCGTGCCACCGATGGCGAGCAGGACCGCGCGGGCTGGGCTGGTTCGCAGTCGAACGTCTTTGCCACCGGCGATGAACGCCAACGCGAGCGCGGTCAGTCAGATCAAGGGGCGGAGGAAGACTAGCGGGAGGTTTTGACTCTTTGAGGCAGGACTCGGCTTGGCGACGATATCCAGATGCATGGCCATCATGATTGCTTTTCTTTTTGTTATTGTGTTCATTTACGTTGCTGCGTCTTTCAGGTAGCGGGGCGAAGATACCAACCTATGTATTGATTAATCTGTACGATGGCGAGACGGAGGAGGAGACTTGGCGTCGGCCACGACCGAGAGGACGGCGAGATGGTTGGTTGAGACGCAAAGGAATGAAAGCAGTTTTAGCAGCTTCACATGACAGGCCAAGGAGATACTGCGGATCTTAAGTTGACAGTCGCAAAGAATGAATGCGATGTGTTTCACGTCTCGTGTGACTGTTCCCCTCCGCTTTGCTGTAACGGTAGCATGTGCCTCGCTTCACATCCACAGCTTCACATCCAACGCGCCGCAGCCAACCAAAGCCACCACCTCCAACATGGCCGGATGCCCACCCACCCGCAGAATCCGCGAACCCCACCCCGCCGATTGGGTCACGCAACCACCGGCGCAGTCATGATGAGGATAGCGCAGGGAGGCTTTCTTCACTATGACGCCTGGACAGGCCGCATTCGACGTGGTTAACAAGTGCGCTGCTGGATTTGGTGCGTCACGGGGAATGGAACCCAATGCACCTTTCATCAGGACGCATGATAAAAAGAGTCGCGTGTCGCGTGTCGCATGGCTAGGACGGCGAGCTGGGCTTTCTAACTAGTTTTCTTGTTCTCTCGTTTCGCCCAGTTCTTGGGTATATTGTCCTCTGTTCCTGTCTTTCTTTCAGCCGTTGTGAAGCTGGTGGCTCTTTGTTCGGTTATTCGTCATACAAGTCGACGAACGAGACCCTCTAAGACTGTTGTTTTATCATCACGACGGGGTATATATCACCACAAGCTATTTATTCTGAGCAGCGATCTGGGTTTCATATTCTCGCTGCACTTCTGGATCCAGTAAAAACAGAACGCCTATTTACATCATCTCTTGGATAATTACCACGACTCGACGTCGTCAAAAACCTCACAATGAAGCTACCCTACACCATCCTCGCCGTATGCCTGGCAAGCATCACAACCGCCCTGCCGGCAACAACCACGCCGTCAACATCAGCCACGAAGGCCGCGAAGGACACGCCCTCACCCACGGAAACAAACGCCCAAGATTCGGCACACCTGCGGCCCCGGCAGTCCAACCCCGAGGACGACCCGCCGCCGTACGAACCCATCGTCACCGCCGCGCCAACGCAGGACGAGGCGCTGGCGAGTCTGGGCTACTACCAGACGACGTACTACGAGTGCCACACGCGGGACGGCAAGGAGCATTGCGGATGGCATATACCCGTGCTGAAGGACAATTCTGCGGGGGTGGCGAGGGGACGAGATGCGTGGAGGGCTGTGGTTGCTGTTGGAGTTGTGTGGTGGATTGTAATGTGAAAAGGCCGGATGCTGCGGCGGATGGGTTGGTTGGTTTTGATTTGGGAAACGGGTCGGAGTTTGGGAGTTGGTGAATTAGCATTAGACGTTTTGATACCCAGCTGGCTGGCCAGCATCTCATGAAGATACGAAGTATACTGTTAAACTCGTCGTTGAGTCCTCCGGTGACAGAAGCTGACATCATGCCCCTGCCCTTGTCGTCTGTCAAGTTAGCAGCCCGAAAGAAAAAGTAAGAAAAAGCATAGCCAAGTGTCACAAGCGAAAAAAACCAGACGGAGGAGCATTGTGGCATGTAATATTTTTTGGTCCGAAACCCGAAACACCTTTGATTTCATGCAAGTGTATTGAGCGAAGATCGTGAAAGCCAAGCCCTCACTCCTCCTCGCCGAGTCCAGAATTCCGCCGACAGGTCCCTCATGCCGAAGAAATGGACGCACCCGCATACCCGTGGCTGCATAAGGCAAAACACCACAGCTCCCCCACCAATCCGAGGATATACATGGACGTGGTCGTTTATTTCTCCTTCTTCGCCTTGGCACCCTTGGTCTTCGCCGTTCCGCGGAGGGTCTTTTGTCGGTTCTTGCGCTGCTTGCCTGTGTGGTGGAAGAGACCATGTTAGCCAACTGTGTTTCCCCGGCGATACAAAAACCATCTTCCTCTGAGACAACATCCATCCAGGGAGAGCCGCTCGACGAGGTTTCCATCTTGGAGGGGTACGCACGTTGCTGTCTGCTGGCACGCTCGGCCTTGGTGGCAAGGCCAACACGGACCAATCGGTACTGAGGCTCGAACTTCTTCATGGCCTCGGGGGAGTCGTAGACAAGGGCGAAGCCGGTGGTCTTGCCGCCACCGAACTGGGTTCGCAGACCGAAGACGGAGATCTGATCCTTCTGGGCCTTGTACAGGGCGCCGAGCTTCTCGCGGAGCTCATCCTTGGCGATGTTGGCACGGTTGGGTGGAGGATGTCACTGTACGCAAGTCGCGTCAATCAGCCCAAGTTCTCATCAATCGTCGACACCATTCCTCCACCGCAGCTCTGTCCATCCCTGAATCCCTTTCTCCTCAGGCAGACGTGAGCCTATTTCGTAGACGCAAAGGCACAATGCGCGTGTCGGAGTCGTCGCCCGAGGGGAGAGGGATGCAAAAGATTGGAGAGGCAGCGATGGGTGGCGGTGGGCGGGGGACGGCACTCACACGACCATCTGCTTGCGGCCCAGCAGAGGGTTGCGGATGAACTTGCGAGTTCGGAGGGTAACGGGGGTGTCCGCCATGGCTACGGTGTTGATGGTCTCTGGGTGTGTTGACGAGGGGAGAGACGGCGGTTGCGGTGGGTTGAGGTCGTTAGGTGAAGTTGTCGCGAGCCACGAAACTAGACAGAGGAGCGAAAATTCCGATTCCCGTGTCGCTTAATTGGGCCCAACCCTAACAAACCTGTGGGATCCCTGCCCCAATTCTGAGGCTGCCACACAAACCAGGGTTTTCCTGGGAGTAGTCACGTGATTTGTGACCTGATGACCCCACCCGACCTTGTCAGCGTCTTGAGCCGGTAAAGCCTCGGTCGAGACGATGAGTGACGGATGAGCAATTGTTAGTAACGGAGACCCTGTTCGGTTCTGGATGGCACGATGGAGACTCCGGGTTGTTGGTGGGGAGAGAACACTCTATCCAATGACGATTCTGACATGTTGCTGGGGTTACTTCGAGGTGATCATGACAGTTCATACATAAGAGGACGTTTATCGAACATCGACGCAGAGCAGCACAATACATCAAGCTGTGCTTCTTCCAGACAACTATGTCGTCCTCATCTACATGGACACGACAAGTCAACCGGTTCTGCAACCAATATTTGCAGCTGGAACCCGACTTGGACTTTCCCGACTCTTCCGTTCTTAAGACCCAGCACGTCCAGGATGCCCTCTATGCAAGACTGTTCGCCGATGGTGCCATTCAGTTCGCGCCTCGCCAGCGGTACCAACTTCGGGTCCTCAAGGACCTTATGAAGCGAGTAGAGGCTAGCATTTCAGACTGGGAAGTAGACGTAAGTTAGATGTCTTGTTGTACATCGCACCGAATGTACTGCACCCTGTGTCATCGTCGGTCTGACTGCAGTTGTAGGGTGTTTCTGATGAGCTGATGTCCGTTCTATCTCTGCTCCTTGCAACACCACTTCCCCCTGAGGCCACCTTTGTTCAGCAGAAATGCTATGTCACCTACCATCTGTCCTCCCTAGCCAGTGAGCAACCTGCGTCAGAAACGAAAGAGGTCTCAGAGCAACCTCACATCACTCTTCTTGAGAACCGCTCTCTCATTTCAGCGGCTGGAACCACGGGACTGCGAACCTGGGAAGCCGCGCTCCATCTCGGGTCATATCTCTGTCAGAACAGCTCCATTGTGAAGAACAAACGAATTCTGGAACTGGGCGCCGGCACTGGGTATATCTCTATCCTCTGCGCTAACTTCTTAGGGTCCGCCCATGTAATTGCCTCAGACGGCTCTGACGATGTTATCAACAACCTCCCAGAAAACCTGTTCCTCAACAACCTCCAAGAGTCGGCCGCCGTGGTTCCGATGGAGGTCAAATGGGGCCACGCTCTCCTCGGCACAGAGGAAGACAAGTGGAATGGCGGCCGGCCCGTGGACATCGTGCTCGGTGCCGACATCACCTATGACCGAAGCGCACTACCCGCATTGGTGGGGACTCTCGTGGAGGTCTTCTCGCTGCACCCCGCGGTCGACGTGTACATTTCAGTAACGGAGCGCAACGAGAAAACCTTCCAGGTATTTTTGGACCAGTGTCAGGTTAACGGCTTCGCTGTCGAGGACTTACGATTTGAGGTGCCGAGCTGGGATACGCAGGAGGGACCGTTTTACAATGGCACGGTAGCCATTCGGATTTGCAAAGTGTCGAGACCGTGATACGAGAAACAAACGCCTTATTGTTGCCCCTGGCGGGAGCTGGTCTGATCCGACCGGGTGAGATCGTGCCTGTGTATCACGGCGGTCCAGCCAATGGAGCCGTGTGGATAGTTCTCGAACATTCCAGTTACCGACTCCGGCACAGGTAGGCACGCGTAGCCACAGCAAAGTCTGGGCCATTGCGATGCACAAGAAACGAAATAGGGCGTTAGTATTGTCGGGAAAACCGACTCAACAAGACCCAGTTGAAAAAGTTCTGTTCAGCACGTTATTCTAGCCACTACCTAACTCCAGTGCAACTCAGCCAGCTCTGGGGCAGCTTGGCAGCGAACCATCATGCCACACCTCCAGCAGTCAGATCATAACAACCATCACCCCGCATGTGCCGTTTGGGTGCATCCCACCAAGAAGAATCAGATGCCGAGTCGAGTCCCGAGACAGCTCGGGGTAGATGACCTAGCGATTGCGTGTTCATCACGATATGTGCTTCAGGATGGTCTCGATAGTCATACCACCTGAGGTATCGTCGACGGGCTGGCGTCGGCAACGAGCTGCCGGCATGAATTGATGATTGGCCCTCGTGCCTTGGGATCGTCAACTTGGAAACTCAATCGAGCAAGCGATTGAATTTGGAGAATCACATCCTAGCTACCCATTTACGCGTGTCGAGGCCCTATTGTAGCTCCCCGCACCGGGAGCGTAGTGTCGACACGCCTGACGCCTCAAGAACCACACTAGTAGCCAGAACCTTCCTCTTCCCCTTGGAGGCTGCTGAGTTTCCATCAAAAAGGAGAGGCGGTTCCAAAGGTTCACTCAAGTGTTCTCGAGCGGTCCCGATGAACGATGGCTTCCCCACATAATATGTCACAAGTGGGCGCACTGCACGGAGTACTCCCATCCTGATCCCGTCAACGTGGTTTGGTGGGGCGGGTCGTGATAGCACATGGACGTGAAGTCATGGAACCAACAACCAGGCTGGGGTACGAATAGGTGGAGGTTATCTGCGGCCAATGGCCATGGGACTTGTAAAGGTGGAGGGCGAGACTGTTGAGAGCATCGAAGATCGATGATACAAGCAATGCAACACTGGGATAGCGGCGTGGAGTGACGGGAATGTATGCCAGGTTCTGTAAGGCACTGCACATCCCGATCGACAGCTTGGACGTAATGGGATGATGATGGCTGCCAAGGAAGCACGGGGAATTTACTAAGAGCCGTATCTGAGAATGGGAAACCCATATGACCCTAGTTTCGAAGAGGAACAATTGTAAGAGTCCTGTGACGGCTGAGTTTGGTGTTTGTCCTGGTCCTGACCAGCGTTAGAGCTAGAAGCTTCGGCTCCGGGTGGACTCGTCGTCATGATGTCTGGGAGATGAAGTCCATGGCGTAATGCGGATAAGGAACCTGATTTTGCCACACTAATCTCTAGCACAACAGTTGCCGGGACACGGGTGCAAATCACCAACAAGTGCGAGAGGTCACATTTCATACTCGATAGGTACAGAGTAGCGTGCGCACTGCTTAATTAATTGTGTGCGTACTATCTCTGTCCGCTCTCCGGATGAGAAGCCGCCACGACGGCGTGGAGAGCTAGGGAATTGGAGGAACACAGTCCCATGGGCCCAGGCTAACTTGTCCCGAGACTTGGGACCCAGCTTCTCTGACCGTCCCGTCAGCGAACGCCCTCCAGAAAGGGACTTTGTCGACCCCGGACCCCTGCGCAGTTGGACCGGGGGATGAGCATTTAGGGGGGAGAAGAGGAAAGGGAGCATGTTTCGAGATCTCAGCTCTCATCCCCTCAATATCACACACTCAACTCTGTTGTCTCTCTATCTGACGTAGGCGGTGGGTGGGCTTGAAGGATGAATATGTCACGTTGTTTCGGGACAGTGGGTTGGTGTCGGGAGTTGATGTCATGCATTTCTGTATGATGCAGTGGAGTTTTGGAGAGTGGAGTTGGGGACGGGGGTTACTTGGTAGACGAGATGAAGGCATTTTGGGTATCAATAGGGCCAAACACGCAGCTTCCCATTTCGGAGTGTACCAGCCACATGGTAAGAATAGAAATGAATCTCGCCCAGGCCCGCTTAATCATGGCGATTGCTCGGGCTTCCCATTCTTGTTATTACTGTCTTGGTCCGTCCATACGAACTCATGTACGAAGACGCGGCATGCCGGTCGTCTTGTCGGGGACGGACCGGGCTGCTGGTTGCTTTGCTCCATTCTTAGATTACGGGCCGGTGCTTATACAGGGGGATTGATTGACTGAGTGAAGAGGGGGAGCAGCAAAGCAAGTCATCGAGAGCTCCCGTCCCCGGTTTTTCATCACCGGGGCACTTGTACTCCGTACAATGGAGTAGCAAGTACGACTACACTTACCTCTTTTCCGAATTCCGAGGCAAGACCAGTTTGCGCGTCAACAGGTGATGATGTCCTGCGCTGTCACGAAGCTGTCATCCCGCAGGGGCGCATCGTTCAAGCAATCACCCCACGAAGTCTCCCGGTCTCGTGCTGCTTATCAGCAGTTTCACCCAACTCCCGCCCATAGCCGCGTCGGCATTTCTGCAAGGTAGGACTAGGGGCCAAGCTTTTCTGGCGGGTGCTGATCCTACCTCGCCTTGCCTTGCCTTGCCTTGCCCTTATCCATTGGCGTGGTGTGCACTGCAGTTTGTTCGTAGAGTGGTGTAGCGCCAGCGCGTGTGTGTGGTGCTAAGTTTCGATGCCCCGTACGGATACCAGCTTGGTGCTTGTGGTTCGTGTGATAAGTTAGAGCTAAAGAGGCAGCATGAATTGATACCAGAATTTGCACCGTTTCCGCCCCCTCCACGCGCCGGCTACTGCAACGTGGGCAGGGCTACGCCACACACCGGCAACACTGGTTGCACTACAATATGGCCTTGCAATACACTTACAGCCCTCGCAGCTCTCACCGGCTGCACTTGTCTAATATTTGGCAATCGCCGCTGCGGCACGTGGTGCTAGAGTCCCTGTAGAGTTGCCAGCGGGCTGCTGTGAGAGTGTGACCCAGTTGCAGCTCCGAGCCCGCTAACTACCTAGCTACTGTACGAATAGCATTGCGTTGCATTTGCCGTTTGCCTTGCGTTGGCCCCATATCCGTGGAGCCCCATCCCCATTCTCCATTCCATCGCTGCCGCTTGGTAGCATTGTCGCGACTCACCCAACCGCCACTGCACGCCCCCGCGACGCTACATGTTCGGTTACACACAAGGCCGAGATGCGGCATGCAACAGCTTTTGGTCGAGTCTGGCGATGACCCCTCTCGGCAGTCAAAACCGAGCCGGGTACAAGCCTCAACCACCGCTCCTCGCCGAGTCGACGGCCTCCTCCGTCCCTCGTCCAGTCCATACTTACGTCAAGGGGGGGTGATCCGGGTCTTCTCCCTTTTTTACCTTTGGCGCCAGCAACCCACCCACAACTGCGAACTTGACCGCCACCCTGGACCAAAACAGTCTGGCTGCATTTGCCTCACAAACATTCCCAGAGAGCAGAAACAGAAACGCAAAGGATGGACCGGATTCCAGTGTGCGCATCCAGTACAAGGAGTACAAGGACCCAAGGACCCATTCAACCATCTCGTCCCAAGATTAGAAGCTGGAGAATTGATGGCGCTAACAAGCCCACCCATCTGTTCCTGGTTAAACCTCGTATCCTATCAAGGGTCGAATCACTGCCCTGGGTGCGAGGACCAACCAGGGGTGATTGTGAGGAGATGAAATAGAGTGATTACCTTCGTACGGATACAGAAGCGGGCACACACGAAAGAAGAGAGGCAATCACGAACGTCCTCATCGCTCCCACCTATTGCGTGAGTAACGAGCCACACAGCGCTATTATTACGATTTCTCCCAAAGTACTCTGACGCGCGCACTGGCCACTGGCCAGCGGGCGGTCGTTCACGATCCACACCCTGTACGAGGCCTAAGACAGGAAGACGCGAGGGGCAGGAAATGGGACGGATGGGGGATGGCTTTGAGATGATGTGCTGCGGGCAAAGTACTCCGTACTGCGCTAATAAAGCAGAAAAGACGGAGAAAAAACACAGTAAAAAAAACGAAGCCGTCACATCGAGATGGATCCACTCAAAGCCCGTGCCATCATCCATGGCATCGGGCTGATCCATGGCTGTGATCGCTTGCCCATCCATCCTCTGCCACAGACAGCGCCACACACGCCCACGCACCCACGCACCCACCACCCACAGAGAAACACACCCCCCTTTTTTCCCTTGACGTCCGACGATGAAGCCTGACAAGACAGCCAGAACAGCAAGGCACAGATGTTACTCTGTGGGCGTGGAACTACCATGGTACCGTGGTACCCAAACCCCCCCGGCCCGCCTCCAGCAGCTCTCCCACCTCCCCAATCCCCGTCTCATCGCTATCGTGTGCCCGTGCTGACTCGCTGTTGGACCTTCATTTCCCTGGCCTGGCCTTGCTCCTAGCACCGGGAACCTTGCCTTACTTGTCCAATGTGAAGGGGCCCTGTTACATCCATACTTTCTCACGGAGAGACATATAATCAATTGCTGACCCCTCCCTTCTCCGGAAGTGCTTCTCACATTTACAGTCTGTTCTGAATTCCTAATCCAACCTTCCACTACCGAACCACCAACTCGCCAGCCCTCCGCCACCCTTTGCCGGCCTCTACATATACCACATACCACAGCCCTCCGCCTGTGTCCGTCTTATCTCTCTTGCTGGAAAACCTGCTCCAAACAAAGGACCCCGGTATTCCTCACCAGCCACACACGTTGCGTGTCCTAGCTCGCACATTGGCCCCAACCATACGCAATTCGCCTCTCCGACTTCAACCCGCCAAAAACCGCTTCCCCACACCCACCCGCCAGTTTGTTACTCTTCGTCGACGTCACAAAAAAAGGGAAAATATATAACTGGGAATATTGGCTCCCCTCTCTGCAATCACCGCTACTTCGACCTCACCTCGCTCGTCGTTCCATCCACAAAGTCATAATCGCATCCGATGGTCTCGTCATTAGACGTGAGACCCCACCTTTTCGCCGGGCAGAGCCGACCTACATCTAAGCCGTCGTCGGCATCGAACAACATCAGCATTACAGTTACTACCGTTACTACACCCTCTACCCTCTCCATCCCCAAGATGGCCTCCACCGCAAGCATTCACAGCTTCGCCCTCGAGCAGTACATCCTCCTCCAGGAGCAACACCAAGAGCTCTCCAGTCACCTCGACCAGATCCGGCCCCAGATGGCCGGTTGCACCCGGTCCTCCCACTCAACGCCCTCGTCCTCGCCCACGCGATCCTCCTCCTCGTCATCATCGTCCTCGGTCCCGTCCTCACCGAAGCGACACTCCCGAAGCACTGAGCGCCGACACCGCTCCCACGCCCGCTGCAGCGGCTGGGACGACGCCCACCGCGGCAACGAGCTGACCACCATTGTCGATGAGGAAACGCTCTGCGAGATCTCCGCCGAGGAGCAGCGTCTCTCCGACGTCAACGAGAGCATCAAGCGCGCATTAACCGAGCTGCTCAACTGCAACACCGTCCGCAGCGACCGTTCGTTCCGCCTGTGGGTACAAACACGCCTGATGGAGACGGAGAAGGAGCTTCGGTCAGGACGCCGGAGAAGAACCTCCAACGATTGAGCCTTCAAAACGATGCGACGATCTGCAGCCGCTGGTACACAAACCAGCGGCATCGCCAGCAGTATCGCGCTACAACAACTACTACTCTTTTAATCTTAATCCTCTCTTGCATCTTCGGCATCGGCAATGGCGTTTGGATGACGGACCCCCGACTGGACAAAAATAGCCTCGGGGGCTTCTACTGGGATGGGATTTACCTAAAAAAGCGTTGATTCTCTGGATTAGAGAGATTCATCTTTTGGGAGGCTATGGAATTTGCAAGCGGACAGAACGGGACGCCGCCTTGCATTGCCTGGGTTTTGGCATCGCATTGGCATGGGTATGGCACGGCGCGGGCACGGCGCGAGCACTTTCACTTTCATTTCTATTTTTGACATTCTTGCATTGGTTCTGGAAGCCAAGCCCTGATGGGCCGGAGTCTATCATTACATTATTACTATCCCTTCGGGATCACCCTTCGGGGACACTGAACATTAGCCTTTCTTGGGTACTTAGCAATAGCGGCTTCGGCCAAGACAACCTTTCAATGGATGCATATTATCATCTACGTTTACTGCCACGGACCGAGCTTTAATTAATGTCAAATCACCCTTGGAACCACACTCCACTATTGATCTAGTTGATGAAACAATGCTCATCCGCAGCCGGCGCACACGCGTTCACGCAAAACCCGCAATCTTATACACAATCGTCCCGGGTCCGATTGGGGAAATGAGTATCATTTCGCACCTTGGCCACCCATGTTCTAAATACTCATCCCCTTCGAGCCCTCCCAGCAGGGGCCCTGGTGACTTCAACCGGCCTAAACTCAAGCCTCGCCAATGGGTTTGGCGCCGGTTCTTTTTGGTGCTGGGACAACGCACCTAGTCGCCACTGATATGGAATACGGAATATGAAAATTGCCGCTATCTGGACTTGCGCCTGGTGGAGGCGATGTGTTCTGCGGACTGAGAGGATGGTGTATCCGTATTTCGTCGAAAGTAAAATGACTTGATGGAGGCGACGTTTTCGTATTCAGCGGCTTAGACTACAATTACTTCAGCCACTGCGCCCTGCCGATCAAAAATGGACGCGCAGCCACGCCACAGCATTCCTCATACATACTAAGTAAGTAGTAGTGCGGGAAGTCACGTGATAAAACAGCCAGAACACACCGATTTTGTCGCGTGTCGGTCTGCGCCACAACCCGAGCCACTGACGCACCCCAGCCGGTTGATGGAATGATGTGGCGCATGCGCCCATGCGTCACCTTTTGCAGCTTGGTTCGCGCAAAGGTTACCTAGACTACACTTCACGAGCCTCTCAACGCGACGACTTTGCCTCGCACTAGACCTACAAGGCTTTCTGATTCATCGTATGGTGTCGCGGAATCGCTAGGAACACACTCGAGACGTTACCATTGCTGGCGAGTGACAATGTCTGTCCTCCTGGAGACCACCGCAGGCGACATCGTCATCGACCTCTTGGTTGAGCATGCTCCAAAGCTTTGCGAAAAGTACGTTTTGATGCAACCCCGCTGCTTCTCGTCTAATCGCTGAACTGACAGATGATGTAGCTTCCTGAAGCTCTGCAAAGTCAAGTACTACAACTTCTCCCCCGTTCACTCCGTCCAGAAGAACTTCTCCTTCCAGACTGGCGATCCCCTCGGCCCGCTTGCCAAAGACTCGGATGGCGGCTCTTCGATATGGGGCCATGTATCCGGCGACCCGTCCCAGCGCACATTTCCCGCCTTCCTCCATCCGAAGTTGAAACACCTGGAGCGAGGCACAGTCAGCATGGCGACGGTGCCGCTCCCGTCCGACCCAGATACAAGGATGGCGGGATCACAGTTCATTATCACATTGGGCGAGGACACGGACTTTTTGGATGGAAAAGCAGCCATATTTGGCAAGGTCGTCGAGGGGTTCGATGCCTTGGAAAAGGTCAACGAGGCGATTGTTGACGACAAGGGCTACCCGCTCATTGATATTCGGATCAAGCACACCGTGATCTTGGACGACCCCTATCCCGACCCGCCGGGCTTACGAGAACCAAGTTCGAGCCCGCCTCCCACCGACGAACAACTCAAAACGGTTAGAATCGCGGACGAAGCGGCACTACATGCGGATGACGGCGTGGACGAGGCGGAGCTGGAGAGGAGACGACGAGATCGGGAAGCGAAGGCGCAGGCTCTCACTCTGGAAATGATGGGTGATTTGCCCTTTGCCGAAGTCAAGCCGCCGGAGAACGTCCTCTTTGTGTGCAAGCTGAACCCCGTGACTGGGGACGATGATTTGGAGCTCATCTTTGGCCGGTTTGGCAAGATCTTGAGTTGCGAAGTCATCAGAGATCAGAAGACCGGCGACAGCCTACAATACGCATTTATCGAGTACGAGGACAAAGCATCTTGCGAGGGAGCATATTTCAAGATGCAGGGCGTTCTTATTGACGACCGACGCATTCACGTCGATTTCTCCCAGAGCGTCAGCAAACTGAGCGATGTCTGGAGGAAGGACTCTAACAATAAGCGGCGAGTGAATGCCACCCACGGTGGCTGGGGTGGCGTTAGGGAGCTGGAGAAGCGACGACAGTACCGAGACGAGGGCGAGCGGAGCACGGGAAACCACTACGGCATGGTTTACGGCAAAGAGGAGATGAAGGGACATCTTGAACACAACGGTGGCGACCGGCAGAAAGAGGATGGGCCGCCCCCGCGGCCTCCACAACCCCAGGAGTCAGAGCCCCCAAGGGGACTTCCGAGCCGGAGCCGAAGTCCAAGACGGAGAGATGGGAGCCGCGATAGGTATCAGAAGCCGAGGGAAGAGTATCGAGGTGATAGAAGGGAATGGGACCGTCGAGATCGGGACCGAGACCCCAGGGAACGCGGTGGCGATCGTGATAGGGATAGAAACAGGGACGGGGGACGACGTGGTCGAGCTGACTACGAGCGGAGGCCTAGGAGGTAAAATGCATGACAAAAAGAGAAACAGGAAATAACTGGGCCAGCAACGGCGTATCTCGGATTTAATGACAGACGAGCATATTGCGTCGTTTTTACCATTTCTATTCGCATTTCGAATTGAGGCTGCAAAGGTTCAGGGGGCATGGGGAGGGTGGCGGATTTTGACGAAGACCAAAGACGGTCCAGCATAGGGGGAAGGGCAGAGTATTCCAACTCACCGCGCTTCCACTACACGAGGGGCGATTGGGAGACTGCCAGACAATGGAAGTCAACCTTGGACCATTGCAGCTGATGAGATTCTCTCGAAGCTGGTTCTCATTGCCCCAATCATTCCTGCACCGACTTCCATTGGCACTGCCATCGACTTACTAGGAACTCCTTATTTGCCATTCTTCACAGTCCCCCACAGCCAACGTGCTCGTCACCGCCACTCGTCACCTCCTCGTCTTACCAGGCCCTTGCCATCTCTCCTTCTTTGCAGCCCTCTCCGACCTCAGGTTGATTATCGATATCCTTCCTCCGCTTTCTTCCCAAGCAGTCGCCATGCATGCGGGACAAGCCTGTTTGCTCCATGCATAGGCTAGTCAACAATAATGGCACCGATACGAGCTCTCGCCCGGCCACCGATCGATGGACCCCCCAGGCTACCCCAACCACAAACCGTCCACTGCTCGATCTGATCGTGATCCTTGGCCTAAAGTCTGAACAAGAACGGACACTGTGTCGTTGCTCTCGACATTGCCCCACTCTAGATGTTGCAACAACCCGAAGTACGAGACAAACGTCGTTATCTTTACGCCGAGAGTCCCTGAGCTGGGGACATGATGTGCAGACCCGGAACTCTTTCACCCCTTCGCACGAGCTCCTGAGTTGCTGATCCTGGGATGGACAGTGTGAGCCTGTACTACACGACGGCCTGTATAGAACGTTGCCTTGCAGAACAACTGTGCGGTGGGCAAAGGGCTGGCTGAGGGATGCGTTGAGGTGGAGATGAGAGCTCAAGGATATACCAAATGGCTTGTACAGGCGGATGTTGTTTGTTCTGAATGACCAAAAGAGTTTGGCTCGGACGTGTCGACCGTGGGTCGACCGGGAAGGGTAGATCTCTCCTCCCGGCCCTGCGTAACCCCAACTCATTTCAGACAAGATTCGTCCCCTGCCCAATCTTCTTCTGCTATCGGTCGCCGAAGGACACTTGCTCGCAGCCACCCCCCACGCATATAGTTGCGCTCACGATGTCGTCACACATGACAACTCACTGCGTTTTGGGGGTGCTCAACAGCCCAGGCCCAACCCGCCCGATCCACACTCGCCAACGGAGGACCAGGCATTTCAAGGTATACGCTACAGCATGTCTCTTCTTCACTTCGGGCACTGTAAACTAGGGCCAAACCGCGTGTCGAGGCCAATGTCGAACAAGCCTAGTTACCGCATATGCTGAATTATCTGGAACCCCCCTCCCTTCTCTCTCGGCTATGGTTGCTGCATATTGAACGCCGCAACGGACATGACTCTGGACTAGTCGAACACATTCCAGGAATCTCGTGGGTGAGACCGCCACGATCCACCACGCCGAAAGGTTGATGGGCGCGTTCCTCGCCTCGTGTCATCGATCGCAGGGAACCCTGGATCGCCCATCCATCCACCCACCATATGTCTGGATTCGGCGGAGACATGATTCCGTGCACCGGGTTCGGCTGAAAGCGGGCTTCGACTCCTGCGGGAATACTTCAAGACACCGTTTCAGACCCGGCACTCGGTTCGGCTTTGGCGTTGATGGATGTTGACGATTGGATGGCTCCTCCCGACGTCTTTTAACACGAGCTCTGGGCTTCGAGGGCCCACGTCCGGGCCTGACAATAGTCACCGTCGACGAAGAATTGCATCATGATGTTTCTGGGTGGTACCCGGACCAATGGATCCGTAGCCATTGTGTTCTCTACCTAACAGCGTGGGACCTCAGAGGTGGTCTGGCCAAAGTTGAGATTAACGCTGCCTTTCGTAGCACCGGGGAACCACCTCGGGCGTCAAACCCCCAGGCGAGATTGTCGAGATGTGCGACCTTGGCCTGGCCGTCTGAATCTTCTGGCGCCGGCGGTCAAGGCTGGCTCTGGTGGGCCAGTCGACCCGGGCTGCAAACTGCGTCCATCGGGAAGCGGCATCACTGCCAAGCCATGTCCACGAGGCCTTGTGATATCTCCGATCCAGCCTTCGGCAGACGCATCGACCAATTCGAGCGGCAGATCGGCTCCAGGGCGGAAACGATCCCCGCATGTAGCTATCAGGCCCGGGGTTTGTCCTCGCGGTTGAGTGTTGAGGTCCCCAGCCCACATCCTGCAAGTCAGCCAAACGCCCTGGTGACGGCGCGGCGGCGTCACAAAGACGTCTTGGTGGTCTTGCCTAGATGAGGCCCCTGGGCAAGACGAGCCAATCGCTTGTATCACACAGCGGTGCACAGCAGCAACCCGCAGCCTCGCCGGTCACACCCTTTAATGACAGGCCGGTCGGCAGCATCATCCCCACGGGAAGTCGCCTGGGCAGAAATTTTCCGCCCTGGGGTCCGTGTCAGATCTTGGCTGGGCCGGATCTTTCCTTTCTGCCGTCGGCATGTTGAGAGAGTGTGGGGGAGAGATAGAACGACACTATCCCGGACTGGACAAGTCGGTTTCGCCATATGCTGTTGCCCTACAGTGGGAGACAGTGGGAGAAAGAAAACGTCTCGGTTAATACGAGATTTTCAATGTGCTGGCGAATGCGAGTTGAGTTCCACACCCCCCTTTCTCATAGTAAGTGGCGACGGGACGGTGCTGGAGTTGAAACGCTGCGCGCAGAATGGTGATCTAGGAGGCTGGCGGTTTGTTTGCTATGTATTGGTGTCTCTCGAGGCTACAGAGTATTGGGGTCTGAGTCAGAGACAAGCGGTGTCGAAGTGGTTGCCATGCCCCCAGCCGAGAACCATATCTCCGAATACTCACAGGGAGAAGTTTCCTCGAGAGAACACCTCGAGACAAGTCTCCTCGAACAGACTCTACAGGAACTTGAGCTCGAGCAGCATGGCAAAAAGCAAAAAGAAAACCGACTGAAACTGGGTTTGCTTGCCATCTCCTGGAGTTGTCACCTCTCCCCAGAGCCCCGCGAATGTACAAGGTAGATATGTTCGGCGTCAATAGGCGAATGCACTTCCCAGCCTTACTGACTTGCCAAGACTTCGTTTTTGCACTCAGACGGCCAGACCCGACATTGCCAATCAAGAAGACCTGCAGAACATAATCCTTGCAAGAAGCTGGCCGAGGGAACCCGCCATACGAGAAATAAGCAAATCGGATAGCATCCGGGTTGCCTGGCGATCTCTTGCAGCGGAGCATCTGGCCCCCAATGGCCTGTGGTGTTGTCCCAAATCGAGTTTTGCAACGGGCCCCCGATGGTTCCAAGATACAGCTGCAGGGTGCAAGAGCAAACTAACTCAAGGCGCCTACGGAATATTGCCTGGACGGTTTTCACGGGAGCCTGCATGGCCGTCCCCCCCGTCTCCCCGGTCTCGATTCCCCATACGGAGCGGTCTGGCCATGCTATCATTACACTCGCACAAAATTGACCGTTTGGCCATGTCAATTGAGTTGGCCCCGGCCCTTTTCCTGCTACTGCTGCTGCGCGTAGCCTTGCGTGGGCTGGTACGTGGAATCCGAGTCCCAGGTTTTGACACCCAACACGGACGTCAACCCCGCGGACGCCCACCACCACCACCGTGCTTGTGCGACGGGGGACGATGGCGACTGCGATGGCCCTGGTAGCTCTGTTTCTCCTTCTATTTCCTAAGCCATCTTAGGCGGTTTGTGCGTCCATGCCTGTCGAGCCCCAATTAAGCCAGAGCGACGTGGCCGAAGCACTCACTCTCTGTGAGCAAACATGCAGCGTGGCCGCATCCCTTTGACGCCGTATGGACCATCTTCCCACCTCTTCAATGTTTGCTTAACGGAACATAGGTATTATGGTGTGGGCTGCTGTCGAATCACGGGCCTCCTTGCGATATTGTCGTCTTTCTCGCTTTGGCCTGGTCTTGCTTTGTCCTCGTCAGCCGTTGATAGCTTGATGGCATTCAGGTGCCGACGCAGGAGGACCATCGCCGTTGAACGGATAACTGCTGCGTCTGATGCAGCTTCTGCGCATAGCACGTCATAGCTGAAACCGAGACGACAAACTTTGTCCGGCCGACCAGTGTTGAGCTTGTGGTGATGGGAACTCACACTGTTGAGACGTTGTCAGTGGGGCAACTTGATATCCCTTCTCGTCACCGCTGTGTTGCCATGGCGTTACACGGAAAGGACTGAGAAGTCCATGTTCGAACATATTTTGACGAGTGACTTGCGGTTGCGTTACCCAGAGAGAGTCTGCGCTCGCACATCTTATTACCGTCAATGTATCTGAGTACGAAGCCTCCCCATCTATCGTGTCATTGTCTCACAGCCTACAGGTTTGCACAAGTGGGGTGAGGCCTCTGAACAGTCGTCGTTGTTTGTCTCCTAGGAAGTGGGGGGCACTTCACTGTTCCCTTCTCGACAACGCCTTCTGTTCAAAGTGGACGACGACATGGACCGGTGTCAAGGGAACATAGGGGGTAACCGGTCAAACAGAGCATCGCCGCCTGTCTCCATCGCCGAAGCACCACTTGCAAGTAGCGAGACAACAAGGACTTCGAACCCCACGCGGTATGCTGTGCCGGGCACCGAAGCGGTCCCTGTCGTCCATGTGCCGAGAGGCATGGCGGAGTGACTTTCGACATGGTCCCTCGATGCTCACCGTGCGGCCGATGTCTCTGAAAACACAGTGGGAAGTCCTAGTCCTTTGCAAACAAACGCTCTCGAGAACCTCGTCTAGGACTCAGGGGGTCTGAGACCAGCAGGCCTGCGCGTCTGGTTTGACGACGAGCAAAGCCGCAATCTGATCGGCGCCTAGATCTACCCTCCACCACGATCCCTGCCCGTTTGCTCCTTGTTTCTCCATGGAAGGACATGGCCTTAGGCAGGCTGGTGTCGCATGGCATCACCCCAGTCGTCGTGTACCTATTCGACCTGGCTACCTGGTGGTTACGCGAAGACCCGCCAGTCAGCGGCGGTGGTCCCCTTTCTGAGAGGGTTCGAGCGTTGGAGGGAGTCTGGCAAGTGACATCTTTGTGCGAGGGGCTGGGGTGTAATTCACGAGCAAGCAGCCCCAGCGTGCGTGCCTTCGTACCAGATTCAGGATTGTCTTTGGTGGATCAGACTGTGTTGACGTCCCCAGCAAGGTTGTCGTCGTTTGAAGGGGGGACTGGGGAAAGGGGGGGCTCGTGCTGGACGAGGCAAACAAGATCCAGATCCAGATGGACCTTGGCCGACCTTGCGGTTGGCATGTCCGCGACAACTATAAGTGAGTCGTACGGCCTCTCTCTTCCTCTCGAGCTCTTCCTTCCTCAACTCATCCACATTCATAGTGTTGTCTTTACCTTCTGCTCAGCTCAACATCTCACTTCAGAACTTCCATCACCCTTCACGAGAGGTGCCAATATTTGAGTGTTGACGAACCCGAGTCTCTTCCACCTGAGAACTACTGTATTTACCCTTCTCTTGCCGTCTCAAACGGATAATGCTAACACGAACCGGCGCAGTGACGAGGTTGACCGGGCCACAGCTTACCCGTCCGCTGTCCTTGACAACACATCCAAGCCACATCCTCGGACTTCCGCCACGCAAGTGGACGAGTTAACAATGGTAACTACCGCTTACTACCCGTCCTGTGAGGGCCGGCACAACGGCGAGCGAGCCCAAGCCTATCCGTCGTACTCAGAGAAACGGCAGATCGCATATCCCCTCTTCCCGGACCCTCGAGCCTCGCCCCAGGGTGAACCGAGTGGCACTTCTCCCCAGCGCAAGAGGATTGCCGTTGCGGTATGTTTCTTCTTCTATTCTCGTTTCCATGCCCTTTCCCTTTGTTCTTTGATCTGGTGAGGCTCGACTTGAAGATGGATCAAGCTAACACCAGACCAGTGTGGACGCTGCCGCAAGAGAAAGATCCGATGCAGTGGCGATCGTGGTAACGGACGGGCCTGCCACAGCTGCAGAAACGCTGGCTTTGAGCCATGCATGTTCCTCCGAGTAAGTGACATGAGGGGATCCTCGTTCGTCTTACACTTGACTGACTATTGGACTAGGTCGCCTCGCAGGAGACGCAGCTGAGGCAGGAGGATAGCTTCAGCTACAGCATCGAGGCCTCCCGCCAGTACCACTCTCGCGGCTCTATCAGTGCCTCGTCCCCTCAGGCTTTGACGTCGCCGTTCGAGGGCCTCTCGCACGACCGCTTCACCGAGGCCCTGGCCTACCGCCCCACCCCGTGTACCTTTACCTACCATGGACGCTCTTTCGACGCGGCCGCGACTTGGGCTAGCAGCATGCCGGTTGAGCAGCAGGGCATCAACTACAGCGCCTACCCGTCGACCTACCCCCCAGTCCAGCAGGCTGGGCAGGCTGAACAGGCTGAGCAGGCTGAGGAGGCTGAGGAGGCTGATCAGGCTCTGCAGAGTCGGCGGGCTCAGAGGACTCCGGAAGGCTCGCAGCTGAGCATGACCACCTATGCCAACCTCATCTGCCGCGCTGCTGCCTCTCGCAACCAAGGCGCCGCCTCTGCCGCCTCTTCTGCCGATGTCCATGACCGGGTTATCCCCATCTCCCGCATCTCTGCCCCCGCGGGACGTGCTGCCCTGGCTGCCGCTGGAGGAATTCCCTTCCGGAACGAGTCTTGCTCCCCGGCTCACGGAAGGTCGTCGCAGTCCTCGTCCTCGGGTTCTTGCCCCATGACCCCCAGTTCCGATGCATCCTCCTCCGGCTACCCCGACTATGAGGCCTCGTCGAGCCTTCCCACGGCGCTTACCACCCAGCTCGCCCGGTCCAGCGGCCTCTATGCCCCTACCAGCCCCTCGGACGCTGCCATGTACTCGCCCAGCACCTCCGCTGCCGACTCGATGCGCCCGTCGGGCTCCGGACCCGACATGACCTACCGGTACACCGACACGACCACCTCGGTCACGGGGTCGCCTGTTGCCACTATCATGTCCACCCACATGGACAGCCGCGCCGCGACCGATGGCGGCCACGCCCACCACGGGACATCGTTTGTTGCTCAGAACCACGGCGAGCATGCATCGTACATGATGCCAGGCGACGTCGGAGGCGTATCCGATGCTGGTGCCGATGTGGGAGACAGCGACTCCAAGGTTGCTGGGCTCCGAATCTAACTGTCCCAACAACCAGGGCGTTGATGGGGTCTTCGATAGGGGATGATCTGTCGAAAAGCTGGTGCGAGACGAGATTGCTCGTTTGTTCTCCTTGACCAAAATTGTTTCATTGGCTATCTTTCCTTCTTTCTTTTCACGGCGGGGGCTGCACTCCGTTCTCTTCGGGATACCGGTCGGCTCAACCATTCTCGAACACGAGGAAGATCCTCTTATCCTCCTTCCTCGGAGCGACATCATTGGGCTCTGTTGTGAGAACCGTGGCGATCTCGCCAAGCAGCGGGGAGTGCCCATTGGGTCGTTGGCGACGCTCCATCAATTCGTGGCTTGCAGCCATGTCGTCGACGTCCGGTTCCGAGGGAGGGGCTCAGCTCTTTGGCTGACAGTTCGGCATGCTCTGGCCAAGCAGGGTGTGCACGGCAGCAGAGGTGGTTGAGCGAGGAGCGTTGTGTGTGTCACGGTGGCGGGTTATCTCCCCGAGTTACATTGCAGTGGCCACGGCGCTCGCTGACATGGAACTCGAGGAGGATGGTTGCTAGAGTCCCCACCAACACTCTACTGTTTTGATTTCGATTTATTTCTTTGGTTCGGCTTGGAGGGATTTCACCCCCGGTGGGCTTTGCTCGCTCTTCCCCCGACTCACGGTTGGCAGTTTCGGCAGCATATGGCCTTGGAATACAGGATCTCCAAGCGGGATTCTCAGGGCGCCATTGCTAACATGGGGGAGGAGAGGTAAAGGTAAACCGGAGGGGGGAGGATGATGCGGAGGACTGGGATTGTGGCTTCTTCCTTGGTGATGGTCTGTAGATTGATCTTTGATTAGAAAAAACTGGACGGGTATTAGCCCGGAAAAAGAGACTTGGTTGTATCTCAAATGATGCTTCGTAATTGCTTCGTGACCGGTGTTAATAAGGTCCTTGATACCTGGGTGACCTGTTCTTTGACTCTCGTCCTTGCCGGAGACAGTTGTGGTGGTAATGGTAGCTCTCATACTATCTATCACACTATCAAAGGAAGTGAAGCTCGACCCACCATCAAGATCCAGTTCAGACGCCACGGAGCGCCACAACTATTTCGACATGGCACAGCACGGGGAAGCAGCCGGGGATATCGAATCTGGCAGCGTGGGAAAAGACGGGTAGCTGAATGCTCCGACGCCAACGCGGTGCGTGTGTAAGGAAGCGGATTGATGCTTTTTGACGCTATGGAGGGACAACATGGTGATGTGTATGCTTGTACGAGCAGCGAGAAGAAAAAAAAGGATGTAACTTATACGGGGGTACTGGCTGGCTCACAGGGGGTACTATGGAGTGAAGATGAAGCCCCTGAAAGATGGCACGGGTTCGTGGGCGGATGAGACGATGATGAGGTGAGGTGAGGTTTCCATGATGTAGATCTACTGTGTAAGTCCCCAATTTGCGAACAATTTCAAGTCATTCAAGTACATGTCCACGTGGACAACAACTGAACGATCTGTTCTCAAGACACAGGAAAAGAGTTGGGTCCAATCTATCGAAATCATCAGTACTTAATTACTGTAGTCCTTGCTTTGCCGTCACATGGCATCCAAAAGGATCCAAAACCGGAACGCGGCGGAGGACACCTCACCCTCACCGAGGCGCCGGCCTAAGCAGGCTAGGCGGGCCCAGCTGCGAACGGTCCACAGCGGGGTACGGCGGGGCAGTGTGCACCTCCCCTGCAAGCCCAGCCCAGGTACGAGTCTAGCGCTGTTCACCACTGTAGCCACTGTAGCCACTGTAGGCAAGAGCTTCAACGGACTGGGCGGAGCTACGATGTACGGCAGCTCCTCCATCATCCCATCCCCCTCATCATGGTGGATGGACGGGCCGAGCCCCACCACAGACGAGCGGTGTTTTGTATTCCCGCATCTTCAGTGGACTCCAGCAGGTCATGCACCTATAAAACAGTGGCAAGCCCCTAGCCTAGCCTGCTGTTCATGCCACTGAGATCCCTGTTGCCGCCTAGTTGATCTGCTGCCAGTGCCGCTTTCCTCCTTTCAAACCCTCTCTCCACCCGCGCACTCCGTCATCGCCTCCATTTCACCTCGCCCGTCTCGTGTCGCAACCTCAGCAGAAGGATTTCTTTCTTTCCCACCATCAACTCCGCTTTGCGTTGTGCCGCGGCCTCACCTCGGTTGCCTTCCTATTCTTGTTCCTTCTCGTTCGTTCTTGCCAGCGGGCGTGATTTTCCTCCCCTTCTGCAGCCTCTAGATCGAGCGTACTAGAGTTACACACGTCCACATCGAAAGCTTCAAGAGCGCCCTGTTGCAAGTCGCATTTCTCATTCCACCCCCCGCCTCAAGTCGCAACAACCGCACAACGTTATCCAAACCACACACGCTCGCATATACGACCAAGATGCAGGTCCCGTTGCTACGCCTCCACTGCGGCGTTAACTCGTACGCCTGGGGCAAGAAGGGTCTCGACTCCGCCGCTGCCCGCTTCGCTGCTGCCACGCCCTCCGACGACCTGACCATCGAGCCCGAGAAACCCTACGCCGAGGCAAGCTCTCCCTCTCCTGGTCACAGCTATCATTGATGGCCTCATTTGCTGACTGATAGACTGTACAGCTCTGGATGGGCACTCATCCCTCGAACCCTTCCCGCGACGTTGCTACTGGTCGCTCCCTTGTCGACCTCTTCTCCGAAAACCAAGCCCTCCTCTCTTCCTCCGTTGCCGCCCGCTACGATAACAAGCTACCCTTTCTCTTCAAGGTCCTCTCCATCAACAATGCCCTCTCCATCCAGGCGCATCCCGACAAGGCCCTCGCCGAGAAGCTCCACGCCAGCGACCCCAAGGACTACCCTGATGACAACCACAAGCCCGAGATGGCCATTGCCATCACTCCCTTCCAGGGGTTGTGTGGCTTCCGGCCTCCTGCTGAGATTGCCTATTTCCTGAACAAGTTGCCACCCTTGAGAAGTCTTGTGGGTGACGATGTTGCCAAGGAGTTCGCTGAGGCGGCTGAGGAGGCTGCCGAGGGAGTCACTGACGTCAAGAAGGCGGCGTTGAAGAAGGCTTTTGCTGCCCTCATGTCCTCGTCTCCAGAGTCCATCGCCGAGGAGACGGCCAACCTCGTGCAACTAGCGACTGCTGAGGGTGCCGACTTCGCTGCTGGCGGCGTGGCCTCGACATCTGGCGAGGTTTTGTCTGGGCTCGTCACCAAGCTCCACAGCGAATTTGGCAATGATATTGGCCTCTTCGTCCTCTTCTTCCTCAACTACGTCACCCTCGAGCCCGGTGAGGCCATGTTCCTCGTAGCCGACGACATCCATGCCTACCTCTCAGGTGACATCATGGAGTGCATGGCCTCCTCCGACAACGTCGTCCGGGCTGGCCTGACGCCAAAATTCAAGGACGTCACTACCCTTGTTGACATGCTCACCTACAACTATGCCCCCATCGAAGAACAGAAAATGGCACCCGCCGAGTATCCCTACGCCACCCTCAACCGCAATGCCTACAGCTCCGGCTCTGCCGTTATCCTCTACAACCCCCCTATCGACGAGTTCGCCGTCGTACGCACGCTGCTACGCGGCGATGGCGCCAAGGCCACCTTCGAATCCCTCGACGGACCTAGCATCATCATCTGCACTTCTGGTAAGGGCCGCATTTCCGTTGGCCCCACCAGTGCAGAGATCAAGGAGGGCTACGTCTACTTTGTCGGGGCCACAGCCGAATGCGTCTTGGAGTCCGAGGGCGACAAAGACGACGAGTTTATCACGTTCAAAGCCTTTTGCGAGATTGACGAGTCGGCGGAGAAGGAGAAGCTGTAAAATGCTTATGTGAGTTGAAAGCTAGTAAAAGTAACAAAATGGAGCATGGACAGGAAACATGGGATGCAATGAATGACTGATTTTCATGACATGTCATGGAAAAGAGCTACATATTTTAATCATGATAATTTCATTTCAAATAAGTTTTGTGACTTGAGCGGAGGTCTTGACGCCATGGCCTTGGTGTAAGTAAAATTCGTGAAACGATGCCTTACTGATGCCTGAGAAATTTATAGTGATCATCTAGAGTCTAAGGGCACGGGAGTAGACGGGTTCTGTCACTTGTAAGAGGGAACGAAAGGTGATGGGAAGTATGACTACTATTGTAGATACGATATGTTTGCGGTTGAAAACGCCGTGACTCCGATATGTCGCCGTATTTCTAAGTCAAGATGGACGTCCCTAGTATTCGAGCCAAGTTACAACCTACTTTGTCGAGTTGTCGACATCCAGGCGTTCGTTGAACGGCCAAGGGTCCTTCTTATTTGGTTTCCTGGGCTGAAGTCAGCATCACGCATAATCAACATGATGGCTCGAGCCACTTACTTTGTTTCCAGACGGTCCGGCTGCAGCTTTGAGCCGTAGTACCGGAGGCCCCGCCAAAACAACCCCGTGTTCGTGCTCATAGATGCTGCGAACCTCGCCATGCTAGCCATCTTCTTCGACCGGGGCTCTCGGGCCCGCGCGTACGCCTCCAACGCGCTCCGGAGGCTGCTGCTTTTAGGAGACGTCGCGTGCCGGAGCAGCTCCCGGGCAAGCACCGTTGCGTCCTCGATGGCGAACCCGGTGCCCTGGCCGCTGGTCGGCAGCATGAGCCTGGCGGCGTCGCCGATCAGCACGGTGCTGCCACACTGGATCTCGTCCTGCTTCCACACACGCTGGCGCAGCGGCGTGCGGATGATGCGATCTGCTGCGCCGAAAAGCGTCCCCAGCGTGCCGCTGTAGGGGTGGAAGACGTCCTTGTGCTTGCGCAGGATCTCCACGGTTGAGTTGTACGGGTACTGGCTCGGGATGATGGCGGACTGCCAGCGCTCAGCACCCGTGGGCGACTCGGGGATCGACTTGAGAGGGGAGCTCGACGATGGCGGCTCTTGCTCTGGGAGAACCAGATCCCACCGCGTCTTGCCGTCGGGACAGGGTCCGGAAGCCAGGAAGCCTCGGTCCAGCCAGATGCAGTGCGAGTCGCTAAACGGAGCCGGCGCGGCCTCCGCACTTATGCCGGCGCCCGAAACGCCGTAGAAGCCCGTCAAGCCCATGAACTCGGGCAACCACCGGTCCGCGGCAGTGGCGCTGTTTCGCTGGTCTAGGACGAATCTGCGGACAGCTGAGAATCCACCGTCTGCGCCAACGAGCAGGTCAACCGCCATGTCCTCCCCGTCGGCAAACGAGACCCTGGTCTGGCCGTTGGTGAGGGCTTGGAAGCCCGCCGTCTTCTTGGCCCAGAAGACCTGGCCGCCCAGGGCGTTGACCTTCTCGACGAGGAGAGACTGCAGGGTGCGACGTTCAAAGTACATGACGCCGGTCTGGACGTCGTGACTCCACATGGCATGGGCCTGCGAGTTGAGCCTCTCGTGGCCGCCGGCATAGTCGCAGCTCCAGGTGCTGATCTTGCCGCACTCGTAACCGCGCTTGCGGACGACGTCCTCGAGGCCAAGGCGGTACAGCGGGTAGAGTCCGTTGGCGAAGACGCCGACCGAGGCCCCGGCGCGGTTGCGCTCGTTGTGGCCCTCCAGCCCCGGGGCGGCGGCCTGGTCGAAGAGCACGGGGCGGAAGGCGGACCGGAGGACGGGGTGCGAGAGGATCTGGAGGGCGAGGGTCGGCCCGGCGATCGCGGAGCCGATGATGGCGATGGTCTTGGGGGCGTGGGAGGCCATCGCCAATGCTTTGCGTTGATGCGAACGCCAAGATCTAGGCGAATGTCTCGATCCTCGGGCGGACGGGCCTCAATGGCTGAACAAAGTCGTGCTTCTAGTTTCGAGGGCCCGAAATGAGTATTTTCCGATGCTCGATCACCGGAATCAACGAGGCGGAGTTGCTGTAGATTGTTTCATCACTCAATGTCTGCGTCCTGAGGCTGTCTTTAGTGATTATCCACTGCTGACATCAGGTCATTTGACGCGGGGCTGTGGAACACAACCACAGGCTACCAGCGTCGTTTTCTTCATGATAACGAATACTCAGAGCACGAGACTGCTTTAGATTCTTCGAAAAGATCCTTGGAATTGTTGTTTAGTTGAGTTTCTTGAGCGAATCAAGAGCTTGAAATTTATAGGTCATCTGGAGCATAACCAGAGTGCGGGGACAAGTCGTTAATGAGGTCGATGAGTGTCATCACAAGATACAAACACAGGGATACGTATGTAGAAGATATTTACCCTTTCGCCAGGCAAATTAGCGAGGCACGTGAGTGTTCTCATTCGTGACAATCAGAACGCAGCGCCAACTCATGGCGATAACCAAGTAGCACTTCAAACCCATGGTGGATGACCTTCATACAGTACACGGACAGTGCTCACATTCAATTCGCACTTCAACGGCGGGGCACAACGGCTTTAGAGGTACTTTCCCAATACGGCAACGCTATGCACCTTCACCGCCTACATTCTGCCACCCCAATCCCCCCGTCATCGCTATCGTCACTTGCATCGTCCGTCCTTACCCTTGCTCTCAAGGTTGCAGAGTCACGACATGATACCCACCACCAAACCTTTCGTCGCAGAGCATAGAAGGGTTGAGGCCTCCTGCAATAATCTTCTTCTCCCTCTTTCCCCCCTCTAGCTTGTTTCTCGTCATCTGCCAGACGCGCGCCTTCCGCTACTTCTCGCGATCCGCTTCCCCTCCCTCCCCTTGCCATCCGGCCTCGGCGCCCCAGCGCCTTTGCCTTCTGCCAAAGGTTAGTTTGTACACTTCCGTCCATTTTTTCACGTGCGTTTGCGCAGGGCTTTTTTGTCGACTGTTTTATTTCCTTCTTCCTGGATTGATTCTTATTTGCGCAATCGGTTTAGGCGGATGGTATCGGGGCGGAATGGCTAACGGGAAGAAGCCCTCGCGGGACGAACTCAAGAGCCTCCAGGAGGACCTGGGGCCGTATTACCAGCAGCCCTTACTCCCTCGAAGACGCGACACTCCTTCCAGGGAGTCGACGATTCAGGAGATCCGGCGTTACCAGTCCAACACTCCGGAATCCAAGCGAACAGGGACCAAGCGGCCCGACACCTCTAGTCGAGACTCGACGCCAAACCAATCGAGTACGCCGAGATCGAAGAGTCGCGGTACGAAGGGACACATCGCAGCCTCAGAGGTTTCAACACCTAAGAGGTCACCAAGGAGCGAACCGCCAAAACAGAGGACACCAAGGCAGGACTCGGCCAAGCCAGAGCACCCAGGTCGCGAAATGTCACAACGAAATCGAAGTGGACGGGGGTCCAACCGAAACAACGGAAACTCCCACGGTGAGGAAGTCCAGATCTGGGAGCTCTGCAAGGGCCAAGTCTCGGAGATTGTTAGCGGTATCAACGCCGAGAACGACAGCCTTACGGAGCTTGTCAACATGGACAAGCAGGTTGGCGTGATGGACTTGGAGAAGATCCCCGGAGATTCTCTTCAGCAAATGGAACAGCTGTGCCGCGCAGGTGTTAAGCACTCAGATGCGAACACGGCGGCCCTCAAGTCTCTGTCGGACCAGCTCAAGGTTTTGCGCGCAGTCGTGGTTGCCAAGGAGCAGTCAGAGGCCCAGGCGGCGGGGCCGGGCAAGAGACAAGCTACTAGAGAGAGCGCGCCTACGGCCTCGTCACTGTATGACTTTGACGGGGCTGGAGATTCACCGGTACCTAGCCCGATCGGAGGAGGTTCAGCGCGGAAGTATGGTGACCGTTCAAGCAACAGAGATAGAGACAGCATGCCACCCAAAGCCGACAGTGTCGAGCCCCAAGGGTCATCGGGCAGCGGAGCTGGATCCGCCGTCGGGGCCAACAACAACAGGTCCAAGGTGCTCTTCTCCAAGGGTGACGCTGTTGCGTTCAAGCCGCGGGCGCTCAACGGAGACCAAATCTCAGATTGGATACTAGGCGAAGTGGCGCAAGTGCTGGGCGAGGGTAAGAGCCGACGGTACAAGGTGCTTGACATCGAGCCGGACGACCAGAGTAAGCAGAAGGAGTACCGATCGAGCGCGAGCAGCATGATTCCCATCACATCGGAGGCCCTGGCAAGCACGCTGAAGGATTGGGAACATGGCAAGGTGGTGCTGGCCTTGTATCCCAACACGACGACGTTTTACAAGGCCGAGGTGCACAACATGGCTGAGAACGGCAGGGTGGATCTCAAGTTTGAGGGGGAGAATGACTCGTCGACACTGCAGCAAGTGGAGCGGAGGTTCGTCATTGAGTACAGGGCTTGACGGTGCATATACTGCAGGTTTCGAGTTGATGGACCTCCGCTGGATGCAGTGTGTACTTGTTTGTAGGCAAAGGCTGGACTGAGGGCGGCTGTTGTCCATTAAACAAAAGGCACGACGATACGAAATGATGAAACTTTTGATTACACGGGGAAGGGGGGCCAGGATTGCAGAGTTGTTATCGTTTGCCATAGATAATTCTAGCCAGATACCCTGCCTCTAGGTGGGCAGGAGTTTCTGTGGTGTTGAATATTGATACCCGGCCAAGGTTGGCTACCAACGGAAGGCCCAGACATGAATGGCAGTGCGAGAGTACTAGGCACAGAAGTGAAGACGGGGAAGCTCAAGGGCACTTGCGGCCTTGAGTATAGGGGCTATGATAGATTGCTTGTGAAGTATACATGTGAGGCTCTGCGAAGGGAGAAGAGAGCAAACAACCTGGTCTCATGTACTATGTAGTTGGGAGTCGGAGCCCGTACTCGAGTTGACAGGACTTGTCTAGGGGCACGGGGCACGGGGCACGGGACAGCGGGCGTGAGCAACCGTGCACCTGTGAGTTGTCGAGCCGGGCGTGACCGTTTTAAGCTACTATTAGACTCATCAACCCGGTACCCGGGGATTACATCTGATTCTGATCGTGGGCGCACTTTGCACGGAGGACGTTGCTTATTGATAAGCACGTTAGCGGCTGCACTTGCAACGGTGACGGTGCATGCAGCAGTGACCTCGGGCAGGAGACCAAGGAGCGAGCCGACGGTGGCCCTACGAAGGACAGGGAGGCTATAGTGGGCCTCAGAGCGAACCCCTTGAGAGTGCCTTCAGCGAGGGCCTCAATCATTTCCCCTCAGGCACCGAAGCACCTAAAAAATGCGGATGGACCTTCACTGGACCTTCACTGGACCACTGTGCTGCGGTAGCGTAGCCGGCCGTTGCCCCGTGCTGGAGCCAACCCTAAAGCGGACTGGGCCAGGGCCCCAACCCAGGGGCGGGCAGCAAGCGACGTGGGCGGACCCTCTTCACTCAATCTTTCCCTTTTTCCCCTGACGGGGGCAACGGGCAACGGCAAGGGCGACAGCAACGGACAGGGCAGGAGCAACGCAGCACAAGGCCATCATCACCGGCCGCCATCACCAGGCAACACAACCGTCATTCCCCAGCCCGCCCGCCTACCAACGACCAACGTTGTACTTTTGGTACCCTTCCTACTAGCTAAACCACAACTACAATCACAAGCATCACCGCTAGCTAGTTGTTTGTGTTCTACCACCTAATTTCCGCGTCCACCGACAAACCAAATCGACGCCAGTCCAGACGACCTGCACCGAGTATCCGCTTCGTGTAATTGCGGCCGGCGCGTCATTCATCCATCCATTCCCCAACTCCATCCCCCATCTCGCCCAATACCACACACCGGTGAGTTTCAAATCCCCGACACGCCAGACAGCCAGAGAGAGACATCCTTCAGAGACATTCTTGCGCTTCAATTGACCGCCTCCACCGCCGACCATCACCTGTGCCTGTGCCTGTCTGTATCCTGTGCCGACGTCGCTGACTCGTCGTGTCTTTCTTCGCCAGACAACTTGAAACGAAACACCGTCTGTTGACCCATCACACCACACGACCGTCAACCGCACAAACACACAGACTCCCCGACCTAGAGACAAGCGAGAGAAAAAAAACTTCCCCCGACCGTCATCATCCTTGCCTCGACCTCTCTCACCATCGTCGTCTGCCGTCTCCGCGACAATTCCGCTGTTCTCGTCTCCCCCCCGCCACCTGCGCGCGCATCGTTCCCTCCGTCCTCCGTCCTCGACCCGACTCGACCCCGACGACACAGCTAAACCGCGACCATGGGCGGCCAACTCTCCAAAATGATGGGCAAGATCTTCGGATCAAAGGAAATGCGCCTGCTCATGCTCGGCCTCGACGCCGCTGGCAAGACCACCATCCTCTACAAACTCAAGCTCGGCCAAGACGTCACCACTATCCCCACCGTCGGTTTCAACGTCGAGACCGTTACCTACAAGAACGTCAAGTTTAACGTCTGGGATGTCGGTGGCCAGGACAAGATTCGTCCTCTCTGGAGGCATTACTTTAGCGGTACGTCCAACTCAACAACCCAACCTATCTTGGACGATAAGGGGTAATTTCCATCCCAAAGTAGCCACATACTGACTCCCCCATAGGCACCCAGGGTTTAATCTTCGTCATTGACTCGTGCGATCGAAACCGTATCGAAGAGGCCAGGCAAGAACTGCACCGCATCATCAACGATCGCGAAATGAAGGACAGTCTCCTGCTCGTCTTCGCCAACAAGCAGGATATCAAGGAGGGTACGTTGCTTTCCCCCTTTCCCCGTCTGTCGTACCCATTTGTACGCCTTGCTAACTCGTCATCCTTCCCCCTTCACAGCCATGAGCCCCCAAGAAGTCACTGAGGCTCTCCAGCTCTCCAAGCTCAAGGACAAGGTCTGGTACGTCGTACCCAGCTGCGCCACCACCGGTGAGGGTCTTCTCGAGGGTCTGGCGTGGTTGTCAAACAACGTCAAGGCTCCTCCTGCGCCGTCCAAGAAGTAAGAAGCCGGCAGTCTTCTTCTCACGCCGCCTCGGCCAAAAATTTTGAGCTTGGCACCATTTTTCTCCCACTCACAACGCCGAATCCTCTCGACCTTTATCACCCGACGACACCACAACTCCTTCCAGCACATAGCAAGTCACCCCAACTTTGTTGGACCTGGATACCCCTCCGACTTATGCTCTTCTCGCCTCTCGCTCCCCGACACCGACAACGACCCATCCGCCCTCTCTCCTGAAGTGCCAGTCTCAGCACGCCGACACGACCGTGGCGCAAGCCTAACCTAGAATCCGGCGGCGGATCTTAGACACGTTTTCATGACAGTTGCTCATGAAGGTGGACTGGGACCCAAACAAAAGGATAGGATTTGCATCACTGGCTTCAATCCAAACCCACCTCCCTCCTCCAACGAAAGAGTCCTCATCATCCATCACCTATACTTTTCTCTATCACTGCCACGCCACGCCTTACGCCATAATTCTCCATCTTCTCCCGCCGATGCTGCTTCTTTCTATCGCTGTCGCTGCTCCTGAATTTGTTGAAATACCCTGTTTTATGTTTTGCTGGCTTGGACGAGGGGCAGATGGAAGATCACATGGCCCCTGTTAGAAATGGAAGGAGGAGATGCAGAAAGAAGACGGAGCGAGTGCACGAACATGTGAGCAGACAGACAGCGTGTGGAGGCGTGCGATTTGGTGCCTTTTTTCATTGTGTTGCTACTTAGTCTCGTCTTAATGAATATGCCTCCATTTTTGTTTCTTGACGACTATCAATATTTGCCTACATGGGGATTGAGTTGGAAGGGGTCCAGGGTATCAATACAACATGGCCATGTGGCCGCGATGACTCTAATTAACATCCTCCATGTCTCTTCCAACGCCATACCCCATTGTGAGCGCTGAGCCTCCTCTTGCTCGTCCAACAGCGACGCCGAGTAACACGCGAGAAAATAGAACTCGTCCATCGGTTGGATCAAAGTGTAGCCTCGCATGGTAGGGTACCACCAGTTGGTTCGAATAGCCTCTGGACACAAATCAACCCTACAGTCAACGAAGTAATTAGCGGCGCAATCGCTACACTCGTTCTAGATCTCACTTCTGTTACACATATTTGATTGAGCGTGTGCTCTACTTGTTCTCTGCCTCTGCCGCGTCGTCCTCTGCGTCCTCCAGTGCTTCCGCCTCTTCTAGCGCTGCGGTATAGCAGTCCGCACAACTTTGCTCGTCAAACGAAAAGACCTCACAATAGCTCCCCATAGCTTCGCACCACCTACCCGTGCGGACAGCGTGCGGACACGGATCGTAGCGGTACTCGGCGAAGTTTATGACGCCGCAGGCGTTACATTCGCTCCAGATCGTGCCCCTATCGCACATGTTTTGGTCCAAGGTGTGAAGAATGTGGTTTAGCTGCTTCGTATATATGGTGTTTGTGTTTTCGATGCCGAGCTAGACTAGGATAGTAGAGATGTGAGGGAGGTTTGCCTATATAAATAGTTGGAGTTGATCTGAATCACAACCGAGCAGCTACTAATCACTTCTGCTACAGAGCATAACGGCACTCACTCGATTCACATCGCGTAGTCTACGTGGCCTATGCTATGGGCTTATCATTGATATACACCCTTCATCACTTCTTCTGCGTCTGCTTCGGCGGGTGCTTCTTCTTGCACTCATCGCAAACCCCGTCATTGTGTGTCCCGACTTCCGAATGGAGGGGGTCGCATTGCTCGTTCGTGTCGCGCTTCTTCACACACTTATCGAGCCATGCCTTAGAGGTAATAGGTTTGTTGCAATGGAGGCACGTCGAATTGATGACCCATCTGGTGCACATGGTGTTTCTCGCTTGGGTCGCTGGCTTGTCAGTGGGTACGTGGCTGCGTGCTGTGGTATTACGAGTTGGAAAGAGGTTTGTTCTTATTGGTAGGAAGGATGCTGGGTGTTTTGCAATCGCAAGGTAGGAAGTAGTTGATACTGTGATTAGTTAGTATTATGACTTCTGGCTGGAGATCCGGGAATCAGGGGTATATATATGGTAGGGTGCCTTGATTCATAGGTTCGAGGGTGTGAACTGAGATGCAGTATGCAAGGAATCACTTATATACAGTCATCGCAAGCTGATACGACGTCCCATGAGAGTGACGTTAACTGAACAACTTGACTTTGACGAGCTGCCAATCTGTGAGAGACCAGTGATGAAAGAGCAGGTTGAGACCAATAGGTACGGAGATACTTAGAGTATCTCAGAGTCATGCGACTGTTGTCAAAAGGATCTATGACCACTAAAGAATGTTACGATGTCATTCAAGCTCATCGGGTCGATCTAAGCAACGCAGGATAGAACACCCGTCATCAGTTCAGAATGTCGTTGACATCACAGTTGCGATGTGTTAAGAAAGAAGGAAGAAGGGTAACCTGGCTTGTCGGATTGTCTATATACAACCATAATATGTGTCGTGGTTGAGGATAAGCCTTTTAATAATCAGACATCAAGGGTAGAGGGTGGGACTGAGATGAGTTGCAAAGATAGGCTTGATGTGTAGGATCAATGTGAACTCAGTTACTGAGAAACCTTGCCGTGTCTGAGTAGTTGGGCTTATGGTGCTGGGAATAGCATATAACTGTGTAGTCTACTGTATGCTAGGTATCTATTGCGTTGCTTTGATCTATCTATGTGACGATGTCGACGAGAGTTAGGAAGAAACTAGGAATAAGACATAGTCATCACATGGAAATGCACACACAACACTGAAAGCTCCGATTTTCTAGCCTGAAAGATTGATCTACTATATTCTTCCACTTTGGCTTGGCTTCCGGATATTGCTCACAGCGACGTTTAGACACTACCTCACTACTCCGAAGTTGGCTTTTAAGCAACCAGCTCCCACGCCTCAACATGCTTACTAGTATACTTGCGCGATGCTAAGCGATTCAAGGGTATTTTACACTCGCCAACTCTGCTCCTCCCCACAGCATCGCCCTCTTATCCGCCTACCTCTTGTCCCCGCCCTTCTTCTTGAGTGGTTTAGAGCAGGTCTCGCAACCCGCCTTGCTAATCTTCTTCTCCCGCTGTCCAAACTCGATCCCGTTGGGGCAGTGGCCGGTCCTGGTGCGGGCAGGCAAGCACTCCTCCAGCTTCTTGCCCCCGTCGCTGAGCACCTTGTTGCAGCTCTCGCACTTCAGGAGGGTTTCGACCCATTCGCACATTTTGAGAGTATTGGAATGGTAAAGCGGGGAGGGCTTTGGGAACTGCGAGGATGCTGGGTTGCTTGCAAGGCGGTTGCTGACTTGCTCTTTTGGTTTTGGTTGTGTTGGGTATATATTGGAGTTGTTGCATCTGGGAGGAGTGCGAATCCGGGCGTATTTGTATCCACGAGTCGAGATCCGACTCAGAGCTGTTTTGTGCTGTGCAATGAATCACGAACCGAACTATTGCGTTGCTCACGGAGGTCATTTGTTGAATGTGCGCTTGTAAGACGAACTTGGAACAACCGTACATTCAGTTCCTGCAAGCAACCACCCACCAGTGAAGAAGAGGTGATTTAAGACTGAGTTGGAACTGAGCACGGATACGTACTTATTTATGAAGGGCGCTAAAATACATTGTATGCTTGACAATGTCTCTGCAATACCAAATTGTAGTACAATGGAACGCTGCCAGTCAATTATGGAGATTATTTACATTTGTGATGCTAGCGCATATGTGCAATTTATGCTATTACTATTAATAACTAAGTAATCTCCACTGACCGCGCATTCACAGCACCTATTCAACGAGCACCCCCTAGATTTCTGCGCAACCTGCCTCGCCATTCACCCCCTCGCTGACCGTCGGCTTGGTGCACACTTTGCAAAACTTCTTATCTACGAAAACGTCTGCAGTTTTAGTAGTCAGCGTATCGCAGTACCGCTTCCTTCTTCTCGCGATGTCACAGGGCATGGTGCGGTGGGTGAACTCGACCACGTTGCAGCACTCTTTGCACTTGCGCGTTAGATTGATGATGTCGCACATTGTCAAGGGGGGGGGTTAGGTGGCCACGGAAGAATTTACGAAAGGATATCTTCTAGATACTTGTTGTGTCTTCCTGTAGCTTTATATGAGAGTGAGGATGGGAACCTGGGGGACTGGAGTCGAGAGGGCTGCATATATAGCCAGAGGAAGTTGGTTTAATTCACAGCTATACTGTATAGCAACGAATCACCCAGGCATTCCTTGCTCTGTTAGCAATCACCTGTCACTGATCACAGTCATACTTCCTGTCATCAGACTATACGCCGACTCCGCCGTTCAGCGCCTGACATCGTACCTTACGTTACTCTCCCGCCAGCCTCGCCCTTCGCGCCGTTTCAACGCACTGCCAGCAATGCTGCGGCTGCACATAGTAGATTTCGGGTGTGACAACCGGACGCGCACACCGGACATTGGTACTTTTCGCGAGGTCGCATGCTCGGGCCCGGGTCTTGACGTCCAGGATCTTAGAGCACTGGTTGCACTTTATGCTACGGCGGACCATCCAACACATTGTGTCCTGAAGGAGGCCGGGTCGATTGGGAGAGCCTGGGTTAGCGTGGTGAACCAAAGGGTGATGACTTTTGCGTGGAAGTGAGTAGGAGTCAGTCGTTGTGTTTGTTTGTCAGATTCAGCTTTTGAATTGCTTGTCGAGTTTGTCGGGCAGAGAAGTCACGGCGTGGGCCAGATATATACTCGCGAGCTTGATCTGATCCACGAATTCAGCACCTCCAGAGGCAACTCCTTCACAGAGCCTTTCAATGAACAAACAACCCGAGACCTCGCTTCCTCTGGGTGATCATGAAACTATTCAGTGCTCCGCGTCACCATCAGCTCGTTTGTGCTATGATTGTCAAGGCATGCCTCGTTAAGCTCTCCAAACTCCAGTGACACGGACACATACACCCTGTCTATATACTCCGCCTTCCTCTTGATTATACAAGCATACCCGCCACTTGTGGACGCCTAGATCACACCATCTCTGTTGTAGGCGTTTCCTTGAATTGCCGTTTGTCTGAAATCATGACATTCTGTCCCGTAACGCCGCGCAATGCATTTCTCCTGCCCGTCCGGTTCCAATCGTGATCCAGCAAATAATTTATCCCGCAGCCTCCCTCCTCCTAGCCCTTAATCTTTCACCCGCTTCGATGGTCGGAGAGAGTCATCCGGCAGACCACTCCGCTTCGTCCCTGGCAGACTACTCGTGCGAATGTCGTTATCGTCTTGGCTCACGCGGCGATGCGGATACTCGTTCTTAATCCCCTCGAAACAATTCGCACTGACCCGATCGCCGGTGCTGAAAAATGGCGACTGAAGCGCCGTGGCGGCAGTTAGGCGTTTGGAAGGGTCGTACTCGAGTAGGCCAGCAAGGAGCTTGTATCCCTCAGCACCGAGAGACGCGAGGGGAGCGGCACCGTTGGAGCCAGGCGAGTGGGAAATGGTGCTGTAGTACCACTTCTCGAGGTTGGAGCTGCTTGGGGGATGCTGGCCGCGGCCGCCGTAATGCCCGTGGTGATTGTGATGATTGTGGTGATGGTGGCCTGAGCCCATCGAGTTGGCGAGCGTGTTGAGCTGGCTGTATTCGGGCATGGTAGGCAGCAGAGGCCATCGATCCTTGGTAGGTACGCCCATTATCTCCACAATCTTCTGCATCTGGTTACGCTGGAATGGCACTGTCTTCTTGCTGTCCATCTTGGCTTCCTCACCCTTGAATATGGGTCGCAAGGACAGTAGCTCGGCAAAGATACATCCGATGGCCCACATGTCAATGGCCGGCGTGTAGTGGTATGATCCGAGGATGAGTTCTGGAGCCCGGTACCATATAGTAACGACCACTTTATCGCCGCTGAAGAGGGAATGCAGGGGTTTGTCGAATCGCCGGGCCAGGCCGAGGTCGCCGATTTTAACCTCACCGGATGATGTAACCATGATGTTGGCCGGCTTGAGATCACGGTGCAGAATCCAGTTGGTGTGGAGGTACTGGCAGCCGTTGAGGAGCTGAAACATTATGCTCTTGACGGTAGCTGGAGGGATGGGATGCCGGGGCTGCTGAGTGTGATGGTGAATGATTTGCAGCAAGTCATGCTCAGCATACTCAAAGATCATGTAGATACACTTGTCCTCGAGCATAATCTCACAGAGGCGGATGACGTTGCCGTGGCTCAACTCGCTGCACAGGCTCATTTCGCGGATAGCACTCTGAGATATGCCAGTGTAGCTGATCTGCTCGCCCTCCTTGTCGGGCTTGAACTTTTTGATGGCGAACTCGCCGGGAGGCTTACCGCCGCGGCCGACAGCCTTGTAGACCCGTCCATAGGTACCAGAGCTAATGAAGCCGACGATACGGTAGCGGTCGGTGATGCGAACTTTGGGCTGGTAGCCTGGCGTGCGGTCATGAGAGTCTATATGACGTTGTTGGTAAGCGTGGGCTGGGAAGGCGACGCCATGACGAGGACGTAAAGGCATGACTGAGGGGGTGTTCTCTTGGCCCGAGGTCTCTCTATCTCACTCTCACGATGGTTACAGACTTTGCCTCATTTGCCGCTTGGCATGGGCACGGTTTGTATACCGTCGGAGGTGGAGAGAGAGAGAGACACAGAGAGAACGGGGAGGAAATCGGAAGGGAGAGGCCAGATTTAAGGCGTCGAGGCGGGATAAGGAAGAAGAAAAGAGGCGCAAAGAGGGCGCAAAAGCAAGCACGTGAAGCGGAAGAATAAAAAGGAAGAAAGTGAGGGTCTTTTGAAGGCGGTGATGACGATTATGGAGGCGATCAAAACGAAGTCATGAGCAGGGAATGTCAACCGGAGATCGAATCAGGTAAGATCTGGAATCCGCGGAGGAGGAGCGGAAGCACCGACCGACGACCGGCCGCTGACCACGCCACTAGCAGACTAGACACCTCAGGTCGGAAAAGCACAGCCAAAAAGACAGGGCCAGGCCAGATCCAGTAGCCTACAGCGGTTCAGCCAGCCCCAGGTACTGCGTAGTCGGCCAACGAAGCCAAGCAAAGCAGAGACGGGAAATCGTGAGACACGCTGCGGGCAACAGGCAATTAATGGGGTATGAATGGTTGGGGCAAGGGCAAGGACAGGTTCCGGGGTGCAAATCAAAAGAAGCGTCTGCTCTGCATCTGTCCGCGTTCCGGGGACGGACAGGCCGGACAGGGTAGATGATTGCAGCTCGGCAGGATATGTAGGAGGATGGAGGATGGAGGATGGAAGATGGAGGGAATCGATGCACGTCAGAAGCATCATCGAACAGCAGGCAGTGCACGAACAAACCAACAAACAAGAACCACACAGAACGTACCGTCGAAAGCAGCCTGCACGCTGCGCTTCAGTCCCCTAACGCCTCCTCCGCCGCCGCTTCTCACTGACCCAGGCGCCGACGCCCCCGAGGCCGAGGGCGGATTTGTCAAGCTCATAACTAATGAGGCGGGCGTCGTCCCCGCGGACAACTCCCAGTTGTGAGAGCGTTGATCACCCCCAGGACGCCAGCCGGGTTCCGTCGTGTAGTGTCCTGTAAGGAGCAGGTCCGGGCTGACGGGGTGGCCAGTGGACACACTGCTAGACAGGTGGACTGGGTGGATGGATGGATGGATAGGGAGGATGGGATGGGATGGGGGTGGGAGAATGAAAGAGACGACCGAATGGCAGTCCAGGTGGATAAAATCAATCCGTTGTCTGTCTTGCTCCCCCGCACGCGCCAATGCAGCGCCAACAGGAAGCTCTGAAGCTGCTGCACTGCACCGCACACCAACTTGAGCAGTTCAGTTCTGTCTCGGGAAGGTCCGTCACTGGCGAGAGTTTCGTGAGGCCCGACAAGCCGAGCCGTGGGTGAACAACGTCGTTGGTCGGTCCAGCTGAAGCGAGTTGACCGAGCGATGTGCCTTCTGTCCGTATCAATGAATGTCTTTGTGTCCCGTCTCCGAGTTCAACTCAGGCCCTGTACGTAATTGACGAGATAACCGTTGGCAACGGCGGGCACTCCTATCCGCTGCTCGTCCTAGGGACAACCAAGCAACCAAGCCCCAAAAAAGGGACCCCAATAAACGCAATGTCGCTTGCCGGGTCTGCGCGCTGCGACTAGGTCGATCCGCCCAGGCTAGTCCAGTAATCGGTAATGTTTGCCCCCCTTTCGTTTCCGCCTCTCCCTGCGAGCGGCAGCTGTGGCGAGACAGAAAGGCACAGAGACCGAGGTCAAGGTTGAGAAGCCCGGGCGAGGCAAGACGGATGCGGCGTATGATGGGGCCTCTAACTTAGAGTGCGGAGAACAACAGGAGGAGAATGTGGAGCGTGAGGTTGCCGCTAACGTGATAGTTATGCTGTTAATGCGCGAGCGATTGCGACGGATGATGACGCCGGTGATGCGAGCGATGCCGGTTGTCCTTGTTGTTCGCGTGTTGTTTCTTCCCGTTGTGTCAATAGCGATGAAGAGAAAGGACTCAAGCGTCCAAGAGAGCGAGCGGGTTGAGGGGGAATCGTGTATTACAGAAATACACGTACAGAGAGAATTGGCGAATTGGTTGATGTTTTGGTGAAACTCGTCTGTCGCGGTCGCTGGAGGCAGGATTTCACTGTCTCTCTCGCGCCTGTCTCACACCCAACCCATGATACCGCCTTCTTCTGATGACTAAGCTCAGTAGGCTTCACATACGTCCACAGACGTGGAGGGCCATGAATTCAGCGCCCGATCCTGGAACTAACGACAAAAAGAAAATACGTCGTAGATGCATGTCCCGAGTTGGCTTTCTCGTTTCCGGTCGAAAAAAGCTCTCAACTTTTCACAAATAAAAAATCATTACCCACCAAAAGCTCCACGGCCCAGCATCACCCCTCATCTTGGCAATCACAACACCATCATGACATCTATAACACACCTACAATCGTGACCTCTTTTTTTCTTGCTGGCTACTCGACCCTAAGCTCGGTCCCCAAATCCCTCTCCTCTCCTCTCCTGTCCATGCCTCTGCTGTATCCTTCGTCTATCGTGGGCCCAGCTTCTCCAGCACGCGCGGGCCCTGCTCCTCCCACTCGGCTTTGGTCACCCACATGCTCTCCTTGTCCGCCATGATGTTGGCCAGCACCGCTCCGCCCAGGAACACCATGTGCCGTCGCCGCGGCGGGTCCTCTATCCGCACCTTGAACTTGCTCAGCCGCTCCGGGTCGCCCTGCAGCGCCCGCGTCAGCCACAGCTGCTTCAGCTCCTTCTCCAGCCGCGATGGCAGGCCAGGGTACATGCTGCTGCCTCCCGAGAGCACAATCGCCTTGAACAGTGACGATCGAATGTCCACGTCGGCCGCCTGGATCGTGTTGAACAGGAACTCGCCCAGGCCAGGCGACTCGCTGTCCACCAGATGTGGCTGGAACAGGCACTCAGGCGCCTCGAACCGCTCGCTGCCCACCCGGATCACACGTCCATCCGGCAGCGTGTAGTCCTCCACCAGCACAGTTGTGTCCTCGCTCAGGCGCTTGTCCAGCTCCAGGTCGTACGATACGTAGCAGAGCTTCTCCTTGATCTGACGGACCGTCTCGAAATCGGCGGTTCGGTTCAAGGCGTAACCACGGCGGAGCAGCAGCTTGATCAGGTTGCGCGTCACGTCGCGACCAGCCACGTCTAATCGCTTTGTAAGGTGGTTGAGAACCACAGATTCGTAAACGGGGACAATGTGGGTGACACCGTCACCAGAGTCGACCACGACACCGGAGCTGAGACCTGCACGCATTGTCATATTAGCCCACCTTACCCCCATGCACCGTGAAGCTTCCGGAACAACTCACCCTGCGCATACAAGGCCAGGACGGCCTGGATCGCAACGTAGACACCGCCGAATTCGTATCGGTCGAACATGACCTCGCACATCTTCTCCCTGTTGCGGAGCGGGTTCATCGGCGGCTCCGTCAACAGGATCTTCTGGCCCTGTGGGTTCACCTTGAGCTTCTCAAAGAAGGTGTAGTCCCAGAGGTGCTCCATGTCGTCCCAGTTCTTGACGATTCCGTTCTCCATGGGGTAGCTGATTTGAAGCATGTTGCGGGCGGCAGCGGCCTCGTCACCGCACATGATATCCTTGATGACGATATCGCTGTCCGTCTGCTCCTCGGATCGCAGGATAGGTCGGCCGACGATGGACGGGTACTGGTGCTCGGGGAAGTTCTGCGCGGCATATCCGACCTTGAGGAAGCCGGTGCCGCCGTCGAGGACTGTAGCGAGGCGACGGTCAGCGTCAGGGGCAGGTGGTCGGGCTACGGAGCCCGGGGGAAGCTTTGAAGCTTACCAATGGGGGAGGGTTGGCCATGATTGCGACGGTGCAAGGCCCAGACCTAGAACTGAGTGTGGCGAGGTTGGCGGGAAAGCGAGGTGTTGCGGTCGTCGAGGAGCTCGGCGAGGTTGAGGTGTTCGTCAGTGGTGGGGTTGGCGTGGCCAGCCGTCGTCAGAGGTGGCTGAGGCGGATCACGTGGCGCCCCGCGATGGCTTCCTCGATTCAGCGCCAACCCCGTCATTGGGATGTCAATTGTCGGCCCCGCTCAAGCTAGCCGGGAGCACATCGAGTTTGACATTTGAGGGAATACATTCATGTTGGAGTCATTCCGAGACAACAATTTTTTTTTCTCTTTGCACTTTTCACACTTCCCATCTACGAATACAGCCTCTGTACACTTGTTCCCCTCAACATGGCCGAAACTCAGCACCGACAGCGGAGTCTCCGCATCCTCCTTCTCAACCCCAACTCGTCCACCTCCATGACCAACGGCATGGCAGCCGCCATTCGCAAGTTGTCTCTGTCCGATGTATGAGTCAAGTTTACTGCCGCGTGCTTACTTTCCTACGGGCTAATGGCATCAAGTCGGTCGAAATATCCACCTACACGGCCCCTCCGTCTGTGCCTGGAAGCATCGACGGCCAGCAGGACATCGACGACAGCGCAAAGGCTGTGCTCGACGATGTCGATCTTGCCAGAGACCTAGAGTCGGACAAATACGACGCCGTCCTCGTGGCCTGCTTCAGTGTCCACCCCCTCGTCTCCAAGCTCAGCAAGTACCAGCACCTTGCCGTCACCGGTATCTTTGAAGCCAGCATCACGACGGCTCTGTCACTAACACCTGCCCCCCTCAACGGCGAGAAGTGGGCCATTGTGACCACTGGCAAATTCTGGGAAGACCATCTAGCAGACGGCGTAAAGGATTTTCTCGGTCAGAGCAGTACCACTGACAATAGCAAGTTCGCTGGTGTCTTTTCAACAGGATTACTCGCAGGCGACTTTCACTCAATCTCCGCCGAAGAGATCAGGGCGAAACTCGAAGGCGCCACAAGCAAGATCTTTGCCTCGGGTAACGTGTCTCGTGTAGTATTGGGCTGTGGGGGGATGGCTGGCTTGGAGGATGCCATCCGCACAACAGCTATTGCCGTGTACGGAAAGGCTCAAGGAGAACAAGTCTACATCATCGATGGCGTGAAAGCGGGCATCTTGCAGCTCGAGCAGACCATCCGTAGCAAAAGGGCATTCCGATAAACTAAAATAGCTGTCTTGGTTTCTAATAATAAACCATACTCATAACGCCAGCCGTCCGTCCAATTCATATCAATCTGCCCGTCGGGTTCTGCCCCAAACCTCATCCGCGTCTTTCTTCCCTTTGGTCTCGGGCACATTGAAGGACACAAACACCGCAGACCCAGCTGCCAGACCCGCAAATATGAAATACACCCATCCGTGACCTCCCAAGAGATTATTCAACGCCTTGTTGATGATGGGGAAGAACTGAGCAACTAAAAAGGTGGCAACGTAGTTGGCTCCAAGACACCAACTCTGCGTAGCACCAACCGCCTCTTGGCCAACTAGCTCGGACGCCAGAATAAACGGGACAGGACCGAGGCCGACAGCATAGAACCCGACAAAGGCAAGGACCGCCAACGCCGAGAGAATCTTCAGGCCAAACACAATCGACAGAGCCAGTGCTAGTGCGCTGCTACCTTGCCCGATGATTGACATGAGTAGACAGGTCTTGCGTCCCAGTCGATCTGGCAAGGGTGAGCAGGCGACTGTGGTAACGAGGTTGACAACGGAAATGAGAATGGTGAGTAGAGCCGAAGAAACCGGGAGGAGGTCGGCAAGAAGGGATACCGAGTACATGATGATAGAGTTAATGCCACATAACTGTTGGACGAACATAATTCCCACTACAGCGACAATGGCCGGTCGGTAGAGCGGATCCTTGACCACTTCGATGAATCCGAGGTGGCTGGCGCTCTTGGTGGCGACTGGCACCGTTTCGGTAGGGTCCGCCATCGGGTCAGCTTGAAGCAGTCCCTCCTCTTCAGAGCTTCCCTGTTCGTCTGGGTTCCAGGTCTCGATTTCTTCACTGATATCGTATCCACTACCCCGGATCTTCTGCAACGTTCGCTTGGCCTTAGTCACATCACCATGGGCAGCCGACCACGAGGGGCTCTCAGGCACCGCAAGCAGACCAACTGCCTGAGCAGCCGCGACACAAACGCCAAGGCCTAGGATCCATCGCCAGGCGCTGCCATAGCTCAGGAAGTATCCGAGAGTCTGGACGGCAAGGATTCCAATGTTGATCGAGATCTGGGTCATGGCACCGAACAGACCTCGCTCCTTCGGGGGGCAATTTCGCTGATGTAGAGCGGAACGACGACAGTCGACGCTCCAGCGCCTACTCCAGAGATCATGCGTCCCAACGCCAGGACGAAGACGCTTCCAGCAATTGTCTCGATGGCGGCTCCAATCAGGTAAAGGATCGCAGTGGCTCGCATCGTGAGGAGTCGGCCGCGGCTAGATGACATGGGGCCAGCACACAGTGCACCTAAGAGGCCTCCCAGAGTGAATATAGATGATACTGTAGCAAAGGCAGCTTCGTTCATGGGGATGCAGTCGGGTAGGAAGCTGGAGGAGTTGTCGCTCGGGTTGGAGGAGGAGACCCAGTCGCGGATCCGGACAAGGGACGATATGGATTTCTTGTGGCAGGTGATGACATCTTGAGGGGCGTTGAGCTCTCCCTATGGAGTTGTCAGTATTTTTCGTTAGAGAGCCCCTCCATCGGGGTCTCCAAGCTTGGGACCAGGATCCTTGAAGACGGGGGGCATCAGGGAGATAACATACCAGGTGGTAGCCAAACTGCAGCGATCCCAGCGTCGAGACGGCGATCAGAAGAATCAGGTAGGCGCTGACATCATTCAGGCACTGCCTAATGCCCTGGCCGGCCATGGTGTCGATGCTGGAGATGTTGCAGTTGGTGGTTGGAGGTTGGAGAAGCAGAGTCACGAGCTTCCAACCTAGCTGAGGTGGTTGAAGTTGGAGAAACTCCGGGGGTGGGGCCACGTGCCGATGTGGCTGCATGCGACATACCCCTGCGTCATACCAGCATGCATCTGCGAACTGGATGTAAGCTACCCTACAAATGTTCGTCTGGCGGGCGAAGGATTGAAGGATCGACACGAACTTTCAATTGTTGTGCTAGGTCTTGCGGTTCATGTTGGTCCCTGTGTGGTATTTAAATTTTGCAGGGGAGTCTAGTGTAGCCAAAGAAACCTGAATCCTGTCTCGGTCTGTGAACCAGCTTGACGATTGCTAGTACCCTGGCTACTTTCAATCTCCAAATGTAAATCCGGTAGCTAGTCCATTTAGTACCTACAACTGGGGTCGATAAATACGATACCTAACCAGCCTTACAGTATTATTTAATAAAAGCCTTTTTATTCTAGATAGCCTGAACCTTATACTCGAGAATAGTACAACTAAACACGCTTGTTTCTTTATTTTACGTGAAATATAAGGCAACAGTCCATTGTAACTGACGCAAACGGACGTAAATCTCGGCCAGATAGCGTCTCTAACTGTAACATACTATCGCAATTCGATAGAAGTGGCGTGCGTAATAGAAAAGGCAGGCAAAGACAACCCGAATAAGAAACCCGAGCAATAGCTAGTCCTGCGAACTTGCATGGCATGGCACACGGAAACGGTGGGCCAAAGGTTGTGGGATATCCCATCTTGTGAAAGCGCAAAATGGAGAAAATAAATCCGCTCAATAGTGCGCTCTATCCAACCGCTGTCTCGATGATTGTTGCTCCTAGAGAGTGACGCGATATAGGAAAGTGGCAACTCCACCTCCCAGAGTCAAGTTGCCTTTTATATCCCCAAACTCAGCTTATCTAGGACCTGGAATCGGCCCGACGCGCCGTCCATAATAGCAGGCGCCTTGATCCGGAACTGAGGCAACTCAAACCTAATCCCTAGGAAAGCCAATCTGAGTTGTGCGTTGGCTCTGGTGTCTGGATTTCATGTCTGATCATTCTGTCATTGCGCGGACCTAGCCCATCAAGGCCGGCTCCGAAGGGATCGTACTGTATTCTATGTTGTGCGTTCTAATTAGGAACTAATTCAACCTGTGTTAGGGTCGGCTACAGCACTATTTGTGCTGGTTTCGTTCTTACTCTTGGAGTCCTTGTGAATGTCGAGGTGGCGGTACAATTGTGCTCATAAATGTATGCGATGACACCATCGGGGATTCTGTAGAAGTCAGACATTGTCATCAGTTCCATGTTCTCAACATCTAATTGAACCATGACTTACAAGTAATCGATGCTCATGTCACGTTTTAGCAGTAAGCGGACCTTAGTACTACTGATGTCGTTGGTGACGACCTATATCATAGATGTTAGCACACGTAGCGATGGCATGGGCCGCAAGGGATATACCTGGCGAATGATGTGGATGTTTTTCTCCCATTGCTTGAGATTTGTCAGAGCCGAGTCAATTTCAGTCCCTGTGCGCTCCAGAGCAAATACACCATGATAACCAAGGATGTGGTCGAGATCGCGCTCGCCCCAGACACCTGGAGTAGACATGGTCTGGATCAGGTCGAGTCCGGCAAGGAGAACGATTCGGGCGCGTTTTCGTGTTCCGTCAGAGCATTCGACACCACCCATAACCTCGTTAATCTCATAGTCGAAATGGTCGAGCACTCGGGCGGTAGGGATATAAGTTGGACTCTCGGCTTCCCAGGAGTCCACTGTCAACCACTTGGATGTGTTTTCGGCAGCAAGTCACCCTCATTGCGAGCATGGTCTCGAGCCATCGAGAACATACGGAGATCTGGTAATCGGTTAGTCGTCACTTGTACCTTCATATTTCACGTTGGCGGAAGGACATGGCGCCGTGCCTTATCCAGGGAAGGGAAGAAACAAGGCAAAAAGATCACTCACGAAGGTACGTGATCGGGCTAACTGCGAGTTGTGAGCTTAATGTGGCATTGAAGAAGGTTGGGGTATCTTACATGACCCGCAGGCGACGAGTACTAACGGGTTAGAATGATCGGATACGCGCTGAAGCCTATGAGCTGGAAATTGGTATCCTTCAGGAGTGTGCTCCTTGACAAATTGGTAGTCGCAGGCCATCTTGGTCGGCCAGGGTGTGATGTCTTGAGGCAAGAAGTTGTGAATTGTGCGAAACGAGGGGATTCGCAATCTAGAATGCACTGGCCAGCGCCGATATGGGCGGCGGGCGAAAGCGGGGGGTACGGCAGTGGAGAGAAAACTGAACAGTCAGACACGATGGAAGTTGAGGCGGCTTGGGAAAACGAACGAAAGAAGGATTGGGTTTCTGGGTCGTTCTCTGGGATAATCCAAATCCAAGCGCTGCGTGGACGCCGAGAGGCCTTATTAAGGAAATATGGGGCCTTCAACTTGCCCTGTGCCGAACCTCGCTCTTTGCAACGTTGACAAAAACAAAAGCCCACAAGCATCTCCAACTTCGCTGTCTAGGCAATATCGACTACTTTTCTATTTCTATCATCTCGTCAACGTACACGACGGGACACCAACCTCAAGTGAGGTAATTGAGCTTATAGCTTCGAGTGAATGCTTCAAGGAACGCCAGTCTTTTCACCGTTTCCCGAGTCTTGAACCAGCTTAATATTTGCTACCTTAGCTATTCGTCCTTTAAATATCGTTGTGTAAATCCTTTAGTAACTTTCGGTCTGCTCGGAGACAGCCTTCCTCGTGAGATGGCTCTCTCGCCGTCTCCCTAATCCCATCCTGGATCCATCCCTGCACAGCCGGGTGCTCAAACAACCGCTCGAGATACTCCTTCGCAGGCCCCTCCAGCTCGACGCCATACGTCTTGCACCGCGACGCAATGGGCGCATACATGGCATCTGCAATCGTAAACTGCTCGCCCGCCAGCCAAGGCCCGCCAAACCTCTCCAGCCCCTCGGCGAACAGGTCGTTGAAGCGGCGGACATTGCGGACCATGGCCTCGCTCCGGGCGCCCAGCTGGATGCGCACGCCGACGTTCATGGAGCACTCGTCCAGGAAGGCGGAGAAGCCCGAGTGCATTTCGGCGGCGGCGGACCGGGCGAAGGCACGGGCGCGGGCGTCGGCGGGCCAGGCGGCCGGGTACGCCTCGGCGACGTACTCGCAGATAGCCAGCGAGTCCCAGACCACGGTGGAGGTTGCGTCGTCGCGCAGACAGGGGACCTTGCCGGTGGGCGAGAAGGCCAGGATGCCGGGTTGGCTGGGGCCGGGCTGGAAGAGGTGGAGCTTCTCTTCGAAGGGGATGTCGAGGGCTTTGAGGAGGACGTAGGGTCGCATGGACCACGACGAGTAGCGTTTGTTTCCGATGAAGAGCGTGTAAGTCATGATGGCGATGGGAGGAGTTATGTCTACTGTGTTGTTTCCAGGTTCAAAGAGTATTCATTCAGGTTTACTCATTTTATACAAAGGGCCTTCGTACCGTACCCCACTGCCACGCCCTATTTTGACATTTTGGACATGCTGCCTCTGGCAAGTGCTCCGCTTTCTACTAGTTGTCGTCCAGCACTCTAGTCTCATAATTACTGCTTTTATGGAATTTCCATGATTCCATCCCTCAGGTCAGCGTCCTCAGTGCGGCATAATTCCTCAACGTGGTTCCGCAGCGGGTCTGCAGACTGAGTGATCAGAGTTGATTATCATGACCTCAGACCCGCCAACTCCAGGGTTGTCACCGTCACGCGAGGGGATTGGCGGGGAAGAAGCTATAGCTACGTATAAGGTATGCGAACCGAACCAGACCCTCGGACCACAAACCTGGACGTCAACAACCACAGCCCTGAGCCAGCGTCGTAACATGGCCAGGGTGTCTGCTGATCTCGGGCGAGCAGCAGCCGATACGACGTCGACTTGGAAGTCCTGAACTCTAATCATCACCATCATCGCCCTCAAGCGAGTCAAGACTCGTCCTCAGACCTCATCCCGACCTAGACAACGATAGCCCTGTCCCTGGTCCCTCACATGGCGCCCCGCAAACCCGCAGAACAACAGAACCCAAGACCTCGGTCACCTCGGAATAGCCCTGCGCTTCACAGCCTGCTGGCCCGCCACCTCCGCCAAACCCAGCCCACGGCCCCGATCTGCGGGCTGTGGCGCCGTCCAAACCCTCACCGGTACTCACCGTTGTCCCTGGGCCGATTGGTGCGCCTCAACCCCGGCCTCCCCACTCCCCCGGGGCCGTTTCGCGCGCCAATCATGCCGTGCCACTCCCCGGATTCCCCAGAGTTTCGCGGGCGTCGCTTGCTGAGTTTCTCCGCGCGTTAGGGCCGGGGATGGTCCTGTTCTGGCCTTGTCGTGTACACGATGGAGGCATGTATGCTACGAGAAGCGGAGCGGAGGGGGATGGTCTCCCGTGGGAAAACATGTATAAATGGGCGGGGGAACGCGCACAAGTTGGGAACTGAGACTCGACAGCTTCAGAGCGACAGTTCACTCTCGCATTGACTACCCTCAGAGTCTCCGCCAGTAGCTCTCTCGAGTCCTCACCATGCGCTTCGTTGCCGGCCTGTTGTCGCTGGCGCTGCCCCTCGCGGCGGTAGCCCAGACCATCAGCAACCTCTCCATCTACGACCCTCCGTCCAACTACCTCGACCCCCAGGTCCTGTATGCCCGGCCGCTCGAGCTGTCCGATGGCACGCTGCTGGCCACCTGGGAGAACTACTCCCCTGAGCCGCCCAAGGTGTACTTCCCCATCGTGAAGAGCACCGACGGCGGAAAGTCGTGGAAGCAGATCTCCAAGGTCACCGACCAGGTCAACGGCTGGGGCTTGCGCTACCAGCCGTTCCTGTACCAGCTTCCCCAGCGGTTCGGAAAGTACCCCAAGGGCACCATCCTGTGCTCCGGCAGCAGCATTCCCACCGACCTGAGCGTCACCCTCATCGAGGTCTATGCCAGTCTCGACAAGGGATACACCTGGGAGTTCGTCAGCCATGTCGCTCGTGGCGGCGAGGCCCTCCCCAACCACGGCCTCACTCCCGTCTGGGAGCCGTTCCTCATGTAAGAAGCCTGTTGTCTGCCTTAGCTGTGTGCACCCACTGACCCGAAGCAGGACCTACAAGAACAAGCTCGTCCTGTACTATTCCGATCAGCGCGACAACGAGACGCACTCTCAGAAGATGGTCCACCAGACCACCACCAACCTCAAGAAGTGGTCTAATGTTGTCACCGACGTCGCCTACGACAACTACTATGCCCGCCCCGGCATGCCCACCGTCGCCAAGCTGCCCAATGGCGAGTACATCTACGCGTACGAGTACGGCGGCGAGGCCTCGTCCAGCAACTATTGGTTCCCCGTCTACTACCGCATCTCCAAGGACCCGCTCAAGTTCACCAAGGCCGAGCACCACCGCGTCGACGTCGGCAGCACCACGCCCACCGGCTCGCCGTACGTGGTCTGGAGCAAGCACGGCGGCAAGAACGGCACCATTGTCGTCAGCGGCGGCGGAAACTCCGAGATCTTCACCAACCAGAAGCTCGGCCACCCGGCTTACTGGAAGAAGTGGGCGGTGCCTCAGCCCGCTGCCTACACCCGAGCTCTGTTGGTCTTCAAGCACGACCCTGATCTGTTGATGATCATGGGCGGTGGCCAACTGCCTCCTGGCAAGACCAACGAGATCAGCCTGAGCGTCGTCAGACTGTCGGAGGTTATGAAGGAGTAGAGCAGGATAAGAGACTCAGCACAAGGCTAGCAAGAGACTGAGATTGTCAAGTTGCTTGTAAATAGACTTACTGGGAGAATGAGTAAAAATGATGTTGATGCCTTGCTTGAGAGATGTCCCGTCTATGCCTTTCCAACGTGACTATGGGGTCTTGACTGCAAGTTTAGACAGGAGTTCGGTCAACGCCCGGCTTCTGTGAAACAAATTTAAAAGAAATGCAACATAGTGCACTTGACTCATTACGTTTGTTTGTTTTCCTTCTCGGCAATACTAGTTAGTTCTCAACCCTGTCGCCGCAATGCAACGTCCCGGCCGCAGATGCCGATGGTTAGCCGCATGGCATGCCGCAGATGCCGCAATCCACTAGACAACTGACATGTGCCCAATTCTATGAGAGAAATGTATGTATGACTTTGTAGGCTTCGGATTATTACTTGAATAGAATGAGGTTGTATTATTTAAGCTGGGCTTGAGAAACACCTGGCATTGAACTGGCACGGGGGAAACCCTCGCTGATGAATCAACGTCACGCGGGCACCACCGTCCATTGCGAAACCTCCCCATGATTCGGCTGAGATCCGATGCCGGTAGATCGATCATATCCCAAGCGGGTCTTGTTGTCTCTAGGTCCGGAGGTGGAACCCCGCTTGTCGATGACCCGCCTAACGGGTTCTTGAAGGGCGCGGCGGGCTGTCCGCGATTACTACATTAATCGCACCGCCCGCGACAGAGGTTCTGGAGAGATGGCACTGCAACGACTGCGCAGGACTCATCATGGCTGTAACGGAGATGAAGAGCCCGGATAGTGGGCATGATATCTCGGCGTCTGGTGCAGACGAGAGACCCATTGGCACCGAAGACAAGAAGACATCTCGACTAGACGATGACACGGCTTCCACAATAAACCAAGGCGACGATCTCGAAGACGCCATGGACCAGGACACCACCCAAGAACCAGCCTCGCCTCCAGACGGCGGACTGCGAGCATGGCTGCAAGTCGTGGCCGGGCACCTCGTCGTCTTCAACTCCTGGGGCTACACCATCAGCTTCGGCATCTTCCAGCCGTACTACGAGACGGCGATGAACCTCCCGCCGTCGACGGTATCGTGGGTGGGCAGCGTGCAGATCTGCCTCATCTTCCTGGTCGGGACCTTCTCCGGCCGGGCCTTCGACGCCGGGTACTACCGCTGGGCGCTGGTGGTCGGGCTGTTCCTGCAGGTGCTGGGCATCTTCATGACCAGCATCGCGACCGAGTACTGGCAGCTGCTGCTCGCGCAGGGCTTCTGCCAGGGGCTGGGCAACGGCATCGTGTTTGCGCCGACCGTCGCCAACATGTCGACGTACTTTACGTCCAAGCGGACGCTGGCCATCTCGTCGGCTGCGTGTGGAGGCACTACCGGGGGCATCGTGTTCCCGCTGATTGCCCAGCAGCTGTTGCCCAGGATTGGGTTCCAGTGGACGGTGAGGGTCATGGGACTGGTGGTGCTGGTGACGTCCGTCATCATCCTCTGTCTGGCGAGGACCAGGTTGCCTCCGCGCAAGGCTGGGCCTATTGTCGAGTTTGCGGCGTTCAAGGAGCGGACGTATCTGCTCTTTGCCATTAGCATGTTCTTTACCCTATGGGCAACTTACTATGCATACTACTATGTAAGTCGAGACATCGCAACCGCCACAACTTCACAATGCTAACGACCACAGGCTCGTACATATGCACTCCACGAACTGGACGCATCGTCATCCTCGTCCTTCACCATCCTCCTCGTCATCAACGCCGTGGGCATCCCCGGCCGCATGATTCCGGCCTACCTCGCCGACCGACACTTCGGCGCCATCAACGTCTTCATCCCGACGATACTGGCCGCGGCACTGTGCACATTCCTCTGGTCCAGAGTCCAGAGCCTGACGGGGGACTACGTGTGGGTCGTCTTCTTCGGATACTTTGGCGCGGGCATCCAGAGCCTGTTCCCGTCGACGACGGCGGGCCTGACCAAGGACCTCAGCAAGAACGGGACGCGCATAGGGATGATATTCACCATCATCAGCGTCGCCGCTTTGACGGGGCCGCCGCTGGCTGGCAAGTTGATGGAGGCGACGGGAGGGCGGTATTTGGCAGCTCAGATGTGGGGAGGAACCTGTCTTGTGTTGGGGTGTGGGCTGTTGATTGCGGCCAAATTGGCATTGGTACCTAAAAAGGCGTAGATTAGACGGTATAGAGCAAGACTTATTGTGGGATGGATAGACGATAGATTTAATAGCGAGCAATGATTCGCACGAACTGTTCCAATCTGGAGGAACAAAATGGAGGGCTGAATAAACACAACAAATCTCGAGTCAAAAACCTATCTGATTCCGCTTGTATATTCTTAGAGAATCCCAATTCTGGTATTCACTTCTTGAGGCACGAGTGGTTTGCTCAAGCAAAGATGAGAGATGTGTAAGTCACAAGTAGATGTCATGAGCGACTATCCATGGGAAGATGTAGCTTAGCTTGTGGCAATTGAAGGTTCTCTTTACCTATTAACTGGAATGAGTATTTCGTAGTTAGCAACCTCGACATCATTTTACGAAGTAGACAACGCGGTGTATTATTCTCTTTTTGTTGTGTCCAACAAGGATGCAGCCATGTGTAATCGCCCCACCACCCCGGATTTCGACGACCCTGGCATGATGAAGGCTTCTAAAAATCCCACTTTGAAACATCTCCCTCCACCTCGACTCTCCAACACCAACATCGCACTCCGCGATTTCTCCCCTCGGAAGAATGTCTCCAGCTCCATGGATCTGCCGGAGCTGCACCCGAGCGCTGGCTCGCCCGTCCATCCGCCAATTCGTCCGCTACGCCTCCAATGGTGCGTCGAAGATTCCCTACCTCGTCCATCATGGAAGCTAATAAACCTCCCCCGCCTGTAGATGCTTCTCCCCTCCTCGCCCCCGCCCTCCTCAAGCGCGCCCAGTTCATGGCCTCCGAATACGATGGCCTCCAGAAAGCCCTCAACGACTCCTTCGACACGGCAAAGGCCAAGCGAGTTGGCGAGCTGTCCCGTGTCGCCGCCGCCCTCAAGGCCTGGGAAAAGACGCAGGCTTCCGTGTCCGAGCTCAAGGCCATGCTCGCCGACCCGGACCAGGACGCCGACCTCGCCTCCATCGCCGCCGACGAGCTGGGCACCGAGACGAGCCGCCTCGAGGCCCTCTCCCGCAACCTCTCCGCCAGCCTGACGCCCCGCCACCCCTTCGCCGACCTGCCGTGCATGATCGAGTTCCGGCCTGGCCCCGGCGGCCTCGAGGGCCGCTACTTCACCGACACGTTGTTTAAGATGTACAAGGCTCTATGCATGCGCAAGGGATACCGCCACAGCGTCATGAAATACGAGTTCGCTGACACGGCCGGCGACAGCTCGTCGTCGGCCGGCGAGAACCCACTGCAGGAGGCCATCCTCGAGATCCAGGACCCGGGCGCCTACGATATATTTCGGAGCGAGGCCGGCATGCACCGCGTGCAGCGCATCCCCAGCACCGAGAGCAAGGGCCGCGTGCACACGAGCGCCGTGGCCCTGTGGGTGCTGCCGTCCTTCCCCGACAACGGCACCAGCGACGCGATGGCGGGCTTCGACGACCCGGAGAGCGACTTCTACGTGAACCCGTCGGAGGTGCGGATCGAGACGATGCGATCGCGCGGCGCCGGCGGCCAGTCCGTCAACAAGACGGAGTCCGCGATCCGCATGACGCACGCGCTCACGGGCACCGTGGTGTCGATGCAGGACCACCGCTCGCAGCAGCGCAACCGCGAGGAGGCGTGGAAGGTGCTGCGATCGCGCATTGCGGACAAGCGGCGGGAGCAGCGCGAAGCCGAGGCTGCGCAGCTGCGCAACAGCGTGCTGAGCCAGACGCAAATCACCCGCGGCGACAAGATCCGCACCTACAACTACAACCAAGACCGATGTACAGATCACCGCGCTGGAATAGATGTGCATAACCTGCCGAATGTTTTGGAGGGCGGTGAGACACTGGACAAGATCATGGATGGGGCGAGGGACTGGTTGGTTGGCAATGATATTGAGCTCCTGGTTGCGGAAGAAGAGGCCAAGGAAAAGGCCGACAAGGGGAAGAAATGATGAACGTCAAGAGGGGCGTGAAAACGGATACGTTGCTCGAGGCACAACTGTACATTATGGGTAAATAGATAAAAGGGTATAGAATCATGTAAGATGAAGATAACCAATAGTGGGTAATCAATACCCTTAGTAGACACAACTCTCTATACGATAGATACCATGATGCTGCATGATTGTCGTTCAAATCCATCCCTAAGCATTGACGCCGCGGCCTAAACTCCCAGCAAGATCACCACGGGGATATTCGTGACTTGCCCCAACCAAGAACTCCGATGCAGATTGAAACTCCACCCTTGGAAACCATGTGACACAAGCCTTCACATTAAGCCGCCTAGAACAACTTTGCCGATGCTTGCCACCTCCGTCTTGATGTGGCTCCGGCTGTGGTCCTCGAATTCCCTGACGAAGCCCTGGACGATGAGCTTGCGCACTCGAGAATCCGCCTTGCCAAACAGCTCGGCGACAGGGCGGAGCACTCGCGCGGTGAAGGCACGAGGGTGAGGAAGCGTGTGTAACAGTCAATCAACACGTCGCACAGCGTCGCAAACGTCTCAAAATAGTCCGGATCGAAGGGCAGCGAGGGCGTGAGTAGGTAGGTGTATTCCTCGCCGGGCAGGAGATCCGTCTCGGAGGCGGCGAAGTTCATTACGGACGGGGTCGGGGCGCCGGCGGCGGGCACAGGGGCGGATTCGTCGAGCATGGGGTGCATGTCGGCGGCCGAGGTGGAACGGCGGGACTTGCCGCCCTGTCGGCGGAACATGCTGGGCAAGCGGGCGCGGGTGAGCGAGGCGGCGGTGGAGGAATCGCCATGTATTTGCTGGAAGGAGTCGAACTCAGAGAGGAGGGTGTTGAGGCTGCGCAAGAACTCGATGGCCGTGGAGGAGTAGAGGTCCACGATGGTGGGGAGGGACAAGCCGAGGAGAAGATGGTTGGTGGCCTTGCGACCAATCTTTCGGGAATCGAAGTAGGGCATGCGGTTGAAGTCGGGCTTGTCGAAGAGGTAGGTATTGAACCAGTATATGCGACCCTCATGTCTAGAGCGTGAAGCGGTTAGTGAGCGACCCTGTGGTTGGCATAAGCCCCTGAGGCGGGGTTGTGTGAACATACGCTTTGCGCAGGTACTCGAGCGTTGAGATGCGCTTGTTGGCAACTTCGGTGATCTGCTGGTGCGCCAATCCAGCCTCGGACTGCTGCCAAAGGGTCCCAGACCCAATAGCACCGCCGGGACCAGAAATGGGAGTCTGGGGAGGACCCATGGATCCGAGGTAGGTGGTGGACCCGGTTGCGCTGCGGCTCAGCATCTGCATTTGCATGGTCGAGTCGGCGGCGTTGGCGGACGAGGGATAGACGTTTGACGAGGACGAGGTCGGGTCGGAGGACTCGCGGGCGAGATCTGGTCTCGGGGTGACCTTTGCGGCGGCAGCGAGGGCGTAGTCGGGAAGAGCAGGCGGCGCGGCGGCATCGGTCACATAGGCATTGGGGCCGTTGCCGAAGGAGGAGCCGCGGCGGGAGAGGGACGACTTGCGGGAGAAGGAGGGTTTGCGGTCCTTGGTGAGGGGGTCGACTGTGGCGCCGTCGCGGGTGGTCGGACGGGATGCGGAGGAGGAGGAGGAGAAGATGGAGGTTGAGAAGATGGGCGTCGAGCCGGAGTTTGGCGTTCGGGGCGCCATGATGGGTGGGCGTTTGGTTTGGGGTGGTGTCGGCTGGCAGACGTTCGGATGCGGCCTGTCCTGGCCTGGCCTGGCGCGATGGATCGACGGACGACGACCTTGGACGGAACGGAGCGTGTGAGCGATAGATGGACTGGGTGCGGTCAGTGCAGTATAGTTTGCGCGTGTGGTGTGCGGACGGGTGTGGTGTGTGGTTTGTGGTGTGCGGTGTGCGGTGTGTTGTGTGTCCAGGTGTCGTTCTGTGTGTGAGTGAGAGTCCCGGTACTGTGTTTTGGAGGGTGTGGAGGGCGTGTGTGGATGTGGATGCGGCTCGCAGGGGGGCGTGCTTGTTCCAGCTTTTGTCTCTGGCTTAGCGTTGCAGTGGCAGCGAGTTAATTACATAGTCGATCTCTATGTCTGGTATGCGGCAGACGGATGCAGCCGGATCGGGCTGTGCGGGTGGCTATTGAGGGTTGTTGGCGGAGTGCAGAGTGTAGTAATTAAGTGAAGCCATCACAAAGCCCAAGGCGGTAGGTTGTTGAAAATCACTTCTGGTTTACTACTATGGAGTACGTATATTAGTACCTGAGGAACCGACGACAGAGGTGTGAGTGAGGTGCCGCCACTACTTCTGCAGGTTGAGTGCTTCAGCCAGCCCACAGTGGATGGCTCCCCTAAACGGCACGGTCGGGTCCACTGTAGCCACGGCGCGCTAAAGTCTCCGGAATCCACTGCGCTGGTTGCAGGGTTGCATCCGCCAGGTCTCACCTCACCCACAAGCAAGGGTCAGTTCAATTGCGATGAGCCTCTTTTTCCCAAGTCTGGACATGATTGACTCTCCCACCGACGTCTGGTCCATCTTGGGTGTGACTTGACCTGTCTTTATCCTTGGAAGATGGCTGTTGTTTGCCATTCGGACTGGACACGAATACATAGCTTGGCAGAGCTGCTGTCTCCCGTCGGCTTCGGCTTCAGCTTCAGCTTCCTCACCGGTGGCCAACGACATAATGTGAAACGGAATGTGGGAGATAAAGAGACAAATTCACCAGTGGTCAACAGCAGCCTCCCGAATGGCCAACGACATGTAACGGGTAACCGACTTCACGGTTGGTTGACGGCATCTCCCCTTCCGAAGGCAAACAACATCCCCGCCGAGTGGCCACGGCTTCTCACCAACGGCTAGCAACATCCCGCTTGTGTCATGTCAACTCGCCGATATCACAGCGTAGTTCCCGATGGCCAACAACATCGTCGCCGATTGCCAGCCGCGTATTCGTAATGTCACAGGTAATCTCACGGCTGGCTAACACCATCCATGGCTATAACTCCTCACCGCCGGCCAGCAACACAACGCACATACCCCACGAAAACTAAATCAATGATGAGTAGCGTAATGTAACAGGGAGTTTCACCAAGATCCTCCCGCATAGCCAACATCATCCTTCCCGACGGCCAACAACATCCTCGCCGATTGCTCGTAGCGTAATGTAATCTCGTTGATGCTAACAGTATCCGTGGCCTCAGCTTCTCGCCGCTGCAGTCCAACGCGCATCCCACACGAAAACTCACTACCCGATGTGAGCAGCGAAATGTAACAGGTAATTTTACTGATATCCTTCCGGATGGCCAATAGAATCCGTCCCGATAACCGCAGCATCCTCGCCGACGGCTGACAGCATCCTCGCCGACGGCCAACAGCACTCTCACCGACGGCTACCAGCGTAATGTAACCGGTAGTCTCACTGATGTTTTCCCCGACGGCCAACAAGAAAGAGCCTTCCCGACGCCCATAGCTTCCTCCCCGAAGGTCAACACCACAACGCAACAGTGAAACTCACGCATCAACACAGACCGCAGGTCGTAGTCGTCATCGCATTGTAGCGATCACACAAGACTACCGTACACACATGAGAATCCATTGAAGTATATAAGAGCCATATTCCCCCACCTGAAAGCCTTTCTCCCATTCTTAACACACACTATCCATTCTTATCCCCTTTATCTATACTTGTGCCCGGATGCTTCACGCAGATGAACTATTCATTCAGTGCATGAATGAATGCATGTCCACCGCCCAAAGGGCGCAGGAGTGCCAAATGGAACAAATCAACCAGCCAAACCCGGTGGAAACGGTGAGGCTGTATGCTCAAAACCCGTCGGTGAGGAGCTTTGTTGACATGGTTGCAACCCATGTCAAAAGCCAACCTTTATCCCGGTTTTTGAGTCCAGTGTCGACAACGTCTCTGGCGACTCGAAGCCCACCGTTGGTACAATGGCCTTCGTTCTTGCCCACGCCGTTCAGGTTTTGGCTCTCGCTCCGGTGGAATGGCGTGGAGCTGGCCGGTACTCCGTCAACCCTGAGCAATATGGACATAGATCCCCAACTACCGTTGCTGGGGGCGGGATAGGGTCCGAGGTTGTGGTCTCTACGAGTCTACTGTATTCCAGCTTCTCTCGCAGGAAGCGGAGCCTTCCACTTGCCTCAAATCAATCGACATGGGGCGCGAACAGCATCTCCCATGACTATGGAGAGAGTCCAGCCATGCTGGCCAGGACTACCCACGGGGAGCTTCCCGAATGGATGCGCACAGGGTATATTCCTGGTCCTGCTACTAAGCTGCATGCAAGGAGTTGCCACACCCATTAAGCTTGCAAGGGCCTCGGCTCCCGTTCTTAATAACGACTGTTCTCGTGACGGGGACAATGCAACAACTTATATATCGAGGAGTGTTGCGATGCAGCTCGGTATCTGCTCGCAAGTCTCAAACCATTGACGCCATCGCAACGGCGTTTCGTCTACTCAAAGACTTGGAGTGCCAACGAACGGCCCCCTCAAGATGCCAGCAACATCCTGTTTTGATGATGGAGACAATGCAATACACCCACCTTGCACGACTTGCGCTTCGAAATTCGAAACCCAGAAGTGACGAATGAGCCTCCGTTAGCCCCATTTCAAGTTGTTCTGGAGTGGTCCCTGACCATGGCCATCATTCTTTTCTGCCCAAAGATTATATAATCCATGATGGCAACAACATCAGCCCCTTTTATATGAAGGACACCAAAACAAGCCAACACGGTCCTCCACCACTGAGTGAAAGGTTAAAGGCAAGCGCCTTAACAATGATCCAGTCGAGGCCGCATATGGCTTCGACGCATCTTACGAGCAAGGCCTGGCACACAACTCGCAGAGAAGTCTATGCATTTGGCTTTCCATCCTCGGGAATGGGGTTACTTTCCCTTTACCATCCTTGTCTGCCGACCAAGCCGCCCAAAAAAAAGATGACTTATCTCGACTACAAACCCGATTATCGCGAGCTCTTGCTTAATTGCGAGACCTGCAAGAAACTCCTCTCTCGAACCGGCTCAATCCCCGTGGAAATCCCCAACGCAACCCGTCGGCCAAGGCAGAATCACGCTAAGCCGAGCAGAGGAGTAAACTGTGTTGAAGGGGTCTTGTTTTCTCGATATTTTGGTCTGTCCCTATCGAGGACTCCTCCTGTGACACCGTTCACCATTCACTATATATGCATCGACCGCGCTTGTTCGCCTTTCGCTCGCTGAGACGACTACGAGTCCCTCAGGGAGTAGTACCCTACCAACATGGATCCTGCGACCATCCCCCTCATCAAGATTATACACAAGAATAATATCCATACCTATGGAAGAGCTGCGCAAGCAGTACTCCCTTGAGATGTTCATGTATTCGATTCAGCCCGACCCGAAGAGGGATATTAATGACATCCTGGCTGAATGCAGCCTACCTCGCTTCCCAAATCTGTCTATATGCCTAGAAAGATCGAGAGTGCAGGCTCTCAAGGTACGCCATATCTTAGGTAAGTCTCCATCTCCCCTTCTACAGCCCTCTCCATTGAATGTTACAATCTGATGCTCTCATGCATGAACCCACCACTTCATACGCCCTTGCATGAGATTATGACCTTGGCTAACTCCTTATAGATGCAGATGATATGGTCGAACGCAGCAGCACCCCCCTCTGACACACTATTCTTGCCAACGAAATGGGCACCGGGACGACGAAAACATACCTTACCGCCACTTACCTTGCCGCCATTCACCTGTCCGCCGAGCGCATGGTCCGGCAGCAGAAGGCTGGAGAGCAAGTTGAATTCCGCCCAAGCTTCATCATGACGCCCGTCAACTCCATTTACCAGACATACAGGGAAACAATGGACAACTTTCCAACCTTCAACATAGTCGTTTGCTATGACTCCTCGGGATCTAGCTAACGGCAGCGTTAGCCAGCTGTGGCACACGATCCTGGCAAACGAGATGGGGACAGGAAAGATCAAGACCTACTTGGCTGCCATTCACCTCTCAGTGGAGAAGCTCGTCAAGCGACAGAAAGCTGGCAAGAGTATGAGCTTTCATCCCTCGCCTACATATACACATCGCCTGGAATTCTCGAGAAGGAATAGATGAGGACCTCGATCCAATCCGCTCCCCAGGAATCGACACGAGGAGAACCGTTCCGGTCTCCATTCCACACCTGTTCACAACATATATACGACGATTCAAGAAGACTCCCGACGGAACACTGACAAACTCGCCGCTTCAGCGCCGCCCAAAAATGAAGACTATGTCGAAGAGAAACTCAGGCTCTCAACCTGAACTGTCCATTGTATACAGGGCCGATTCGCTTCGCGTTCCCAATCCTTTTCCACTCTAGTCTCGGTGTCACCTCACTCAGGCCCCGGCGCTCGGCAAATTGCGCCTCAGCTTCTCGAGCTCGGCATTTCAAACCGTACCCTGGCTCTACGAAGAGCGAAAACTTGCCCAGAGATCCGGATCACGATGAGGACGACGATCAACCGCCCCTTTCTGACAGCGGGGGCCAGAACGAGCCTCAGCATCAACCCATGCACCAGCCTACCGAAAACGAGGAGGATCCTTTCAATGGGAGCGTTTGGGACCACCGGATGTATAACATCGCTTATACTATCTGGAGAAGCTTTGGGTTCTGGGGAGGACCCCAGCTTCGTTTCTGATCTAGGACCTGGATAACGTCGTCAACACCCTCGACGGCATGCCCAAGTTTACCCAAAGGGCTTTCATGGACACCAAGGTAGCATACGCGATGAGTACGCTATAAACTGTATATTCCTTGTTGTCTATATACCGCTGGTCTTGCTCGCGATTGCCCACCAGACTGGTATTTCTTCTGCCAGGCATTATGTTCGGCCCTCTCCGCCCGAGTCTCCACCCAGGTCGTCAGTCACCTCACTGAGTTTATATACACCAGCCAGGCCCCGAATGACTTGCCCGAGCTACACCGGATCATTGACCTATCAGAACTGGTCCCCGGCGGGAAATGGACGCAGCAGAAAGAGCATCCCCAAAGAAGAGTGGGAGGCATCGCCAGTGAAATCTCTCTGGCCTTTGACCGAGCGAAACGGTTATACATCAAGACAGCATCACGTACACTATACGAAACGAAGAGCGGCCCGCCATCATGCCAATTCACTTTGGCCAGATTTGTCGCCCCATGGTATTCCATCTTCGCTACACAAGAACTTGAAAGATTTGAGGGAGTCCCCCGGGAATCTTAGTGGCGTACAAATGGACTGCAACCGCCGACTCCGTGCGCGGCGAAGCAGGACGATACATGGTTGGTCCGCGTCTCTTGGTCGAAGCAGCTTCACAACCAGCTCACATTATGCCTACGCTCTGCTGGACGTTGATTCTATATATATCCGCGCTGGTTGGAACTGCAATGCCCTGCATACGCGCCAGTGGCCGGGATATGCGGACCCGGACTTAAGCCCGGCGAGGCTCAGAATGCCCCAATTCGAGCCGTCACTCGCTATGCCGTGAACGAGAACCTTATCTTCACCCGCAAGGTACAGACGCTCAAGCTCCAAATGTAAAAGGAGCAAAAGGAATGAGAAACTGCCTCACGAGCTGCCACAAACCGAGGTGAAGATAGACCCGCCTCTCAAGTCTCATGAGCCACTCAAGGGACTCGATGCTATCAACATTGGCACAATGGCGATAAAGGCAATGCAATCGATACATACCCAGCGATCCATTACCTAAGGCATCAATAAGCTGGATCCGAATGCATAGGATATGCCCAAAATGGACAAAGAGATGCTCAGATCCTGATTGAGACCCTAAAGGGTCTACATTCCACTGTGGAAATGGTGCATGCAGCAATCATGTACCTGATCAACTGGATTGACCCGGCGCTCTCCACAAAATACCCAAGGAACATTGTCTCAACGAGTAGTTGCTTGGCAATGGGCAACTACTATATATACTTGTTACCGACTACCGCCAAGAATCCAGAAATCTTGAACTTGGTACGATCATATCTTCGGGCCCGTCCACTCGAAATATCGAATAATGGTAGCTTTCGAGAAATGGGGTGAGCACTGCAACCGCCTCTGTTTGACAGGACTTCCGAATAGAGATCGGAACACACGTGGCTTGTCCGTGGGTTTGGGAGCGCCGAGCTACTTCGTTCCTGGGTGGAGGAAGCGGACAATATAGGTCACAACCGGAGCCTTGACACTATAGCAGGACATTCATTGGGTGGTGAAAGATACTTAGCCTTAACGATACACAGGAGACTCTTGGGCAGGATATTACTTAGTCTTAACGATACAATTACCAAAACGGTGCGATAGCTAGAAAACACAGACGATAACTCCGTGTGGGTTCCCAATTTCAAGACTCATCCGGCAATGCGATGGATGCCCACAAATATGACCTCCAACCGCCTAGCGACTCACCGGCTACGAATGCGATGTCGGCATTGATGGATTCTGCACATTCACGAGCTTGACGTCCTTTTTCACGTGCTAAAGAGGAGAGTACAACGACGGCTTGGCTGGGGTAGTTCGGAGGGGACGCAAATTAGGGGAAACAGCCATGTTCGGCCGTCTCGGCCAATCACAGACAGCCTCTTTTCAGCTGGCCGCAACTCATCAAAGTCATCCGGCGTACTGAGCCGGGACCTGCGTGCGGGTTGGAACACGACGGTGATTTGTGCCCGATAACCTCGCACATATATCGCAACACTGCCCGGTATATATTCAGGTTTTCAGCATCCATTACAACGCCCTGCGGCCTCATACATCCGGCTCTAACAACCGCATCCCAGAATGTCCTGCCCCGCTTGCTTCCAGGGCAGCGTCCACGAGGGACAGCCCCGAGGCAAAGACATCAAGCTCCACGGACTAGACGCATATGTCACCGAGCCCACCGATGGAAGAAAGGTCAAGGGTGTCATTGTCGTTATCCCCGATGCCTTTGGCTGGGAGTTTGTCAACAGCCGGCTGCTGGCCGACCAGTACGCCGACAAGGGTGACTACAAGATTTATCTGCCCGATTTCATGAACGGCCATGCCGCGCCATTGTGGATGCTCGAGAGACTCGTTGCGGCGAACCAGACCGGAAACTACCTGGCCAAGGCGTGAGTATTCTCTTTCCTAACGACGACAACTCACTTGGCTTTGCTAATCGCATCCCTAGATACCACATGTTCATCGCCATTTGCGGCTTCGTTCCCTTCATGGCCCACAACCGCATCGGCAAATCCTACCCCGTCGTCCGGGGCTTCTTCGAGCAGCTGCGCAAGGAAGAGGGCGCGACGCTGCCCATCGGCGCCGCGGGCTTCTGCTGGGGCGGCAAGCACGCGATCCTGCTGGCTCACGGCGCCGAGATCGACGGGAGGCCGTTGATTGACGCAGCATTTACCGGACATCCCAGCTTTCTGGACCTGCCAGCGGACATTGAGAAGATAACGCTGCCCGTGTCCATCGCCGTCGGGGACAACGACAACCAGGTCAAGGCGCAGCATACCGGGAACATCAAGACGATTCTTGAGGGGAAGCCTGAGGGTGCGAGAGGCGAGATTCGGGTCTACGAGGATGCCACGCACGGGTTCTGTGTTCGTGCTGCTTTGGACATGGGCGACATTGCCAAGAAGGCGGCTGAAGCTGAAGACCAGTGCATTTCGTGGTTCAACGCCCGCTTCAATATTGCCTCATGACGAGTTTTATTTGTCGTCATGTTCAGGGCTTAGGCGAGCAAATCGAGGCAGCAAAGGAGCTGGTAGACTGTTTGCGGATGTGCAATTGTCGGCGCTGCAATCCGACACATGGCTGCTTGACAGGACCTCCGGGCAGATGTTAGATCGGATTTGGCTTGTCAGCGAGCATGGGGCGCTATTAGGCTGACATCCATCAGATGGTGAAAGATACTTAGTTTTGACGATCGATACACAGAAGACTTTAAAGTAAGATATTACTTAGTTTTAACAATACAATTGTAAAAACGGTATGATAGCTAGAAAGAAAAGGTTAGACAATAGCTCCACGTAGGTTTCCAATCTCAAAACTCATCTAGCACATCCTCCGACCGACGAGTGGCCCACTGGCTTAGAATGCAACGTCGACACTGATGGATTCTGCGCTTCAAAATTGCAGACATTCACGAGCTGGATATCTTCCCCCCCCCACAAAAGGCACGAATAGGTGATCCAGTATAATATTTATAGTATTATTAAGAGGTAAGAACTAGTATGTAACTAATCGGTAAATTGGGATTCCTAGCGCTTACGATCTACATACATAGTACGTTAATATCCCAATGGGAGGCTGAGGGAGGAATGGGCATTGCATTACTCCGCCCCGTACAGCTTACACCGAACTCAACAGGAAGCAAACTAGACAACGGCCGCTCTTTGCAAGGCAGACTCATTCTAAATTTGTCGTCTGCCTCCACACGCTACGTGTATTCTGCCTCGCTGCGAAGAGGCCCTCTCGCTCTTAAATGGGCTGTCTCGGACTTACCATGGCTGCGTCTTATAGTATCCGTTATTGGACCGTTGACCTCTACATACACTTACCATCAACTTCCTGTTTACATTGCCGCTATCATGGGCTCCCCTAAAATAACGCCAGAGGAGTTCGAAGAGTGGCTCAACGGAGCCTTTATCGGAGACCCAGCCGAAGCCCGAGCATTCTGCGAACGCACCATGAGCCCCAATTATCTGCGCCTCCAGGCTGGCGGTGGCCGAACCGACTTCGAATGCGCCGTCCAAAAAGTCACCAATTTTCGCACCATATGCCGCAAGTGGGTGGCGCCCGTGGACTTTCTAGTTCAGGAAGGAAACAAAATCGCCGTCCGACTGACCTGCGAATTAATCATTGGCGATAGCCCAGAGCAAAAGATGGAACTGATGTTCATGGCCGAGAGAGACGATCAGGGCAGATTTGAGACTGTTTGGGAGCTGTCTTCACCCATCGTGGAACCTGTTTAATAGTAGGTATGACAGAACCCGAAGTTTTGTTGCGTTGGTGGTTAAGGGGACTACGTAGAAACTTGTACCTAGCAATTCACTTTTAGACACAATCTCTGTCAATATTCGGACCAAGCCATCTCGCTGTTCAACGTTCAGTTCAATATTACCCTATGACGATTTGAGGCAACACAGCAGTTGGTGGATTTGTGGGTGAGATACAGTGTTGGTTACATGCAACAACAGCATCTGTATGCAGTGTTCCTTACGTTGACCTTCAACTTTTATATTGGTATTGCCGGACAATCACCCCGACAGATTACCCACATCGCATAGTTTGATGGACTTGCGAAGATCCTGGGCAAGTTCCTCGTAGAACCCCAACAACCAAAAATATGTGTATCAGCAAGACTCTGAACCAAAAAAGAAAGCCGCGCGATCGCTCGCATCTTAATTATAGGAAAAGCCCGATGCGGGGGTCGAACCCGCAACCTTGAGATTGCGTACTCGTAAGAGTCTCACGCTCTACCGATTGAGCTAACCGGGCGTGGCTCTTAATTGATGGAAGCCAAACGGTTGAGATTGCACACTAAGAGCATAATTCCAGAGGTGACAGATTTACAACTTATCCGATGTAGACTTCTCTCTCGCTTCATTGTAAACGAAAAAGATATCATGATATACCTAGCTGCAACTTCGTTTTACTAACAAACCACCCTCACGCCGTTGCCGTGGCCGCAGTCGAAGCCAACGTCGTCGTCCCAGACGAGCACACACATCCCTGGCCGGAAATACTGGTAATCGGAGGCGCATGGCACGTCGCCTCGGTCGTCCAGGACACATACGTCGACGTCGGCTCCCGACGCACCAGCTTCGCCTTGACAAGAACAGGGATGATCTGGCCGGTGGAAAGACGAAAAGCACGGTGGTTCAGCGTCGTCAGCAACTTGCTGATTTCGCCCGAGTGGCTCGTGATGCTGACCCAGGTGGCGTCGTCGCGGACGAAGACGTCGTCGAGCACGTCCTTGCTGCGGGCGAGCTGGTGCTCGGCCGTTTCGCCCTCGTCGCCAGTCCACAGCTCGTCGACAGCGGCGAATCCGCGCTCGAAGGCGATGCGCGGGCTCAGAGTCTCGATGTAGGCCTTGCTGGAGCGGTGGTCGCAGGTGTGGATGCTGATGCTCTCGCGGAAGGACTCCTTGACGGTGGGCCGGAAGCGGTGCGAGCTCGGGAGGCGCAGGTTGGCGAAGGTTTCGCGGGCGGTGATGACGCAGCGGGCCAGGGGCGAGGTGTAATACGACTCGAAGTACGGCATGCCGTGGTCTTCGAAGCGCGACTGGAAGTAGGCGTTGGCCTTGTGGGCTTCCTTCAGGCCGGCGTCGGTGAGCAGGGAGTCTTCCCAGTTGGCGGTGCCGTTACCGGTTTGCAACGACCAGTAACACTGTGTTTCTCCCGGTCAGTTTATACACGGAGACGCAGAGATTCTCAGACTCACGTTCCAGGCGGGAGTGCCGTAGTAGGTCTCGGCAGCGTTGTGCCAGCCCTCGCCGTGACGGCCCATGACGAGGACCTTGTACTGGGTGTCACTCGGGGCCTTTCGGTTGAGGTGGTCGACGTATTTCTCGAACCGCTCCCACTGGGTCTTGTAGCCGTTCTTGTATCCCTTTGACTTGTGCTTGGGATCAGTGGTGTACGTGCGGTTAATGAGGCCAAAGTTCCAGTTCGCCTAAGAGTCGTCAGTATTAGTCGCCACATTGAATTGAGGTGATGAAGAGCTCGGCTTACGTAGTCAAAGGACGTGGCGTCGGTGGACGAGTTGTCCTGCAAGAAGAAACCCTCCACTGATGAGTACTCGATCTCTCGGCCCTTGGCGACATGCCAGTCGGCGAGGACGGCAGGCGCCAGGGCCAGAATGGAAGAAATTACGGCCAGCTTCATCTTGACGTGATATTTTCAAGGCGACGAGGTGAGAGGTGAGAGGGCGATGTCAATGTCAGCAGAAGAACCGACATGGCGACGACGAGGTTGACGTATTTGTATGCGGCCACGATCTTCTCAATCCCTACCCAGTGGGTTCGTCCGGCGGGTTGGGATCAGGACCACCTCGACGGGTCCGATTCAAGAGCTTAACCCGTGCGACGGCCGGAGTTGCTGCAGTTTTGGAGCAGACGCTCTCCGGGTTGACGTTGACAACACCACGCCTCGGCCAATCGATCGACAACGTGACGGCCAGGGTGTGGATCTTAGCAGCGCGACCCTCGGTGAGAGCTTCTCGACAAGGCCGAAGATGAGAGTCGGGGCTAGAACAGCAACCGAAAGAGAGAGGTCGGCCGAGATGGAGAAAAGGTGCGCCGGTGAATTGAGGGTTCATCGGGGTGAAGTGAAGAGGACGGCGCAACGTGGGCATTCAGTAGGGGTCGTGGGGGTGTAGGTGCATGATTAGTCCATGTCTTGTGTTGGCGTGGAAGTCTGGTGGTGTATTTGTTTATTAATTAACCAAGTTGGCCATGAAGAAATCAACGCCACGGCATGTGTAAATACTTCAATTGAGTCTGAAGGGTTCACTCGTGAGAGATGGAAACTGATAAGTCGGTGAAAGGTGGGACTATCTCGCGCAACACGGCAGCGAGCCAGCGCAGGCACGAATGTACAGTACCTCCGGCTCAGAAGCGCACGAGACAACGCGCCAATCAGATCATCATCTGTCCATAAAACGAAATTGCTAGGCCAGCCAAGGCACCCAGAGCACAGCGACACGCGCCCCCTAATCAAACAAAACCACAGGCTAAACTTGTAGACTACTTACTCCCGTCCGTACCTTAGCTAGCATCGCGAAGAAGCTCTCCCATGAGCCTCATCCCCATTGCCAAAAGCCACAAGCCAAAAGCCACGTGCTCTTCTCCTTGTCTCACGCACCCTCGCCTTGAGTTGAATCCGACAATGTCGTCACAGGCCATTGACCCCGCCAACTCCACCGACGGCCTCAACCTCGAGGGCGACCCCGCGCCCGAGCTGCTCGAGGGCCGCATCTGGGTCGACGGCTGCTTCGACTTTTTCCACCACGGTGAGTGTTTCTTTCTTCCGTGTTGTTGCCCGTGAGATGATGCACCGCGGCTGACTCACATTCCAGGCCATGCCGGCGCCATCGTCCAGGCTCGCCAGCTGGGCACTGAGCTATATGCCGGCGTCCACTCAGACGAGGACATCCTCGCCAACAAGGGCCCTACCGTCATGACCCTCGAAGAACGGTGAGGACTAGGAATAGTGGCACAAACACCACCAAGTACATCTCACTAACCTCCCCCCTCAGCCTCGCCGCCACAGACGCCTGCAGATGGGTCACCCGCTCCGTCGGCCACGCGCCCTACGTCACATCGCTGCCCTACATCACCCACTACGGCTGCAAGTACGTCGTCCATGGCGACGACATCACCTCGGACAGCGACGGCAACGACTGCTACCGCTTCGTCAAGGAAGCCGGCCGCTTTAAGGTCGTCAAGCGCTCGCCCGGCATCTCCACCACCGACCTTGTCGGCCGCATGTTGCTGTGCACCCGCACCCACTTCATCCGCTCCTTTGAGAAGAAGCTCAACGGCATCGAGGGCGACGGCACCGACGACGAGCGCCGTATCCTCGGCGCCGCCATGCTGGAACGCATGAGACTCTACGCCACCGACGCTTCCGGCCGCCTCCCCGGCGTCGACGTGTGGTTCTGGTCCGCCTCCGGCCCGGCCAAGGCCGCCGACACCGAGGAGGAGAAGGGCTCGTTCCGCCAGCTCATCGAGGGGCCCGGACCCAAGCTCGGCCAGCGTGTCGTCTATGTCGACGGCGGCTTCGACCTCTTCTCCAGCGGCCACATCGAGTTTCTGCGTCGCGTCGTTCTCGAGGAGGAGGACCTTGCCCGCGCCGATGGCTGGTACTCGGAGCAGGCTGTCAACGAGCGCAAGGGCAAGGGTGAGGACTATCCTCCGGCGTACGTCGTCGTCGGTGTGCACGAGGACTACGTCATCAACCAGTGGAAGGGCGTCAACTATCCCATCATGAACATCTTTGAGCGTGGACTCTGTGTTCTCCAGTGCAAGGTAAGACATTCCTCACACCCTCACCTCTGACGCCCGCTCCCTTGACACCCTCGCCCTCACCTCATTTTCAAAAACCCCCACCACTAACCCCTCCTCCAGTACATCAACGCCGTCGTCTTCGGCGCCCCCTTCACCCCCACCAAGACCTACCTCACCTCACTCCCGCGCGGCACCCCGGACGCCGTCTACCACGGCCCGACATCCTTCATGCCGCTGACGTACGACCCGTACACGGCGCCCAAGGCCATGGGCATCTACCGGGAGATCGGCGAGCACACCTTCGCCGACGTCAACGCCGGCCAGATCGTCCAGCGCATCATGAAGGGCCGCGACATGTACGAGGCCCGCCAGCGCGCCAAGGGCATGAAGGCTGAGGTCGAGCAGGCCGCCCGCGAGCGCGAGATCATGGAGGAGGAACAGCGCCAGCGGGAGGCGGAGAGATCATGAGCCGGCGCCGACAGCGACGGTGGTGGTGGTGGTAATGTGGCGAGCGGCATCATCCCTACGTATTCTACATAGCAGGCTGTGATGAGTTGTCAGGGAAGGCGGTCTTCAACAGGCCTCGGCATGGCGAAAGACGGAGAAGTGCAGATAGACAAAGGTAAAAACAACGAATGACGCAAACCATGGTTAGACAATGACGCTGTCGGGGTCACGTTGCGAGGAGCCGAGTGTCACGATGCCCTCGGAAGCTAAGCCAAGTTTCAAGGTGGGGTTTGAAGGCGTTTAAACTCGTAGTCAAAAAATGCTTAATAAGAGCCAATCATTCACGTCACTCGTCTTGGAATTGAACCCCGAGGTCGGTAGTGGCAGGTCGGTCATCTTCACTCCATGCACTCTTTGCGTCAATACTACAAGTGACAACCCCAACAATCATATCATAAATATGCTCCCGTGTATGACCACCATAAGCAGATCCCCTCAACAATCCGACCTTCAATCTCACTTCAACGCATCAGATCGCCGACACTTGCTGCAGGCTCAATGCAGTGTGACCCTCCAAAATGTCTAGGGTAGCTCACCCGCGGCGGAACGAACAAGCATGACTTCATAAGCCGCCGCGCGTTTGGGGCGGACATGGCAATTCGCGGCTACTCACGGACAAAGGCTCAATTCCGCCCTCAAATTCAACTAGAAAAGCCTCCGAGATTCGAGCGACATATGTAAGGCCGGGATGGACGGCGACTGGAAATATTTTTCATCAGAAATGATATGCCGAGCAAACCTGGTTCAATTGGCGTCTCTGTGGTGGGATTGAACGAAACCAGGTCCCATCCTTGGTTGTTTTCTTGATTCCGCCGTCGATAAGCCGCCGTCTTGTAACCCTGCTTTTAGTTGCTACCGGTATTTGCTTAAATCCGGTTTGGTGTTTTCCCTTTGAGCCGTCTGTCTGCACTCTGTAGGGCGCGTGAACCGATGACCGCGTGCTCAAGTGCACGCCCTGCCAGTGGGGCTTGCAGTCGGCATTGCTTCCGCACCGGCCGGGGCAACGCCCACAACCGCCTCCGTCGCCGGTCATGAGAATTGCCGGCCGTGCAGTGTAAGATGATGTAGGCGCGGGGAAAGACCAAATTGAGCTTCCAAAATTGGACAGCAAGGCGAGACGGGTGGAAAAGCAGAGATTTCAGCTTCAGTTTCCTGGAAGCAAATCGCCTCTCCGTCAATGATGTAAAGCCTCGGAGTCACCGTTGGCCGTAGAGTGGAGCCGCAACGGAGACTTCAAGGGCCCCAGCGAGCCAGCATTGTGGTCCCCAAAGGCCCCCTCCCCTTTGATAGTGGCGGCACAGCGGTGGGCTGGGTGGGTTTCGTACTAGTTAGATCCTTTCGTTATCAACGCCGGCGCCGAGCGCGGTGCGGGCAGAGGCGGGATATCCATTTTGTACCGCTTGTTGTCTCGTCACCTGCCCCTTCCCGCTCGGCGTTCCGTGCCAAGGAGAACCGGCGAGTCACAAAGGTTGCCCGCTATAAAGTTACCTCTGGTACCCGGTGGCTTCCTTAAATCTTTCTCTGTTCTGGTCCCTCTGTATGCCGTGTTAGTGTGTGCTTGACTTGTTTGCTTGTACATCCGCAAGAAACTTACCTTGCTCTCCCAATTGAGTCATCCAACAACCTCCTCCACCAACACCACATATCACCACCAATAGACCACCTCATCATCGCCATGGCCCCCTCCGCTATCCAGACCCAGGAGGTCGACCTCACCGCTGCCGCTCTTAGCAAGAAAGAAGCCGAGCCCATTTTCTCCAACGGCACCTCCGCCAAGGGAGTTCTCGATGCCTCCAAGCTCACCTACACCTACACCACCAACCCCCGCGCCGTCCCCGATGAGGCAACCGCCCATTCTGGTGATGAGACCATTGCCACCGACCACATGGTCCTCGCCTCCTGGAAGGCCTCCACTGGCTGGTCTAACCCCGAGCTAAAGCCCTATGGTCCTCTGAGCCTCATGCCCACCGCCTCGGTCCTGCACTATGCCACCGAGTGCTTCGAGGGCCTCAAGGTCTTCCGTGGCTACGATGGAAAGCTGCGTGTTTTCCGCCCGGATCGCAATGCGGCCCGCCTGCGAATGTCCTCTGCCCGCATTTCCCTCCCTGTCTTCGAACCCTCCGAGGTTGAGAAGCTCATAATTGCCCTGCTGTCCGTCGACGGCACCAAGTGGCTCCCCAAGGAACGTGCTGGCAGCTTCCTGTACATCCGCCCGACCGTTATCGGCACTGCACCCCAGCTCGGCGTTGGCGCGCCTAAGGAGGCTCTTTTGTACATCATTGTCACCTACATGCCCCGGCTTGACGCACCCCCCGGCGGCATGCGCCTGCACACTTCCCCCGATGACATGGTGCGCGCCTGGGTTGGTGGATTCGGATATGCAAAGGTCGGCGCTAACTACGGCCCCTCGTTGCTGGCCACAGCCGATGCTCGGAGTCGCGGATACCATCAGATCCTCTGGCTGTACGGCCAGCAGGGCGAGTGTACCGAAGCCGGAGCCAGCAACTTTTTCGTCATCTGGAAGCGAAAGGATGGCAAGAAGGAGATCATTACTGCCCCTCTGGATGACAAGCTGATCCTGGACGGTGTTACCCGAAGGAGCTGCCTCGAGCTGTTCCGGGAGAGGCTGGGCGATGAGTATGAGATCACCGAGCGCAAGTATACCATCGACGAGGTCATTGAGGCCGATGCGGAGGGTCGACTCCTCGAGTCCTTCGCTGCTGGCACAGCTGTAAGTTCTAGCACCAAAATAAATCGTGAACACGCCAAGCTAACTTACTCCAGTACTTTATCTGCCCTGTCTCGCAGATCCACCACCGTGGCCAGGATATCAACATTCCTATGGGCCCCGAGGCCACACCCGGCAAGGTCACGTCCACGATCAAGGGCTGGCTCGGCGACATCATGTACGGCCGCACTCAGCACAAGTGGGGTGTCGTTATCCCCGAGAAGAAGTAAAAATGGAACGTTGTAAACAGAGATGATGGTAACTTGGATGTTACTTACTTGGAAGATTTATGGGACGGCGTTTGGGGCATTGGACTCGAAAAATGGTCCAGGCGGTCTTTCGAATTGGATCGGATGAGACCGCGAAGGACAAGTAGCTGCAGAAGTAATGAGTTATGAAAATAGAGAATTGAAGTTGATTGTCTATCAATCGAGACTGTACTCCGAAAGTAGCTCTGAATTTTGAAACCGGCAACCCAATATTATCAGTCCTTCCCGCGGAAGCACTGACGGCACACGTTGAGGTCGTACGCTCGGATCAGACCGGGCGTGTGCTTGCAGACACGGCAGCTACGAGAGCCCTTGCCATGGCTTCGGGAACGCGAGTTCCAGACGCTTTCGTGAGACATATTTGCGACGTTGGTGCCGCCTTGGGCGGACGACGGAAGATTTATTCGTCAATCATCGTTTGCATGAGCCTCAGTGTCTCCGCCTGTATCTTAGTCTTGAACTCCTGTGCGAATAGTTAGCCGCTAGCGAACTAGAGAGGAGAACGAACATGCCTTTTCAACATCTCCTAGCAATTGACACTTCTCTTTCACAATTTTCTCTGCATCTGCCTTGAACCTTTTGGTCATTTTTGTGTTGTCACCATCAGCTTTGGTAATTTCTCGACTCGTTTCCCCCGTCAACAGTTTCCAGGCATCCTGCTCAGCCTGAGCACAAGAATCCCACTCTGCTCCAAGACGTTGCATATCTTCCTTTGCTGATAAGATCTCCCGTTTCAAGTTGGCCAGATGGTCGAGGATCGATGCGCGGGGGAAATTGTCGGAGTGACATAACGTTGCAGAGAGCGGGTAGGCTATGTTGGAGTAGAGGGCTTCGTTCTGTGAGAGGGTGGTCGCTGATTCGGACACGAAACGAGAGATTCTGGACTGGATCTTTGAATGTGCTTCGACAAGTTGTGCTGTAGCTGAAGCGTGAAGATTCATGCCCGCGAGCGCGAACGACTCTGTGTTTTGTCAGTCAGCACGGATACCTCGGAAGTGTCAGCCAAACTCGCCTCTGAGTTGCGTCACAGCATCAGCGTCATGATTCTCGGCCACACCGGGCCCTGGGTCATCGCGTCGAGCTGGTTCAAGGTCTGCGCCAAAGCAGGCCCGGAATTGCTGGTAGACGTGGTGGTATGTCGGAGGCTTCGGCGAGGTGGGGACTGCGACGTCTTGATTGCGGAGTCGGTCTCGCAGGGTAGAGGGAGGATTCACGTTGTCAGTCCAGAAGCCAGAGCTGGGGCCTGCGTTTTGGTGCGATTTTCTGTTCATGGTTGCGACAAGATGGGTTCGCAGTGCAGAAGGAGAAGAGGAACAAGGGGAACAAGGGGAGAGAACAGGAAGTTGGGAATGTGAGGGTGAGGGTGAGGATGAAGATGAGAGAACTACTACTTGAAGAAGGAAGTTTGGGTCAATCCCGTCTGGAAGGAGCACAGGACCACACAAGCTGGACAGAAACCTGAAGGCAGGTGTTGTCATGTTCGTGAGGAAGGAGCGAAGGTGGTTGCCAGCCGTCTGGGCGGCTGTTGACAGTTGGCCATCGAGCCACTGCCAGATTGACACTGAGGACCGAGTGTATTTCGAAAAAAGTCGAGAGAGGCTTTTGATTGCTAAATTATCGTATATTTCATTTAAGTGTTGTTACATGCCATTAAACCCGAGCGACCGCAAACGCTACATCCATCAAGCACAAACCCAACAACACCGACCCTCGTACTCCAACACGACGTGATGCTCAAAATTACTTTTTCCCTCCGATCTTGACCTCGATGACGGAAACGATCACCTGCCAGCTTACCATGCCACCTTCGCCGACATCTCCACAGGCCAACGCCTTGGACACGGGTCGCAGCACCTCGACCCAGCCGTTCTCGCCTCCCCACTCCTCCTCGAGCGTCTTGATCTGCTTCGCTGTGATGGGATGCCGCCACATGGCTGTGTTCATGCTTGCTAGTAAATGTGTTAGAGAAAATGAGCTCGGAGAGTGTAAGGACAGTACTTACGCGCTACTATAATCTTCTTCTTAATGCCGCCATCGACCGTCCCCGTGGCATCCCACGCGCGAATCACCGAGGTTAGGAGGTTGTCGCACAGGCCGTTGACCATCTTGGCCATGGTGTTGGCGCTGAGGGGCGCAATCACCAGCACATCCGCCCACTTGCGCAGGTTGATGTGCAAGATGGGTGCGCCGCGCTTCCATGGCGTTGCCCACTCGGAGGAATCGGTGTAGACGGCGTCGACGTTGGGCATGTAGTTGACGGCGGAGATGGTAGGCTGCTCGCGGGACTGACCGGCGAGGAAGTGCACCGCAGAGCCGGTGAGGATCACACGGATGGACACGTCATCGTGCCTTGAGAGACCTTCGATGATCTGGACCAGTTTTATGGTGGCTACTGAACCGGAAGCTGCGAGGAGGACATGGCGCTTGTTGTCGTGGGCGCTCCGCTCGAGGGCTTCAGGCGAGTTTCGCACCAAGATGTCATGGTGCAGATCTCGCCCGTTTTGGGTCACGTGAAGCATGGTGAGGAAAGCTTCACTGAGGACAATTGATAGAGTATGTGTGTGCTTGTGCTTGTGTGTTGAGTGGCAGGGTTGTAATGCGACTTTGATGTTGTTGGAGATGGATGCTGAAAGCCCCTCGGTGGGTGGAGTACTCCGCAGTTTAGATGTGAGATGATGAGATCTGAGTGGCGTAGCTTGGGTGGCTCTTGTGGTTTAGCTTGATTCCAAGCGAGGCAAACAAGTGATAACTGAGATGAGGTTGAAAGCTGATGGAGGAATCAAGATGTGCAGTTGATGAATGTATATGTAGCTAAGCTCATAAGCAGACAGCTTGGTAACATAGTTCCACAAGCTGATGCAAGGCGGATCGCAAGCAGCATTTTAACCCCGCCAAAGCATCCCCACGTCATCCGATGCACCGATGAACCCGTCCTGAGCATGACCCATCATGACCGATTCTCGCAGTCGCGCCTCCGCATCGGTCGTCGCAATGGCCTGACAGGGTCAAGGCCTTTTGTGCCGGTGCCGATGAAAAGGACTGGTATTGGTGGTTGCGCAGCTGTGAAACCTGAATACTCGGCGCAGCTGCAACGGAACAGCTCGTGAGCACTCGACCGGCTGAGATGCCGGGCGAGAGAAGCCGGTGCCGTTCATTACCGGTCCTCGCAGCCCAAGACATGGGTGAGGGTACAGGGTAGGGCACGGGCAGGTCCAGGGTTCGCTCAGCTTCTTTGCCAAGAGAGCACCCCGACCAGCCACATCTTTGCCACCGGCCAGCCACACACGAGCCACAGGTTGCTGAATTACCGAGCCGTTGATTGGTCATCCGTCTTTCGGGATTCAACGCCGCACCTCTTTTTGTCCGGGGGGGGCTTGACATCACCCAATTCCTCTGCGGTCCGGCTTTGACCAACTCTAAGACTCGCACCATCTCGCCATCCCAGATCCCCGAAAATGTTCACGCGAACAATTGCTTCGGTGCGCGTGCCGATATCGCCCCGCTTCTCGTCCGTTTACTGACCATTTTTCTCTGCAGACGCTGCTCCGGCCATCCGCTCGGCCGGCCGCCATCCGCGCCCCGGCTCACCTCCTCCGAGCCTCGCTCTCGCCTGTGTCACTTCTGACGCCCTTCCAGGCTCGTCTGCTTTCGGACCAGACCCGTACAGCTATCGACAAGGCCGTCGCTTCTGCACCCGTTGTCCTCTTCATGAAGGGAACTCCCGAGACGCCTCAGTGCGGCTTTTCGCGTGCCGCTATTCAGATCCTCGGCATCCAAGGCGTCAACCCCGAGAAGTTCGCTGCCTTCAATGTCCTCGAGGACCCCGAGCTTCGCGAGGGCATCAAGGAATACTCGGACTGGCCCACCATCCCCCAGCTCTACGTCGAAAAGGACTTTGTTGGTGGCTGCGACATCCTCGTCTCGATGCACCAGAGCGGCGACCTGGCCAAGCTGTTTGAGGAGAAGAAGGTGGTCCTCGAAGGCGAGCCCGCCGAGGTCGAGAAGAAGGACTAAAGGAAACCGGGATCGAGTGTATGATACGCTGAGATGTAATACTTGGGACTTGCACGAGATACCTCTGTACAGAAACGACAAAATAGATTCGGGGCCACATGGGCGTGGCATCTACAAGGGATATGCGGCTCCATCTGCCCTCATGTCACTCCCCGCCGACCACAGCGGCGTCTTGTCGACTGGGTCAACAGTGTACCGGATGATCTGGCCTCGGCCAAACATGCCTCTCTTCCAGTCGCTGAGAACGACTACCTTGTGCCCCAGCTTCCTTAGTCCCTCGACAGTCTCCTCCGGCATCCCCTCCTCTATGTTGACCGTCCAGTCGAGCACCTTTCCTTCCTCGGGCATGCCAGCCCCGATGCATATTCTCGGAGCATCTAGAGCTTGTTGTGGGTTGAGCTTCCCCACAACCTGACCGAGAAGGACTTGCACGTGAGCCTGGGGCTGGTTGAAGCCGCCCATAATGCCGAAGGAAGAATGCAGTGAATTGTCAGCGATGTTTGTCACCATTCCCGGAATGATGGTGTGGTAAGGTCTCTTCCGGGGCTCAAGCTTGTTGGGATGGTTTGCATCAAGTGAGAAGTTGGCGCCTCGGTTTTGGAGCGTGAACCCGCATCCCTGGGGGATTATAGACGTGCCAAAGCCGCCGTAGTTGGAGTTGATAAACGACGCAGCGTTGCCGGCAGCGTCAGAGACAGTGAAGTAGACGGTGTCGCTGCTTTGTAGGGCAGGCGAGATAAATGGCGGCTCTCCAGGCACTGTAGGGTCAAATGTACTCGACGGGTCGAAAAACTTTGCCCGTTCTGCAAGGTACTCCGGAGAGATCAAGCCTTTTGTCGGGACCTTCGTGACGTTGGGGTCTGTCACGTACCAGCTTGCGTCTGTGAAGCCGAGTCGAAGAGCCTCGATGATGGCGTGCAGCCACGGCGCTGTGTTGAAGTCCTCGGGAGTAAACTGAGGGATCTTGCCTGCCTTCTCGAGCTCCTGGATAATCCCCAACGCCATCAAAGCAACGATGCCCTGTCCATTCGGGGGATGCTCCCAGAGCTCGACGCCCTCGTCTTTGCCGTCACTTGTGAGTCCTTGGCCTCGGAACTTGACCGATATGGGCTCCACCGGCTCACTGCCCGTCTCCAAGTGATGCTCAAGGTCGGCCAGTTCCAGGTGACCTCCGAGGTCCCGCACGACCCTGACCAGCTCCTCGGCAATGCGGCCGGTGTAGAAGCCCTTCTTTCCCTCGGTGGCCAGAGTCCTGAAGGTCTTTGCCAGCGCGGGGACCTTCATGATCTCGCCTGGTCGAGGTGCCCTGACCCCATCCTTGGCAGCGGGGTCCTTCTTGAGCATTTCCGCGAAGTTGGGCGAGGCAGCTCTCAGGAGGCGCTCAGAGTTTTGCCACTATGGATGGTTAGCATGAAACATCGAGGCGAGGGCTCAACTTACAGAATGGGATGCCACCTCGGAAACGGGGAAGCCGTTTTCTCCCAGCTTGATGGCGGGCTCGAGGATCTGGCTCATGCTGAGCTTTCCGCTTCCGAACCGCTCCACGGTGTCGACCCATCCTGCTGCAGCGCCAGGAACAGTAACTGCGTGGACGCTCTCCATGGGGATTTCCCCGACTGTGCTGTCTGGGACCTTGAGGTCCTTGCGAATGGTCTCCAGGTTGGCCCTGGCTCCTGATCGGCCGGACCCGTTCATTGCCTTGACTTGCTTTGTGGTGGCATCGTAGAAGAGAATGAACATGTCACCACCGATGCCGGTGGAGCATGGTTCCGTGACGTTGAGGCCAGCAGCTGTGAGATGTTAGTGTCTGGTACAAAGCAACTCTTCTGGTGTCCTCTTGTCGTACCAACTGCAACGGCGGCATCCTGGTCTCGGTCAACACAATGCGGGGATCATGGCGGGGTATGGCGATAACTTACGGCAGCATTGCCTCCGGCTCGGAGGATCTCGAGACCACAGTTCGCGGCGAGAGGCTGAGGACAAGCAACGATGCCTTGGATGCTGTGAACGACACTTCGCCGAGACGGAAACTTGACGAAGTTCGCCGAGGACGGCGAGTACACGGAGGAGGTCGGCAGAGGCATGGTGGACGAGTAGGACCGGTCTCAATAACCCATACGAGGAGATTGGATATTGAGGATGAAGGAAGAGGAAAGAGGAAGTAATGCGAGTGATGGTTTAATACGTAGTGGCACGTTGCATGATGTACACTGGTGACTAACTGGACGCGGGGATGGGCGACCATGGCGGGGTACGGATTCAATGTCGCGATGCTTCGCCGATCACCGGCGCCCTGGTTCTCGGAGGGCGCCTTGGCACCGAAGTGGATTATCGAGGCTGTGGTTATTATTTTGAAAATCGCAATGAACCAAGTTTACATTCGTTTGGCAGACTACCCTTTAGAATAACCGCGAAAACTCCAAAGACTCAAGAACTGACTTGGAGCAAAAAGCGCGATAAGCACGCCGAACCTAGAGCCAAGTCATTCCCATGCGCTGCAGCCACGCATACAGAGACCCCTTTGTGACACGACCTGCCGACGAGCGGGAAATGTGCACCATCCATTCGGCTGCAAAACTGCCTACATACATCATTGCGTTGTTAGTGGTAGCCCTTGAAACATGTCGTTGACGTACCCAGTCTTGGCCCGGATGCACCGAAGCCGAGAGCGTTAAGAACCCACGGGATAAGCATGATGAGAATGCCCAGTGCAATCAGTGTTCCACCTGCAATGAGAATCGTGTAACCTGGGTTCTTTTTGGCGAATTCCTTGGCTGTGTTTGTGGCCTTCTCTGCGGCCTTGGTCATAGCAGACGACGCTTTTGCGCCGTCCTTCAAGATCTTCTCCACACCACGAAGGATGGACTTGGCGAGGTTCTCCGTCCAGCCGTTGACAGAAACGACCTGTTTCAGACGGTCCTCGAGTTCTTTACCGGACGTCTCAGCAGTGCGAAGGATCTCGACGATTTGGCCTGCCGCGTCGTCCGAGTACAGGACAGGCTGGTTGGTGATGACGGCCTTCTCGTTGGGCTCGAGTCTGGGCGCGGCTGTGTCGTTTCGGCCAGCGGTACAGAAGAGAAGAGAGGATAGACAGTCCATGATTGAAGGGCGGCCTACCTTTTTATGGTCAGATAAAAAGGTGTGGTTGGGTTTCCTTGAAGTTGACCTTGACGGAGGGAAGATGAGGAAGAGGGGGAGAGCAGCCTTGCGTTGCAGGACATTGGCTGCCTGATTGGATGGTCGGCCTCCCGCATATTGTATATATTTGGGCAGCCATTCAACGAGGAGACTCGGCTGCATAATTTGACCGGTGACACAAACGAGGCGAGAGAATAAGCAATTACTCTCGGCGATCCGGCCAATACAACGACTACACTGTCGCTGGGCCATTGTTGAACCTGGCGCCGAAGCATGAGAGAAAGGCTTAATTCAGGACATGACATTCTATGAAGAGTCAAGACGTTGGCCTCCGGCATATTATGCCAAGTCAGGATAACCATTTAGCATGGGTTTCAGCCGAATACTTTGTCCAGTGACGCAAAAGATCGAACCAGATACGATCCAGCTTCGATTCGATCTTCTAAGTAATATCACGTGCGATTAACCTGTTATAGGCCTTCACAAAGCTGGAACTGTACTACAGAGAGTAGTATTTTGTCAAGAGGATGGCATTGGACACATGGTGGAGAGGTTGGCCTCTTGCATATTGTCCGACGTTTGAGCCATTGTTAGTGACGCAAAGCCCCATGCTAAACAAGGGATAGAATTGAACGGAATCGAAGAAACTGATCTTTCAATTCTGATCTACTTAATTCAAGCCACTCTTGCTTTCTTTTACCAAAACTATGTGGTGATTAACAAACCCCAAGCTCCAAGCTCCAACGACATGTTTTAGTTCTTTAAGTGGCTATCAATCTAGCGCAATCGTGTGATAGCTCGCGTCACCACTGACATATCATCAGACCCCCTAAGTTTTGTTGACTTAAACCTGTTGGTCGCGAAACGAAGCCTAAGTTCGCGAGGTAGTAGTAAAGAGCCCAGGTAAGTCTCAACCTTCAAGTCACTCGGGTGGCTCATAGGCTGTTCCTAGAAGTTCTTCCCAAACAGCCTCTTCAATCTCCCACCTTCGGGCTTTCCATTCCGCCCCATACTGAAGTATAACCCTGGCTATGTCCACTTGCTGGGCATGTAGGTAGAAGAACAGTGGCGTCTCCCCTTCAATCTCCCTGTCGACGTCCTTCATTCGTTGGCAACTTTTGTGCGCAGTGCTGATCTGGAACGCGGTATTGCCGTTCGCAAAGGAAGCGAGCAACATGATCGGAATCTCATAATAGCCCCCCGGAACGGATCCTCGTCCAACTCAACCTCGGCACCGCCTTCGAGAAGTATGCCGACAATTTCCGAGTTGACGGTATTGCGCATAGCCCACATGAGCATCAACATCTTCCGCCCGCTTGTGGGGTGGATCGGGTTCGTCGAAGCCCCCGCCTGTAAAAAAAAACCTTGACGGCTTCTACGTTGTTGTAAGTCATGGTATTGTACAAGGGATGGTTAGGTCACGGCGGCCTCGCGTGTATGTCTGCACCTCCTTCCTGGGTGAGATATCGGATAGCACCGCTGACGTCTTGAACCGTATGTGCTGGATCAAGAGCTCCACCGCCTCCCGCAACGTTGGGTTCAAAATCCCAGCATATCAAGTCCGAGGAGCTCCAGCTTATGAGGTAGTGAAGAGGTGTTATTCCCTGCTTTCCAGGCGTGTTAGGGTTCGCCCCCTTGCGTAGCAGAAATCGCGCCTGTACAAACGTTATTCGTCGACCAACACGTCGCATCTAAGCACATTCACCACGTGGGAATTCCGGGAATAGTGCTAGAGAAGTGAGGCCTACCTTATCTGCGTAGTCCGCTTTTGATCCGTTTTCTATCAGAAGCTCTGCAATCGCCGTGTTCCCACGACTGCAGGCAATGTGAAGTAAGCACGTCTTGCTGGAATCAGGGATGGCACAATTTCCCGGCCTGCCACTGACTCTCAAATATCGTCTTACACGAGCTTCCATGAAGCTCGCTTTGTAAACCCGGTCTTGGATCATTTTCGATGTGTCGAGGCCAATGTTGGCAGCCGCATCTAATGAAGCCCTGACGGCCGTTAGAACGCCGAACCAGCAGCCCCATCGAAGGGCATAGGGGTGAATTCCCTGCGCTACGAATCTTCTATCGTTCTCATAGAGATTTGGGAGAACGATGGTTGCCATGCCGCGACACGTTGGCGCGACGTGCAATCTTTCCTTCCAGGCCATTTGACCGAGGATGTGAATGAGGATTTCGCTAGGCAGACCTGCAATCAAACTTAGCTCGTCAAAAGTGGAAACTCACAGTTTGCTTGGTATAGTGACTGTGGTAGTATTTGTATGTACTACCCGCGATGGTTGCTGAACTTGTTGCACTGCGCGACTGGTACCCGTTCATCTCAGCAGCATTTGTCGCCATCATGTTGGAAGCTGAAGAGATTGTATGGAGAGGTTGCAACCGTCCTCAAGTAACCTAAGATAGCTTCTCGTATTTACTGGCAGATTTGATGAGGGCTGAGGTTTGGGACTGTCTAGTAGACGCGCACAGAGGAGCCATAGTTCGAGGATGGGTACTCCGGGTACTCTGCCTTGGGAGGTGCCTGATTCAGGCAGCTCATCACACATTTTCTCACCAAAAACGAGATTGAACTCTTGGTTAAGTGAGGGATTTACAACTTTCCCCTTTCTTCAAACAGTCACCCACATCAAGCGTTACTAGCAAGCTGTGGATTTGGATCCTATCTACATCACAATGTTCTCCAAGAAGCTGAGATCCCGTGGTGCTTCCACCTCCGTCAAAATCTCCTCTCGTGACCTTTCGACATCCTTCTTCACAAGCTCAGTATATAACTGCTGGATTTTGTCCGTAACTACTCCTCTCTTGCCATCACCAATTTTTCGCCCGTCAACTTCCACTACGTGAATCTGCGACGGAAATGTCCCGGTGCAAAAGGCCTCGTCAGCCCCATAAACCTCGGTCAACGAGAAGTCGAGCTCTCGGACGATAATCCCATTGGCACGACACACGTCAATCGTTCTCTGACGTGTAATGCCTTGCATTTGGTTGTCCTTCGTAGGTGCCCAGACCTCGCTGCCGCGGACGATGAAGAAGTTGACCGAGTTGCACGTCTTTACAAATCCTCGGAGATCCAGCATTAGTGCCTCGTCGACGTTCATAACGTTTGCGCTAATGCATGCTTGAACGTCCGTTGCCTTGGAAATGTGATTCCACTGCTCGTCCTTGACATCGGGCGGACCACGGCGAACCCACGTGGTGCCAAGTCTCAGTCCTCGGGCCTTTGACGACGGGTCGACTGCTTTGACCTCGGGAATTATAACGATGAGTGGTAGGCCGATGTTGACGTGGGGATTCTGGTACGGCGTAGACTTGAGACCGCGGCTCACCACCAGCCGCATGTGGACATGGGATTCCTCGCACATATCGTTGGCATCAAGCGTGCTGTGAATGAGCTGCATTAGGCCCCTCTTTGTGAGACCTAAGTCCATATACATGGCCTTTGCAGATTGGAAAAGACGGTCCATGTGGTCCCGGGCAAACTGAACCCGCCCCTTGTTGGCGCGGATGCCTTCCTACACATGTTGTTAGTTTTATTGAGCCTTTGTACGTGGTGAAGACCGACGAACCCAGATGCCATCCCCGACAAGGAAGTTTGAGTCAAAGACGGACACAACAGCCTCTGCTCTAGGAACGAGTTTGAACTCCCCTGTTACACCGTCGCGCATCCCGACCTAGACAGTTAGCGCTATTGTCCACGCCAACTCAGAAAATTATACTCACAAGAATGGACTTATTCTTTGCATTTGGAACAGTCGCATGAGTTGCTCCTACAGCGCTGCCGCCGTTAGTGTGGGATGATACCATCCTTGGGAAGTCTGTAGGTAGATAAGAACGATGATGGTTGGCTTGTTTGTTTGGAAATTGATCGATGTAAAATAGCACAAGGCCCACGAAGCCTGCTTATGATAATGAGGGAGGTTTCTCTTGCTACCGAATTATGCTCGGGCATTCAATGACGAAAACACGAAGCTTCTCGGACGGTACCGAGCACTAGTAGTCAACCCACATCCCTCTCGGCCGCCACCGAGGTCCACAGGGGTGAGCATCCGAGACCAAGCTTCAAGAATGACCAAGCGATTGGCATTGCCGACGAAGAGTGAGAAAACCAGCCCCTTGGTTAGCACATAAGATAGCAAAGAAATGGCGCCTTGTTCGGTAAGCTAATGGAATGCGTCCATGGATAATGACGGCTTACACGAGCCGGGTCTGCCTGCTTCAACCTGCCGACTCAGCTCCCCCAAAATGTCGCGCCATGGCACACCAATAAGATCGTTGAACTTGACGATTCTCGCTCGTTCATGGGGTAGATACGTACTTTTCCAATCGAAGATGTTATTTAATAAATGTTGTTGTAGAGAGCTATTGCCATGATTTACCCAAGAACTATTACAAGAAATCCCGAGTTTGATGGTCTTGAAGTTCCTGCACCATTGACTCATACCATACGTTAAGAGTCTCGTCCATGTCCATCATGCCGCCTTCCAAGAAGTCATTGACCTGACTGAGATATGTCTCCATACCTTCGCCTGCAGGATGCATTATACTGTCCTCGCCTCCGAAATCTAGACCTTCCGATACATGATAAAGTTCTACTGACGGAACATTCACCGTATGTGTTGGGGATTCATTGGTAAATGAATTCATGGATGCCGCATCAGTGTAGACTTTTGTTCTCACTGCTTGAAACAGGTCTTGATATCGGACAAGATACATGGCCTTCATGTGAGAGATTCCGCGGTCAATGAGACCGAGACAGACGCTTGTATCGTTTTCATGGCGATGCAATGTTCGTGCGCTCTGGGCTCCAGGTTGAGGAATGGCCGTAGCTTGCCTGTTATTGCAATGGTTCAGTAAGGGCGAAACAAGCCTCGTTAGAAGACATACCAATCACAATATAGAGCGGCTAGGCCGACTAAAAGGATGGAGTGAAGCTGCCTGAAGCAGCGACAAACTGCCGAAATTCCGAATTCCGACTCAATACTCAACCACTGATGAATGGCACTGGCGGCGACTTTTGAGCAAGAGGATGTCATTTGACGAGAAGGAACCATAAATGTGGGTGACGGACGATGTAGTAGAAGTTGGATAAGACAATACTCAACCTTCATTTCGGAGTATTCGCGCGAGGGTTTGAGATCCAATTCTTCGAGCTGACGTTTCCATTGTTCCAGGTCTTTGCGAGCTTCATCTGAGCTGGCACATATTTGCTGAAAGGAGGTATTCATACACTTGCCGTCTGGCCCTCTCGCAATGTATATGGACTCGAGGACACGACCTGAGATTCGCCTTAGATGTACCATGTGACGAAAAAGTGCTACCGTGTGTTTATGGAAGACTGGAGCCGCCAGCGCTTCTGCGCTACTGAGACCATCGAAAGCTAACGGCGAGGGCAACAAGGCATGGATCGCATGGTCCCTGACAGAGAGAACGCGACCTGTAAGAACAGCTACCTGTCTTTGAGAGCTTTTGTGTGAGATAAAGTCTGTAAATAATGACTGGGCTCACGAACCGTTCTAGGTTGTACGCGCACCACCAGGTCCGGTTGCGAATCTCGAGCTCCTCGGCTGTGAAGCCCCAGTCGGTGTTGTGACGGTGGAGACCCGATTCAATTGCGGCAGACATGATGTATCGACTGAGCTGCCAGAGGTCGTTACTATGGCTACTGGAGGACGAGTTCAACATCCAGATAGCCAGGAGCATAACTGCTTGGATGCCGAACAGATCTCGAGGATGATCGTGAAAGCCGTTGAAGAATCGTAGACTGGTCTGAAAGTACGCTTCGGAATCGTTCAGGTCCATCAAGCCTGGTTGAGACTCGGACTGAGCATCTTCGCCACTGGCAAGAGCGAGGACTATGAAGACTACAAACTTCTCATGGTCGGTGCATTGCCTTGGGTTTCGATAAAGATTCTGGAAGGTTCTCCGAAGAAGCGGAAGTTGAAGGAGTGGCCACCACGTGTGAACCCGCGCAATGTAGGTCCCAAGATAGGATTTGGCCATGGGTTGTGGAGGGAGTGCAGCATACCTCTCGGACGGACACTGCTCTAAGCTCCCGCCAATGAGACCGGAAACAGATGAAGGGGTGAGGTTCAGTTGCTTGAAGAATATTCGTGCAAAAGTTGATCCAGCCGAGCTGCCAACTATACGAAGCGATGGTAAGCACCAGTTTCACGGGATATATGGAATGAATACCTCACCATATTTATTCTGAGAATCGGGATTCGGTCCTCCGATGGCCAGGACTCCGATCTCCTCAGCCTCCTTAAGCAACCCGGAATGCCAGGCTTCTTTGTCATTGTTTGGCTGTAATTGGTTCACTTGTTGCTCTATAGGCAATGATGAATCGTCGGGTGCAGGGGGGAGAGGCTGTGTGTCTCCCGTAGGCTGGCTGACCGTCCTGGCTGCAAGGTCGAGCCTGGCTTGAAGATGACGAATCTGACCACGGAGGCTTTGGACCACAGAAAACGGATAAGCAACGCAATCTGTGATATTGCACTTGTCGTTTTGTCGGACGCATGCTGAACATCGAGGGACCTTCTGGTCACACTGGATCGCCGGAGTGAGCCGAGGGCCTAGTGGGCATTAGGGAATGAGATAAGTACCTTTACCTTCCGAGCGTGGCATCGGCTGCACGCTTTGGACACAGAGGGCTGGATAGTGGGTTCCGCTTCAAAGTCCATGCTTTTAGGGGTCAAGTCGGAGGCCGAGGGGTATGACGATCTTGGAGTAGAAGTCCGAGAGACGAAGTCTTACGCTCTCGGTCATGACCGAACCTTATATCAGTGGACCCAGATATCGGTATTGCACGTCCTTATCGATAATTCAGCCTCGGTAGCGTCCGGGTGCTTCGAAATACCACCAGAGCTGAATAGGCGTTGGACTAAATCTCGGTAGCGTCCGAGACAAAGCTCGGCACGCGCCGAGAATCCTGGAGTGAACGCTATCAAGTGGAACTATGATACCATGAGCTTGAATCCACATCCTGTTAAAAATGGCCCTATCGAAAAGCAGTCGTACGGAAAGATGGGGTAGCAGTTAATTGCTTGCGTTGTCCTGCGATAGGACATGTTAAGTATATATCAGACCGATCGGCAAAGACAAGGCTTGATTGAAGAACCAACCCTCGACGAGCAGACCCTTCACGACTCAAGAGGGACTTGAAAATATACCTAATTCCCTCATTCCATTACCGAATCCCGATCGAAATATCCCATCTTGAGTTTCTTTTCTCAAACCTCTTGGCGATGGATACTCAGCAGCAGAGTGGCGACGACGCCTCGAAAGAGAAGATCGAGCATACAATGTCTACAAATCGTGGCGATGCCACTGAGCTAAGCAAGGCTCAAGCGAAGCGGCTTTTATTGAAGACTGACCTAGTTGTGATGCCTCTCGCTGTTCTCAGCATGACACTTGCATTCCTCGACAAGGTAACCAGATTCATCCTCTCTTGGTTCCGTCATTTGCTAATTTTAGCACCAGAATGCTTTGGGTTATGCAGCCATTCTCGGCATCAAAGACGATGCCAACCTCCAAGGCCAGGAGTACAGCTGGCTTAGCAGCATCTTCTACTTTGGCTATCTAGCCATGGAGTTTCCCAACCTCTGGCTGATGACCAAAGTTCCCATTGGAAAATACATCGGAGTTTGCCTTTCGCTCTGGGGTGCCTCTCTCTGCTTCATGGCTTTGTGCCACAATTTTGCTGGACTGGCAGCCATTCGTTTCCTTCTTGGTGTTTTCGAAGCTGCTGTGTTGCCAGCCATGCTGATCGTCAATTCCATGTGGTACCGGCGTGAGGAGCAGCCACTTCGCACTGCGTTTTGGTATAACACGTTCGCCGGGGTGTTTGGTGGCATCTTGTCGTATGCCACCGGGCAAATCAAGGGATCACTCTCAACATGGAGGGTAAGTCTTGTCCCAATTGACACGATATCACCCTGTCTAAATCAGTCGACTGATATTTGTGTGTCTGCAGTATATGTTCATCATTTACGGAGCTGTTACTGTTCTCGTTGGTTTCCTCCTTTTTTTCGGCTTGCCCGATTCTCCTTCCAAAGCCTGGTTCTTCACCGCCGAGGAGAAAAAGCTGGCCGTGATTCGACTTGCCTCGAATCAGACTGGTGTCGAGTCACATAAAGTACGCCCGTCCCCCTTTTCGTGCACGATGCTGAGTTCCAACTAAGCCGTGATCTAGAAATTCAACACAGCGCAAATAATTGAAGCCCTACATGACCCTAAATGCTACTGTATTTGGGTTGGTGTATTTGCCTATGCCATTGCCAACGCAGGCATCACGAACTTCAACCCGCTGATCATTGCAGGCTACGGCTTCAGCACGACCAAGACGCTTTTAATGGCCACCCCACAAGCAGCCGTCGCCATGGTCAGCCAGGCAATTCTTACAACAATCTCATTCTTCGTGCCGAATATGAGGTGCATCTTCTGGATCCTTTCGGCTCTGGTCGGCTTGACTGGGGCCGCGATGGTACATGTTCTCGATTCCGTGACCCAAAGAAATGCCTCACTTGCTGGTGTCTACCTCATGGGATTTTACAACGTACCTTGGGTCTTTCTGCTTAGTTTGTCCTCTTCCAACACAGCTGGTGCAACGAAAAAGAGCTTCATAGGAGTTTCAGTGGCCGTTGTATATGGTCAGTACAGTACCGAATCGCCTTCCGCCTAGGGATGGTTCGCCGTCAGTAATGTCAAGTACTAACATCTCAAAAATAGCCATTGGAAACATTGTCGGCCCTCAATTCTATCGCGAGAAACAAGCACCAAAGTACGCTCTCGGTATAGGGTCTATCATGTGCGCATTTGCCGTCACGGCTGTTACGGGCCTGGCCTATTACCTTCTCTGCGTTCTCGAGAACAAGAATCGTAATGACAAATATGGGCAGCCACATGACAACGCAGAAATTGGGCTGGAGGCAGAAAGGGAAGACATGACCGATTGCCAGAATCAAAACTTTAGATATACCTATTGAATGGTCGTGAGAAGTACAATGGTTACATATTTCTTATCCTCAACCACTGCCTCGTCGGCTTCTCAATTCTTACCTATCTTAGACAATAATTAAAAATCTAGTCTTTTGCTTTGAACTAAGTGGCTAACTTCATAAAAGAACCTGCCAACTTTTCTCATACGAGAGAGAGCATGAATTCCTCTTCACAATTTGAACGTCACTGCATGCGTCGAGAAGTAATGAATTACGCGCCAATGACACCCTAATTGCCGTCCGTGAATTCGGCGCCACATATTCTCAAACAGGCCATCGCAATAGCTATTTCTCTAGCATGCCCTTTTTGTTCTTTCTCGGGAATTACTCGTTGGTGCCCAAGGCGATGCGGCGCTGCTTTTAGCAGATGGAGAGCTACGCGAATCTCAATGTTTGGTCATCTCTTCGCGAGCCCAGGAAGCTCGACCTGGAGTATAATCGAGCTGCGAGAAGATCCCACAATCGAATCCAAGTGGCCGAGGAGTGGAATCTGGGCCCTTTTTGAGCCCGGATCATCTATGCCCCTTATCGACAAGTCTAATGGGCGGCCCAAGAGCTGCCGTCAATATTGCAGAACCCACCAAGATGTGACCTTGGAGCTAACGCACCCTGTACCCGGGATGTCATGCTGGACTTGGTTCCTCCCACGAGAAGCCCTGTTGCACGTTGCTGCTGCTTTCAGCAATGTTGAAGTTGCCAACTATGCTCTCTTTACTGCTAAGGGAGGTCCGAACGCTCGGGATCAAGACGGACAAACGTCTTTGCATGTTGCCCTTATTCTTGGTTCGAAATCTGTCGCTGATTTACTGATTCGGCATCGTGGTATCAACATGAATTCTCAAGATTCTATGGATAGAACGCTATTGCACGTTTGTGCAATGAACAGGCAGGTCGCGTGTGCCGCTACAATATTAGACAAGCACCCAGAACTTGTCAACATCCCGGATCGACTCGAGAAAACACCGCTTCACTATGCTGTAGAGAAGTCATCGGGCGAAATGGGAGGCTCTTGCTCGCAAACGGTGCTGACGTCAATATGAACGACATGAACGACAACACACCGCTATATATAGCGATCCTCTAACATGATAACTTCATTTGCGATATCCTGATGGAGTTACACGCTGGGGTTAAGCTTCTGGCTACCAACCTCGAACACGCTTGGAACTTGGCACTCGGAGCTGGCTTTGGCTTCATCGTTAAACTCCTAAAAAGTCTGCGCTCCAAATCTTCCAAGTGTCTCACCGCTGGCGATCCTCACACCAGCTCTGCTCTGACATACAACAAGCGAGGTCTTGCTCTATTACTCGCGGCCGACAACAGCCCAGACTTTACCGAAGCCGACTTCGCGTTCATGTTAGAGTTGAGTCGTACATCAGAATCTTCTGGCGACACACCTCCTTCATTGAATCAGTCTGATGCCGCGACAACGATTCGCGCAGCCATCGTCAACGGAGCCGGAAACGTGGCGACATTTCTCCTGCGTCGGTTTTCCATTGACCTTCATCGTCTTGAAGAAGATGGTTATTCTATCATTTACTTAGCAGTCGTTTATGACGCCCAATCCGTTTTCAAGCTTCTCCTGGCGACGAGACAGATTTTACCTTAGTGGAACCTCAAGACATACCGCTCTACACTTGGCGGTCATACACAAGAGAGTAGATATGTTTCAGATGCTTCTTGGATCCCCAAAAGTACAAGTCGAACAAGCTACCAATAGCGGCACGACGACTCTTTCCCTGGCAATCGTACACCGCTTCTCCGATGCGATCCCGCTATTACTTGCCCATCCACAGATTTCCGACAACCAACTCGACAGCTCCGGTCGCACAGCGCTTCACCACGCGATCATGCAGCAAGACATCATTGTGAATCAATTGCTTCTTGAGTGCCCAGGAATCATTGCAGAGACCCCATCGCGTGACGGCAGAACAGCCCTTGCATATGCAGCTCTGTGCGCGGGGGAAGAGATCGTGTTGCTCCTGCTGAACACTAGAAAGTTTGACGTTAGGCAAAAGGATAGCTATGGGAAAATTGCACTTGACTAGGCGCGTATGAATAATTGTACTGAGGTTGCGAGGATTCTGAGCAAGGTTGATTGAGTCTGACTTAAGTATATGCCTCTTCAACTAATTACTTGATGCTCTCGATTCGTCAGAGCAAAGAGACTGTAAAGGTGACCAATTGTGAAGACTTAAACAACATTTGAGTGAACCCCTTCCTTATACACCTCCTAGAGTCTCCGATAAGCTAGTCTTCATTACATTACACGAGACAAGCGTGCTTACGGCTCCGGTAATTAGGTGTTGCCTGGAGAGTAGTCATAGCATTCAAAGGAGACCCTAGTCGAGACAGAATTAGCAGGCTTAAGTGCCTACTATATGTATTTATACGACAGAATTACCAATGTCCTTGCATTGTTGTGTCTTGGAGCATACATAAATTCCACTCGTGAACCTAGACAAGAGGCTCCAAGGCTCCTCGGTTGCTGATACTCACTTCCGGAATCTTTCTCACAAGGCTTTCCCACTTAGGCCTGCTCGACGCATCCACCCAATTTCCATGGATCTGGGCCTTGACATGCATGGGGAGCTGCACGATGGCAACTGGTTTCTCAAAATTCTTCGTATCGAGCACCACCAGATCATTACGATTAGCAGCACGACGCTCAACCATAGAAATAACCCACCCGTCGCCCTCGGGTGCGTCGGCAGTTCGGGGAATGAAGATGGGCTCCTGAACGAGCGAGTCGTTGCCGGCGTAGAACCAGCTTGTTTTTCCAGTCTTGTGGCTGTGCATGGCCAGCCCGTTGAGTCCGTGGAAGATATTTGAACTCCCGTCTGATCGCTGAGGTATGAACACGTTGAGAAAGATGAAGTCATACTCTTGTGTCATGAAACGTTCATCCATGCGCGGAAACTCAGATGGAGTGTCCAGAATGACGAGTGGATCGGGGACGGTGCTACCATCAGGCTGGTTCAGGTCAATCTCCCAGCGCACGAAGTCAGCTTTCGCATCCGGTGCGGGCATTCTTCCATCATCTGGTGGGAAGAAAGGAAATGCGTTTTCATGGACTCGAGAGGACTCAAAGTAAAGCTTCCCGTCCTTGCCCTCCCACGCGCCGCCGGTGTGGATTGGCATGCAGTTCTTCCACGAGTATACCCGGTGTTCTCCTTGTTTCCAACCCGACGGCAATGGCCCATTGATGCGCCGAGGGCATACAATAAACGTCGCGGGAAGGTCGTAGTTCCAGGCCCAGTGCTGTTTTCCAGCCTTCAGGCGCTCTAAGTCAGCCTGGAAGGGCCAGAGCACGAGGATGATCCAGTTGGGAGTGATGGCACAATCGTGGATGAAGGCACACCAAGGCGACTCAATCCACTGCTCATCGTGTTTGTTGCCGTACTCGTCGAGAGCATAGATGACAATGTCCTTGGTAGCAAGACCTTTCGCTTCGTACCCAAAAACGACAAGCTCGTTTGAGTACGGGTCAATCTTGGGATGTGCGGTGAAGGTTTTCGCCTTGATCTGACTCCCAAATGGATCATAGGACAGCGTCTCAAGCGTATCGGGGTGGACCTCATACGGCAGGGCCACCTCTTTCAGCGCCAGCAGACGGTTTGCCCAGTAAACAAGATTCGTGTTGGCGGTTGAGTCAACGGCCGCTTTCACACACGGGTGGTGGGTGTAAGGATTGCGGTAAAGGCCAAAGAGAGCTTTGCCGGATCTTCGCTCAAGTTTGTAGCGTTCAGTCTCGATGTACTTCATCTTCATATCAACACGTCCGTCGTGAATCCTAAAAGCGGAGACGTTGCCGTCTCCATCGATGGGAACATTGTTGGGATCGGGCGGCACGAATGGGTCACACATGACCCGGTAGAACGTGCCATCAATGCCTTGCGGGATTTCTCCCAGCACGACAAGATCACTGATTTCACCCTCGATTCGGCAGGGTAAGCTGGAGCCTGCCAAGTCGAATGCTACAGGCCACTTGGTTGCGAGGCCCTGGTACTCAGCGGCTTGTGCCATGATTGTAGATGTTGAAGCTGAAGCTAGGTTGAACGGTTGTAATGAATGATTCCGGATTGAACAGATGAAGAGGACTTGGTGGAGAGGAATCTAGTGCGTTAAACTCTTTATTATATATGCTGTCGTCTTGACTACTACGACTGCCCAACTTGAAAGCATCGGAGCTCTCTTCGAAATTTTGAAGCCGGGCAAAACCCACCTCGTCAATGTCGAGTCGGTTCGGAGCTCCGGAAACTGGAAGCTATCACGGATAGCGGATCGGTAGATATGGTACTCCGTAATAATACAAACATGATTGGCCACTCCGGACCCGGCAGATGAAAGTCACCATCCCGCACCCACCTCTTGGTCTTCACGTTCAGTCACCTCCGCGTCCTAGACCGGGATTCACCCCGCAGTGGGCCGGACAAAACCCACCCCCTCAAACGCTGGCCTCTTAGCATCAAGATTACTCGGTCATATTCATCGGTTCAAAATTTAGTGAAAGTTAAACGGGCCCTAATTTGCGAAGAAATGTTAGGACGTGGGACGCTACTTGGAGCGCGGGGAGGATTCTGATGAGGACCGCAGACCGCTTTTACATATTGGATTTCCACCGCTGCAAGTCAGATGAACTATTTTGCCCACCAGCATGCTCTGACCAGACATGGAAGACAACCCGAGACCATACAGCTGCTTCGTTTGCCACGCATCCTACTCCCGAGCATCTCATCTTCGGCGTCATGAGGCAACTCGTAAGTACAGCAGCCGCATGCAATGTTTACGCTTCACTAACGTGTATGCTTAAGACAAGGTCAAGCCATGTTTTCCGTGCTCTTTCTGCGGAGTCAGCTTTGCTCGCTCGTACGTATCCTTAACCAATAACCTCAATCAGCATTGTTTATCTTTCTGACCTCTTCAACTACAGAGATACGACCCGACGACATGCTCGGACTTGCTCGAAGAGAGCAGGCCAACCAGATCCCCCGCCTCTAAAGCGAGGGCGAAAATTTCAGGCCTGTGATTCCTGCGCCCTCGCTAAAAGTGCTTGTGATTGCGATCAACCCTGCTCTAGCTGTTTAGTCCGGGGATATTCCTGTACGTACGGCCGAGCGGCCCATCGAAGGGTCAAGGCTTGCCGAACACACCAGAGAAATCTGCCGAGCCAGGCTGCTCTATCAAAACCAAACGATAGATCCATATCCCCAGAATATACCCGTTCAAGTGTAGGAGAAGCGAACGCAGATTACAGTCAGAGTTCGACGACGCAGGAATCTCTCTCCAGGCGGATACCGATATCATTTTTGCTCCAATACACAGATCCACACAACAATACCATGCAGGACTACTTCGATCAGTTTTCCTCGATCGATGAAGATTATAAAGAGTTGGCTGGTGACTGTCAGGTCGTTGATACACCAACCATCAGCGAACATTACCTGGACCTAGGAACAGACCTTGAATCCTACATACTGACGATTATGGGAGGAAACAGCTTCCTTGATCCATTCGATGCCTTTGAGTTTCCAACTCTAAGCAATTGGGAACTTAACGTCCAGCAGGATAATGGTGATGGGTGGCACCCCGAAAACGATCCTAATCAGTTGCAAACACGCCTGAAAGACATTTCATCCGAACTGTTGTCTAGTTCTAGGAGTGTGCCTCCAACAGAAAAACCTTGTTCGTTGCCGGATTCCGTGCACGGCATTTTCGTGGCCGACAAAGTCCCGTCTTTTATCCAGTCTTACTTCGATAACTGGCATCGCCACTGTCCTATGTTACATCGGCCATTCTTCAACCCCTCTACGACGTTTAGCCCATTACTGGCCACCGTCATCTTGATAGGTGCTATATATCTATCGAAGGAGAGCGCAGCGGCAGCGAGAGACTGTCTTAGCACGGCCGAAGATTACATATTTGAACACGCGGCGTTTCGACGACTTGTTTATCCACAGTCTCAGCAATATGCTGTTGGAGACATAGCCCCGCTTCAAGCAGCGTTTTTGATGTCAATCTTACAACATTGGGACAATCACGAAGACTCAAGAAGGCGGATACGGCTGCAACGGTACTCTGACCTTGTGTCAGCCGCTCGTCATCTTGGCCTCCCGAGTCTGAGGCACAGTGTTGACCGAGAGACGGAAATGCCGTATTCTGACAAGGACTGGGAATTCTTCATAAGAACGGAAGAGGGTATACGGTAGGTTTGGCATTTCTGGTCTTGTTGTCAGTCGCTAACTCGCAGTCCGCTGCAGGCTCATGACCTGGATCTTTCTGGTTGACTCCTCCCATGCAATCTTTCACCGTACTCCTCCACGGCTGACACTAACCGAAATGACTGGGAGTCTTCCTTGTGGAGACACACTATTTAATTTTCAACATCCGGATCATAAGTACAAACACGAATTGCTCCAGTCCTCTTCCAAAGCGCCATCTCTCGCGAAGTGTATGTTACTTTTGATGGGCGAGGAGTGGACTGGCGGTTGCCGCTCCGGGACAGAACATCTGAGTTGCCTGGACTTGTTTATACTCATTTCAGGTTCGCATTCTCTTCAATCCATTCCCGCATTTCCCTTTGCATTCGAGAGACTAATGCCCAAGAAGGTCTCCACGAAATCATTTTCAGCACCTACGCTACATGCTCCCTTGGTCTTGCAAGGGACGCAATTTGTCGAGCCTTGGAACGTTGGAAAGTTCTGTGGGATTTCCATATGGAGAGACTTCCAAAGGATGAAATGAATGGCCTTGGCTTTTTTAAGAACGCAAGAGAGTACTGGTGGCTGGCAAACCTGTTTCTCGAGAAGGGTATGCCTGAGATAAAAGGCGAAAACAAAGAAGCCTCAGACCGCGATTCGATGGAGGAAGTTAATAACTTTGTCAAGAAGTTTTTAGACTTGAGCATATGATAAGACTGGCAGCTCGTACTACACGATGCGATGACATTCCGTTCCGTGAATGAGGCCAACGCAGCTGGACAGGAACATATATGTTGACAACGGACATGCCGTCCCGCATAAAAGCACAAGTCAATAGAGCATACTCCCAGCGCATAATAGGATGAAGAGCCAGAATTGTTGCAATGATAGCTTCATAAGGTTAATAAAATTATATTTAGATTTTCAAGCTATAGTTCAACATACATTATGACAATCTATGACAGTAACAATATTTAGCATAACATTATAATATATTCTGTCGGAAGTTGTCCCATCCAGCTCATGGGTATACCGTGTCTCTCCTTCATTCTGCCATCAGTAACAGTGAACCCCTTTCTGTTTCTCCAGACACCAATAATCGCCGTTTCTGCACTCACTCTGTGTATTTCACTGAATGTTACGTATCCAAGCTTCGACTTACTAAATGGCTAAAGTGTCTGAGCGATCAAGTCGTCAAAGTTCCCCAGGCTGTTCCTCGCTTTCAGTATACAACATTTGCTGACCGCGCTAGGGAGGTGCATCTCTTGAGGCAACTGGACGAAAAGACGCCGTGGTACGGCCTTGATGTCTTTCCTCTCAGCCATGTCCTCTCTTCGCAGTGGTTTACTTCACGTGTGGGGATTCCCACATAGTCTTGCTCAAATTATCATTGTGCTTGTCAGCCAAGCCTATTCGCATTTCTGGACAATGATTTTTTGTTTGACAAGCGGAGTGTGATCTACGCAAGTTGCACCCCGCCCCCCTTTCGCCGCTTCGTAGCAACTAGCCAAGGTAGTTGATAATAGAGGCAATATAATTTAATAAGGAATACAAATGGTTATATCCAGTCTATTCACTTCGGGTAAATAAGAAGAATAGTACACTCCACACTCTCACGCATCTTAGCCACATCCTTGATTTCCTTGAGATGGAAGGCTGCATGCGCGCAAACTACTCACATTTAAGTACAGAAAGCATTAGCGGTGGGTTATTAGAGAACTACTCACAAGTTGAAACACCTGGGGCACTGTCGAAACCCTTAAACAACAACACGTCCTCGCTAGTCTGGTTGCTGATATAATGTCGCATTGCTAGCTACGGCAAAATGGAATGCGCACTCCGCTAATGCGTAGTACAACTATGACTTATATGTGACATATAATACCAAGCATGGTTAGAATTGTGCAGTACGTTATAAGTCTCAAAGACTGCATAAGACCAGACGTTGTCTGTTGCTACAAGCTCCGACTCCTTGTTGATCGAGTTTGGATCACGGACAGCCAAAGGCCAGTCGACAACAGGCCCACGGAGAGGTCTCCAGACTCTAAAGTATTTCAGCAATGTCCGGTTATAGAGAGGTACTACAATAACTCATTTCTGTATAATTTGTACTCGTCTCTCGTTCCATATTTCGTTGGCTTTTCCATCGCCAAAGGTAGTTCGAACGCTTTCGTACGCTTGCAGTGGTGTATAATCTAATTTCGAGGTTAAAGCCAGTCTCTTCCCGGTACCTGCTTACTAACCGCAATGAACACCTTGCACAGGTTGATCAGTCTCGGCTTCTTTGCTTCCTCGCGGCTTTTCGGGGAAGCTAAGGTGGCGACGGCGGATCTGCCATGGCGATCAGTATTGCTCGTTAACCTGAAACGGTTTGGGGCAATATGACATAACATTTGATGCAGAACATGCGCGGATTCAGCCCCAGTCATCTCTAGTAGAGCCGTTTTCACGTTCTCACTGTAGATACCCCTTACTTTGGTAGGGTCGTGGAAGTCTTCGTACTCCAAACTCATAGGAATCGATGTTGAAACTTGGAAGCCATTGTGGTCCAAGGAGAGCGATTCTTCTGCCGAGCGAATGTCCCTGACTTTGATACCAGCATAGGCGAAGCAGTCCTGGTTCGTTCGTTTACCAGCTGGTATGAGGGATAGTGGGAGATTGACAACATAAGGATTGGTAGTCTGATATTGCGGAAGGTCCTTCAAGTACCAGAATGTGCTTGCTACGTCCATGGCTTCTGTGTTCATACTTGTGTTTTATTGGACTCAAAGGGCGGGCCAAAGACCCATTAATAAGGACTTGCCATCCGAGTGTACCGTGCAGTAAGTATCGCGGTGACCACTGGTACAGTGTTTCGTGGCCGCGTCTGCGGGTTCGTAAATCTTGTCTCCTCGACTCTGGACGGATTTCGGGCAGGATGTCATGTTCAACACACAGCCCCTTCCCACCTGACTGCGAGCAACGCTGGAGGCCAGCCCCAAAATGCCGCCCGCCATGTACGCCCTTGGAAACACGCTTCTGGAACAAGGGAACTTGGAAGAGGCCATCACTATACATCTAAAAGGACTGGAGATCTACATTGAAATGTTTGGCGACGAGCATGCCTTGGTTGGCAGATGTGCCTAAAAGGTGGGCGAAATCTTACTTGTCCATAAAACTGATCCCAGGACAGCAAGGTCAGTAGTCTGACTTCTCGAGTCCAGTCCATTCCGCCGGGGCCTAGTAAATCATTCGCCTCACAGGGTGTACATTCGCAAAGCTATAAAGATCTATCTGAAGCAGGAGTCCACTTCCCATACTGTGAAAGCGTATGCACGAGCAGCGCGGATGCTAGCGAAAGCATTTGAAATGGAGGGAAGGCAAGATGAAGCGAAGAGATACTTTGAGGAAGCATGGACTTTGAGAGAGAAAATCGACGGTGATCACGGCTCACGGCACGACTCGGACATGTACTACACATCTGTTATGATTTACTGGGATTAATAACTGTCTCCATAGCAACTTTGACTGCGATTCTAGCTACAGTCTAGGGTCTGCACTGCGCTCACTTGTAAGAGCAGGACCATTTCGTGTGCTGCCGTTCTGATTCAGGGAAAAGCGAGATAGACTGATGTCCGGCTTCTCTCCACGCATAAGCTGGCTCATGAGTCTCCCGCTGCCCATCCCCAGGGTCAAACCCCATGAGCCATGTCCCCAACAAACAAACACCCCACTGGAGCTCGTCGCCGCTTGCCCGTCCTCAGTTGCCTTGTTGTTGAGGTCTGATGGCTGAACTTCTGAAAAGATTGGGAGTCCAGACTTGGTTGCCGGTCTGAAAGCTCGACCTTGGCTCACTGCTTGAACATCATCAGCATACTTTTCAGCACAGTTGCATCCCCAGTTCAGCCATTCTCGCGCGCGACCACGCAGCTCGTCGATCAGTTGTTGGTCGGGCGTATCCAATTGACCAGGCGATGGAAGGGCAGCAGTGAGATTCCTTCGTCCACAGGCCCAGATAGTCCCGTCGTTGCGGCCAGCAAACTCGAACTTTTCGCCGATGAGACCATCAAAAGAAACAAACGCCACACTGTCTTGGGTTTTCATGCACGGATTTTTGCATATAATCCAGTCTCCAGCATTAGTAGTCCATTGCAGCTAGACTTTTGATGAGGGAAACAGCTTTTCGTTGCTTGAAGTCAATGCGCGTGGTGGTCTGATCCTCTTTCAAGCAAGTCACGGCTTGCACCTTGTTTCCAGCGGATAGGTTGACACCTACTACTTCCCAGCCTGTTCGAAATTCTGCGTCCATGTCAAGACATTGGCAGGCAAGCCATTTTCCGAGGCCTGGTGGGTTGCTTTAGAAGGGTCATTGCTGGATTTCGACAAGGTGATATCAGCAACACTTACACCGTAGCAGTATAAGTTCCTAGGACGTTGGTGTCGACGTCCCATGAGGGCTCCGTGTGCACCCGATCTGGAAGCTTCTCGAGCCCTTGTCCACTCCCTGGGTCTATTCCGAAAGAGGATTGCGCCCTGTAACCAGTGGCTGCCCTGAAATCTGCCTTGTCTGCCTCGGCTGCCCACAGATCAAACGAGTATTTACCGAGAGGAAGAAGGGGAGTGCCCTGTGGCTCTGGGAACGAGTAATGGAAACAGCCCGTGCATGTTGGCGATGCGGCTGCGAAGGGCTTGTCAAAGGCACTCAACGATAATAATCTGGGCCTATGGCGACGAGGAAGAGGACGAGGAGGAAGAGGAGGATAATTTGGCGAGATTTTATGCCGTGGAGAGACCAATGCATCCTCCACCGACGATGATGATAAGATTGCTGTCCTGAAATCGAGTCATTCCAATGCGTGAGGGGATCTCAGGTGGTTGTTGTTGGTCAAGGGTTTAGGATCCCATGCAACTCGGGGGAACCCCCTATCTCGCCGCCCTTGTATGAACGGGCAGCATCGGCCCCGCTTGGCTACATGATTCATCGACTTCCATACCAGAGGAAGACAAATGCTGAGTAATTGCTGTAACGATACCTCGGAGAATACAACGGAAGTGACTGAAATTTGTACGTCCCTTGGTTACGCATCAGTACTTAGACGGAAATTGGCTACTAGTGTCCATGCCCCTTGGCCCTTTTCAAGATAAGCAAGAAACAGGAATCATCAACATCCCGTGCTGATGACCCACGTCATCCTGGTAGTTTCCAGCGGCTAAAACTTTCAAAGAAGCACCAAGGCCCCTAATAAACACACTAGCCCGCCCTCACATCATGGACAGGGACTTGTCAGAGAACTCGCCTCTCCTGGTCGCTGTTCATTCCGAGACCCAGCCAAGTCAATTTGCGCCAAAAAAGCCCTCCCGCACCCTGATCATCGTCCTCCTCCTGCTGTATCTGGTATTTCTCGACCTCGGCTACGAGCTTATCGTGCCAGCACAAACTCGCGTCATTAAAGAGACATACTGTCGGCTCTACTACGAGGAACATGATCACAGCCTGATCGGAGTGACGGCAAAGATGGGGTCGACGAAAAGTGTTGCAAAGTGGACGTGGTACAGGGGGAGGTAGCGATGCTCAAGGCCTGGCAGATTGCCTTTGATAGTGTTGGCAGTGAGTTCCCGCACTCTTTCTTCCCTAGACATCGTTTCCACCTGAGGCTGACAGGCTTACTTCAGTGCTCATCTTTTCCGTACCATGGGCCTACGCCGCTGACTCCTACGGACGCAAACCGGTTATCTTCCTTTTAACACTGGCGCTCTTCATCAAATACGCGTTTGTTCAGCTTATTTGCTCTTTTGCAGGGACTGTGCCACTCAAGTGGACATGGCTTTCTGCGTTGCACACTGTCTGTGGCGGGAGTGTCACTGTCGCTACTGCTCTGATATACACTGTAATATCAGATGTAGTTCCTGAAAATGAAAGGTTTGTTGTTCTACCATCGTGGAAGGGCACTCCACTGATTGGAAACCCTAGAGCGGCCACGTTCTTCCAAGTGATGGCGGCAACCATCACCACACAATTCCTAGGCTCTCTCATCAGTGCGATAATAATGACCTGGAATCCCTGGATACCTATGATTCTCGGCCTCGCTGTTGAACTTATTAGCATCGTGACCCTTTTTTTCATCCCAGAGACCCTGGATTACAGCGGTTCATTGTCGCCAACATCATCTTTGTCTTCATTGGCCTCCGAAGCTCCTCCAAATCGGCCTTCGCGATGGCGGACCTTGCTACACAACGTCCACAGCTCCATATCCTTCATTGCATCTGACATTCGGGTCCTCGGTCTTGTCTCCGCATTCGTCGTTTATATGCTTTTCCTCAATCGAGATGTTATGCTTCAATATATCTCGACCCGCTATAAGATATCGCTCGCACAGGCTGCGGTACTAATATCTATTCGCTCGGGCCTTGTTTTTCTGCTCTGCATCATCGTCTTACCTATCGTCAGCATCTACTGTCGGAAGCGGGTTGGGTCTGAACGGTCTGACCTAATCCTTTCCCGAATAAGTGCAGCACTTCTCGCTCTGGGTTTCCTAGGATTAAGTCTGGCTCCTAATCTGCCGCTCCTTGTCCCGGCTTTAGTACTTAACTCTCTTAGCTAGGGCCTATTCTCTTTCCTAAGAAGTTTGTTGACTAGCCTCGTTAATGCACACAAAATCGCGCGGCTAAACAGTGTTCTTGGTGTTTTTGATACGGTTGGATTGATGATAGGGGTCCGCTACTTGCTGCGCTGTTCACGAAGGGTCTGGAGCTTGGGGGATTGTGGTTTGGTCTACCCTTCCTCTTTTGCGCCGGCGTTGTCGCTATGCTTACGTTAGTGTTGGTAAGAATTAATGTCTAAGCGAGCCATGGGGCTCCGGAACCTTCCTTTAGGTCTAAAGAGGGTTTGGACGAAGTCCAAGAACAAGCTGGCAACTATACCACCATAGAAGTTGGGCTGGCAAGCGCTCTAGAAACTTGCCAGACTGTAAACCTCCAATAATTTTCAAGATCAAGGACTCTGATGACACCTAGCTCTACATGCCTCTCATGTCAGCGTCTCGTCCACAGAGACCTAATCATTCTCATTCGCACAGTGACAGTAAATCCATTTTGAGAAGACACCGAGAATGCAGTTCCCATTTCTCACATGTATGAAATAGAAGGGCCGGCCGGAAAGTTCGTATCCAGAAACGATGTCGAGAGCCTTAGCTCTGACGCCTCTCTTGATAATGTCGATGAGGAAGATGACGATGACACCGCGAATCTTAAATTCTACAGTCAAATTGCCCGTGCATATGGAATGAAGGCTGACGCCTATCTAGTTGAGACCTCGCAGTGAGTGGCCTTGTTGAATAAGATCTCTTTTCTCTTTTTGGTCTTTGATGATTTACGATCCCCAAGCAACACTGGCTTGTTTCTACGAATTTCACTTCTCTTCAGCCGAAGTCCTAAGCGCAGAATAGATACCCAAATAAAAGTATTGCAAGTAAAAAACTCAACCGGCAACTGAGGCCGTGAAAGCGGTGTCTGCATGCCCCACAGCAGCGGTTTCAAGGACCCTGTGAAGCAACCTCGCAAGCGACCACATCTGCCCACACACCCTTAGCGTGTAGATGAAGAGGTATAGCTTATTCGGCAGGGATACTCCATCGCTTTTCAGTATATCGAGTAGATCCATACTGTGATGAAGATGCAGTAGATGACGTGCGTATTGATGACGCCCAGCGTGTCGTCGTTGGCAGCCCGGGTGGGTGACGTTGGTCATCTGGTCATGGCTTGATTAATATCTTTCGGCTGTAGAGTTCCAGCGAATAAAATCCTTTTTTAATATTTTTATGGGGAAAACGAGCCTCTGATACACCGAGATGATGGCTCTGTGGATTGTGCAATGGATGAGGATTGAGTTCGGCTGTTGCGTGGGTGTTCCAGATTGTGACGGCAAGTCCGTATAAAGCGGTGTATGTACCGTCAGCAACTGCTCTCAAAATCATTTTGCGATGTCTTAAGCCTTTCATGCACGGCGTTGCATTCTTCTTGCCTCTGCGACAGAGGTTGAATCGAGAATAGTTCACATGACTGTTACAGAAAGTGGTGGACGTACCAAAGCTCGTTGGTAGTAAGCCGCGCATACAACGAGAAAGATCATGGAGCTTCAGACCTTCCAAACTGACACGCCGGCATGACCGAATCCGAGAAACTCCAGATCTCCCCGTCGCAGAGCGGATTGGCGGCAGGTTCTGCTCTAGAAACTGAGAGATGTCTGTATGTAGACTATACAATACCATGTTGTCTGATTTTCTCAAGCCATTACCATTTGACAAGTCCCCCTATACAGCCTTGATATGAAGAGTAAGCAGACGCGAGTAGCTTCGACAAAGAGCCAGATTACCACCCATAAACCAGAACCGCGGGTGGCCACTCGATCGCCACATATATGAAGCATCAGCAGTGTACTTCTTATATAACGAGACGTACCAATCTGATCTCGCCTAATTCATCAAGAGCCCAAATACCACCAACCCCATCAGCAACCTTGTTACCCAACAACTTCCTGCTGCAGATCGCATGTCATCGTATCTAATTACAAGCACAACAATGTCTCTCTCTCTAGCTTAGAACCATCAGCCAGCACGAGGCCGTCTGGGGCGAAGTTCTTGGCCCCGCCTGGACTCGCGCAGACTTTGACCTTGCCATCGACGATGGGCTGGCTGCATCCGAAGTCGATATAGTAGCCACCGCCGCGAGTGATGTACTTGTGAAAAATGCCGCTCTTTTCGGGACTCGGGACCGTAGTCAAGCAAAAGCCCTGCTTTTGTCAAGCCGTCCAGCGACTCTTTGGCCACGACACTCACTCTCTCCGTCTCGTGAACTTTCAGAGCAAATTGGATGTGGGTTCGAAAGCTGTGGGAATAAACCTCTACGTTTTCGACGGGCGGACACCTCCCTATACACACCAGCGTGTTGAAGGGGCACGCCTTGTTCAACGGATGCGACATATGTGCCTCCTCTCTAGAACATGGTCACTCGAGCGGCGCCATTCTCGTAGAAGTTTTGGCAGATATCATGACTGTTATTGCCTGATCTGACAACTACTACGTTCTTTTGACCAAGGCCCTAGAAGTGTGAAGCGTTTTTGTGCTAGTTCCCATGGTAAACAAATCCCTTGAGCCGGGGAATGCAGGGATGATGGGATCACCAGATTTCCCCGTGGCAAGGATGATGTGATGAGGTGGGTGTTCGTTCTGAGCTGTTGCCGCGACGAAGAGTAGCACTCCAGGTCTTGTTATCTGCATCATACTTGGCTTTTGGACAGTAGTCTCGATCCATACATTGAGCTTCGTAGTATTGGAATACATCTCAAGTCAGTCTACGAGCTTATCCTTTGAGACATACATGGGTCAGTCGGAAGGAAGGGATGAAGTGGAGGTAACAGTATTAAATTGGACCATGAGTCATTAGGATCTGTGTGATGTTAGCATTGAGAGATAGTAGAGGATATGGAAAGCTGACACGGTAGCATTTCCGCCAGTCACAGACTCAAGCGTTCTTGTCAACAACGAGAGTCGACAGTCCAACATGACGAGGACGAGTGGCGATTTCGATACCAGCTTGGTCTAGAATCTGTCAGAAATCGAGCCAGGCAGTCATCCTCTTGCGATACTCACCAGCACCAATGAGAAAAACTCCAGGGTCATCATCCAAAAGCTCATTTACCTCTCTTACCTCTAACCCCATGTTTCACTACGAGAGCCAACATAACCATGCGGTTGCCTTCTGCCCGACTGTACTCAAAGCCCCTGAGCTCCTGCAGCGTGAAATTCGTGAGGTATCCTTTTTAGGCGTCTTAATTTGCGTTCAGATGTAGCATGGCCTTGCCGCTGCTAACTGAGGTCTCAAAGCCAAATATAGATTTTACCTACTGGACGTTTGGAGAAGGAGTTTTGAGTCCGGGCTGAAACGCTCTCTGATCGCGTTTCCGGATGGTGAAGAGACGCGCAGTGCGTGGGTATGCACAAGACTACACTGAACACGAGGACCGGACCACGGACCGTCCACAAAGTTCCTGGTTGTTGTGCCTCATTCGATACCTTAATCGAGGCTACAGTTCCAGCCTCGAGTGATAGCACATGGTCAGTTTCGGTGCCAGTGTTACTCCTCTTGAGACACACATCGATGAACTCCCTCAGCGCCAACTACTCTACTAGTTACTAAATTGGATTGAAAACTAAAAACGTACCAGTCGAAGTATAAGACTCCTCCGAACGGCAGCCCGCTGAGATGAAGCTCGGTGCCCAAGGGAATAGCCAACTTCCCGCGCAACCCCCAAAAGCATAGCTCATACCAAATGTTGACAGACACGCAGTCGCGAGCGTCGTAATGTAGCAGATGCATATAAAGGATAGTAATATGAGGATCTAAATACACACGTTGTTTTTCTACATGCGAGTCATAAATTACATAGATGCTCAGATTTATGGAGCATATGTCTGACCAGCAACCTTGACCACAGTCATGGCCACCAAATCAGCTGCGTTCTTGCCGATGCTGAAATTATACTCCCCACCTTCAATCACCCACTGCTGCTTCTCCTCACTCCAGAATGAAACATCCCTGCCATGGACAACAAGTTCGACAGATGCGGTGCTGCTTGGCTCGAGGGTAACCTTTTTGAAGCTGGCGAGCACCTTGATCGGGTTCTCGGGTGATGTCTTGCTGTTACCGACGTAAACCTGCACCGCAATTGCTCCCTTGGCGGGGCCCGTGTTGGAGACGTTGACGTTGACCGTCCATTGATCGGTGGTAGTTTCCTTAACGGTGAGACCAGAGTATTCAAAAGTCGTGTAGGATAAGCCGAAACCGAATGGGAAGTTGACTTTATCGGCGGGCAAGCGGTCAAAGTGCCTATAGCCGATGAAGACGCCCTCGGCATACTTCACAGTCAGCTGGCGACCAGTGTACTCTCCAGGGAAATTGCCATAGGCAGGGCAGTCTTCGAGGCGCTTGGGAAAAGTGGCTGTCAGATGACCCTCGGGGTTCTGGATACCAGTCAGGATATCGGCGATGGAGTTTCCGGCTTCTTGGCCAGGGAACCAGGTTTGAACCAAGGCCTTGATGTTATCGAGCCAGGGCATGGCAACGGCCACACCAGTCGAGTTCACGACGATAGTATTGGGGTTGGCGGCGGCAATACCGGCAACTAGGCGGTCTTGGCTGCCATCCTTGGGCAGGTTAAAGCTCTGCTGGTCCTGGCCCTCGGTCTCCCAGAAAGTCTCATGGCCAGTAAAGACAATAGCATAGTCGGCGGACTTGGCAAGCTCGATGGCCTCTGTAAGAATATCCTTGTCATGCTCAGCAGCCGACATGTGGTCCAGTCGTACACCAGTCTTGCCTTCGAAAATACCGAGGTCTTCGCCTTCCCGGGGAGCGGGCGGGGCACTGGTGATAAAAATCTTGTACTGCTTGCCGGCTTCCAGGGCCAACTTGACGATAGGAGCAGCGACTCCGCCCAGCAAGAAGCCCATAGGGTCAGAACTGTTGTCCTTTTGTTCGTACAGAGTCTTTCCATCGATGGTAACCTTAGAGGGGCCAAGACCGGTCAGAGTGAAGTAATAAGTGGCGGATTCGGGAGCGGTGAAGGTGCCCTCGAGCTCGCTCGTCTTATTGACAACGTCCATACCGCTGAGCAGGGAAACCTCAGAGCTCGGGTGACCGTGTGTAACGCTGGCGGGAACAGAGCTGCCAACATCATAAGTTCGCCATGTGAAGCCAGCGTTTCCGTCAGCGCCGACAACATGGTCAGTGATGAGAGGCATTTGGCGGAATGTATGAGCACCCTTGGCATAGGTAAACTCGACATTCTCGCCCTTGAAGGCTTCGTTGAGACCATCCCAGGGGGTTATCTTGTAGTGGCTGTTGACAGACGCACTCCCGCCACCGTGGGCCAAGGCCTCCTTGGCAAGACCGAGGAGAGCAATCTTCTTGCCACGAGCCTTCTCCTTGGTGAGGGGCAGCAAACCACCTTCGTTCTTGAGGAGGACCATACCCTTGGAGCCTGCCTCGCGTATCAGAGCCTGATGCTCAGGCTTGTTGACAGCTTTCTCTTCGGGAATAGTAGGGTCATTGAAGCAGTTCTGACGCTCCAGGAACTTCAGGATGTGGATAGCCCTGTCGTTGATGGTCTCTTCCGAGAGCTTACCAGCCTTGACAGCCTCAAGAACCTGATCTGCCTTCCTCCAACGTGTGGGGCCAGGCATTTCAAGATCTAGGCCAGCCTTGAGGGATTCGGCGGTGGAGTTGGTGCCGCCCCAGTCGCTCATGACGAGGCCGTCCCAGCCCCAGTCACCTCGCAGAACCTTTTTCAAGAGAAACGGATGTTCATCAGCATGGTAGCCATTTACCTTATTATAGGCGGTCATGACAGCACCAGGGTTGGCTTCCTTAATGGCAATCTCAAAAGGCTTTAGGTAAATCTCACGGAGAGCACGCTCGCTGACAATCTCATCGACATATAGACGCTGGGTCTCCTGCTCGTTAACTGCAAAGTGCTTGATGGTAGCAGAGACGCCCGTTGACTGGACACCCTGAACGTTCTGAGAGGCGAGCTTTCCGGCCAGAAAGGGATCTTCGGAAAAGCTCTCAAAGTTGCGGCCACCGAGAGGATGACGGTGAGTGCACATGGTAGGACCTAACAGACATCTCGCGCCCTTAGTCAGGGTCTCCTCTCCTAGACCAACACCAATGCGGTGAGCGATGTCGACGTCAAAGGTGGAGGCCACGCTACAGGCGGCAGGGAAGCAGGCCGCGGTGATGCCCCCCGAGAAGGTGGCTCCACGGGCACCATTAGGACCATCGCTAGTCTGCGAGTCGTGAGCAGGTCTGTTCCCTCAGGTTCTTATAAAGAGGATTTCCGTTCTACCAACCTTGAGTACAGGAACGCCTTTGTCGGGGATTGGGACAGTCTCCCAGAAATCATGACCGGCAAGGAGGGAGATCTGTGGGAATGGGTCAGTGATAAGGTGTACTGTAATGGAGAATTGTTAAGGCGACGCACTTTCTCCTCAAGGGTCAATTTGGATAGGATTGCGTTCACGTCGGTTGGAGCCATGATGAACGTTTGGTAAAAGGGATAGGAAAAGGGTTGGGGCAACATCTTGCTGGCCGCCTTAGTGAGGACGTCGCCTTATATAGAGGATCCATTGTCAAGCAATCCTCGTGCCCGCGGAAGTAGTTTATGTCGATCATGTGCCACCCAAAGGACGTACGACGAATAAGGAAAGCCTAGGCACCCGTCAATCGTGGTAGTCGGGTAACCGGACATCATGATGGGGTGAGAGCTTTCATTGGATGAGACGCGTTGGGAATATCTTCATGGCTTCACCGCTCCACGGTTTTACCTTGGTTTAGCCTGGGAATGTCCGGAATCCTGCCATCCTCTCAATCCAATTGGTGAATGCACGCTCCTCTACCGGGACGTCGGACCGCCCCGGCTCCCAATTCCCTCGCCTCCACGCATCTCCCTCCATCCCCCCACACAAGTGACCCAGGAATGTATCACCCTACAAGGGTTGCCCGCTTGGTTAGCCGTCGTGGTCCACTCCGTCATTACTTGCGCAGCAGCTCTGGATGCGCACCCGTAATACCCGTTGGACGGTAAACATAATTCCCGCAGTAGGTCCAATTGGTGGTGGCGAGCCATACCACGTCTCGGCGTATCACACGAGAGAGTCTCTCCAATCTCACACCTGACTGGCCATTTCAGTATACGTCAGGCGCACAACATTTCGATAAGATGACATATGGTGGTGGTGCAGGGCTTAGTAACAGACGCCAGCAGAGCGTCCAAGCTCTTTCGTTTCCGTTGAAACGCTACCGAAAAGTGATGGCTTTGCATCAGCGATAGTGACGAACGTGGGAACCCATACCTTCCTTCGTCACTTGAGCTCACGGCGTGTATTAGCGTTGTTTTTCCGATTGCCATTATCCTCGCTCATCTTGAAACTCGTTACGGCTGCATGATATTCAAAAGACAACTCATCCTTACTTGAGCGTGCTTAGATCTTAGTTAGACTATATCAAGGGCAGAAGGTCCTAGGGCCGGGGTTTAGTCCACAACTCGTTAGACCAGCAATCTCTCGAGGCGCTTCCGCAAAGGCGCGATATTAACCCACATCACTTGTGCAGTCACATATGCTAGGATGAAGTTGATTACGACGAAAAGCAGGGAATACCACTGGCAATTATCCGCCCGATGGGGAGGAACAGGGGATATGATGCCGCCGTGCTCGTTTCTCTGAATATTGTATGATTAGTCTACCAGGATAGTAAAGATTGTATGTTTTCGAGCCCTATTCCCATTTCGCCCGTGAAGGTGGTGGTCGTTGCGCTGGCGATAGTTGCAAGAATCTGCCAATCGAGAATAGCTCAGGCTCCCTAGGTCCCGGACCAGGGCCTTTTGTCGTGAGACAGCCGATAATGTGATACAGTTCCAGAGTATCGCCAGGTCTCCGCGTAGTTTATCCCTTCCGTCGGAGTGTCGCAGTCATTGGTGAATCTTGTTGAAAAGACTCTGGGTCGAATGTAGTACTCATAATGAGGCGAAACCTCTTCTTTATTATTGTGCCCAGGAGAACGGGGGATTAAATCATAAGCAAGCAGCTTAAGTCGATACCTACAAGTTTATTGGCATTGAAAGACTCATTTGCAAGAATTCATCGAATCAGGTACAGAAGATTGAGTGGACTGCTGGCTATGATGTGGATTGCATAAAGATATTAAGAAAGAATTACTAAATGGAAATGAATCCGGGGGATAATAACTATGAAACTACTCAGACATGATTGGGAATATGATGAGCGGTACTTTTTGGTATAATATAGTAGTAGGCAGTGTTGACTTAATCTCCCCATCGTATAAAAGAGAGACAGGCCAACTGAGATTAGCAAACAAAATGCTCTCTGATATACTCTCCTTAGATGACCTATCGCTGCGATCAGGTTAGTCATTAGAAGCTCGATGTACAACGTGGCTATGCAGGCAAAGGGGGCGAATTGGACGTATCTTTGTGGGCAGAGTCCGCTGGTTGTCTACACAAACATCAAGGGTGGATGAGCCACGGCGGCCAGAAACTCACAGGTGACGCTTTAGCATGCTCGATAAGCCAAGTAGCATAATATCTATAGATGTAGACATAACTACTATTCTAGCATTGAAGTTGAATAGTCCTCAATACTTACCCAGCCCGTCAACAATCAGGCATACGCGCACTAAATACGAGAAGTATAAGTCGAGCCCCAAATCATTGACAAGGAACAAAGACTTGTCAGCTTTTTTTAACACGAGGCTAAGATGAATCTGAGAAGGCCCCCGCCACATCAACAAACACAGAATTCCCAAACTTTGACTGCTGCTTCTCCATCTTTCCCTCCTCCTCACATCGCTCCTTCCACAAATGCTGACCCGTCCTGATAGGACAAACAGCATGCGTCGCCGCAGCCTCGGTATCCACTAGTACTGATCCCTTTATAGTGCGATTTCTAAACAACCGTAGCTATATATGGACCGCAACCGCCTAGCCATTGAAGCCGTCTCTAGATAGTACCAAAGCCAGCAGTGCTCTGAACCGCCTTAGCTGCCGTGTACGTTGAGGCGCTAGCAATGTTTTTGCCACTGAAGTTAACCAAGAAGTCGGTATCGGTTCCACTGAGACTGCCAGAGCTTCCAAACCCGTTGACCTCACAGGTGTGACCCAGGTAGGTCGAGCACACAGCATTGGCGCTAGCGCTAGGGCTGCTGAACAACTTGCCTGCATATCCTGATTCGATGGGGGCGGCGACATTTTGAAAGACGTTTCCTTCAGCAAGAACCATACCACCTGAATCAACCTCAAAAGCATGACCAGGGTTGTCGTACCAGTAGTTGTTCACAGCATGGAGCAGAGTGTTGCCAGCGACCTTGGGGATCGACCAGAGGTGTGGTAGACGTAGTTGTTCTTGAATGTAATCAACTAATAATAGTTAGGATGACGGCATGGGAGAATAGTCAGTCAAAAGCTTACATCGCTTGAACCAGTGAAATAAATGCCCCAGTAGTGATAACCATTGCATGTAGCTGACCAGGAGGTGGTTCCGTCGATCTTGCAATTCGAGATTGTCACCCGGTTGCTTGCGCTGCTTCCAAGCACAATATGCTGACGGCCAATAAGTGACGTCGTAACATGATCGATCCAGACCAAATCAACGTTATTCAGGGTAATGGCATCACCACCCCAAACATATTTCGGGTTTAGATTGGTAATGTGGATGTTTTGGATAATGATGTTGCTCACGCCGCTCACAAGACGAAGGCCTTTACCCTTGATGACACCCGCACTACCAACGCCGATGAGGGACTTGTTCGATTTGACTGTGATTCCGAGGATGCCGGCCTTATCATACGACACACTGACTTTGGGAGCATCGGGTTGATAGTTATCGCACCAGCTGTCCTTGTTAATGGCTGTCTGGCACGCAGAAGCCGTTCCCCAAGGGGCGCATCCGGTTTCCGTCGATGTGCCTTCGGTCCCAGTGAAATCGAAGGTTCTGTCAAGATAGATGACGCGGGCCGAAGAGTCACCTAGGTACGAGACTAACTCGGCCGTGGTTGTGGGATACACGGCAGAAGCAGAACCGCCACCTGTCACGCCTTTAGCGAAACCCTCAGCAGCACCAGTGACGGCAACGGCTGTCCGAACGAATGTCGCAAGGGCGCCCGAAAAGAAAAGGGCGGCTTTCATGGTTGAAGATACCAGATGGGTAAGGGAACAGAAGTTGGATTAACTTGGTGGATTGCTACCCAAGGTTCTGGTCTTTTCATACAGAAAGATCTTGACCCTTCGTCTGAGCTTCTAGGACTACCACGATTTTAATACCAGACTCGAAAGCTGGCACGCATAGTCGGCACGGATGATTGCCTCCGCTCAGCTCCATCTGGTAAGTTAGCTTAGCATGCCTTCGCTGCCTAGAGGGCTGGCATACTTAATTGTTCCGTGCCCCTCAGGACCTACTGCAACCCCCAATACTTCGCTCCATCTAGATCGAGGGGACATATTCGATGAGAGGTTGCATTTCCGTTTATGATTCGTGGACTTTCCCAAGTCTATACACCCCTGCTAGCTGTTTCATCGTGCTTGGGGCGGGGTCATAATCCAGCACGATCAAAAGCGACAGTTAACCACTACGGGTCCGAATAGTCTCCGAGATGGCACGATAGAAGTCACCGTCTTACGCCATGAAGGATTGAACGCGTACTCAAGGATATATTCCACAAATGAGCCCCCCGTCTTCCCTTCGGAGTAACTGAATTTTCAATAATGCCTGTCCGCTTGATCCGATATCTGGCGTGGCAGAAACAGCGGACGAGGAAACCTGCAATCCAAATCGGGTGCACTGTAACTTGGATACAGACTAACCTGTTGCTCCGGAGTGTATCAGCCCCAGCGGTGAAGGGAAACGGACCATCTTCATCGGCCGGCCGTTCGACTTGGGGCCGGAGATACCCAATGTTCTCCGGGAACATGTTTTAGATAATGGACGTAGAAGCGTGATTGAAGCAAGGCTCACTTAACAGAAGTATTAAGAAGTAGGACATACGGCGGAACTAGTGTCGAGGACTTAGGCAAGGGCTCGTCCTTCTGTCTAGATACCCATCCTGTTACTGATTTGTAGAGAGCTTTTGAGCAAGCAGCGGGGTAATGACTAACCTAATTCCGAGAGTTCAGTCGAATCGTTGCCGTGGATAAATCGGCTGTTCGGGTTAGTCAAAACGAGTGAGCCTTACGTTCTTACAGGGGTAGACTACATATCTGGTTGACAACCTGCGGTAACTGCCGCAATCCACACTGAGTCCACTTGATGCAATCTAGGGAATGCATGAAGTATGCGGGGACTCACATGTAATCTATGCTAATAACTAACTTTAGTGATTCTGCTGCCGAGTTGATGAACTCTTTGAGACGAAGATCAAGCCACGGCGATTGCATAAGCAGAAACAGCCACTGAACGGTCAGTCATGGTTAATATATAAGCTACTCAGCGAGACAGCTCATAGGTCTAGTAGGCCTATATTATAACCTGTACAGGCGAAGATTAATGTATAATTCCATATGACCAATAAGAGCGGAGGAGGGTGTATTGTCTTATTATACATAGATTACATTTCGTCTTTTTAGTTGAACAATACATTCCTACCTCCTTATTTTAACAAAGCTATCCCTTAGATGTAGACCGACTGTTCCAAGATTCTCTAGCAATGTAATATCAGGCAAGATCCTACACCAATGTCCTAGACGACTGCGCTAACTCTGTCCTAGACGACTGCGCCAACTCTGCATCGATGCTGTGGCTACTCTTCTCATAACTTACAGACGCACAATCCAGCTCCGTAGTCCCCATAAGTGATCCATGGCTAACATGATACATATCGTCATTCCTGTTACTGGTAGCAGACCCGATCGTCTTCACCGCGTCTGAAGGATGTGTGCCTTTGTCGCGCCCCTTAGCGTCGCTGTCACGGTTGAAGTATGGCCGTAGTGAAGGTACGCAAGAAACCACAAGACCAAGGTTACACTCACAGACAGTCAATAGAACTAGAAGATTTCAATACTAGTCAGCTCATTCTTAATATCTGCGCAGTGCGGAATATTGTACGTACGGGCTGCGCTTATCGGAACCCCCCCTCCTTTCGCAAGACTTAGAGTTAAGACAAAGCGAACTAGGGAAAAGGCCATTGTAACGATGCCGAGGAGGAATGTGCAATAAATTCCGATTTTGATCGTCCTTCTAACATTCAAACCACGGATGATGAGCCACGGCAGAATGAAGACTGCCCGAGACATGTTAGTCTTTCCCTAGCAAATTGCAACTGAGCTTACCGAGAAGATCTCCGATAAAATTTAGACTCCAAGCAACTTGAAAAATGATCCTATTACTGGAATGAGGGCATGTTGCGGAATTCAAGACCCTGTTTTGGTTACCCATGTTAGTCATAGCCTTTCTTCAATAGTGTTTCATAGAAACGTGAGAATTTACGACACACACCAATACTCTGTAACGGATATGCAAATCAAGAAACTTGTAAGAAGACTAGCCGTGTAGCTAAGACCGACAAAGACAATAGTCGCCCATAAGAACATTCTTCTTTTCTGCATAAAGTCTGGAAATATGCCCAAGAACATGGCAAGAAGAGCCCCTTTGCTGAAGTAGAGTGCTGTGAAGAAAGGGACATTGCTGAGCCAGAATATCTATACCATAATTCATTAGCGACACTCAATTCTCAACCCCACACTACAAATTAGCTAGGGGCGACTTACCTGAATCACATGTCTGATCTTATCGGGGTCGTGACTATCATAACCTACTAGGTTTGACCCTACACCAGGCTCAAGAGCACCTAGTCTCATCAAGACGATGCAGAGGCAGAGGTCTGCGCATGAACAAATCCATGCTGCAACCATCATGATATCGCTAAGCAGTATTCGTCTCTTTTGAATCCTAAGGCGTAGGTATAAACGGGCAACAATCAAGCCTCCGGCGATGGAAAGAAGTCCCCATCCAACAACCTGGGAGCAATTAGCCACGGTTAGTGACAGGTTTGAAAAGATAGGGACTAATAAATTAGCGCACCATGACTGGGATCGGCCCTGGGCCTCGGTATGACAGTGGAGGTCTATCATCCATTGAGGAGGCCATCATGCCTATGTTGCAAAGTGATAATGGTGGTTTGTTTTGGTTTTCAGTCGCTCGCATAAATGTGTTTTGAGGAAGTCGTTTTGCTGAGGGAGGAGAGTAGCCGAGGTGGATAGTTTAAAGAATTCTCTCCAAAACCATATCTACTTTAGGAATGCCTGAAGCGTAAAGATGGCTTATTTAAGTTTTATCCCGCCAACTGGACCCAAAGGCTGGTAGTTCCGATTTAACGGATACAGCTAAGGAATCGAGCCTTTGCCACCCCAATCCCTTCAATTTTGCTTTTATTACTAACAGGATAAACGTTATAGGTCATCGCTCGGATATTTTACCAGGCGTTGGGAGTGCTGTGGGTATTGTGAGCTTTATTCTAGCATCGAGATAAGATGCAGTATGAGGTGTCAAATCAGTCCTCATGGACCTCATCCCAACTAACATAACCCCTCCTAACACTAAGTCATCGAGACTGGCAGAGGAGATAACAAGGGAGCTATGGCGTTGGAATGAAGCCACAGTGGGCTAATGTCAAGTTCGTAATCATTTTACACCGTTTTAAGTTCATGTCTTCAACCACCTTATCCCGAATGCAGACGAAAAAGTGAACTAAGGTTTCCAAGTGTGCGCTATTAAACATTAATAACGAGCTTGAGTTTAAAAATTACTACGAGCATAGACCCTAATATCTCACCCGCTGCCCCGACTGTTTTTTGGTGGTTTGTTATCATTTTTCTCGACTTCTTCATCTGCCTCAACATCGGCCGGCTTGATTGTCAATTCTTGCAGCCTGTCACCCAGCACTAAAGACATGAGGGCTGATAATCCTGTGGGAGGAAAGGAGCCGCCTCGTCCCGCTACCGCTTTCACATAGTGATTCATGATTCTAGACGGTCGCAAACACCTAGTCTCAAAGTCAAATGCTTGTGATGAGCCCTTGGTCTCTTTTATGACAGGAATATCGAGACTATCCACGTCATCTAGCGCATATTCTGGTGGCACGCTGGGACAGTCGATCTGAATAGATTCAGCCGTCAAAGCCGTAGCAGCGGTGAAACGCTGCTGGTGAGGAGACTGGGTGATGGTTAGACCATGGCGTAGGTCTTCAGGGCGACAGTTGAAGTTGAGCAGCAGAGCCCTGTCATGGAGCTGTGTGCTTGTAAGGAGCTGGCGCGATGGCGATTCACTATCGCCGGTGCAGATAAAAGGATCGCTAAAGTAGCGCAGTACACGCCCACAGAGAACAGCTCCCCAGCGAGGAACTCGTGGCTGTTTGTGCCCAATATCAACCTCAGCGAGATAGGCGTTTATAGCTCGCTTGATCTCCATTTTGGTAACGTCTTCATTGATGGCACTGTGGTTTCCGATGCTCATGGCACCATCAACGAGGGCGTCAAGCCAGAGAGGATCAATATAAAACGTCAGAACGGCCTCGTTGTCAAGAATGTCGGGTTCCGGGAGAAGGTACTTTTGGGGAACATCACGAAGGGTTAGTAGCCCGTTGTAGATGAAATCCAGGACCTTCGGCATGAACAACCCTCTTTTTGTAGGACTGGATCGTTCTCGTGCGTACCAATCTTTGTCATCAATCAAGATTTGGATTTCCTCTTCCAAGAATTTCCGGACCGCTTCAAGGCCAGTCTCGGTATCAACACCAGGAATGGTTGCGTGAAGCTTTGTCGATTCCGTTTTATCTCTTGGTTTCTTCCATCGAGAGTAGACTCCCGAAACCGACGGCTCTTTTGTGTTCTCCGACTGTTCCGATTCGTTGGTAGCTTGTTGCAACCTTTTTGCCCACTCAGACAATTTCTTCAATCCCGGATCCATAGGGGTTTCGCTTGCTGCTGGCGGCGGCGAGCCTTCCGTATGGATAGAAGCGATCCGAGCACGTAGCGCTGAAAGGGCAATTGTAAATTCCGAATTCTCAAGAGCTAGTGAACGTCCGAGGCTCCAGGCAGTCGAGTATGAGATGTCGATCAGACCGGTTGTGGAGTCAATTGTTTGCAGCCCGGAACCATGTCCCGTGGCTTCGGTGTTGTTCTTGTTTGTGTGAGGTCGTTGAGGGATCAAGGGGCCACGAAAAAGAGCCGACGTTGTCTCTCCACTTGGCAACCGGTGCTTGACAATGGTGTATCCGGATTCCACGCGATCTTTGAGCCACTTCATCTCCTCGCCCGTTGCGTCATGCTCTGATTGTCGTACCAAAGGCCTGACATTTTTTGATAGTTGCTCTATAAGTTGTCCTATCTCAGCCTCTTCATCGGGCACCCAAGAGAATGTCCACGAATGAAGCGTGATCAAAACCGTCAGGTCTGATGAGTTCTCGTCAGGGTATCTCAATTGATCTCTCACTCCTCTCAGAGAAACGAGATGTGCGTAAGCAGTTGTTGGAACCTTGATATCCAGAGGACCCGCTCGATGATTGACCACGAGTCCGAAGGAATCTGTCTTTAGGTTCTGATCCCGTGTCGACCGCAATCTCCGAATATGAGCCAAATACGAGTAGCGCTCAATTGCTGGTTCTTTTTCCAAGTTGCTACTATCTTGTGCCGAAAAGTATGCGCGGAATGCCGCTGCATTGACGAAGATAGCAGAGACCGTGTCGTCTAAATTATCGTTGAGCTCATCGTAAGACAGTGGAACTCGGGTCTTTGGTCCTTGGGAAGACATCTTCAAGCTCTGGAGTTGCTTCTTGCTCGTTCGAACTGCCAGGGTTGGAGAAGGTGCGAGTGGAGGACTCGTTGACGGTAGAGTCTGGAGCTCGTCGGCAGTGAAGACCAAAAGAGCAAGCCAAGGCACGGGCGCCCTGTTCAGAAACTCATTGCTGACGGCACCATTGTCTAGGCTCAGTTCCCACGGAACATGAGGGTCAGACAAGGTAACATGAGGGAGGACACGACACCCGACAGCCTCTCCTTGCCCAGGATGGACAGAATGCAAGGATCCTGGCGGAAGTTGGTAAGGACTTGGACCTTCGACCTTGATTGCCTTCGTTGTGTGTAGTGGTATCGACTCTGGGGAATAAGGTCCAGTCATGGGCTGGCGAATATCAACATTGTATTCACCCGGAAGAAGCCCTGGCATGGAATAGGAAAGCACTTGAGTCTCTCCTAACTTCAATTCCTTGAGATTCTCCATTTTAAGCTTGAACACTCGGTAGAGCCCCAGAGAGAATTATTCGGGCGATTCCACGCCATAAATACTCCGAGAAGTCAAAGCTCGTCAACTTATCTCCAGTTACCACTATTGAAAAATACTAAAACACATCAGGATGACAATGACATATAATCCATTTCCTCTATTTCATGTACTACGCCATGCCCACCGCGAGCTGAGGCGTGGATAGAACCCCTCACCGGCGCTAAAGTCAATAGTGCGTCTGGCTATTGACGTATGTCGATTATTTAGGGTGTAATACGTCCACTCTTTTTATACTGTGTGTCTAATTATGCCTGTTTTGTGAAGGGGCCCCTCACCCACCCTGCAGTGAGGTCAATAGCGCTCTCAACTATTGACGTATGTGTCGATTTTGAGCTGCTAAATGCCCACTCTTTTCTGCACTGTGTGTCTAGGCCTTTCCTACACCTCGTGTAAGGGCTTGCGTATGACAAAGGTTGAGGCCCTACGGATAACTATGACATTTGACAGGTTCATGCCAAGCAAGCCGTGCCGGTGCCGGTACGGCCCGTATTTCCCGGATTGTGGGAACAAGATTATATCTATGAACAATTGCTAGCCACCTTTGACGCAATTTGCCAACATCAAAGAGTTTTAGGGTAGGGAGAACAGATGCGGGCGGCTTGCAAAGTCGGGGGGTGGCCCCACGAGCGAACGTGAAGGATCTGGAGCAATCGGGGTGAGTCCTCAAGAAATCTAACTCAATGATTTCGATAATGTCAGTTTAAGTGTGAGCCTGTACCTGATCGATGGTTGATCTTCCGCCATGTAGCCGAATCCGAGCCATTGCCTCGCCTGCGTTAGCTTCAGACGTCTTCCTAATGAAAAGAAACAGGATTCAAAATGTAACTGTCGCCATCGCCACTAGCGAAGTTATTAAAACTACCTCATGGCCATTCTTCAATCCAGAACTTCCTACAGCTCGCCAGCTACAGACCGTCATAGGACGTGTTTCACGCCTCTTTCAAGGTTGGCAACCTGGCGCTGGTGGAGTTGAGAAAGATGCTACAAAAGAAGGATATAACTGTCCACGCACGGTTCTAGGAATGAGTAACCCCCTTTTCGCAGACTATATGCTTCATAATGCAGCCGTCTTCAATCTTCGGTCTTCTGGTCTAGGAAGGCCGGGAACGAGGATCGACTGACAGTGCCAATGTCTCTTATGTCATCCATAGCTACTCTGCGAGGACGCCCATGAGCTCTCGTCCGACTCGGCAGTTGGTGCCAGTGCGAGTATGCTAAGGCTTACTATACTCGGTTTCTTACAACAGAGATACTCCTTCAGGCGTGATCAAAGCTGCAGAGATGGCAAAGAATTTCGCTGACAAGCAACCATTGGCCATCCGTGACGATGTTCTATATGCATGCATTGCAATACTACAAGGATCAGGAGACGCTCAAGAATCTTTCATGTCCGAAATTTACGACGAACTGAAGGGGGCCGATCCCTTACCAGAGCCGAATTCACAGCTTGATCGTGCCTTGAAAACTGTCAAATTCAAGGGCGAGCATGGAGGTTACCGATGGTGTTTGGCTAAGAAAAGCGAGGGTACCGTCTTCAGCAGTCTGGAAGCTTCGCAAACCCAAGATTCAGGTTCCATAAACGGCGTTGCGCGAACTCAACGCCGTCCAGGGGTACTTGGATACTCTGTATCGCGAAGGTGCCGATGCGATATCAGACCTACGCCGACTTCGCGATTAAGATTACAGGGCCTCATAAATTCCCAACCATGATTCAGCACAACATTTAGGTCACGAAAAGAATCATACATAGAACATGAAGTGATGGATTTCTATTCGTGAAAAAGGGAAAAGCAATGTAACTTAGGATATAAAGCAATTAGTCAATAACACACTGATTGATCAGTACTTCCATTCTCCCGGCTCGGAAGATGAGCACCCTCTTCACTGCGACATCTCTTCTCTATGACGCGATAAGATTCCCCACAAGTTGCTTCATGGCATGATCACCACCTGATGATGCTATCCGTTTTTCCTGCTCCTTGGCGAGATCTTTCCGGGGTGCTTCTGATGAACCAGACTTGTTCTGTCGCGTGGGCTCGCTAAATGAACTCTTCGGAGCTGCGTCGGTAGAGTTATTCCTCGGGTAGTCACCGCTGGAATCGCTCGTCCGGGGTGTCGCAGCGGAGCCGTTCTTTGGGCCTGTTTGCAGCTCAGTGTCCTTCTTCAAAGGACCTGGTCGAGCGAAAATAGCACCGAAGAAGGAAAGAATGCTGCTAGAACGGAGCGTCATGCAATAGAATAGGGTCAAGCCCGTCACCACAATTTCGTCCCGGGCAGCTTGCGACGTGGCTTTGGGCCCCAGGAACTCGATTTTGCCTATCTTCTTGAGAGCCCAGGCGTTCGCCGAGAACTTCGCCACGGGCAACTCGTTCTCATCCAGGCAGACGAAGTCCCAGGTCTTAAAGCCACAGTTGCTGATCCATCTCATCGTTACTGGTTCTGCGCCGTCGGAGTAGGCGTGTGAGAGATGGGTGTATTCCGTCTGGAAGCGCTTGAGGGCCTTCAGCATGCCTTTTTGGCCGTGGATTTCGTAGTCGGCGTTGATGGAGATAGGGTGGAGAGTGCCAGATCCGATAATTGTGTCGTTGGGTGCGGATTTGAATAAGAGGGTAGGTGACTTTACGGTCTGGAAGTTGACGATGTAAACGGGATCGGTCGATTCGCCCTCCTTGGTGATAAGGGCTTTGAACTTTTTCCATGAGAAGTCGACTTGGAGGGCGGTGTTGGATGGTGAATCATGGTGCAGCTGGGGCACTTGGGACGTCTGTGCTGGTGACTCCATATTGCGATGTGGTTGAGGGTTTCGATGTGGTTAAGGGTTTCAATGTGGTTAAGGGTTTCAATGTCGATGAGGGTTTCAATGTCGATGAGGGTTTCAATGTCAATGAGAGTTTCAATGTCGACGAGGGTTAACAGATGATCTCTTGGTATTCTTGAATTAACGGGATTAAGAGATGAGGATTCCCTCGCATTTATAGGAAAATCGGCTAAAATTGAAAGATGCCATGACAGGCGCGATGAGGCGCGGGCGCTGCGCCTCGACAATTTGCAGATCGTCGTTCACCATCCACTGACTCAGGGCTGCGCTAGCCGTATGAGGTGTTATGTCCCGCTTCCTTCAGGCTGACGTCATATCACCAATGGCGTTCAACGCTACAGTGGAGGGCAAGGCAGAAACGAACGGGTGGAGACAATGCATCGAGCATGTTTCGGAAATTGTTAAGGAACTTCTCGCTTCTGTGCAGGTTGTTCTAGAACGTCTCCAAGACTTTGACAAGCATCAGAGGACTTGGCCAAGAGAAATAGCTTCGCATGCGACGGAGCAACCACGAAGACGCCGTTGAACAGCCGGCAATCAACCGATTGGAAGCCGAATATTTTCCATGTTTGCGGCACAGTGGGGTATAGCTCGCATGTATAAGTCCAGGTGTCCCCCTCGTCGCTCATGTCCCAGGCAGCTTCCACGATAGCACGAAAAAGTGACAGGGAACCATGGCCAGCCAGGAGAAAAACCCAGAGCTGATTGAGTTTGCAAAGACTCTTCAGGGCGTGCCATGGTGTGAGGAGTACGAAAAGATGATTTCCGGCATGATGTGAGATGTTGTTCGTGGCTTTGGCGGGCGGTTCTTCGCGACTAACATGCTTCAGGTACGATGGGTACGGACCGGAGCTCAGCACGGCTCGGTTCCGCGCCAGGAAATGGATGAACAAGTACAACACTCACTTCCCTGACGACGCCACGCCGGAGTCTTTGACTGCAGACCGGGAAGCGATGTTGCAGGATATCATGGGGAAGATTGGCAAGGGGTCCTTCATCGAGCCGCCGCTAAGCATCGACTACGGATCCAACATTTCCATTGGAGAAGGCTTCTACAGCAACTTCAAGTACGCTCTCCCTCCCCTCTTGAATTTTGCAAGACTCACAATTCCAGCCTTGCCATCCTGGACTGCAGCATCGTCAAGATCGGCAACAGGGTCCTGTTCGGGCCCAACGTGTCGCTCTTTGCGGCAACGCACGACACGGCGGTGCAGTCGCGACGCAACCTCGAGGAGTACGCCAAGGGTATCGCGATCGGAGACGACTGCTGGATCGGCGGGAACACAATTATCATGCCCGGAATCACCATCGGGAAGGGATGCACCATCGGCGCTGGGAGCGTGGTGACGAAGGACGTCCCGGACTTTTCCATTGCGCTTGGGTCGCCGGCGAAGGTGGTCAAGGCGGTAGAGGCTGTGGCGGATTTGTGAATTCGGGCGTTGTATTTCACGACTAGACAGACAGACGTGTGGACTTTAAGATATTGTGTCTGCCTCCCATGCTGTTCTTGGCACTCTGGAGTAGGAATTTCCAACTCCAGGGTCCATCCAAGTTCCAAGGCGCTAAAAAGATCGACGCTGGGCAGGCATCCCGCTAAACGAAGCCACCCCACCAGGCTGTAAAGTGTAGAAAGACAGACACAGACACCTCCTAACTTCACCGAGACAGCTGTTCTCACTTGAGTCGCCTGGACACTGCAGACTTCCATCTCCAGGCAGAAGACGCCAAGGAACAAGAACTGCCCAGTCAGCTCTCCCCGTTCTCAGCCGACAAAACCCCCCCCTTCGCACCGAGTCCTGGTGAGCAGCTGAAATACCTCAAATGGCGTTGGTGGATCAGCAGACACGTCAGAAGGTGGGCTGCCGCCTGCACATGTCCCCCGCCAAACAACACGCGGGCTTGCTTCGTGATGCGGCCAATGATCACGGCGCCCGGATTCAGTTATGCCCATTTAAGGCTGCACAATGACCGTCATGGCGTCATCCTGCGGCAATGATGCCAGTTCCTATTTAACCATTCCTCGCGACGTGCCTCGACCAACCCAGCCTTAACCAAAGGACACCGAGGGTTACACAACGTACATAGCAGAAACACCATGCTCGGGACCTTATCCAGGCTGCGGCGATCGACGCGGTCCAAACGCCCGGCCGTCGCCCCAAAGTCGCGCAGGGAACCGCAGCGCAAGCCCAGGCCGGTCAGCTACGGCGATCCGTCCAGCGGCGCCGGCCTGCTCGACCCGTCGACGGCTGGGGGCTCGAGGCGGAGAGCCCGGTCGCATGAGACGGATCGGAGACGGCCGAGTGCGGCGATTTCGAGCGGCGACGACGACTACTACTATCACCAGGGCCCCTCCAGCGCTCATCCACCGAGGGATTCTCGGCCTCGTCGACAGTCTCCCTCGCCTCGTCCTACACGTCGAACCACCTCGCTCCGAGATCCAAGAGACCAGCACAGACGGTCTCGTCGAGATGCCTCCATCTCCGCCGACGACGAGAACCGCCCGCTATCTCCGCGGTACCCCGTTGACCGCCTCCCGCGACGGCCGGCGCAGCCCACCGACTCGGCGCATTCATCTCGACGGCCCTCCGTCGTGAAGCCATACTCCACCGAGCCCCGTAGACCCGAGGACAGAAGACGCATGTCCTACGATAGCCGACCGCCAGTGACCAGAGCGTCTAAGTCATCGTCGCCAGCGGGGACTAAGCCGTCGACTCATACGCACCCAGAGCCTCCTCGTGGCAGACCCAGATCTCGGTCACGAGAGGCCATTCGCAAGCCGAGGCCGCACGACGCAGCTTCTGTGAACAACCCCGCCGAGAAGCCTGCTCAAAAACCCAAGCCGAAGCCCAAGCCCGCACCACCCGGTGAATCCAGCAAAAAGCCTTCCGCCGGCGGAGTAGACTTCCTGGAGAAGCTCCCACAGGCCCTGGCGACCTTCGGCGGCCTCAAAGCCCTGACCGACCACGCCGACAGCGCCAAGGAGTGGGCAGACTGGCTGAACGACCTGCACGGCGCGCCCGAGGAGATCCAGGCCCTGTCTGCAAAGGCCACGACGGCCAAGGACACCATCACGCAGATCCAGCACAGCCTCGAGGCGCGGCCGGACCTGGTGGAGGGCGAGAGCGGCCAGATCCTCAAGCGCCAGATCGAGGCCGCTGTCAAGAGCGCCGACAAGGCCCTCGGCGAGATGACGGAGCTGCTGCAGGACCTGGGCAACGACGGCACCGAGGGCACCGTGTGGAGGGGCCTGCAGGACTTCTACAACTCGTACCGGTACAAGAACGAGTGGGAGGCCAAGATCAAGGAGGCAGAGGTCAACCTGCAGAAGGAGCTCGGCACGCTGAGCACGCTGATGGTTAACATCTACTCGTGAGTCCCCCATCCACCGTCGAACAAACATGATACAGCTGCTGATGCACCTCAAGTCGCGCTCTCATGAAGCCGGCTCCTCCGGGATTGGGTGCCACCATTCCGCCGCCTGCTCCTATGAGGGTTGTCAGAATCCCAGAACCAGAACCACCAGCGCCCAAAAACGAGAAACCAACAGCATCATCATCCTTGCCTTCGCTGCTCGAGGAGGTTAAGGACACCCGCAACCCATACACACCACCAACGCCAGGGTCCGGTTCCACCGACACGCCTCCTGAACAACTCCGAACGCCGCCAATGTCTGCCAAGAGGAGAGCATCCAGGCCCCCGTCGCCGTCCGTCTTGGCCTACGAGGAGGCCAACATTGGCACTGACCTGGCGCTGTATGATCCGCCGTTGTCTCCTGCTTCGCCAGATCAGCCAGATCAGCCAGATCAGCCAGCGGATAGTCCGCCAGCTCAATCAGATAAGCCAGCAGGTAGTAAAGGACCAACTGAACCAGGTAAGCCAGCGGACAGTGGAGATGCTCAAACCACCGACAAGAAGGATCAGACTGCGTCAAAGCCAACTGCATCTCGTGAGGAGCAAGAAGCGACACTCCTGGACGCTGCTTGGAACGGCGACTTGGAGGCCACCAAGCAGGCACTCCTCCATCTATCTCCCATGACCCGCGATCTACAAGGCCTCACTCCCCTGCATCTCGCCGTCGAGCGTGATCACCTCGCCGTCGCCATGCTCCTCCTCGACAACCACACCGACTGCAGCGCGCGCGCCACTGGCGGCCGAACACCACTACACCTGGCCGCGCGCTTCGCCTCGGCCGCCACGGTCGAGTTCCTGCTGGAGGATGGCCACGCCGACGCAAACGCGCGGACCTCGGACGGCCGGACGCCGCTGCACTACGCCGCGAGCGCCGCGGAGGACGGCGACGAGGAGCGCCGCGAGGTGATGCGGGTGCTGCGGGACTGGGGCGCCGACCCGACGCTCGAGGACAACAGGGGCAGGACGCCGCGGGACCTGGCGCAGAAGCGCGATCACTGGGATGCGTCGTCGACGCTGCGGAGGGCGGAGAAGAGGTGGGAGGAGAAGCATCATCAAACCTGGTTCCAGCGACATGGCTTTAAGAAGTAATCTATTTGTAATAATACCTGGTACATATTGTATGTAGAACGCCACAACTATTCCTAGTCGAAAGACGTAAGAAACTAAAACTCCCTTATCCTGCTTTACAATGTCTACGCTTAAAGAAACCGCTAGAAAAACCGCCAGATGGAATCCGCTGGCTTGGTGCTCTTGAACCGACTATACCATCGCGTCACCGGCCATAGAAGCAGCATACACGTGCCCCAGATGGCCAGGTACGCCCACACATTGTCGATGCCCATCGAGTTGTTGGGGTCGTTGGCGTTCGGGATGCCCACGTCATGACCCAGCAGCGGCACCAGGATGGCCCCGACAATGAAGACCAGGAACAGATGCACGATGTAGAAGAACAGCGCCGCCCTGCCAAAGTCGAGCAGCAGCGTCAGGCGCTTGGCGATGCGCACCGGCAGCCCGCCGAACAGCGCCAGCAGGAAGAAGTTGCCCGCCAGGGTGAAGGCCCAGAAGGCCACGTCCGGGGGGTACTTGACGATGTAGAAGAAGGCCTGCACCGAGACCAGGTAGGGGTTGCGCTCCGGGTGCTTGTCGTTGTCGGGCGTGTGCAGGCAGTTCTCGGACAGGTTGCCAAAGTGAAGAACCCTGGTCAGGACAAAGAAGATGAAGAACAGGAGCCCGACGAGGGAGTGGCCAAGCAAGACGGTGCGGCGGCTCCACGGCCGGGCAAGATCGACTCGGGCGTAGAGCAGGCCCAGGATGGCGAAAGAGAGCCAGGCGAGAGGTGGAAAGGCGGACATGACACGGTCGGTCTGGACGACCCAGAACCAAATGCCCAGGAAAGGACTCTTGGAGACGGCGGGGGTCGAGGGCAGCTGGGGGCCGTCGGAGATGGAGAATTCGCGGAGCGTGACGGACCCGTCGCTCTGAAGCTGGCAGTGGCCCCAGATGGCGACAGCCAGATGTTCCACCAGATAGTCACGACCCCGAAGACGAAGAGGAGCGCATTGTGTAGGTGCCACGACAAGGCATCCGCGCGGGTTGAGCGTTGAGGCGCCGCACCCGGTCGCAGAAGAGGCTCGTCCTCATCCTCGTCGGCGTCCTTGGGGTCCTCCGGGAGAAGCCCCGAGATGGCCCGGGCAAGCAGCGGCTCGGTCCGGTTGATGGCCAGCCACAGCATGCCGGCCAGGAAGTAGTCGACGGCCAGCGAGAACAGCACAAAGTTCATGAACCACACGCTGCCGCCGGTGATGAGCAGCCCCATGACCGTGTTGATCAGCGTCAGCACCGCCGCGCGCACGGCAAAGTACCGCGCAATACGCGCCGCCGACCAGCCCAGCCGCGTGCGCGACCGGCCCAGGTACACGACGCCGACGCCCAGCAGGAAGGTGAAGCCCGGCGCGCACAGGTGCGTCAGCGTGCGCACGACGTAGGCGGCCGGCCGGTTCCAGCGCGACACGACGGCGCCGTCCATCTCCGTGCTCCGGCCGGTGCCGTGCTCCCACGTGTTCAGCGCCAGCGCCGTGTGGTCCATCGCCATGGCAAGCATTAGGAAGCCGCGCAGCAGGTCGGGAGCCAGCGCGCGCGTCGAGGCCGGCTTGGCGCCCGGCGGTTTGGGCTGCGGCTCGTCGTCGGCGCGGTCGCTCGCGGGGAACGATCCGTAGCTGGTGAAGCCATCGGGCCGTCGGTCGTCAGTCAGGATGGGCACGTGGGCGGGACCCGGCCGTCTCAGGGCGTCTTCGTCTTCGTCATGTCGCGTCATTGCGTTGGTCGATGGCGAAATTTATCCAGAGGCACGACGGGCCGGCGGGGTGATATGGACAACGAGGAGCGGACTTCGGATGCCTCGGCGTGCGAGTCCGGCTGGTCGCTTGCTAAAAACTCCGACCCAAACCCGGGCTTACAAATGTCAGCAGCACAGGACACAAAAGTTCAAACCGGGCAGGGACTAACTTAGACATGGAAGAGTGGGACGTGTGTAAGCTGGAGGCATAGTGGGCGTGGATAGCCTATGCTGTCGGCTGTGTAGGACGGAATAGATTGAGACGTGATGTTGCCATGTGAATGCCGGCTGTGGGCTACGGGAAGCAACACTATCAACAGATCATAATCACAATCTATTGATACGATCCCGATCTTATCGCATCTGATGCTAGCAGGCAGATGGACTAAGGTACCAAGAATACGTACCATCACTATCAGACCCGGGACACCAGGGGCCACTCGAGTCGAGACTCGCCTCCCAATCCCAGCTTACCACAAGGACTGACAAAGCCGACATCAACGCCGAACGGACATGCCACCCCGCATTCCTCGCCGTCCACGGCAGCTTTCCTTTCCGCACTCCGCACCCGCCGAATCGTTCGTTCCGCGGAGTTCCAGGCGCTGACCGCATCATCTCCGCCGTGCGACCACCACCGGAATCTGATACCCACCAAGTCTGAGTTGAGAAGGCACAAGAGACGATCTGGACATGCACCCGACAACAAAGCGACCAGGTGCTCTCTCCGTGCCTCTGAAGTGATTCGGTTACGCACCGATGGCAACATATCTTGCTCATTTTCAAGCCACAGCTGAGGATGCAGGACGGCACGGAGACTTATCATCGGTCGCCTCCCGTCTCATCCCGCCTCCTCCACTCCCCCTTCGCTATTCCGTCCATTCAACACATCAGATCGCTCGCTTGTCGTGCAGCAACACCGCTGTACGTGCCAACTCTATCATGTTCACCACAGCCCGTAGCTTCCTGCAAGCTGCCGAACGCACCGCCAACAATAAGCTCCCGGGCGCTGAAACAAACAATCAGTTCTCAGCCTGGTGATTCGTAGCCTGATCCGCAACCCGCCTGCATGTCTCAGACGCCTCACCCCGTTACCTGGTTTTCCCCCAACCATCGCTTCCCATCCCCCGCGACTCGTCATAAAAAGTTCCTTGCAGGCAAACATATCTGCCAGGCGGATGCTGTCCAACGTCCAGCCCCGCCCTCCTAAACTCGACGATGCATCACGAGTTGACCCGCCACCAAGCCATGCTTTTCGCAAACATGCAGATTCTCAGCCGTTGTTTCTCGTTGACCGCCTCCTCATCCTCTCTCTTTCTCTCGCTTTCCATGTCATAACTCGGGATTCACTACGTAGTAACTACGAAGTACCTGGGTGCTCTACAGTGATTGTCCGTAGTTGCCACCCCCGTTCTGCGTCTATCCGTCTTGGCAACGGCAACGACTCCTTCACCGCGGCCAGTGCGTGGAAACAGGCCTCAACCATCCCTCCCAGGCGTCTGGCCATGCGTCCGTTGCGTGGCTCTTTGTTTGCTATGTCTCGGTCCCGTCTCGTTACCGCAACTCGCAGCCGTTTTCCCCAGTTCAGTTTCACATCCCACTTCCTGTGACCGAGAAATGATAAATGGCAGTTACCTGTCTCTCTCCTTCTCTCTCGATGTTCTATTGTCCCAGAAAACTAGCTTCCTCTTATACACTCCCCACCGGAAAGCTACACTTATACTCACGCAAACCATGCCCGTCATCCAAGCCAAACGCAAAACCCAAGACAAAGCGTCAGACAGCGCACAGCCGCCAAGATCCGGCAACCCACACTTCATGAATCCCGAAGCCGTCGCCAAAAGGATCAAGCAACTCAATCAAATTTGGCGTGGCCGCAGTTGGTACCCCCCCACGGATTGGTTCCCCCGGGGGTGCAAGATCAGAGACAAGCTCACGGACGCGGATATCAGCAACCTCTTAGAAATCACACTCTTGGCCGACAGCCGCAGGGATCTCTTCTCAAATTTGGATTCGCTTTACAAACCTGGCCCAGCTGGTATCGTCTACGAGCATGCGTGTAGGTCTGATACGAAGCCAGTCAAGCTATGGCCACCGAGATGGACGCCTATGACTTCGATAAATGCACTTCGGATGATGCGGGACCTATGCTCGTCAAATGATTCCAATCAGCCTGCGGCCCGGTCTCCGCGATCGAGACGCACACCGAGCCCATCCCCCCCCCGCAACAATCAAAGCGAACCCGGAGCCGAGAAGGCGAGACGCCAGGGCCTAGGGGGGAGCCTCACCGTGACCTCCAATGTGTCGGTAACGGGCCTCCAGACACCAACTCAATCACCGGGGGTTCGGCCAGATCGCCGAGAAGAAGCCAGTACGAGGGATATGGGTGAACATGTGGCTCTTGTTCTGAAGGCACACAACCAACTCACGGGTGATGAGCTTCTCACGACGGACGTCATTCGATTCCTCCAAGATACCATCTCGGACAGCATGTACACCAGCGTCACCTTTCTCGACCCTCTATACTTCGACATGAGTTCAAGTACAGCCGACAGAGCCAAAAGGTTCGACGGGCCTCATCATCAGGTGGTCTCCAACAAAGTGCGACGCACCAGGCATGCCTTTTCTGTCATCTACCATACTTGGAACCGCGGTTGTTGGACCCTTGTGCGAATCCGACCTGATGAAAGGGCACGGCGTATGCATGTCGACCACTATGACCCGGCAACTCGAGAGCAGGTGGTTACGCGAGGTCACCTGGTGAAAGAAGCCCTTGCGTTGTGGGTGACCACCAACTTTCAAGGATGGGATATGCAATGGGAAATCATGGTAGGCCGGATGTTGTCTCTTGGCTTGGCTTGTTGCTGATATAACGACAGGATGGGCCCCGCCACACGTCCAATATACAAAGCGGCGTCTTTGTCTTGCTGGCTTTGACTGAGCTCTTGGGCAGTGATCGCCTTCCAGCCGGCGGCTGGCCATTTGAGAACCCTCGTGCTCATCTCCGCAATTACTTGTTACCGCCTTCGGCAAGCGAACTGACTGGCGCGACCTCGCAAACGCTTCATGGCGAGTCCTATAGCAATGACGGGAACAACGAAGACCGGAATTTGGGAGGCAGAGGCGTCCTTCTATCTCCTCCAGCAGACGGGTTGAGAGTTGCCGACGCGCATGGTCCCGTCCAACCCACAGGGTCAAAACGACCAAGACCCAGCTCGATCGTCTCCCCTCCCCATGCTGAGAAGCCAGATCCTCCTACCAAGAAGAGACGTCAAAATCTTCTCCCTAATTCTGCTTTGGACACTCTTCGGAACATGATCCCTTTCTGTGAAGACTTGGCTGGAACGATTGATCCGAAGGATCTCTCAGGTGCGGCCACAGCCTCTAGAACTGCGGTCCAGGAGCACGAAAAGAGGGTTGAAGTATTGGAGGACCAGGTGGTGGTACAGCACCGGGTCCATGCCGAGGCGGAACAGAAGCATGAAATGGCCCAGGCGATTGAAGTTGGCTTTTCTCAGTATAGGGATCAGGTGTTGGGAGTCAATGGTCAAGATCTGCCTCAGGGCAATGGCAATGTCCAAAAGTACAAGGCCCAGGTGGTTGAGGCCAGACAGGCATGCCATACTGAGATACAGGAGATATTTGCGGCAAAGGTGAAGAACAAGAAACAAACCACTGATGAGGTGGGCCGTTCAATGAGGCAGGCAGCGGTGGAAGCTGAAAAGGCACGTCGGGAGGCCAATGAAAGTCGCCAGGCACTTGCGAGGATGAAGGAAGAGATGGCGGACATGATTAGGTGGAAGATGATTGAGAGGCCTGTCAAGGCGTTGGTGCGAGCCGTCAAGGAAATGTCGCGAGTCAAGGGGGACGATGCTCCAGCATACTTTGATGCAGTATTTGGGAAGGAGTGATGCCATGTGCATTGGACTGGGAGAGGTGGGATATTTAGACGGACCTGTTTTAGCACCAGCAGCCTCCCCAATTTGCTTTGCAGAGCCTTCTCAGGCCGACAATGACAGTATTTTCATGGACAAATGAATTCGGATGAGGAGACGATGTGCTAGGGTCTTCGGCCGGAGAGTTTTGCATCTCGGACGTTGACCGTGGGCGGTCATCGGTCGTCGAACTCCGCGGCCGTGGGGCAGATGGCGTCGATGAACCGACGGACGATGGTGCGCGACGACGCAAAGCCGCAAAGCCGCCAGAAGCCCCGTACAGCTCCACTTGGAGTAAGCAATCGCCGCGGCCATCGGCGGATCCCCGAGGAGATGGGCTGGACAGAGAGTGTCCAGGCGAGAGAAGGACGAGTGTAGTCTGAGTTAAGTGATAGGTTCAGAGCCTGTATCCGCGTTAGCCTTGGCCAGAGATTGCTCCCATCTCCATGCTCCCACGCTCTTCCGCGCCCAATGGCTGAAGCAGCAAACGGCGCATTCGGGTCAACCCGAGGCAGCGGCTCCCACGCCCAGGAGCACTAACGCGGCGAGGACAGGGGATGTTCCCTGCAGAGTGCGTGGGATGAGGGCAACTCCGACGGCATGCGGGGGGTTTGTCCAGGGGAGAGCAAATGCCGTGGTATCCATCGTGAAGGAGAAGCGGGAAAAAAGGGCGCACCTACCAGGCCCTGGTCCAAGCACGAATCACAGAGATCGCGTTTGCCATTACGGATGCAACATGGCCATCTCGAGTTTCTTGCCTCTCGGCTTTGGAGATGGTGATCTTGATGAAACATCCATCCAACAGCCCGGGAGCTTTGTAGTTAGGGCTTGGACCGCCTTTCCATTGCCCAATTGATTCCCCAATCCTCATCCAGGATATCGCGCCGACGTAATCCCGACTACTCCCGCAGCACAGAAAGGAAGGAGCGCCTGCCATCCGCACCCGACCAAAGACCATTCCTTGCTGCATGACGCAGGTGCAACCCTCAACAAATTCATCATTGCGAGCAACCACACCAACCACCACAACAAACACCACTGCGACCACGCACCACTATAACCGCTGCACCACTATTCGTACAACCACCACCACCACCAAGCACCACTGCAAGCGCCTTTTATCACTAAGCGGCCAGGGGGGCAAGGCTAAGGCAATCAATCAAGCAGTCCGGTTCCCCACGAGTCCCGTCCACCATCCACGAGGGACGAGTCCAACAACTCCGTCCTGTCGAGCGTCGCCTCGCCCCTGCCCACCGTCCGCCACGCCTGCACAACAACTCCACCCATGATCTTCACGCGCCTCCCCTCTTCATCCGCTTCTTCCCTTCTCACTTCCTCATCTTCCTCTTCAACTTGTTCTCTATCTTCCGCCCTCTGCTTCAGACCAGCCGCCACACGAATCCGGCCGCTACCGCTTTCATCGTCGCTCTCCGCCCGCTCCCGCACCGGCTTTCCGCGTCACGGAGGGTCATCCACACACAAGTCATCGCGACCAGCTCCCATCAGTGTCAGCACCTGGCGCGCCATGGCCGACGAGGACATCGCCAAGTATCTCGAGCAGAGCCATGATCGGCTGTTCGAGAACAACCGCATCTGGGCCGCAGAGAAGAAGAAGAAGAACCCCGACTTCTTCGCCCACCTCTCTGAGGGCCAGAACCCCGAGTACCTGTGGATCGGATGTTCCGATTCGCGCATCCCCGCCGAGCAGATCACCGGCCTGGAGCCCGGCGAGGCATTTATTCATCGCAACATTGCCAACTTGGTGTGCAACACCGACCTTAACGCCATGGGCGTCATCAACTACGCCGTCCAGCACCTGGGCGTCAAGCACATCATCGTCTGCGGCCACTACGGCTGCGGCGGCGTCAAGGCCGCCATGACTCCCAAGGACTTGGGCCTGCTCAACCCTTGGCTGCGGAACATCCGCGACGTTTACCGCCTGCACGAGAAGGAGCTGGATGCCATCACCGACAAGGACGCCCGGTACAACCGCCTGGTCGAGCTCAACGTTGTGGAACAGTGCCGCAACGTCATCAAGTCGGCTGACGTCCAGCAGTCGTACTCCAAGAACAAGTACCCAATCGTCCACGGTTGGGTCTTTGGCTTCAAGGACGGTCTGCTTAAGGATCTTAAGATTGACTTTGAAGCGGTGCTGCATGACATCCAGAAGATTTACAACCTGGTGGATTAGGGAACTGTCGAAGCAATTACAGAAAACAACCCAAAAAAAAAGCACATTGTTCACTTACAAGCCATTTATGTTTTTCCATTTTCCCCTCGGGTGTCTCTGAAGTGCCCTCAAATGCCGAGTGTTCCTCAACCAGTGAAGAGACAAGATACATGCGCCCACTTGACACATGCGAGATCAGATCCAGCTCCCAGTCTTGGGCGTGTAGATCTGAGGTCGCCAGCGCCGGGATCCCATTCTCAACCGCACTGCACTCTGTAAGTCCGCCTGCGCCGCTTGGCAACCTAGGCCCTGGAATGCAGGGAATGCGCCTTTCCCCAGCCATTCTTGCAGGGAGCCAGGGACCACGTCTTGGCTCCCGGAGCTGACCCCTCCCGCAATTTTCCGCACCGCCGTTAGCGGTGGTGTTGGTCTCGGTGGTAGTTGACGCCACCAACTTCTCTCGACAACCTGACAGGCCCTAATTACATCAGACCAGAGCTTGAGCGGCGGTTCGAACCACGTTCGACATGTCCTGTTAGAGTACACCCACGCACTCTTGTTGTGTCTTGAAAGTTGAACCCCAGAACCCTTCTTCCGCCTATCACGTGATACCAGTCCCCACCCTCCTACGCAGTGGTCCATCCAGCATCGTACATGATCCGCCGTCTTCCCTGTCACCTGTCAAACTGTTCTGCATCGATGCACAAGATGACTTGGCATGCGTGGAGAGGTTGCGCCTTCACTGTTGCCAAGAAACTGGTTTCTTACAAAGGTTTGCTAAGCTTCGAATCTTGAGGCTACTCTCTCCAGAAGTTGAGGCTACTGCCATCTTCTCCACCGAGTCCACCAAGTCTCCTGCCTACACTGCCCACTTACTTGCCCACCTAAGGCTCTCCCCGAGTATCCGTGACGCCCATCCATCCCCCTGTTCTCGAACTCCATCGCAGCTGCCGTCACTCCAGAAACGTCGTCGACGATGCGAACTCCCCGAACAAAGCTCGGACACCGTTGCGCTTGCGGCACGGCCCGCATCTGGGGCACCTCACCGCTCCTCCCCTGGCCCTGGGTCGGACTAGGCCTGGGTGTCTTCCCTGTGTTCCTGAGCTAAGGTTGGTGGTTTTGAGACGGTGGAGAACTACGACCTTGATGTCTGTGTCGAGATTTGGCCAGCCTGCGTATAAAGCGCATGCCTGTCGGGACTGGCATGTTAACGCGATCTCAGTTATTGACAGGGTAGTATCAGAGTCACTAGAGACTGATGTAGGTAAGTGAGCCAAACTGTACTAGGGAACTCAAATGAAAACATCAACTACGGCTGTTTTTCAAGGTCAGGGTAGTAAAGCTGTTTCTTAACCCAAGACACGGCCAGCGGAAGTTTTTGCAGAAGTCTTGAAGGTCGGGCATGGGTGCGAACAGAGAAAGGGTGGCATTAAGACTAAATTCCGAAAGAAATCGGTTCTCTCTTCAAATTGCTGCTGTAGCATTACCACTGAGTTGATCACTTTGAAGTTGGAAGAATGCGGCCTCTAATTAAGACGTAGAAGAGGCGGCTGCCAGACGAGGTGTAATTTCTTTGTCTTCATTCTACGCTTCCACAAGGCACGAACAAATATCTCATTCGCAAGTGAAGTTGTGAAACATCCATTCAAGTCTACCTAGAAATTGAACTAGAACAACAGCGGGATCATTAGAAAGGTGTTACCCGGTCATCTTGAATGCCTTGTGAGTGATAGTTGTTGGCACGAGATTTACCCTGTACTCTGTAGGAGGCATACTGGAGGCTATCACTTCGGCGGTATATAAGCTTCAATAGTCGTCCGCCCTTCCATCAACAGTACAAGCCAGTAATGGCTTGGACGGTCTGGTGGTCTAGCGGTATGATTCTCGCTTAGGGCAAACCCTATAGCTTAGCTTGCGAGAGGTCCCGGGTTCAATCCCCGGCCAGACCCTTCCTTTTTCGCGATTGAAACACTTGTTCGTGTTGTTCTTTTACAAATTGTGGATAAAGGTGGCATACTCTTTTGTCTTTACTTTAGTGCCTGCATGCATATCTCTCCTTCCTGAAACAGGTATTCTGATTGAGATCGGCGTCTGAAGTGGATGGCCCGTGCGTCAGCCCTACTACCACATCACGTGCCTCTGTGGCCCCACAGGACAGGCAGGCGCGTCATACCCGCCGCCTCTGGTCGCTGAGGGGAAAGTTTGGAGACGCGAACGGTAACGAACTGTTGGTTGTTGATGAATCTGACTTTGCGACATCTTCGTCTCCTTTTCCCCTTTTTTCTCTCGTGATTCCATGCCATCCTTCTCTCACCTGTATTCAATTCTCGAACACTTTATAATCTACGCGCCCCGCTTTACACCATGAACTCCGTCTTGGCTCTCTTCTCGCCTCGGAAACCGCCGCCTCCACCAATTCCTCCATTCCCTAAGGCGCAACCGTCATCCAAGGCGCAGCCGTCGCCTAAAGCGAGGGCGATTTCAAAAAAGGACAAGATCCGGGCTCAGCGCGCTCTGGATCGCCTCACAAACTCAGATATCAACTATGAGGTACGTTGCGCAATGTTACACTGTTGCCGCTTCGTCGTGCAAGCCCGCAGGCAGACTGACTATTGCAATAGCGCGACCAAGCGTCTTCTCCCGCAGCCGCAAAGGACCCAATCGATACCGCCGACCATGACAGCCGACTCGAGGACGAAACCAACGAAGCTGACATGGTCGATGCCGACCCTACACCCGCGAGTGTGACCAAACTTGCCCTTCAGTCTCCCCAAGCCAGGCGGCGATCGGCCCGAAACTCAGAAGCGCATGCCGTCGAGCAAAACAATGAGGCCGAGGAGGAGGAGGAGAAAGATGAAGAAGAGGATGATGACGAGCAATACACATTCACAGGCATCGTCGGCCACCGATGGAAGCGCGACGCAATCGAAGTTCAGGTGCAGTGGGAACAAGGACCCGCCACCTGGGAACCAGAGGAGAACTTCCACCGCGACGCGCCAGACAGCTTGTTCGCCTACTGGAAGGCCCAGGGCGGGCGCCCATTGAACCCCAAGGACCCTGACCTGTTCGTCATCTTCGCGATCCGCAAGCACTCGCCAAACAAGAAGCGGTTGCTGGTCGAGTGGCTGGGTTACGACGCCAAGGAGAGCAGCTGGCTGCCACGTCAAGCCGTGGAGGAGACGGCGGCGGCGGTTGTGGGCGAATATTGGAAGAACCTGCCAAAGGGGAGGAAGCGGAAATGAAGGACGCGACTGTAATGATTCGCTTTGACGGGCTGGTTTCCGGCAGGGCTGGAGTGTATAATTGTATCATAGAGACGAGCCATGTTTGGACGATGTGCTGGCTAGCACTCAAGGAAGAGGGACCGTGATGACTGACTGGTAAAGAACTTGATGTTACTTCTCTGGCCTGACATCAGAGTGAGGGCCATTCATATTTATTTTGAGAGGTATGCAGTTGGTGTGGACGTGGTTGGAGACGCGTTGATCAATCTGCCTCGTTCGGGCCAGGATTGTGAGGCTCCACCCACGACGCATGCATCGCAAATCTGTCTGCCTGGCTGTGTGTCTGACAGTCGACAGCCATCTCACAACCGCCACGGTGGTTGTTTTATCCAACACATACCGCTCGTTGCCCAGCTGAATACAAACCACGCACCCTCTGTCTAACAGAAGCATCTTGCGCCGCAGTCCCACCATCGTCAGCCTCAATCAAGTAGCCATGTCGCAACCTCCCGGGCCATCCGGCCGCGCATTTCCCGTGGTGCCCGTCGCCCTCATCAGCGTCCTCTTCCTGTTCGGCGCCAACGCCATGATCGGCCAGCTTTCCCGCAACGGCTACTTGGAATTCGCAGCTTCTATTCTGGCGGACGCGCGCTTCCTGCCGGGCTCCAGCAGGCCCATTCTGCACCACTATGTGGGCGTGCCGGCCGTGGATAACTTCCTGACTACTGGCAACGTCTTCTGGGCCAACGTTGCTGATGGCTCGTGTCCCGAGCTCTCCCTGTTTACCTTCTTCTTTGGATCCCAGCTGGTGGCTTTCTTCCTTGTCTTTATGATTGAGAGCCAGCGCGTGGCCAGGTGGAGCCCCGTCCTCTTCAAGTGAGATTCCCACTTCGTCCAGCAGCTGTATATCGAGAGGTCTTGCTGACAATCGCATCTAGCCCGCTGTTCTGGGGATTCGCAATGCAGGCGCTTGGCTACGGCGTCGCTGCGCCCCTCTTCTTCATCCTCCATCTGGCCGTGACGTCGAGGTTCAGCTTGTCCGACACCGTCCGTCTCCGGGACCCGACCCGTCTGCACACCGTCGTGCCGGCCTTCCTGCTGGGATACGTCCTGCTCTGCTGCTTCCTCGCGTACCCCTTCTCGCACAGCTACGTGCGCCAGTGGTCCAACGCTGTCTGGCAGTCTTTTCCGCTGCATGTTCTCGCCTGGCAGGCACTCTTCACCGACATGGTCAAGAGGACCAGCATCGGCCAGGATGCCTTCACGCCTGCGGCTCAACTTGACAGGACGGCTCTGTCGCACGCCTACGGCTTCGCTTGGAACGTTGCCGTCACGGGCCAGCTCTGCACCGTTGCTGTGCTTGTTACCAGTGCGGTCTTCCCTGGTTTGTATCCCGCGGGCGTGGCGCGGTCGCTCACGCTGGACAACGTCTTTGTGCCCGGGTTGCCTCACTCATCGACGCCCATGATCTCGCCTGCGGCGGCGGTCCATGACTTTTTTAAGTACGACCTGTATGTTGGTTCCGCGGTGACGCTTATCTGGGCCGTTCATCTGCTGTCCCAAGTTCGCCCTGTGCTGTCGACTTCTGATGAGCGGGCGAACCTGGCGAGAGGGATCATGACGAGCTTGATCTTGTCTGGGCCGGGAGGCGCTGTGGTTGCGCTTCTGCAACATCGGGATGAGACTGTGTTGGCTGCTGAGCTGAAGGCTGAGAAGTCGAAATGATGAATATGCCTATGAGGAAGCTGGAAACTACTGGGAACTGCATGGTAAGTTGGACACTGCCAGGAAAAGACCCGAGGTAGTCACTTGGGCAAGTGATGCGTTCACGGATGAGTTGAGCAAATAATAGACATGAAGTGAGGCTCAGACCCTGAAATGAACATGGTATAATACTGTTGTACACGGCTGTTACATCAGACAAGGCCCATAACCTGCCCAGTTCCTCATTTCTTCTCGCCGAGAGGAACGTTCATGCCGTGACGCCCAGCGTACGCCGATGTCTCTGCGGGTTTCCACCCGCTCTTCTCCAGTAGGCTCTCATCGGCCAGGCGGTAGACCTCAACCTTGAGCGGCCGGCAACACTTGATCATCTCCTCCTCGCTGTCGGCGCCGAACCCCCACAGCGACAAGTCGCCGCCGGGGCACGTGCTCAAGGCCATCAAAAGGTCCTGCTCGGCGAAGAACTCGAGGTGGTCACCGGCCTGGGCGGGACTCGGGTTCATGAAGTAGCGGCCTTGGTCGTCGAGCCCGGTGACCTGGAAGATGTTGATGACGTCGTGGACGTCGGCCTCGTTCAGGCCAAAGGGCAGCACGGCGCGCGTCAGGTTCGAGTGGCACTGGAAGTCGTAGGTGCCGCCGCTCAGCACCGTGTTGATGTACGGGTCGCACCGCGTGCCCAGCAGGTCGTGCACCCGCCCGCCGTGCTCGTCCTCGCCGTACCAGGACAGCGTGTCGGTGATGATGGTGGCCAGCGGGCGCATGTACGGCAAGTTGGACCAGAGGCGGTCGTAGGTTGTTACGTGCGAGGCGTGCAGCTGCTTGGTGCGGCTGGCCCAGAAGCGCTCACGGGGGTTGTGGGCGTTCCAGATGTTCAAGTCGCCTGTTTTAGGGGTGAAAGGGTATCAGCTAGAGTGTACTGAAGTCGTCGTCTCATCTCATCGTCTCTCTCACTCCTCTCGAGCCCTCGCTTATGAAGCCATCCCCACAACGGCTCCTCACCCGGAAATTCATACCAACCTGCGGACCCTCCGGGGTGCTGATCTTGACAATCGAGCCGGCCGGGGCCTTCCACGCCCTGCCGGACCGGATGGGCAGAGTGAACTCGTCGACCAGGACTCGCGGCGCCTCCCGGAACGCCGTGTACCGGGCCTTGTCCACCTTTAGCGGGGAGCTGTCGTCGGAGGGCAGGTAAGCGGGGACGGGCTTCGGGATGGGCTTCCGGGCCGCGAGGCGTTCGGCGTCGGTGGCGGGCATGTTGGCGGAGGAGGCAGGATGAGATCTGGACCGAGATACTGGCAATTCTCACTGACGCGGTCTATGGGAAGCACGGCATGTCGAAGTTATATACCTTGTGCTCATCCCCACCCGCACGTCTTTCCCGTCGGTATCCGTGGCCGATGCCGCTGTTCGCTGTTGGGAGCAGTTCCGAGCGATCGGAGTGGGTCCGCGACGGAGAACCTCGTGATGGTGCTAAGGAGGCACAGTTGGGTAATGGAAACGATGGACAGAGTGCGTTGCGCGATAAGGGCTGCGCGGGGTTCAAGACGTGATTTTGTCAAAATTTGGCGATGCGGTCGAGGTAATCGCAGTGGGATGAAAAGCCGACCAGAGCACGGCAGAAAGAATTGAAGATGTGACACTGCAGGCCTAAAACATACCGACAAGCAAGCACTCGCTAATTCCAGGACACGACATGTTTGCTTGTTCAAGAGAGTCAGGAGTATGCAGGGGGCGAGCTGTCAGAGCCGGGCCCAAATGTCTTGGGACGAGACAGCGAATTGAGTCTTGACTCTGTACTCTCTAATCTAGAGGCGTGGAATTCCTTTGATAGGGCTGACTTGGAATGCAGGGATGCGAGTGAGTCCCTTGCTTCTGACCCTGTCGTGATACCAAGACGAGGTCGGCCCAAGCAGGCAGGGATGGATTGCTTCCCGATCAGATCTCAATGAAAACCCCCCCAGCCTGTTCTAAGCCATTGGCACAGAGTATGTAACTTGTCCGCGATGAATCGGGAAACTAACCTATCTTGGCACGTGGCCATCGACACATACCCCTAGATTAGGAGCCATCTCATTCCCGACGCCGCTGCGAGGACGCGTCTCTCCCTTGAAAGCGAGATGGACAAAAACGCATGGAATGAAACGCATTCGCTGCTCATTGGCAGCCGTCGCGGGCTAGGCTGGAACTGTGCGTGTGGCGGCGGACTAGTGGACGAGGCAAGGGGTAGACAGTGGCGTGCAAATCGGCCACTATTTGGTTCTGGTCTGGAGAAATGTGCCCCTGATTTGACACCTTCTCCAGTTTTTGCCATTGGATTCCCGACTGAGCATGGCGATATAAAGTCGTCCTGGGGCCTTGTTCTGTCGAGGTTTGTCAAATTTATTCCCTGTTTCAGTCTACCTGCTGGCTGTCCGTTTTTGGTGCAACAAACGGCTCCTCTTCTTCCCGCCTGTGCCACGGTACGATAATGGTCGACACCTCATAACGTTTCCACGGCTTCTCGACGACAAGGTTGCCTCCAGTCCTTTCTCCCCGGATTATTTTTGGTGGGCTACGAGTAAAATGGTTTCGATATCCCCCTCGTCCTGGACTACCAGGCTAGTCGGCCTTGGCATCTTTGCCAACTGCTTCCTCTTCTACTACCTCTTCTCCACGCCCGCATACCCGGAGCCTCACCACACGTCACCCGAAGACTTCCCCTGGTTCTCTTCACACTCCTACGTCGAGGTCGTCTACCCAGAAGACCCGGCGACTTGGCCCTACCGCACTTACAAGAGCTCGCCGTTCACCCCGCCGTTCCTCACCGTCACCTCCAATGAAGGCCAGCTCGCGGATGGATACCTGTTCTTCACCCCCAAGTCTCGCCAGGGTAATGCCCTGCATCAGAGCCTGCCCGTCATCATGTCGCAGGACAACGAGCTCGTCTACTGCTTTGACTATCCCGGTGGCCCCAACGACTTCCGCGTCCAGGAGATCAAAGGCAAGCCTTACTTGACTGTCTGGCAAGGCAACTCGAAGCACGGCCACGGGTTTGGCGAGTGGCTGTATATGGATCAGGGCTATGTCATCAACAGCCTGCGATTCAATGGCTCCGCCATCCATGCCAAGATGAAGCAAGATCCTCCTGGCTTCGTCGACTTTCACGAACACCAGGTCACACCATGGGGAAGTGTCCTGGTCACCGTCTACAACACCACCGAGTACAATCTAATGGCACTGGGCGGCAAAGAGGACGGCTGGGTCAACGACAGCTTGTTCTACGAGATCGACATTGCCACCAACCAGGTTCTCTTCAGCTGGAGCGCCCTCGCCCACTTCAACGTCTCCGACTCGCGGCTGCCACTGCCGTCGTACCTGAGCGACGGCTCCGAGGGCCGTCCGCACGACTTCTTCCACCTCAACTCGATCCAGACGCTCGGCAACGACGCCTTCCTGATCAGCAGCCGACACTTCTGGGCCTGCTTCGCCATCTCGCGGAAGACCGGCAAGGTGCTCTGGGAACTGAACGGCAGCGGCGAGAGGGGCGCCGGCGACTTCGGCGCGCTGCCGGCGTCGGGCCAGTTCCGGTGGGCGCACCACGCGCGTGCACAACGTCACCAAGTCAGGCTTCGACCTCGGGCTGTTCGACAACCACAACACCGACGGCGACACCAACGCGACGTCGACGCGGGGGTTGTTGTTGCACGTCGACATGCCGCCCGACTCGTCCGTGGCGCCCACGGTGCTGCGCAACATCCAGCCCCCCAAGCTGACGTACGTCGAGAGCCAGGGCAGCTACGACGCGGAGCTGAGCAACGGCAACCAGCTGATGGCGTACGGGCTGGTGCCGGTGATTCGCGAGTACGGCCCGGGCAACGACAGCAGCGACATCCGCTGGGAGGGCCGCTTCGGCCACGACAGCATGGCCCAGAGCTACCGCGTCTTCAAGGCGCCGTGGAAGGCCACGCCGCGCAAGTGGCCGCCGGCGCTGGTCTTCCAGAAGGACGAAGACGGCGCCTTGAAGGCCTACGTGAGCTGGAACGGCGCCACCGACGTCGAGTACTGGAACATCTACGACGTGAAGCTGGGTGTGCGCATGACGCCGCTGGGCAAGGCCACGGCCCGCGGGTTCGAGACGGTTATCGACATCCCAGTAGCTACAACGGAACGAATTGTCTCGTCGCTGTGGCTGTTCAGCAGGGAGAGGAAGTGAAGACGTCCAATAGGGCTTGTTATGATGCGAAGGTGTAATTAGCGAATTGATATTTTCTGCGTCTCCCTTGATTCAAGACCGACCTCCTTGTATCACAGCTCATTCCGTTGGTTGTAAGTCGAGGGCCGGTGAGACACCAACCTGCGCCACGATTGATACCCAAACATTCCAATTTGCACTCGTTGCCTTTGTAGCTACAAACAATTCCACTACCAGCCCGTTCCAACGGGAATTTGAAACAGGATTAAGGACCGGCGTTGAATCTTGTCTCAATTGACCCATCTTACTTGTAGCTCACCCGTCTTATACACAACTCATTCGTCATAAATATAGGGACCGACACTTCCTCTTCCTACTCGCAGACTTGGCGTGTGAGAAGTGATACCGTCGTCTTCGGGCCGTCTAGGATTCTACTGAACATCTGCTTCAAGTTAAATAATGAGAGGATAGGCCGATAGTTTCTCTATACATCCCGGATCATTTAGCAATTGTCACGCCGCTCTAAATCGTTCCCCGTTCAAGAAACCTCAACGGCATGTCGACAAACCGACTTCGTAAATACTCCCCGATTCCCTTTCCCAGCCCGTCAATACGCTCCGAGGACGCTATACCTCCTGAGAGGTTATCAAGGATGCGACTACGACTGTTAGTGATGTACAGGTGGTGCATAGCGAGAACTTACAAGTGGACAGCTTTCAGGCCTGGAAACTCAACCCGCTCGACACGGCGAGATGTATCGCCCTTGTGCCAATCATCCCCCAGCAGCATTTGAGCCTCTCCACGGTCAAAAAGCTCTTCAACCACTCATGTTCATCGTCATGATCGGATCGTGCGAAAAAGCCGACGTTGGAGTTGTCTGCTTTGTCGCCGGATCTGGCGTGGAAGACACTCCCCAGCGGAACCCACCGCGTCGGACCAAAGCTTGTCAGATCTGCTGGATGTGCTGTCTCGTACGACGGTCGCTCGACTGGATATTGCGCCGACTCCAGTGGGGGGCTTATATGCACCAGTTGGCCTGAAGGAAGCTCTACCCGATGGTCAATGGCGGCCTGCGAAATGGTGGCTGGAAATATCTCCATGAACTGCTTTGGGTCCATTGTCCGAAAGTCCAAGTTCATGTGGTATCCCGGGTAGCTCTGCATGCGTAGGGCATAGATCGGAATCTTGAATTTTGGAGCACTGATGTCCTCCAGTCGTCTAGCCTGTGCAAAGATCCGGAGGAACAGCGTGCCCGCCTGCTGGCTTGTGGGGTTGTCATGCTTCGTTCCATATAGCTCGATGCTTAGCTTGCTGAAGTTGTGGTCTTTGAAGATGTGGTCTAGCTGCTGCCGCATCATTTTCTCTTTGGCTTCAATGTCCAGGCCGTTGATGTAGAAGCTAGCCTCGGCCTGGTAGCCCCCAGGAGCCGCGAACATGACCTTGGTCGTGGACGGCGGGGGAAGCCCGACTATCCCAGAAACGCGGACTCGGTCCGGGATATCTGGCTCCGCTTGCACCTTGATGTTGGACAGGTCGGCTACTACGTCGGGGTTCAAGTAGAGATGTCCCTGCAGCTCATACAAGATCTGCGCCCGGACGGTATCCTCGGTGACGCGTCCGCCGCCGGCTGCTGTTGTCGTGACCACGCACTGCCCTTGGCTGTCGATCTCGGCAATGGGAAAGCTGAGGTCCACCAAGTCGTCAAGAATCTGCTTGAAGCCGGTGAAGTTGGCTCCGCACACATAGGGGCCGCATTCGATTAGATGACCGGCGAGCAGGGCACCCGCCATGGCGTCGTACTGGTCCTCTGCCCACTGGAAGTACCACGCGGCCGCGCCCATGACTGGCGACGCATCGGTGCATCTGCCGCAGATGACGATCTGAGCCCCGGAGTTGAGGGCCTCGACAATGCCCCTGCATCCGATGTAGGCGGCACCGCAGGTCGGTCTCAACTCCCAGTCCTTGAGGCCCTTCTCAACGTGATCGAGGTGGGGGAAGTCGACGCCTTTTCCGAGCTTGCTGATGAGGCCCGAGACGTCGTCTCCAAGGACACTTGCGACTAGCACGTTTTCATAGCCCCTTGAATTACAGAGGTTGCGAACCTCCCGGGTCAGGGACTGTGTGTTGAGAGCTCCGGCGTTGGTGACGACTTTGATGTCCTTGGCGACGATGTCGTCAAGGCATGTTTCCAGCTGGTCAAGAAAGCCGCGCTCGTACCCAAGGTCGGGATCCTTCTCTTTGATAATGGAGTTCCACGCGATGTTCATTTCAGAGAGCCAGTCTCCAGTAATGACGTCGACATTGCCGTGCTTGACTATTCGTTCCATGGCGTTTGGGCTGTCGCCCGTCGCCCCGGACACGTTTCCGATCCGCAGTGCCGGTTTACTGATCATGGCTGGGGATTTATACTGGTGTTTCTGGATCAACGCATCGATAATATAAATGAGGTGTACAAATCAAGTACCAGCTTTCACAGCCGCGCGGGGGAAATATATCAACATTCACCAAGTCGGCCGATCACCACGGCGCACCCTGTCCGTTTGACTCCGAAGAGGCCGGATCCACCTCGGCGACGGCGCCGCAGGCCGAAGTCGTCTCATCCGCTCCGCTCGTCATGAGGGACCACGCACTGTCCACAGCGACGTAAAATCGGGGTATTACAGAGGGCCTTGTGTCTGGAGAAGAGCTCTCCCAGATCTTCGGGGAAAATGCAGACTTCCCGTCGCTCGAGCGGCCAAAGACGCCGACGACTGCTGGATGTCGACTGAGACGCCGAACACTACCAATCCCGACCGATAAGATGTCGATCGATGCTGCGAAGAGCCCGTATTTCAGGCCGTAACCCCGATAATGCAATTGCTTGGAAAACGGATGCGGCATATGTCGGTAACTGTCCCTTCCGCATCAACTCGGTTCTCATACCCCGCTGCCATCTCCACGGTGTAGTCTTGGCAGCTGGGACTTGGTCCCTCATTGAGGTTGACAACCTACGGAGTAACTGGTCTCAAATGGTAGAAATTGTCTAGTATATATTGTTGGAGAAGACAGACCATCTACTTTGCCATGAGAATGCCGTCACCAGCTAATTGGGGCTGGCTGCAAGCATCGAGCATACATTATTCTTGGAGGCACCATCGACCGGGGATCTGCACTCAACTGTAGCTAACTTGGGTTTATAGCGATCCAATATTGTCCGAGATTTCGGTTATTGCGATGTCATTCCATATCACGAGTAAATATCTCCGGTAAAGAGCAGCATTTGGAACGAAAAAGTTCGGTGTGAGCACCGGAGTGACGTTTCGGATTGGCAGTTAGACTTGCACACCCACTCAGCCATGACTACTGAAAACAAGCTCATCTGTGTCGTCGGCGCCACAGGGAACCAGGGCGGCTCTGTCGCGCGCCGTTTCCGCCGGGCTGGCTTCCGTGTGCGAGGCTTGACGCGAGACCCATCGTCCCCAGCAGCACAAAAGCTCACCGCTGAAGGTATCGAGGTGGTCAAGGCCGACCTTGACGACGTTGACAGCCTCACCACCGTGTTCCACGGCGCCAATGTCATCTTTAGTGTCACCAACTACTGGGAGCCCTTCTTCCGCCCTGATTATCAGCAGAAGGCTCAAGAGTTAGGCATCTCGTGTCGCAAGTTGGCCTACGATGTCGAGTATCAACAGGGAAAGAACATTGCCGATGCGGCCGCCACGACGGTCGACTCCCTTGATACCAATGGTTTTCTCGTGTCCACGCTCAGCCATGCTGGAAAGTGTAGTGGAGGAGCCTTCACAGAGCTGTACCATTTTGACGCAAAGGCCGACATCTTCCCCATATACGTTTGGGACAAGTATCCAGAGCTGGCGGCCAAGATGTCTTGCGTCCAAACAGGTTTCTTCTTTACTAGCTTCAACATCCTGCCCAACTCATACCTTCGCAAGGTGAGTAAAGTGTCGCATATGGAGAGGCCTTCTAATCTTTGCTAGCTCCCCGACGGTAGCTTCCAGATGGCATTCACCGCAGCTCCAGATAGACCAGTGCCACACCTGGACCCCGTGGGCGATATGGGCAATTTTGTTTACGCGGTCTACCAGATGCCCGCTGGCAAGGAGTATATGGCAGAGGGCACTACTTGCAGCTGGAATGACTGGATCAAGACATGGGGTAGCGTGACTGGTCTGCCCGTATCATACAGACAGGTCACTGCCGAGGAGATGATTGATATGACTGGAGACCGCGACACAGGCATCGAGGTTGCATACATGTTCTCATATGGTTCTGATCCAGGATATGACGGCGGACTACCTCTTTTGAAGGCTCATGACATTCGAAACGTAAGTAAGAGACTTGTCGAGCCGATTAGACTTGTTCATTGACACATCCGCCAGGCTGGTATTGATTGCCCGATGACGAGCTGGAGAGAGTGGGTAGGCAGATACGACTGGTCTAAAGTCATCAAAGAGTAAATACACTTGCCATGATTGTAGGGCTCTCAATGTAATCCACAAAGTGTTATGGTGCGTTCTCTCTCGGTGATTAAAGCGTAGCTTGGGGAGTGCGTGGGAGACCAGCTGGGAATATGATGGTACCTTAACAATAGCGAACGCTACCGCTGGAGCTTATCGGCCGCCAGTGGACTGTGCGCTAACTTCAGTGCTAGACGACGATAGTGTCCACTCCGCTTCTCAGGTGACTCCATCACCAAATCATCCACCAACACTGTTCAACATCCGTTTCTCCTCCCTTCAATGATGCGCAAGTACATGAGCAAACGACAGCGGCCATGTGACTTCTGCCGCTCCCGCAAGACGGCCTGTCGCATCGAGGGATCGCCGCCATGCCGTTCGTGTCAGCTGCACGCCAAGGAGTGCACCTTTGTCGAGGCCACACGCCCGCGCAAGAAGCACATTGCCACCGAGTCGTTCGCCGAGTCTCTTACCGAGTCGCTCGCTGATCCTCTCATCGATGATAATGACTCGACGCACGGAGAACTCGGTATGGGAGTCTCTGCCAATCACGCTCCGTCGCCGGTTGATGCCCCCAACACCACGTCGTTCCCCGAGATGAGCATGCAGTTCCTCGACAACCTCGACATGGATGGATCTGAATACCAGTTCATGTTTCGTACCCACAGTCCCTCGTCTAACTCATCTCCCGCCGGCAACGTTTCCGCAACCTCCCAAAGCCCACCCACCTGGCTTCCCGCAGACTCATCAGACGTCCTCCTTGACGGAACTGGTAGTTTGAACCCCGAGACTTTAGGCCTCACCGGAGACATGGATCCATATCTCCTTCGAAGGTATCAGGTCGACCATGTTGGCACTTTCAAATTCAAGCAGCTGGCCATTCATTCCGTTCAGCAGGACCCTGTTCCCGTCCAATTCCTCGTTTCTCAGCCATCCCTGTTTGCAAGGAGCAGAGAGGAGGCAGGCCATGATATCGCTCCTGAAAGCGAGCTCAGGTCCAAGCTAGAAAAGGAAGTTTCTGGGTCGATGGGGAAGAGACTGATTGCTTTGTACCAAAAGTTCATCGCTCCGCAATATCCCATCTTCTCGACCCAACTGTTCCCCGATCCAGCGTTCACGCCCTCTCACCTCCTTGCAGCCATCTACTCAATCTCATTTCCATTTGCTATGTATGACGACCAGTTGTGCATAGACTTGGCCTATGATTCTCCTCCATATGCACCGCTTTCCCGCATCATCAACACCGCCTTGGCATCTGATCTCCACTCACCAAGTATCGCCCTGGTTCAGACTCTACTCCTGGTTGTCGCGCGCCCATCTTCCAATCCCTTAGTTTCTGACGCAAGCTATCGGTGGTCCATGTTGGGACTACTCGTGGCTGCCGCTGTAAATATTGGCTTGCACCTAGATCCGTTGGCCTGGAAGATTTCTTCCTCCCAGATATCCCAAAGGCGCAGGCTTTCTTTTGCTGTATATGCAACCGATAAATGGCTTGCGGCATGTCTCGGAAGACCGCCTTTAATCAACAATGAAAACTGGCTCGTTACGTCACTCCAGTCGATCGATAGCCACTGTTCCGGTTTGTCAGATGAACAGTGGATCGAGATGCTAGACATGTCATCGCTGACTGACGTATTGGCTTCGACTCTTTCGGGCCTTTAGTGAGTTTCACCCTCAGCCTCTACTTGTGATTTACTAACTCCTCAGCTCTTTACGAGCAGTGCAGTCGCTCGCAGAGGATCCTCAGGGCGGACTGGACGTGGCAAATAAACTTATGCAGGCAATTAACCAGATACAACAAGCCCGCAACACCGATACTCAGCTGTCACAAAACAACCAATCCCTAATGCTGCGAACAATCCTGACTCTGAGTTACCACCAGATCACTCTCCTAATCCTTCGATCAACCATTCGTCCTTTCCTCACTGCCGTCTCCGGAATCGCCGAGTCATCGAGCTTTCAATCTCGAGAAAGCCTACGAAATGGCTTGAAAGATTGTCTCGTCAACTTCTCAAACTTCATCAGAACACTCAAGACTGACGATATCAACGGATATTGGCCTCCATGGTGCCAGACTGCCTTTTCATCACTCTGCTACACTCAACTTCTAATGATTGTCTCATCCCCCAACTACGACGAAGCCATGTCCGGGATCGACTTGTTGCAACAAACCCGGAGGCAACTTCGACTAAAGTCAAGTTCCCTGCCAGTGCTTCGCTTGGGTTTGCTACGAATCGACTCTATTTTCTGGCGCGGAGTCGAAAAGGTTCTGAAGCTGGAACCGCACGTCGTGGATGCATTTAGAGCTTCACAGGGTCCCTGAAACCTGCATTTGCGAAAAACGGTTACTAAATCAATTAGAATCGCCATGTATTCATCAAGCATAGGGTATAACCGAATTCTGAATTTCATTACAAACGCGCTCGAGGCTCGTCATTCCGGAGCTCACTCAATACATCCTCGACGGTCCTGACGGCGTCCAAAGCCATGCCATAGCCGGCTTGGAATCCAGTACCTCCAGCACCATAATTATGTACAATGACCCTTTTATCGCCAGAAACGGCGATTGTACCCCTTTCAATCCGTGCGCCGCCTTCACGTGAGGGCCGGAGCCCAGAAAACACTGCAAGGATTTCGGGATCCTTCTGTCGCAGCTCAGAGCTCAACTTCTTGGTTCGATCCAGGATAGACTGGGTCTCATACGAATAGGTGGAATCGCCGCTGCAACGTATATAAGGAGTAGTTGCTTGTGGGACTTGGGTTGCTACTTACCCAACACCTTTCTGCATGTATCCTCCGAGGATGACATTTCCATTGGACTCAGGGCGAGGGATTACATACGTCTCATAATCCTTCCCATGGCGCATCATGTTCGTCCGTACATGAGGAGCTCTGGTCAAAAGGATTTGGCCTCTAGTTGGATAGCATTTGGGGTCTTCGATGCCGGGAAGCGTCTTGGCGGCGTTCCCAATGCAGTTAAACACGACCTTGGTCGCTGGGCTGGCAAATGCAGATTCGATGCCTGGGAGCTTCTGCCGCACAAATCGCACACCGTACTGGTCTTTCAATCTGCGGTGTAGATAGCCGATGTGACTAGGTGCGTTGACTGTGACGGTGGTGAAGGAAACTGCGAATTTCACCCCTTCAGGAAGTTCCTCTGCAGACAGCACTCGAAACTACAGTCCGTCAGCATAGATGTGCGATATTTGCAGCAACACGGGTAGCCTTACGTCTTCCAGGTATTCCGACATGCCCTTTATCTTTTCATGTGGCACATTTTCATCCCATAGTTCAACGGATGGCGTTCGCTGAACATATGTTTCTTCGGACCGCTCTGAAGCCAACTTACACAAATGAGTGTACCCATAGCGATCCCATTTCAGGGCATTGGCATCCGTGCCCGAGAGTGCAGAGAAATTGCAACCAGCCCTGTTACATGTTGGTATTGCTGGGCGCACAGGCACAGAAGAGGCACGGATGAACTTACCAGGGAGATGTGTACGTTACAGAGGTGTCTCCGGGGAGATGCTCGGCGATGACGGTGATGTACTTTCCGTATCCTCTTTCAGCCAGAACCAAGGCGACGTCAAGGCCAATGATGCCAGCACTATGGGACGTTAATTTTTTAAGACATGGGAAATTTGGGAACATACCCGACAATAACGATGCTGTCTGGAGCCATGTTGAAAGAACTCGACGTTGATGGCTTTGCTAGTGAATCTAGACATCAAGGGAGTATTCAACTGCAATTTATGTCATCTCAAAATTAATGGATCCTCTCAGCCTCGGATTAATCTTCAATGACTCACACAAAGGGGAACGTACATGGCCGTCAGTAGCAATAACCATTACCGCAGATGTCGATCCGCCCTCAAGTCCGGGCTCGGCGAGCGCTCGTCGGCATTCACTTTGATTGGTGGCGTTCTCTATCTCTCCACTTCGGCCGATACCCGCCGCAAGCACAGCATGAATATGAGCGCAGGGTAGGGTGGGGAGATCTTTATCAGCTCTTTTAGGTTGGTATCTTTTGGAATTACAGAGATTAATGTAAACTACTAGCTGAAGGCCTTGTGATTCTTAGCTCAAAATACTAGATTAATCATTTTTAGTTATCATTGAGTTCCTCTGTATGGCGGTTTCATCATGGTATTTGTGCTGAATAGCCTCCTAGAAGTCAAGATTGGATCGGAAAATTTGAACTTGTCTAGACATCCACATTAATCTATCGACCGTAGTGTACATTTTTGAGAAGCTGAGAAGTGTCTTCGATGAACTCGAAGCTCGTTTTCAATCCCCTTTCTGGATGATTGTAGTGGGCGAAAGCATGTGGCGACCCAGCATATCTCTTCATAGTCACCCGGTTTCCAGCATCCTTCAACATCCGGCCATAGAACTCCCCTTCATCCCGCTCCAGATCAAACTCGGCGGTGACTATGTGCGCTGGAGGCAAGTCTTCCATGTTAGGGGCGAGTACTGGAGTCAGGATCCAGTTGTTCAAGGCTCGCTCTTGCTCATCTGAAGGTTGTGATCAGTGGCAGGACGTAAGGCACTCTTCAAAATGAACAACTAACCTGGGTCTTCTCCAAGCCAATATTTCAAGAACCATTGTTCACGCCCCAGTGGGCCCCAAGGCAGGTCTACGAAGAGACGAGCACTCTCGTATGGACAGTTATCTGACGTCAGCTCCTTGACTTTTGTGCTGCAGTATCGCATGTCCGTCGCAGGAACTACCATCAGGTGAAGTTTGATGTCTACATCCTCGTCTCTTGCAAAATGCGCCAGAACTGCGGACATTTGACCGCCAGCTGATAGCCCGCCGAATGAGACGCTTTTGGGGTCAACGTTGAGCAATTCGGCGTTGGTAATCGCCTGCCGGTGGTCAACTTGGGTGGTAGTGCCGGATTGCATATTAACTCACCCATTTTACTGCGTCCCAGCAATCATAAATGGCAGCTGGGAACTTGAATTCTGGCCCCATTCGGTAATCCACATCGATCACTTTGATGGCAGACTTGTTGCAGATGTGCCGGCACCACGCTGCCTCTGACTTGAGACTTCCCAACACCCATCCACCTGGTTTTTGTTAGACTAAAGCGGTGAAATGGCTTATTTGTATCGGGGCTTGCCTCCATGGAAGTTCAGATGCACTGGAAAGGGGCCTGGTCCCTCGGGTGAGTATATTCTCACCGTGACCTCTCCCGCTGGCGTGGAGACGGGAACTTGATGGTCCTGAACATGAAACACACCCGGGCCTAAACCATTCGTCAGAAGCTAAGTTGCCAGTCGTATTGACGGAATTACCTTGACACGTTGGGTACGTGAAGCTGTGCTTGGCGGGGTCGGCTCTATATTCTTCGAGCGATACTTCATCTGCTCGAACCATTGAGCATCCGTGGTTGTTCCACAGGGCACGCCATTCCGGATCCAGGCCTTTGTACTGATGAGAGGGAATTTGTAACCGGCCCGGACTAGACAGTGGGAATGTGGTTGTCGGCGCCTGGGCGGCGAGGATGGTAGTGACAGTGGTGTTTCCAGTCATTGTGGGGAAGCGCTGTGAAATGTAGGTCGTATCCTAAAAATCACAAAGAAAAACCATTCGCCTCTAAGACCTCCAGATAAACACAATAGTCGTCGGCGTTCGCCCGGGATCCCGACGCCGTTGGTTCCGCACGGGGTCCCTCCGCGATGACGGCGTAGGCGGCGATTGGCGGCGTTGCAACGGCCGATCTTTGGATCCACAACACCTATCGCCAGAGATAGGCCGTGGAACGCCGCCTATCAACGACGTCAACTCCCTCCCCGTGTTATCTCTCGTGTGCCATCCCAGCACAACGGGTCCGGGGCGACAGCTGCAAGGCTTCATTTCCCCGTGTTTTAAAGGGAGCACCAAGCCATGTTATTTGCGCTATCAACTCTCCAGTCAGGATATTGTTCGGTAATTACCTGGCCCAATTATCAACGGCCTGTTTGAGGGTTTTAACATCGTGCCTTGCTCGGAACCCGATAATGTCCAACATGGACATCGAGACCAAGAACATCAACGCCATCGACACTGGCGACGCTTCCAGTGTTGTAGATCATGACAAGAAGCCAGGAGTTCCTCAGTGGCAGAGTCTTCGAAGGGTCCCCGATAAGCTGCCTCTGGTCGCTCTCTTGATCCTCGTTGTCGAAGTACGTCCAATATTTTAAACCAGGCACTTGAACTTGCTGACAATCGTCTTAGCTTGGTGAAAGATTTACCTACTTTGGGTTATCAGGCCCAATCCAAAACTATATCAAGTGAGTAATCATCTTGAAACGTGTCATGGCATGAAGAACCCCAGCAACTGACGGCACACAGCAACCCATATGATCCAGAATCCGACCTCCCTGGTGCCCTCGGGAAAGGACAGGCTGTGGCTACTGCATTAGGAAACTTCTTCAAGTTTTGGGCCTACGCATCTACAGTGATTGGCGCCATCGTTGCCGGTAAAATTTGCGCCCACACTAAGATACACCACCAAACTGACAGTCTCTAGATCAATACCTTGGCAAGTTCAAGGCCATCATGTGTGCATGTGGCATCTACATCGCAGGCCTCGTTATCCTCGTATCAACATCAACACCAGCAGCCATCACGAACAACGCTGGCCTTGGAGGTTTGATAGCCGCCATGGTAACTATTGGCCTAGGCACAGGAGGCATCAAGGCCAACGTTACTCCTCTCTGTGCGGAGCAGTATACCAACTCTCATCCCGTATTGAAGACACTCAAGTCGGGAGAAGAAGTGATTGTCGACCCTGAACTCACTGTCCAAAGACTTTTCATGTGGTGAGCTTGGCCCAGAGACTTCCTGAAAGCTCTGTCTGACAATGGAATAGGTTCTACTGGGTAGTCAATATTGGTGCCCTTTCGCCGCTAATCACAGTCAACATTGAGGCCCACCACTCATTTTGGCTAGCATACCTGGTCCCGCTCATGTAAGTTGTAATAATGTCGGATGTACGCAAACACTGACGTCTTTGGGCAGCGCAATTATTCTCTCTACAGGTGTTTTTTTCCTCGGACGCAAGAAATACGTCAGGAACCCCCCAATGGGATCGGCAATCCTCGACGCTTGCCGAACAACGAGTATCGCAATCAAAGAGCACGGCTTTGATAATGCGCGACCATCGATGTTGCGGGAAACAGGCCATGACGAGAAGTACCCGATTGCTAGCCAGGAGAGATATACGGATGACTACGTTGGTGATGTCCAGCGCGGTCTGAAAAGCTGCAAGGTACGTTCAGTAGATCTCCTCGCCAAGAAGCAACTGACATTTGATAGATGTTCTTGTTCTTCCCCTTCTATTTCATCTGCTGGAACCAGATGTGGAACAACCTAATCTCCCAGGCCGGGCAGATGGCCCTCCACGGGACTCCCAATGATCTTCTGCAAAACTTGGATCCGATTGCCCTTTGCCTATTTATTCCTCTTCTGGATCGTAAGTTCTTCCCGATCACTGGCGACTTCAAAGCTAATGCCGCTCAGTCATTGTGTATCCTTTTCTCCGAAAGCACAAGATTGACTTTGATCCTGTGACTCGCATCTTCATGGGCTTCATGTTTGCCTCCACCTCCATGGTTTATGCTTGCGTGCTTCAGTACTATATCTACAAGTCCCCTCCAAGCAGTATTCATGTATGGATCCAAGCACCCAGCTATATCCTCGTGGCCTTTTCGGAGGCTTTTGTCATCATTACTGGGTTAGAGCTGGCATTTACCCAGGCACCTAAGAAGTAAGTCACCATAATCTAAAAAATGACAAACTGGTAGCTAACCGAGGTAAACAAAGTCTTCGATCTGTGATTTCAGCACTGTTTTGGTTGACTATTGCTGTCGCAGCGGCAATCTGCATTGCGCTGGGGCCGGTCTCACAAGATCCGTACTTGGTGTGGATGTACGGCGCAGTTGGAGTGTCGGGATTTGTTGCCGGATGTACTTTCTATGCCTGTTTCTTTCGGGGGAGAAAACGGTGGGCCCCGAGAGAGGAGGTTGTTATCGAGGGACAGTATTGAAATAGCTTGCGGAACAGCATTGTCAGGAGACTGATACACGGCGAGGGCTTTTATCTTCAAGGAATTCGTCGTGACCTCAGTGTTGTTTTCTACTTCTCTCGTCCTAATCCTAAAAATGTGAGTTGTCCACATCTCAAGACAGAATGTTTTATCAAAGGCTGCACCGAAACTGTTTGGGCAAAACGGATTGTCTTCAGTTGGCTTACAAGCCCATATTGTCTTCAACATTGTCTAGGCATGTTCTCAACTGTCATGTCGGTCGTTGTACTAAGACAGAGTTGAATATGCACCAAGTTTAAGAAAAGGCATACTTCTCCGACATGTAGTCGGAGCATTGTGTCCTCCAAGTAACCTCCAAAAGACCTTTGCATAGACGAAAAGACAATACCAAACAGAAATAGCCTCAAGCTCAAGTCAACACCTTAAGGCGGTGTGACCCTCCAAGTTGCCTATCAGTCCCGGTCCGCCTCCTCGTACAACGATAGATATGTCAAAATTGCTATTTGCTCAAACACGCCGCCATGGCTTGCTCTTATTTCCAACATGGCGAAGTGTTTGATCCCTCTGTTGTTAGCACACACGGCCAAGATCTCACCAGAACCCTCGTCGACGAGTTTCCAACTCCGCCGGAGGAACTTTGAAGTAACGCCTTCGACATTAACTGACCGAGTTCGCTTCCACCATAACACCCTTGTCTCGGCGTGCTCAACTTGGCTCGGCCAAGCAAAGCGAGTCTCCCAGCCGAATACGGAAGACGGTAGGTTTAAACTTGTCATGTCCTCCCATTTCAACATGCCTCGTCCTTCGAGATCTCCAAGCCCAAAATTCATATGCCCATCGATCGTCAAGTGGCATATACCAACGACGGGCCTAACGGCGTTCGGTCCGATGTGGAGCACGAGGTCGGGTCTTACAGCTTTATTACGATCGTTAAGCTCCATATAATAGGAACTATCAGTGGTTCGGTCCTTGATATCGAAGAAGTCGGAGGGCTGGAGCGGCCGGCGATCAATTGAGAAAAGCCTGGGGCGGGGACCGACGAGGTCGACGTCGTGGAGGCCATGTTATCTAAGTGTGGCTTTGGTGCTGGAGAACCACAGAAGAATGAGGATTTCTGTGACGATTTGCTACCTGTTATGGCGCAAGGGGGCTATTGATAGCGTTGTAGAATGTCGTATTACAAGATTTCATAGGATTGGGATCATGGACCCCAATAGAGGCCACGCTATGAGTGCCAAAGGGATTGAGCGAGGTCACTCGAAGTACATAATTGAAGAGACAGAGATGGCTTTATTGATATGATAAGCTAGTGATCACTCTCTGGGCGCAACTCATATCTATCGTCGGATTTCTTTGGTGCGCATTCTCGGCCGCACGTCCTCGACACTAGACGATGCTTCTAAGTTTACTTCTCAAGTTGTAATCGCGAATACTACAAAATACATCCAGCTAAATGCAGATAAACGAGCCGATTGGGCAATTGACTTGGGAGACAAGCTAAAGGACAAATGACAAATAGGAGTGATAGTCTTTATGATTGGCTTATTTTGCACTTGAGGGGGCAACACACTGCCCAACGCTGCCCAATGCTGCCCAACATCGCTCAACACCGACCGGCTATTACCTCGCGTTCATCTACAATCCTCGCATTCACGCAAACCCTTGAAGATATCTTTCTATATTCCAACAAACGCCTCTATCCTCTTCTTCCACATCTAGATACGAGACTTGTTCACATGGTGGCAGACATCCGAAATGTATTCCAATATGCGTCTACCCTACGGCAAAGGCGAATTCGCATTTTGTTCATTAAACCATCCACTGGCGATGCCCATTCTGCACCCCTCGAAGTGCACCTTGAAGAGCAGTGCCTAGAAATTGCCGATTTCCACGCCATGTCGTATGTCTGGGGAGACAACTCAAAGAAAAAAACAATATGTTGTGACGGGAAAGACTTTGACATCGGCAACAATCTGTATGAAGTATTGGTGGAACATCGACGGCGAGGGTATCTCCGTGGGCTTTGGGTCGATGCAATCTGCATCAATCAAAGGTGCAAAATCGAAAGAACGGAACAAGTTCGCCTTATGAGCGACATATACAGCAAAGCAGCTGGCACAATTATCTGGCTGGGTGCTGGCGTACGTGGCGACGAAGAAGCGATTCATTTGGCCCAGTTAATCTATTCCAACCGCCCGAAAAACGCAAATCTGCCAATGCACGACCCTATGAGAGGTGAAGACTTGAACTGCGACGCTTGGGGCGTCCCAGATCTCGCCAAAGGCCGACAACTCAACTCCACATGGAGTGCCCTCTTCAATCTCCTCACGCACCCTTGGTTCGAACGCACATGGGTCATCCAAGAACTTGTGTTGTCAAAAGACCCCGTGTTTTGGAGAGGCGGAAAAAGCATCAGTGTACCAGTTCTCATCTGGACAGCTTTACAGGTCGGTACCAGGAGAAACATTAGCAGCCATTTTGTTCGGAATAATGGCTTTCGCAGCTTTACTGCCCTCGGCATGGCGCACTTCTATTATCAAACTAGAAGGGACCAGACTAGTGAGGTACCATCCCTCTGGGTTAACCTTGCCAACTCCATGGGCACGAAAGCGACAGATCCTCGTGACCGATTTTTCTCCATCGCCGGTATCTCCGCGAATTTACCGGTTGACTTCGTCGACTACTCCTGCACGTTGGAACGAGTCGCTACCGAAGCTGGATTCATTACATTGACCAATCAGGACCTTCCAAGCCGAAATGGCTTGGACTTTTTGGCAGACTACCCTACGACCCGAGGTCCAACTCAACAAAGTCACATACCGTCCTGGGTCCCTAACTTCTTCTCACCTCAGCTGAGAGGTATTCCCCTTTCCAAACACTACTCCACAAAATCATTACGGAGACGGCAGCCGGGCTTCCCGCTGGCTGAGATTCGACTTACAATCGAAAAACCGGACGGACCAGGGTGGTCGGTATCCCCTGAGCTTCCTTGCCGTGATCACAAGGTATGTCCTCCCACCATGTAATGCAAGAGCTCTGTAGAGTTTCTACGCCCCCAAATGGAGACAGAATAATGCTGAGGAAAGCTCAGGTCAGAGAACTTCAGATCAAAGCCATCACTTTCGACAAAATCAAGGCCATACTGCCGCTTGTTGATTTGATCAAAATTGAGGAGTCGGACACGGCGGAGCATGCTAGTGAATCAGCCGAAGCTCTTCAAAGGTCGTTCCAGGACGCGTATCAACTATCGGCTAGAGTCATTTGCTTCATTAACAGAGCACGACTACTTTCAGAACCAGAAGTACGCTACCACAATGTGATGTCAGGGAAAACATTTGATGCGTTCTGGCGCACTCTTCTCTACAATAGGTCGCAGTTTATCTCGGCCGAAGAGACAGAGCCCGACAATAGTGTCGGGACATCGTTCGGATATTGGTATCTTATGCTCAAGCTGATATGTGCAAGTTGGGAGCAAAGGTCGACCTCGCATTTTTGGAGTTCCTCGGCAGTGCACCCTTTAGCAAATGCTTTCCAAAACAGGTTCAATCAAATATATAGCAGCCGGCGTTTCTTCGTATCGGAGGGAGGCAGGATTGGTTGGGCTCCGCCTCATGCCTGCGTAGGCGACTCTCTAGGTGTCTTTCAGGGTTGCCGGATTCCTTTTGCCTCGAGGGTTGTGAGAGAAGACGTATGGAAATATATTGGTGGATGTTATGTCCATGGCTGTATGGATGGAGAGATCTGGAGAATGATGGGATCAGATTGGAACTACATGAGATTTGTATAGACCTGCTGATTTTACCCTCACAGGCTCCAAGATGGTTTGAACACGATAAACACAGGAATAGTTATAGACCTAGCTCCTAGAAGAATGTACGTACTTGGGAGTTGAAAATAGGAGGCTCGCCCCTCTTATCCTTGCGTACCCTTAACTTTTCAGCTCACTCTGACTCTCATCCTTAAAGCAGCGGCTTCGGGTAAGCCCGAAACGCGCTCTAAATGTAGGTCGTATTCTTGTGCCGTCATGTAGTCATCGTTCAGCCAGGCTCGCCTTCGATGCGAGGAGGTGTTTTTCGGGAGGAGACCACCGAAGTAACAAGCAGCATCTTAAACAATCGGAATACTCAAATCCTCGGTAGTCTGAGCCCTGAGATAATGGAAAGGCGACTATGCCGGTACCTTATCTGAGAACGAATAGGGCCTTCTACCTGTATCACGCATCTTATTCACTTTAGCGACGACTTGAACATCGATGCAAGCTGCACCAGTTCACCTGAAGAACGTGATTACCACGGCCTTAGCCTGACTTCCTAAATTTCTTACAGTTTCTGACGTGTAATCTGCCCCTCTAGCTGCCATTAGACCTTACTGATCTTGTCTTGGAGGTTGGCCTTGGGATGGACTTGGATAATACTGAGGCCACAAACAGCCCAAGAATCTCATCCAACTCCGAAATAATTGCACTCAAGGGTGAAGCTGCATTTAAGTATAGCCACTATATCTCGGATCCTTGGAATTACGTCTATCCGCATGACACCACGAGAGCCTAGTAGCCGTCGATGGGAGTCGTGTGACTTGTAAATCCTACTTCCTAAGCGCCATCTCTGAGTATTTGTTAATAGTGTGAATAGGTTAAGGAAGGAGGCTGAAACTGAAGCTCCCGAGCTCTGCTCGTGCGAGGGTTAGGTTCGTCGTACTATGACCAATAAATTTGCCACATCTAGGATCCGGGCTTGACTCATTCACAGCCATCACAGGATCACTGGATTTAGGAGATGTCACATAGGCCTGAAAGCGATAAGACTATCTCTGATATGGATCGGCGGCTATGCAATGACTATGATCCATGTTTGTTTTTTAAGCTCTTCCTTTCGCCGTTGGCCTATCCATCGCCGTCCTTGATCACGGCGAGGCCATCTTTCAGCACAACCTTGGGTACAGCAACCTCGCCAAGAAAGAGCCTGTGACGTCGGATACCATTTTTCACATCGCTTCAATGGCCAAGAGCTTCACAGGCGCTTGAATACATCGAATGAGAGCCCAAGGAAAGCTGACGCTTGATGACCTAATATCGAAGCACTTCCAAAGGCTAAGAACAGAGATCCTGTTGCCGCTACGGTGACCATCGCTGATCTGCTTGGTCATCGCACAGGACTTTAAAGAGCCGATAACATATGGCTCGGTTCCGATGGCGAGTTCCTAATCAAAAGGGACCAAACAACAGCTGTCTTCCGCCAGCTCCGACCCCAGGCAAGTCTATGGTCTCGCTTTCTTACAATAACCTTTGTTACGCCACACTCGGCGAGACTCCCAGGTAGCAGTGGAAGTGTGGCAATAGGCTCTGCGGGAGGCTTGCTGAGCACTGCTAACGACCTGGCCAAGTATTACAAGGCCTTAAGGAGATCATGGCGTGGACAGGAACAGGCGCAAAAGAACGGTGGTGAGACTGAAGGCAAGAATGTTGTGATCGATGATATCTCTTGGCTTTTCGCGCCGCTCCAAATCATGGAAACACTAGAATTTCGAGAAAAGGGTTATGCGTCTGGATGGGCCAGAAGTCAGTTGTCAAAGACCGTTGGCGATATTGGGGTCAATCCAGGACTGGTGGAGAAAATGCCCGTGCTCGCGTATGGAATCAGCAGCCGACTGGCGCCATGGCACCAAGGAAGCCTCGTCGGCGTGACCTCTTTCGTCATGATGCTTCCTGAGATCGAGTCCGCGGTTCCGGTTCTCGCTAACATAACGGCCAAGAACGATGCTGCTGACTGGATTGGGCAGCTCTTGGTTAAGACGCTGCTGGAGAGCCCTGTCCGTCATGACTACGTTTATTTGGCTTCTATGAATGCAGATGGCGTCCTCAAGAAGTTTGCCGAGCTCAGTCGAAAAGTACAGCAAGGAGGAAAGCCCGGGGGACCTGCCAGGGCCCTGGGCGACTACGTTGGGGCATCTTCCACGAGATCTTGGCCATGTCCAAAATGAAGGATGACAGAGATGGTGTAGTCACTATATTGGCCATGTGGGGACCTAACCAAAGATCCCCAGAACTTTTGACCATCTCCTACCCACCAATGCCAGGATCTCAATTTTTCTTGAGGTGATCGTGACAGCTGTGATTCCGAAGTCTAGAAATTACTTGTAGAGCATCCAAAAATAGGGAATTGCGCTGTGGTTTTACATAATTTTGACTAACAGGTGGCGCGTGTCATGGTCAGAGTTAGACTGCTTGATGTACATGGGTTTACAATACTTCAAAAGAGAGAGGATCAGCCTATCAGGCGTAATGTAGACTTTGAGAGACTTGTTTAAAGCTAGGATGTTGCAAGACAACACGGAATATGCTTCGTTCTGTACATCTCACCAGGCTTCCTCAACAGTGTCCCTATAGTTGTAGTCTGCAAACTGCGGAGGCAGCGCATTGCCAGAAATCTCAGCCGACTTCAAAAAGCGCCTAATCTCGGCTTCCTCCTCATCATTAAGATGCACATTGATGGAAGCACAGTTCTCCTCCAGGTACTTGATCTTCTTGGTGCCTGGGATCGGAATCACATCGTTCCCCTGCTTGAGCAGCCACGCAAGGGAAAGTTGCGGCAGGGTGCAGCCCTTCTTGTCAGCCAGCGCCTTGAAGTCGCTGACTAGCTTGACGTTCTTCTCCCGGTTGCCCTCCATGAATCGCGGCATGACGGTACTGCGTATGTCGGTCACAGTCTCGCCGCTTGCGAACACCCCCGTGAGTAAGCCGCGTCCCAGAGGCATAGCCGCGATGATCGCCACGCCGAGTTCGCGGCATGTGGCGATGAGGTTGGTGCCAGCGGGTCCTTCGGCTTCAAGAGCGAAGGGCGAGTAGTCGACCTGCACGGCCGCAACTGGTGCGATCCGAACAGCACGGCGCAGGGTGGTAGAGGAGATTGCCGAGAGTCCGATGTGCTTGATTTTGCCCTCCCTGAAGTGCTTGTCAGTGAATGGACGGGAACCGCATTTGTGCTGAGTATGTGTGGATGCTTACGCTTTCAACTCAGCCATGGCCCGCATCGTCTCCTCGATAGGGGTCTTGGGATTGGCATGATGCATGTAGTCTGTAAGGTAGGTCAGCAACTTGATTGGTAGGGATATGTTTCGGCAGAAATTACAGAGGTCAATGCAGTCGATGTCCAGAGCCTTGAGACTGGCGTCACAAGCCTTCTTACAGAAACCGGCAGAGCTGTCAACTTCGAAGGTCTTGCTACCCTTGATGAAGCCGAACTTGGTGGCGAAGAATATTTCATCGCGCTTTCCGGTACGCTTGAACCATTTTCCCACGAGCTCTTCACTGTCGTGGTAGAGACTGTATTAATGGTCAGCACACATATGGTACCATTGATGATATATGCTGTTAGTGGCAGGCTTACTCGGCGCTGTCCCAGAAGGTAGCTCCAAGCTCGTAGGCACGATCAAGAATGGCGAATCGCTCATCGTCGCTCGGGATAGCTCCGTAGGTGCCTGTGGAGAGACCCATCAGGCCAAAGCCCAGGGATGAGACACCTGGGCCATTCTTGCCAAGAGGGCGGAGCGGCAGGCGTTGGGTGGACATGGTAGCATGAAAGTAGATGTAATAGTGGGATAGGTGAGATGTTGTGGTCTGTAGATGATTGTTTGGGTGGCCTAGAAGAGGACGGAAATGCAGAGCTTTATACCTTGAGAGTCAATCAGGCTCGCAGGATCCTGACGTAAGGATACAAGGAACTGGCTTGTAGTGGTTGAATTACGTTTCCATTAAACTCCGCCATTTGCGCATTGTTGAAGAGTCACTCCGATGCCAACACTGGACGCTGGACGAAGTTGGTAGAGAAAACTGGCCAATCAAGATGCGGAGTTTCCGAGTAGACAAATAGAGTGAGACGATCACTAGTTTCGCGGAGAGCGGGATCTGCGGGATTGCAGTTCAGCATCAGTAAGCCCCTGGCTAATTGCTCCAATGAGACGGCTGCTTTTCCGAGCTGGCGAATCCATGAGGCAAGGCGCATAAAAGGTCCACTCCGCCATTCACATTCACGGCCACCAAGCAGTCTTCAGACCGGACACTCCTTATGTCCGTGTCCGTAAGCATGAATCCTCGCAACAATCGTCGGACCACCAGAACCAACGTCAAGTCGGGCTGTCGCATCTGCAAGTAAGTCCACCTGGGCTGTTTTCCCAAGCCCAATAAAACGCACGAAGACTCACACGCAACGTCCAGGACCCGCAAGGTCAAGTGCGATGAAGGCCGGCCGGCGTGTCGTCGATGCATCTCAACCGGCCGCGTCTGCGATGGATACGGCATCTGGGGCGGCGGAGGCAACATCTACGGCCATCGACAGCGCCTTGTCGGTATGAGGGCCACTGAAATCGTTTCGCGACCGCCCGTATCTCTCTTTCCGCTCACGTCGGGCCCCGAGGAGAAGGGCTACCTCGAATGGTTCAAGTGCCGCACTGCGACGAAGCTGCCGGCCAGTTTCGTATCAAACTTTTGGAGCACCCTTTTACTCAAAGTCTGTAGTACCGAACCAGCCGTCTTGCATGCTGTCCTCGCCTTGGGCTCTGTTCACAAAGCTGGCATCGTCAACGCGGACGGGGCGAGGAACACTAGCAATATCCCCGACGGGCGGGAACGGTTTGCGCTGCAGCACTACGGCAAGGCGATCAGCCATCTCCAGCCGCATTTCTCCATCAAAGACCGGACTTCTTTTCGCGTTGGGCTCATCACTTGTGTCGTCTTTATCTGCCTGGAGTTCCTGCGCGGCCACTTCCAGACAGCCCAAATCCATCTCCAAAATGGGCTCAAGATCCTAGGAGAGATGCAAAGCATCTCCAAAGGGCACGATGAGATTCTTCACTTGGAGCCTTGTCGTGAGTCGACTGATGAGTGGATTGTCGAAGCATTTTCCAGGCTGCACCTCCAGGTCGAGCTCTTCAAGTACACCCATCAACACCGCTGCCTCGTCTTACAAGCCGCCACCCCTGAGATTCCTGCCCTTGCATTCTACTCTATCAACGAGGCGTGGCAGAGCATGGGCCAGCTGCTGAATAGCGTCTTTTACTTGACCCATCAAAGCCGTCTGGAGGCGGTGTCGGAGAACCAATCACCCCAGGACATTGCACTTCTTCGGCATCAGAAAAGCATTCAAAAAGGGCTCGCGCAGTGGTTTGTCATGTATAAAGCATTCAAAAAAGCCCTACAGAGCTCAAGGTCTGTCGAGGAAGAAAAGTGCCACCAACTATTATGCGTATATCACACCATGGCAATCATTATGGCAGATACATGCCTAGGGGCAGGCGATGAGTTAATATTTGACTCTCACACAAGCCAGTTTATCTTTCTGATAGCGCAGTTGACAAATCTACGAATAATTGCTTCGACGCCGAGTCCTATTCCGGCCCCGCCGTCACATCTCACGGACATGTCTCGCTCGGTCGTTGACATGGGCTGGATTCCACCCCTGTTCTACACGGCTGTGAAGTGTCGTGTGCACCGAATTCGACTTCAGGCCATCAGACTGCTCGAGTCTACGTCCCACAGAGAAGGGATCTGGGACGCGAAAGTTGCAGCGTGTGTTGCTCGAAAGGTGATGCAAATTGAGGAAGGGCATTTTTACAAGGGCTTTGACATGGCGAACGACTTTCAAATTTCCAACCCTCCTAATTCTCAGGATCTGTCGTTACCAACCTTGCCAAAGTCCCACAGGATGCGTGAGGTGGAAGTGGTTTTGTCGGGTTCCCCAATGGACCAGATCTTCTTGTTCTGCAAGCAAAAACAAGGAGGGAGAGATTGTAGAGTTCTTCTATCGGAATATGATGTACAATCGCAACAATGGGGAGACGAATGATGGGATAGCATGTATAAGACTCCGAGCGACAGTTAACTACCTGATTTCCGAGCCTGACTTGTTGGTTTCCCCAATTACTACACTCTCAAAGCGATGCATTATCTATACGTTCCTCCAGTCCCTGAAAATTCTCCACACCGGAGTCGATGTCATCGAGCCAGCGCTGTATAGTGCGAATCAGAAAAGTATCCTGGCAAGAATTGATCGCAAGATCAAAGTCTCTCTGCCTCTGGTTCCAGTCGAAGATCTCTACCCACCGGGCTGCAATGTGCGCATCTCCTCCAATAAATGACAAAGCCGTGTTAACTCAAAGCTTTCCAAATGCTCCCAATAAAGGTCAACAACCTTTCCATCCTCGTCGTGCTCGTACTTGCTCTTAATTGGTTCATCATGTAGTTGCTGCCCCTGCAGAAAAGAAGGATATTGACAGGCGATCCACAGAGGGAGAGACGCGATGCATTCCCGGTCAACCACACCAGACAAAGCTCCGTCGTAGATGAAGATGTTATGGCGAGACATGTCGTCATGCAGGATCATTGATGGCTCAGGACAGGAGCCAAGCGTAAGGAAAAAATCATCGAGACGATTTCTTAGCCAGGAAATGATGTCCATGGTGCACCTGAGCTCCTCAACGTCATACTCGTCATCATCATCCTCCTCCGCCTCATCCTCCTCATTTTCTTGCCTTTTTCAGCCTCCCCATTTGTTCGTTCCTTTTAATTGTGATTTTCTGGAGTCTTTTTGTGCAGTTCGCTGTGGCTTTCTAATGCGGTTTCTTGTTTGGATGCGAAATGGCTTTCGATTCCCCCATCATTTCCAGACTGCTTTGCTTTAGCGAATCATTCTCAACAAGTCACATCTGCGATGGTAAGCCGAGCTGATACCTAGTCACGGCTAGATTCGAAAGGACCACAAGGAATGTCTTTATGAATGCGATCATCCCAGATGAAACCTAACGAGCCGATTTTCTGAGGCTGAGATGAGTCCTGGATTTTCTTGGCAGTTGCAGACAGGGCGTCCGCGCTCTGCTGAGACTGGGAAAGGGTTACGGGGCTTTCAGAATCTGGGAGAGAGGGAGAGACAACTACAGATTCGTGGACTGGGAACATACTCCCGATGCCATGGAGTTGATGGCTGAACGTGTCGGAGCAGAAATTTGCAAGCTGAAGAACGAGCTGTTCCTTGGCTGAAAAGCTCATCCCTCGCCACACGTCGGCCAGAGGTTTTCCGGGAACTTTTGTCATGTCAATCCATTCGAATCCGACGGGACTGTTGCGGGTTGTGTCGTAGGCGAGGATTTCGGGAACTGGAAAAGAGAAGTTGTGATGCACCCACACCATAGGAGCCACTTCACTCAAAGTCTTGCGGGCAGGGTCAACTGGGAGTGTTACTCGTGCCTTTCTGGGTAGGCATCCTTGACAACGTAAAGCTTATTGAATGCGCCGTGTCCGAGAAAGCTGATTTCGCAAGAGTCGGAAAGTTGAGCGCTGGTTGAACGGTGCGTGTAATGGCAGCCTTGCCCGGCTCGACGGTCCATCACTTAACCAGGACATTCCACAGACTTGTACCGATCTTTGTCGCCTATTCAGATCAACTCGGATCTGTGGTGTCTCGCTGAGCCTCCACGTCCCCATCTGCCACTCCTTTTCCCTTTGACACGACCGTGTCTTCTTTGGTCATGCTCGTCTTCCTCCGGATCGGCACAGACTGCTTCGTTAAGTCCCGTGACTCCCGCTTGTTCCGTCTCGCGGCAGTAGCTTTTTCCTTGGTCTCAGCCCAAACAAATTTGGAGTCATCGTCGCTCTTCTTCAACACAATTTCCTTCCACCCCTTCTCGATATGATCGACCTTGAATGCCAAGTAGATGAGAATGGCAGTAATGGCGGCCGAGATGGGAACTACAAGACCAGTGTCAGTCGAGCGCGACGGCATTAAAATGAGCTGATAGATGTTTTCCGTACACATGATTTCTGACACGTAGGCTAAATCCAGGGTACCCCCCTCATCGCGTCGGAACTGCGTGATATTGATCGCGAAGAATGCGGCCATAAATGATAATGGCAGCTGCGAGTGTTGTCAGCGACCCCCCCTGTATGGCAAGCAGTCCATTGTTTGGAGACAGGGGAGTTGACATCATACAAAAACAATGGTGACCATAGTGAAGACCATAAGTGTCTTTCCCTGTTTCGCGGTAGCCCGAGCATCCATCATCGTACTGTGCTTCTGCTTCAGGTCCACGAGTATGTACAACTATGCATGTATATTAGCCACCAGATACCCACCGAGACGACATTAGAAATGCAACGTGCGTAAGGAGTCGTGGGTCACAGACATCATCGATGACCTTCTGGGCAAGCGGTATCATGCTACTTATGTTATGAAGGCTCCTCTCTGACTCTTGGAGGGGAAAATGCCTGAGGTCATGGTCGACCTCTATATTGGCAAGAACACGGAGCTGGTTGTGCTGGTCTCCGAACACCATGGACATAATGTTCAGCTCGTCCACGACGTCCTTCATCTCCCGGAGTAGGGAGACCTCTCGCGTTATGTCCACGAGGTCTGACCGGGTCGTCGATTCGGAAAACTGTAGGAAAATCCCCGCCTCTTGGTCCTTCTAAGGTATCTCGTTAGAAAGCACTAATAGAAGAGCATTATTTGAATGGATGGGGATGGCGTGTTTATTTCCGTGTGGCACTTACAGCGGCCTTAATAGTCCTTTCGTAGACATCGCAAAGGCGTACAATCGTCTGCCCGAACATTAAGTAGCTTGATGAGTCCATGTACGATCTGGAGCAGGTGCCAGCAATGAGGGCGGCCAGCTTGTGAGGATACCATGTGCGACTTTCGCGGATGCCAAGCGTAATGCTCGCCAGAACGTCCGCGAGACCGCGACACTCTGGGACGTCGACACCGACGCCTTTTGGAGTCACTTGAGGGAAGCAGGTGATGACTGTCCCTTTAATTTCGGACGGCATCTTTCTTGGTGGCGTCCCTATTCCTAGCGGTGGGTCAGTAGATTGATCTGGTACCAGCCAAAGCCATAGCTGGTCAACCATGGTGAGAATTGCCGGCTTCAGAGCGCGTTCCTTCTGATAGCGAGATATTACTTGGTCCATGTCGCGCCGTCTAGTGTTCTGGAGGTCATGATAGAAGTACTGATCCAAGGTGCGACGAACGTGGAGGGGATGGTTGTTGTCGCGGTATGCCTCTAAAAGTTTCTGGTAAGGCGTCGCGGGGTGCTCCCCGGGCTCCTCCGCGGAAATCGGCCCTCCAGATTGCGCTACCATATCCCAATGAAGGTACGGCATCTGGGGGCAGGGTCAGTACCCAAGTCAAGAGGAACTAGCCCAAGATCCAAGGATACGCACGAACAACGTCAAGCTTTTCTCTGCAAATCCGTTGAGTTGATAAGTCGGGCGCATGAATCGTGCATGGTACCCTCCGGATGAGCCAATATGTTGCCGTCCAGCCCATCGGTCATTCTTCAGGATTCTGTAGGTTTCGGCATTGTAGAGTTTGAACATCAGGGCCTTACCAGATACATGTCAGCTGTTTGGACCAAGAGAGCATTGATGAGCCTAGTTAACTCCTACCTCAACCCATCTCATCTAATCCACCAAGCAGTCAGCTCATGTTTGGGGAAATTGGTCTGGCCCGGCACTTAACGTTATTCGCTGGAAGGTGGAACCATCGCAGATGCGAGGTCGAATGGTCGGGTCCATAAAGAAGCAGCTCGTGGACGTTGACCTCATTGACGGATGCTTTCCCATCCTGGATGTCTACGATAGTCGCCATGAATTCGCGATCCGCCTCTGGCTGGAGGGATTCGCCCCGTTCCAATTCGTCCGTGAACGACAAGTTGGAGCGACGGTCCATGTTTTCCAGAGTAAGACACCGCTATAAAGGTCGAGGCAATGGTGGGTGTGTCGTGCTGTGATTGCGGACAAGGCCCTCTGTCGCCGAAATAGAGGGTGCGTCGGCCCTTATAAACCCCAAAACTGACAGCATGGCTGACTGGAGACCTAGGGTTGGCAGGATCGTCCCCGATTGCTCTATCATGCCATTAGTGAGTCGCCAGTCCCAGATTGGTGCATCGCTTGTAGCCACCAGCTACGTGGCTCGAATCGGCGGGTCTATGATCGCCATTTTGTCATCAGTCCCTGCGACCTGCAGGAAGGTGCAGCAGCACTTCCCGGCTGACATCACCTCGGTCTGGGCGGCTGCGGGGTCTGGCCCTGAGGCAATATCTATCTGGGTTGAGATTGTGGCAGAGAGAAAACGGCAAATTCTATTTGGGGAACAGCAAGGTGTTTACAAGACGTCTCTTGAGCTTCAGATCGTGAGTCGCCAAGAGGTATCACGAAACAATCTTACTGAATGGGACACTAGGGCACGGGCTTGGCTCCAGGCTGTCGACGATGCCCAGATGCGCCGACAGAAGCAACTCATGCTCATCATCAACATTCGCCTTCCCATGAACACAGGTGGAAGCACCTTTGACCGAGTCATAGACGCATGGACAAAGGCTCTCGAGGCCATGAAAAAGCTCGTTGCGGCCAGCCTCAGTGGATTGTCAAAGCAGCCACGTTGATGGGGATTGCATCTTGGCACATCTATCCAGACCTGCTTGTCCTTGGAGACACCATTTCTACGGTCAAATTCGGAGACGACTTGGTTCCTGACACAGGGCAGCTGACTATTAGGCTCGAGAATGTGGATTCGGACAAGCAAGATGGCATATTTTAGTCGCTTCTGTTATCTCACCTTCGATTCTATGGAGACTCCGTGGTGGCACAGTTGAATACCGCCCACGATGCCTCAAGGTTCAGTATAGAGAAGCCAGATACTGGCTTTCGGCTCTGCAACCTCTACTTGGGGAGGTTATTACATGGATCCAGGCGAAGTTGCTCACTTTTCATGGCAGTGAGCAAGCAAATCGAAGACATGTCTCGACCTGGCCTTGGATGGCTTTCGGTTTCAGTCACGGCAAGTAAGACTTTGATCGAAGCCACGGGGGACGAGCTGAAAAATAATATGGCCATTGTTGCACTCGGCCGACGAAACGGGCGTCAATTCTGTCCGAAAAACACCACGACTCACTCCCATATTTGGGTCTTGGGCACCCGTTTGTTTCTCACCTTCTCAAACGTCCAGAGTTTGTGTTCAACACGGAATCTCTGGAGAGGATGCAATTCGTTGCATCACAGCTTGGGCTTCGACCTAACGAGTGCATCATTCGTATTCGCAAATCACTCAATTCGAATGAGGTGGGGAACTGGCTTGATCATGACCTTTCTAAGAAGCAAAACCACCCAAACTATGAATATCTCACCGCTGTATCTCACACGGGTTACACGGTCGAAGGAATGGAACCTTTGCATATTCGGTGGGCGGAGAACAAGTCCTGGACCCCAGAATCCGAGTCGCACATTTCCACGAGGACTTCTGCCTGCTCTTGTCATTCACAAGGACACAACTGTCACTCAACGAGATGCTCCTGGATGCAGGTCAATATCTCGTGTTCACGACTTTGTCACTCAACTATCAGCCAAGGTGATTCTACTTCAGAATGTGTTGGATGTAAGAGAGCCGACAGATATATGGCACTCGAGTACAATCCGAGACTTATATGTGGTCGTGACGAACACCTGGCCACGAGGAGCTTTTTATTCGTCCAGTCCCTTCAGGGGAAAAACTATGTGAATGTTACCTATCTTCAGACCCGAATGCGTCGTCCTCCAAAAGGATACCCAAGTCCGAGTAGTTGAAACCTCCATTTCAGTTTTCGACAAGGGAAAGTGGGTGGCCGATCTCGACGTTCTCTTGCTATACGAGCCCACACTTGAAGGTCACGCATTCGTAAAGAAGCTAAAAGAGACGTTGGGGACAGGGTGCAAAAAGTCTCTACAGCACCATAGAATAACAGAGCGTCTCACAGCAATCGACAACTGGGAGGAGCTGCTGAATGTCCTCGAGGACATTGGACAAACATATCGGAGTTGTTCGAGTTAGTGACAACTGGCTAGCCCGAGTCGCTACTACCCGTGTTGCCGTGCAGAAAGAATTTCGAACTTTCATCCTTCCTTCTTCTGGGGGTTGCTGGGCTTGCAGCGCAAAGACGTATAGATGGAGTAAGGCTCAAGGGGAAGATGACAGCTCGGTTCACCATCAGGATTAACTTCCAACCTTTCCCGGTGCCACGCACGAGGATAGGATTGGAGATCTGAGTCGGGTCCTCTCCAAGTTCACAGAGTATGCCATGGAAGGCTCATTCGAAACCCCTGAGTTTGACTTTGACTCGGATCGTTCAGATGACACAGTGATTACCGTCAAAGAGACATATGACGTTTTTGAGGCTTTACCGCAAGCTTTTACTTGCCAAGGAGAGACAAAATCAGTTTGGATACAAGTATTCAAGCTAAAAAGAACGGGAATTAATCTGCTAATTTGACCGCCGTAATTCTGAAATGCTCGCTCGCAATTCTACATGAAAGTTCCCTTATTCTCATCCATCCAAGCACCAAAATCTTGCATGTTGGGATTAACACTCCGGCATTCCTGCACACTGCCACCGTAGCCTTCTTCGCCAAACCACTTGAACATGTCGCCCACAGACCCCTTCAGCACAAACTTGACAGCACTCGCGATCGGGCAAGCTGCCATGGCCATGGACTGCCCGGTGATCTTTTTGTAGATGGCGTCAGCCTCGGGCTGCGTCAATTCATCGCCCACGAGTGTCAAGGCCGCGTTTCTGTACTTGTCGGGCTGGAGAAAGCTCTGAGCCGCGAACCAGCCGATGTCCTTGGTGGAAACCATCTGGAGCTTCTTGTTGCCAAGCTGCTCCCACATACGGGCGAACCCTTTGCCATGGATGTCCGTTGTGAGGTTTTCGAAGAAAGTGACAGGTCGAAGAATTGTGTAAGTCATCTGCTGGGCGCTCTTCTCGGCCCGGCGTTCAAGATGCTTCTCAATTGCGTGCTTCGCCGCAAAGTTCTTGACGTAGGTGGGATTGTGAGGTGATCGCTCAGGACCGCCACGGTCTCCGGACGAGTAAACGAAAACCTGGGCGCCATGCATGACGGCCGCGTCGGCCATTGCCTTGCCTTGCTGCTCCTCGGAATCCGAGTTGATCTGGACGCTGTAGACGCCCCATACGGACCCCGCCTTGTTGAAGATATCGTCGGCGTTGGCCAAGTCTCCCTCAATGACCGACACGTTAGGGTGAGCGGCGAGCTTCTGCGCCCTGCGGCTGGTCGCATCGCGAGTCACTGCGACGATGTTGAAGGAAGGCGCTTGGGAAGAAGCCAAGATGTTCTCAATGACAGCGCCGCCTTGCTTGCCGGTTGCGCCGGTCACGAGGACAGTCTTGCGGGGTACAAAAGTGGTCATTTTAGCTGATTTCTCGGGAAATGATGGAAAGGTTGTATTGATTGCAAAGATCTTGTCGGTCAGAGATGGTTGTCTTGTAGAACAAGCGGTGAAGTTGTCTTGATGATGTATGATGATGGTTGGTTGTGGTTGATGGTTCAAGTTGGTCTCTTGTTCGCGAACAACCCCAATATATGTATTCTCGCCTGAAGCAATTTTTAGCCGAAATGCGGCACCCGAACCAAACAGGGCTGAAACTCGCAACCTGCTCCTAACCCCTGTCATCTCACAATCCGAGTGCGAAGGTGGGATGAGCGAGGATCGCGCTGACAGTGGACTAGCTTGCTCTAGGAATAGATCCACAACGAGGCTTGTCTTCAATGCTGCCCTGAAAGCGGATGCAAGCGGGCAGATTGATTGCCCGAGAGCATTTGCATTGCCGCGTTGGTGCAGACGCGCTCTATATCAATGTCCGATTCGGCTCATTTACCCAGCCGGCGGCCATCTTAATCGCTGTTTTATGGAGCAGAACGTAGGAGATGACGTACGACCACTTTGACCATTCCCCCCCATAGAAAGACAGCAGTGACCGTTAGGATGCACTGGATCCTTTTCTCTCAAGCGCAGGAATTAGCCAATTGGATGTCCACATTTACCCACATCTTCCGCCTGTCACACAATTGCTTATTCATTTATGTCCTTGACTAGGAAGACATTATAAAGAGCATATTAAGAGCATTACGTTATACAGCGTGCTGTAAGGAGTGTGCTCCAAGGGGCGGTACAAAGTGCGATGCGAGAAATCCTCCACTGTGAAGAACGCTGAGCCCGAGCGCTGAGCCCGAGCGACGTGAAGACAGGAGCGCTGTAAAGGGTGGTGTAAAGAGCCGTAGTAAAGAATAGTGGGGGGGTAGTATAGCGGGGTGGCACGCCCTGGGGACTATACCAAAAATTTGGTACAGTCCCTATGATGTACCAATGTGTACCACTAGGTGTGCTACTGGCATACCATCTGTACTAAAGGTTCTAGCTTTATACCACATGTGCCAACCAGATTCCAAGGTTGTACCAGAGAGTTACAAGCATACACAGGCCACACCAGCAATGTCAAGCGATCTAAGCTTGTAGGCCCTGGAACATTTAGTGCATCACAGGTGGCTCACTGCCGCGCCAGATCCAAGCCAGCGCAAAACATGGACGGATAGACCCATGGATGGAATGGAATGATGCCAGCGGCTGCTTGACGTACGACCTAGACTTAGCAATTGCACGAATGGTACTTAGAGATACCTGTAGCTTTATGATGATTTAGGATATATAAGTCGAACGAAACTATATCTCGATGAAGGCGGCAGGGCACACCAAGACGCAGGTTCGGGCCTTGCTTGGCCATCCTCTGGGTATCCATCAACATTACAATTTAAACAAGATAGAAACAAAATAAAGCAGCAAAAAACGGTACTTGCAGAGTCATAGTGTCAAAATACGGATGTCTAAAAGAAAACGTACTATCTCTTCGTAATTCATGCCAGATTGCATTATTCATGTGTCGCTCTTGTGTTGCAGCCGGAGCCATTAACCGTAAAGACTGGACGCAACGAATGGAGAAACAATAGGCAAAAAAAGAAAACAAACTAAAGGTTCAATGAAAAAGGCGACAAAAAACAGCAGAAGCAATAGGGACCAAGAGCAGACGTTTCAGATTGACATTGTTGCAAGGCATATTGTAAAGCTCCAATGTGTGCGGAATTGACGTTCGCTTAAGGGCGTTCATCGTCAGTATCTAGGCTCCATCCGCGTCTAGGGGACGAAGAACCGTCGACATCGACTGTTGGACGGGCTCGAGGAGTTTGGTCCTGGTCACCTCAATTCCAACGGACTTCAGGACGTCTGAAGATGCTGGAGTTCAGGCAAGGTCGGACAGACGACTAGGTAGCCAGATGAAGCTAGATAAGTATATCATCGAACCCCATTGATGAAAACTTATGCGGTGCAGTACCAACATTTTTGAACTGCATAGAGAATAGGTTTAGATCAAAGAAATCTCCCAGGTTGCCACTGGAGCTTTGGCCAAGACCAGACCCCAATGGGGGAGGGGGAGGAGGAAGGCCAGTCTAGACATCAATATTAGTATTAAATGATAATACCATGAAGTAAGATAGAGAGCAGACATACCATAATGAGATCCTCTCTGGCTTATTTCATGTTGACTAGTGCATTCTAGGCCTTAGTCTGAGTCATCTTCTGGGCAAGCTTTGCAAAAGAATTCTCATTAACGTACTCAAACTCTTCAAGCGAGCTCCAAGCAACAAGGTTTTAGCAAATACGCTTACGCATGTTCTCATCTTTAATTCAGCCCTTAAGGTTTAGCTTAGCCTTGAGCTTTCCAGCAGGCGACAAGTTCATGGGCTTCTCAACAGCCCAGAGCTTCAGCATGGCAATAACAAGATTCAGATAAATGTTCCAAATAAAATAAAACCCTTGTTCGTCTTATCGCTGCTTCGTCTAATCGAAGTCGATGATATACACAACATAATGGAAGATTGCATTGAACAACATCCGATCAAGTCTCTGCAGGAGGAAGTCTTGGAGACGGCCTGGTTCCCGTCGGCATGGATGTTCTAGATGAACACCATGATCTCTGGGCGGTTCTCTGCCAGCTCAAAGGACCAGGCCTAAAGAAGAGAGTTAAGACTTCCCACACAACAGAAAACAAACCGACAGAAGACACTTACATAGCAGTACCGCCAAAGGAAATGAGATTTCATAGTTTTGAACTTGCTCTTCAGAGTGCGGATCATCTGGATACATCTCTCTCTATTGGTCGGAAGGGATGGGTTAATTAGACAAGGATGGTAACTACTCAACAAAGCGATCACTGTGTTACAAGAACAACATGAGAGACCGATAATACTTGATTTTGGTGGTATCTTCAAGCGTAGCGTCGACAGAAAACTCAGTCTCTGTCATAATGACATCCAACTCTTATTCTGTATCATCGCTTTCAGTGACAACAGTGCATCATCTATTGACAGGATCCCACTTAAATTCAGGCAGCGGTTAGTCACAGATCTCAATCAACTTGCGTCAACTAGGGATCCAAAAGGCAGTTGGAGCAGCCTCAATGGCTCATCTTCCTGGAGTTCCTAGGCTTCCAGTCTGTCCGCTCGGGGGGCCACTATATTAACTATTATATACTATATTATTGATAATACTAAGTATAATATCTTACTATATCTATTATAACTTAAGCATTATTCTTTGAGCTATGGTAGGTAATATGTGCGATTGAGTTCGGACCCTCGGAGGTAGTATAGTCGGAGCCCCACCGGGTTGTCAACAAGTCCGGCCCCACAAATCCCGAGACTTTGTGACCTGAAGGCCGGCCAAAAGTAACCTATTTGGACGGCCAATGTCACGGCCGCAAAATCAACATGATAAAAAGTTACTACGACGATGTTAACAGCAATCCGATGTTGGGCAATGCTGAATCAATGACCATTCGCGTGGGGCTGTTAGCCTGTAGAGCCCTGGCCAACCTCAAGATTTCATTGGCCAAGACAGCTCTTCCGGACCAACACGGTTTTCTTCCTCGTTCACTGTGACCACTTTTGTCCATGTAGCGTTAGTTCATAACTCACAATCCAGGAAATTAACTCATTACGTGATGGCCCTGTTGTCAACGCGCCTCGGCACACGCGAGGGATTTGTTTCCCCAAGCCTCACCAACGCACCTGCCCGAACCATTGCCCCACCCCGACAACTCGCATATCGCTGTTGTGATCCAATTCGTCGTTCAGGGACCGGTTCAATGCTGCCTGGTGCCGTCTCAGGGGGAACGGAATTCTCCACGCCCTTCTCCAAGACGTTAACTTGGATCCTGAGTAGAAAGAGTCTAGCAAGTGGGGGGTCGTCCGCTTGGTACATTGGGCATCGTCTTGGCTGATCAATCCGACTTCAACAGCCATCTTCACCGCCGAATGGTGCAGCAGCTCAAGGATTACACAGACCGAAGGACACTAGCACTGAAAAGTCTGGTATCTAGCCGAAACAATACAGGGAGGCAAGTCTTATGAGACAGGCAAAGTCATAAGCATAGCAATTGTTCAGATTAGATCACTTGAATTGTTACTTAGCTTGGGCCGAGAATCCTGAGTTTGGGTCTAGGTTGGCTGAGCTCTGGGCTGAGATATTCAACTCGTGGATCCGTTCACATGTTATCAATGATCTTCTGTGTTCAAGATGATATGATTGCGCTGTAGCAAACGTACATGCTCGCTGTAGTGGAGTCATCGCGTTTGGGTCGGTGTGTATTCTCCCTTGGGCTGATCGCTAGCGTTACATTCCCTGCATCTAGCCGTCGTTTACCGCGCTGGCTAGAGGAGTGTGCCCTAATCATTCGTACCTCACTCGTATGATAGTCGCGCGCATGTCGCGGCAGGCAAAGGGAAGCGAAGGAAATACGAACATGCAGTGTGTTCGTAATAGTGGACCCTACAGAAGTTCCAGGTCTAACCTTTGTGGTAAGTACATGCCAGAACGATATAAACCGCTGGGCTTATCCCCCCAACTCAATATCCAAATCGATCACTCCCATCTTACTTCCTTCTCAAAGACTTTCAACTCTAAAATTTGCGAACGGGTTTCCCAAATACACCTATTTCTACCACCTCAACCACCTCAGCTAAAGATGAAGCTCAACGCGATTCTTGCCCTTATCGCCTATCAGGCTGTTTTCGCCTCCACGATGCCAGCTGGCCCAGGGCCATTGGAGGAAACCGATGACATTACCCCCAATGTAAATGTACTGGAAGAGAGGGGTTCATGTTGGTTCGGAAAGGGCATCGGATGCAGCAAATCTGGATACTGCTGGCAGGTGTGCAACGAAAAGCAAGGAACGTGGTGCTGGATGGCAAGGGCGTCGGGGGCATGGGAATATTGCGGCAAAGCTAGTGGAGCTGATGACCACTGCGTCAATGTGTGGAAAAAGGGCCTTATCTCATGTGCTACCGGCAATTGCAAGGACTGTGGGTGTAAATGCTGGTAAGGGGAGGTCTCTGGACGACCCCGCGGGGGGGGGCTTGATGTATGTTCTGTCAGTTCGGGGTGATATATCTATCTTTCTTCGTTCTCCTTTTTAGTGACTTCCTTAGTTAGCAATCCATCTGAAAACCCCCAGATCTTCCAATGAACGTACCCTGATAAATAATTTGGCTCGCCTCAAGCGGATGGATCCTAAAGCTAACATGGTCGGAGCTCAATCGGATCCGCCAGTCCACGCGAGTGGGCCTCTTCTCTATGATAGCGGGTATCTCACCTCTTCGATAAGCAGACCGCCGAGGCTGAGGCCGGTGTGTATTAGCGAGCTGGACAGCATGCTAGACCATGCACCATGCGAATCTAGAGCAACATGACAGACGAGGTCGGAACGTCTTACATCAACTTGTACTCTGGAAAAGGGGGTTGACCTCTCCACAACGAGACTTATCTCAAGATTGGTGTTAATGCCATTTCTCCTTCGGTGTCAATTCGTCTTTGGGCGTTTCTCCATGTCGTAAGCAACTTGGCAATTGTATCTATCACCCTTGAACCACTAAAAGTATATCCATCTTCCGTCGCCCAGGAGAAGAAAGGGCAAGATATCGAGAGTTAAGTCAGCTAGGAGGGCTGCTGAGAAAGGCGTGCCGATGGCTTTCTCCAAGGTAACGTAAACTCTAGCCTAACCTGACCGCCAACTACCTATCTAAGCTAAACCTAAACTAAATGTCATATTCAAAGAGTAACGAACTTATAAAAACTACCGAAACTAAGTCAAACTAAAGTAACCCCATTTAACTTGATCAACGATGTAAGAGCCAACATTTGGATGGCATCGTGCAGGGAGGGAGGAGAAGGTGACGGACACTTCAGCCAAGAAGAACCCAGTTGGTAAGGCAAAGAAAACAAATCGCCCGTCCTCATCAGAGGAGTGGGTAAGGGATCTCGAACCGCTTCCATAGAAAAGAGAGATGAAGGAAAGAGAGGGTGAAGAATAGATCGGGAGACCTTAGGCGTAGGGGATAGATAGGATAGCTCAATCATCATCGAAGGTCGCATGTTCAGGGACACGCAAATCAAGCTCATATAGGAACGTCTCGATTTGCGAGACGTTGTAACTCCCAATCTCGCACTGTCTTTACAGATATTCACGGAGTTCTTGGTCAGTCAACATTCCGGCTACGCGATGAGCCCCGAACAGCTTATTCCACAAGCTAGGGACAGTTGAAGCACATCAAGATGCCAATTAAGGTCATGGATCGTTCATATTAAATACCATTGGCACTTAAGCGCCTGCCTCAGCCGAGCTCGAAGGGCCAGCAACTTCTGTCTTGGGCTTCACCTAAATTCGGGCCACCCGGCCAGCCTTCCACAAGCCCATGTGCAAGTTCCGCAAACCCTACCCCTTGGCAAATGAGCCTTGCTGTCAGGCCCAAAGGTCTTGAACTTGTCAACGCTACGTGACTTTCCCTTACCCTTGCCCTCTTCTCCTAGCTCGCTAGTGACGTTGATCTCACCGCACCTTTGATGGGTAAACATAACGTTGAGTCGCCGCTCGTCCTAACGGGCAGGACAAGTCTTTGGATGGACAGTGCCCATGATGTAGATGCCTATATTGCTCTCCTTGCCCTAGAACTTACCTACGGTGGATGCTAGGGGCAACGTAAGGAGTGCCTTGTACTCTAGGCACTTCCTCGTCTTGGTGATGAGCTCCACATTAGCTGTATATGAATCGACGATGAAGTTTGCTGGGTCAACGCTATTTGCCTTCATGAATTCAGCGGCTGAGCTAAGCATGATCTTGACTTAGTCAGGGCTCCTCTTTGGTCTAGTTATGTTGACAATAAAGACATGGGAGCCTTTATAGTAGAGGAAGACAGGGCTGAGCTTGCTCGCTAGCGATGGCTTTACCTCTAGGTACTTTACTAAGATCCTGGCTTTAAATGTTTAACTAAGCCAGGCAGGTGCGTTGGTGAAGCTTGGGGAAACAAACTCTCACCAGCTAAGACGCGTTGGCGGCCCTAACTCTGTGGGTCGGGACGGATGCGACAGAGCATGCTGCGGAGGATCCGTCTAATAATACTCCTTACAGCGCTCCTTATAATCGGATGTCCTTCCCTAAGCTCACCACTGAAGAGCTTCGCCCTCAGCGACGTACCACTACAAAATATCAGGGAAGTGCTGTTTGCTTCTAAACAGTGTTAAAAATGAGATATACTCCATCTCCCAGTATGACCATCATGCCCTATACTCAGACAACGCTTGAAACATTGGGTCCTACGTCGCTAGTAGTTGTATTACTACTTGCCCTTCCTCGCCTGTGAAAACACGAACCGCGGCTCATTAGTCGTGTTGGCGCATTATGAAGTCTCAACGGGGCAACTGGGTCGGCTTTCGTGCCGGAACCCATATACTCGGCGTTGGCAGTGTGCTCTGCATAATCAACCTGCAGTGGTATATTCAGCTCCCATCCTGTTTCCTCAGCTAGCTGTATATAATATCGTACTGGTCTGAGGTATATGATGGCTCTGTAAGTCTCAATAGAAATGATAGATGTTTAACACAGTAGTATAACTTAGCATATCACTTGCTTCTGGGAGCTAGTGGCATCGAGCAACAATACCTGAGATTTGGTCGACTTGAGGGGCTCAGACAAAAGTGCCTTCGCAGGCCTCCATTCTGGCCTTAATTGCTGGCTCTAATTATGGTGATGATATGTCTGGAAGAAATACTCATGAGGGTAGAAGCGTGGCTGCCATAGTGCCAACACAACCAAGTGAGCAGCGTAATCAACCATTCCCGTGATAGCTGGGGCGTGCATCGTGATTTCGTTATAGCGGTGGCAGTATTTTTCATTGTCTGCTAGGCAGGTGTGATCAAAGTGCTTTACGCAAGTGAGACTTGCCCTATTAGGACAAATATTGCCAAGTTACAAGAGGCAACATTTCTGCTTGTGGTGCACCGTAGTTTAACTTTTGGCGGTTTTTTCCTCTACCGGTGGGCTTGGACTTTGAGTCTATTTAAAGTCCAGATAGAAACGGGCGAGTGCACCGGCGGTTTGTATTATCAATGCGAGGCTACTCATCACTTAAACGTTGCGTTGCTACTTAGCTGTATTGCCGTTTTCCCAGAGCTTATAGTTAGTGTGGCATTTAGACGATTAGAATCCGTAGGGTTGACATCCAACCCTAAAGAAATGGTATCAAGGAGCTAAAAATATAGTCATTCTGTGGGTCGACCTAATAGTTCCTAGCTCAGTGTTTCGCCAGCGCCTCGGCTCTTTCTCTGAAAGTCTTCGCAATTGCAGGTCTCTGATCAAGTCTGTTCAGCCAAGCAGCTACATGAGGGAAATTCTCTTCAAGATGGATTTTATCCGCAAACGGACCAGGACTGGTGGCGTCATACCACGGAGTAAATGCAAGTTTAAACCATGGGATGAACGCAGCATCCGCGTAGCTGAACCTTTCGCTGACCAAGTAGTCACAGTCAATCAGATGTCGGTTCAACACATCGCAAATCCTTCGCACTTCATTTATATACCGATCCTTCGCAGTCTCAACCTGTTCCGGGTGATACTTGTGGAACCATAAAGCCTGGCCAAAGTATGGCCCTTGTCCTGACATTTGGAAATGCAGCCACTGCTTGGCTTGAAAATACTCGGCAGTTCCAGAGGAGAAAGAGATCTCATTTGTCTTGTCGTAAGTCTCGACAAGATACTCAAGGATGGCGCCGGATTCCCATAGAGTGATTCCAGTGTTAGGATCCCCAATAGCCGGGACGCGTCCGTTGATGTTGATTTTCTCGTAAGGACTTTTCTTCATATCGGGAAACTCAATGTATTTGATCTCGTAGGGGATGTTGAGCTCTTCTAGCACCGCAGTGACTTTCCACGGGTTGGGACCGGCCATATGGCCCCAAAGAGTTAAAGGCTTGACTTGATCCATGTCGAAACAGGGAGATAACAGGCTGAGCAAATTCAACTGGGGTTGCTGGAAAAGATGGGACGGGGTTGGACTCGTAACTAAAAGATTTCGTCGCTGTGAGGATGGGACACCGGAGTGCCTGTCAAAGTCTTACGGATGAATTGGTGCAGCTTATATACTGAATCTGTGCCTGTCATTTTGGGAGGAGGTTGTCGATTTGTAAAATCTAATAAATTACAAATCCTAAAAGTCCCACCCGTCATCGACCCACTTCTTCGTCGTTGCGTCTAAAGAAGCACTGGAGCTAATGTGATTACGTGGCGAACCCTTAGGAGGAAGACCAAGGAAGGCTTGGCAGGGCGCACTGTGAACATTTTATGGACCGCTCCGATCGCCATTCTGTCAACAATTGAATGCACCAAGCCCAGAGAACAGAAAATAGGCTACCACCTTCCTAGCGACTGATACAATCCACCTACCGTTCAATAGATATCGCTATACATGAGTCCTACACCTGACACAGAATACCTTCGCCGATTCTATATAATTGCTTAGTTCAACATCACATTACAAATCAAGAAGATTGAGGAAAAGCCCTTCCAGGTGCTGCCTGTCCTTTGCTGTACCTCTCCCCTTAAATTGGTTAAAAAGTAGACGACTGCTTTACATTTCGGGCTGTGAGATAGTCTCTCATGCCATTCGATTTGCAGCACCTTCCTTGCAAACTTCCCCGCACTGTATTTCTCAAGAATTTACGGATAAGTACTCCGTAGTAAGGGATTCAACTAGCTAGCCAACTTGCAAGGATCGCAGAGAATTCGGCAAGTGGGAAAGGGATGCTTGAAATTTGATAATTATGAAGACCCAGTCAGGGGTTTTCCGCCACAGACGAGTTTTCGAGTGGCTTTCAACTGTTGGATAGGAAGAACGCAAGGTTTCGGGCCAAGGTTGAAGCTTGGTGGGTTTCTCCGACTACCGGTAGGTTGGTCTGACACTCTCCATGTGGGTTTCTCCGGCTAAAGCTACGATAGGTTTAGCAACACTCAAAGTGATCCAGACCCAACACGCCACCGAGCGGGGTCGGAGATTCCGGATTGTCCGGTTTTACCGACCTCCACGAGCATAGCCAACTGGATGCTGGAGTTAAGGTGAGACTTGAGCCTGGCATGTGCATGAAAGGATCAACTCAGGCAAGATGAACCGGCCGCACGAATGCAGCATCTGCAAGAGAGATTTTCCCACTCACAGCCGTCTGATCCGACACGGGAAATCGCGTGAGTCTGCACCCCACATTGCGGAACACCATGTGGACTAATCTGCAGACGCACCGGAGCAACACGTCGCGTGTCCGTTCTGCTATCGCAAGTTCCCTAGGAAGTATGCAGCACTCTCATTCGATTCTTAGATCGTGATACTAACCTCGTGCTTCCAACCCACAAGTGATTCCGCCCAACGGCACTTCCAAACTTGCCCGGAACGCGGTAGTCGGCCTATCCCACCGAGACCTAAGCGTGGACGGGGCCGGAAGGCTTGCGACAATTGCGCACAGTTGAAGATAGCATGCGATGCTGAAGCCCCATGCGAGGGCTGCCTGAATCGGGGCACAGATTGTTCCTACGAACGATTGGGAGTCCTTCGAGCTCCAAGTCTGCCCACCAGTGTCCATTCGCCAGCTCCCATCCCATTTGTTCCTCGTGGTCAAGTGTCAGATGCAAGACTCGACCACGCCTTGAGTACCACACCACCATCGACGAACATCGACAAGTCGGGAGCACTATTTCTTCTCAAGTTCACCGCTTGCGAGAACAAAAGCATTCTCGATGTTCGCAAAGCACTAGAAACGGATTCACTTATCCCTGCAGATCCTAGCAGCCCTCTCTCTCTGGACGCGAGCCATGGTTCATCTGACGACGTCCTCGTAAACTTTGAGTGGTTCATTTCTCCAGATGAAGAAGCCTGGTACAATTTCTTCACGCCCATTTCATTCGACGAGATTCTGCTAGACCACACCTTCAGTGCATCAAACCCTGGGGAACAAGAGAGGAGGTTGTTGCAGCACCGCATACCGGAGCTATACCGACTTTTGCAACTAGGCGAAGCCTTCGGCCATTTCTCTTGTCACGACTCCCAGACACAGAATCAGAAACTATTTTCTAAAATCCTTGTGCCAGAACATATGCAGGAGGCTCTCGATGCCTTCTTCCGGCGAATGTATCCATACCAGGTCGCAATACATCGCCCAACGTTCAACGTACGCGACACGTCGCCGCAACTATTACTGACCATGGTCTTGGCTGGCTCGATTTATACCTATCCGGAGGATATTGATGCCATTGCATTTGAAGGATTTGACACTCTGGAGAATCTTGTTTTCGGAAGCAAAGAGTTTGACATGCTCATGAGTGGGGGGCATGGTTGCCACTCGAACATCTGTCCCTGTCACTTGGACCTTCTCAACGCATCCACCATCATCATATACTTACAACTTGGTATGGACGACAAGCGAAAGCGCTGGCGAATGCGAAAACTACGGTTTCCTATGCTCATCGCCGTTGCGCGGGCTCTGTCACTGTTCTCCGCTCGCGAACCTATCGTTAAAAACGGGTCTTCTTCCCCTCGAGTGTATTGGAACTCATGGATCAAGACCGAATGCATAAAACGGTGGCTTCCATTACAATCCATGCGTGACAAGACGTGAGAAGCTAAAACCGAAGTAGAACATCCTTCGCTATTTTTTCGATCGACAGCGAGCTTGCCATTCTCTTTCGAACGACGCCGAGGATTATGCTCAACGAAATGGGTCTCGATTTCCCTTCGAGTGAAGCGGCTTTCAGGGCTCAATCATGGGAGGACTGGATGCTTCTGGACTCTTCTGCTACTGATCCTCCCAAGTGTGTATTTTCTACCTTCATCCAGCAACTGATGGAGGACAGTTGTAAATTGTTGTCTGAAAAGGAAGTTCAGTCTCTTACCTTCTCAAGCCTGTACTTTGTTTTATATGGTATGTCTTTCCTTCTATCGTTCTTACTGCGGGATTCTTCTGAACATTGTTGCTAAACACATTTTAGGGCTACATCATTTAATATTCTTATCCCAAGCCAATCCTTTCTACCCTTCACAAGGAAATCCACTCCTCAGACCATTGAAAAGATGGAAAGAGTGGTGGGATATAAAGCACTCCCAGGCAGTACCAGGGAGTTCAAACGAAGTTTCCATATCGCGAATAGGAACAAGCTTGTATTGGTTTGCAAGGTTGCTTTTGAAAGTCAAATCTACCATGCTCCTAGAGGATGTGGACTCAGACTCCTTAAACGGGCTTCACAAATTTGTACGGAAATACCAGAAGGAAAGTTTCGACTGAAAGTCTTACCAAAGGAGGTAACAAGATGGAACAATGAGCCTTGGGCGCTACCCCGATGCTGTTTCCGACGGAGACTACCAAGCTTGGGGCATCCACACGGTTGAAGATTAAGACGCCGACATATTATAGTGCCACTTAAGGGATCAATAACTTTTATGTTCCATCCATTGGGAATTGAACCTTGATTTGTTTTGAGTTATGATTGAGTAAGGAGTTCATCTTAACGGATAATATTCACGACAGGTGCCCTTCCTATCTCAATGAATCTCTTTTAAGTATAACCTGTAGAGTTCTCCATGCACGTGGGAACCCGATATTTGAGGAAGGCGTGACACTGCAAGAGCTCGGATGCTCAGACCTTCTCTCGCCCTTTAACAGCTTTGTGCAATTCCCCAATCTGTAAAGCAACTGATTCGGGAAGCTCGACCACCGGGAAGCTCGTTTCTCCGGGGAGCTTTGTGAAACTGAACCAAGCAGGATGTTTGGTTTTAAAATCTTTGTGGATGGCCACGTAGGATTCGTCATTGGGGTGACTGAAGACGTGGTGGACAAGCGGAGGGTCGGAGATGGCCTCCAGTCGCTGCATCGGGGAACCCTGTCGTTCGTAATTCCTCTCAACAAGCCTTGCAGCCATTTCCATGGCACGCCAACCTCCGTGAGAATGAGAGACTAGGATGAACCGTTTGACTTGAAGAGAGTCCAGAAGCGCAATCGTGTCGTCAGCCTGGCCGTCCACGGTCCATTTGCCGACAGGATCGCGGTTGGAACACGAATCCTCCAGCACACTCTGATGACCCGATAATTTCGGATCAGGTAAGGCAAAAGATTGTTGAAGCCACGGTGGTCTTAGCCCAGGCCCGGAAGGCAGACGATTGCCGGTTCGTCCGAAGGTAGTCCGCGATCACCGAATGATATCTATCCTGGTTGGTGGTGCGAGTGCGGAGCATAGTATCGGTATTTAGACACGCAGGGAGCTTTGAGGGAAATATGAGGGATGAGACGATTGGCGGAATATACCATGCAAAGTAGATGTGTGTAAAACGATCTTGACGTAGAAGCCGGCCTGTGGTCTATTAAGTTCAGGAAGGGATGAGCATGTCAGACGTTGTCTTTACTCAACCAACCGGCATAAATGAATGGATTTCCCTAAGATCGGCATGGGCGGTGCATCAACAACGTGCACCATTGGGAGAAGCATGAGGGATTCCTGTGGGGTTTCCCAACTAAAACGGACAAAATTCGCAGAAGACTACTAGTTGGTCATTGGCTAATTTGTTTGATCCTAAGCACCAGCCAATTATAGTTGGCATTGACCTATGCATCCAGTCTCTGCCTAAAACAGTGAGCACGCTGTCACTCTGGGGGTAACTGAATCGTAAGGTAGTTAGTTGTCTCAGATCTGAATGAAGCAGAGTAAAGCGATTTTCACGAACTCCTTTTCTCATATCACAATTGGTATGTTGCCCTGTATGCAGTCCCCTTAAATATCCTAAGAATATTAAGGTGCCTAAAGTCTCAGTGCCAATGCTATGGCTAAATGGTTGAGGGTTATAGGTCTAGGACATCCTTGCTATTTTCAAGATCTCTGCGCCTATGTTAGTATATCTACAGGTTTTGATAATAGCAAGAGGGAAGTGTTTTAATACAAACACTTGAACAGGTTCTATCAGGTCTAAAAAGGTGAATTATTCTTTGTCATTATGGTTGTTCTTAACAGATTGCCGACAGGTCTCCCATAGCAAGGATCATCTTTAACATCGCTCAATGTAACCCCTTTAGGACTAGGCTCTTATATGCCAATGATCCATTCTGATTCTACTCACTTCCATAGCCAACTCATTCCCCCCTCCAGCTTACTTCGAATATTTCCTACTCTTCATGTTCTTGTCATCAACTTCGCCAGACTGATTATTTGTGGATTCTGCCTGTCCCGACTTCGTTTCGCATGCATTGTTCAACTCGAGAAAACAATGCCACAACGCAATAATTGACACAAATCCTATCACCATCGAATTACCTGGTGGTCTCATTTCAGCAGCTCGTGACAATGTAATCCTCAGAGCTCGTGGCATAAAGTATGCCTCTGCAGCTCGCTTTCAGCTGCCCATGCCTCTCAAGAAATGGGAAGGAATGATGGACTGCACCGGTCCAGCTCCAATTCCTCCTCAGATGGTTCCTTCCACCCTGGACTGTTTGGGCAGTTGCCTACACCAGGAGTGGTTCCAGCAAATCTCGGGCTGATTGACCAAATTACGGCCCTTCAATGGGTACAGAGGAACATTACAGCTTTTGGTGGCGATCCCAAAAACGTAACGCTCATCGGTCAGTCTGCTGGCGGAGATGCGGCGTTCTGTTTATTGATTGCAGACGGAACCGAGGGTCTTTTCCATAAGGCAATTATTCAGAGCGCACCTCTTGGAATACGACTGCTTGACCGCGATCCGATGGTTGAAGCTCTAGGCCAGCTCGCCCGAGAACGCCTTGCCGACGACACTCACCCCAGGACTGCGCACGAGATGCTCTCACTACAAATGGAACTGCTTCTGGCTGCAAAGCCATACCCTTCTCGGCCAATGCCATTTGGGCCATGCCTGGGACATTCGCCTCTTCCCAGTCTTTCGGAAGTCCCTACTAGGATCGAACTTGCGGCTCAAAGAGTGCCCATCTTGATCGGGTGCACCAAGGACGAGGGAGCACCGTTTGTGTCCATGATCGAGGTTCTGCGCCCTGTTTTCTGCATTCCGTTGGTAGGAGCAATCATCAAACGCCTGCTCACTTGGTACGTCTCGAAAAGTGCTTTCATCTGGCCAGCCGAAACCTTCCATGAGCAGTATCTTGCGGCTGGAGGGCGGTCGAACTTCTTTCGATTCAACTGGAGCCCCTCTCAAAGCCCCTACGATCCACGCACTGCATTGAACTGCCCTTTCTGCTAGGCACATGGTCAGCCTGGAAGGATGCGCCCATGCTGTGCGGCCCGGATTCCCGAGATGTCGTGGAAAGCCTGGGAGACGAGCTCAAGGACTTTTGGACTGCTTTCGCACGAGGCGACAGGTCAAATATGGGGAATTTGGACATAATCGGCGATGAAAGCAACGGGTATATCGCCTTTCGTGGTTGAACGTAGCGGCCGGTCGCTTTCGATGGTATTGTGGGGTATAGGTTCAGAGCTGGCGTAGGCGAGAAATAGTGAGAAATAGCTTCATGAGCTGGATGTCGGGCTTAGCAATCGTATGACAGAGGCAGAAGATGTAGGTAAATGTAGACATCCAGTTGGCTAATTCCTACGCTTAATAGAAAAGGATTTAGTACATCCTAACAGTTACTATTGTCTTTCCATTCGGGAATGGTCAAAGTAATTATACATTATCTCCTACGTTCCACTCCATAAAACAGCGATTAAGATGGCTACTAGCTGGGTAAATAAGCTGAATTGGACATTGATATACAGTGCGTCTGCACCAACGTGGCAATGCAAATGCGGCTGTGGCGATCCTCGCAGAGTACGTGGTGGCGGTTTCGAGAGTTCCGAAACACTGTAGTTGATTGGACTGCGAAACTTGATGGAGGGCACGAGACCTCCACGCGCAGGGTGTTGTTCTGAGAACTTGTAAATCAAATTTGGTGAAAAGGCTAGAAGAAATCATCAATCCCGGTGCCTTCAGCAGCTATTTTCTTTCATTGCAAGTCCGATGAATTTCTCCAAGGACCAAATGGACTATTGCCGCCAACGCCTCGATCCCATCGTGTGCTAAGACTCGCCGATCTAACGCACACAAATGCGGCTTATCTACCTACCTGGTAGGCCACGTTCAAATCCCGACATCCTGAAATACCTTGACATTCTGACCCGAACGGCCCTCCCTCGGCCGAATCCAGATTTACGAGCCTCTACAGACCCACTATCCCCGGATTACACTGTTCAAAACGTGATAATAAGCACTGACGGAAAGTTGTAGGATCCCGAGCCTCGGGACTTGATCACCTTGCGGTCGAGAACTACGTCACAACATCATGGGAACTTTGTCAACCCTGCCTCCACTGTCCCGGGAACAAAGCAGAATGGGGTTGCTCTTTGCTTACAGTGTGACACATTGTAATACGTATTGCCTTTTACAAGTACATTCATCTAACCTTCAGCTCCACAACCTCAACATGGGCACATCGGTTTATAGACCCAAGTCAGCTAACTCAAAAATGCATGGCAGTAAGCAATGCAATAGAATACACATCCTTTATGCTTGGTTGGCCTCGTCTTTGTCTCCGGCAAGTAAGCCTCGATTCAAATTGTGCTTACCAACCATGGCGCCAGCGAAGGCCAGTCGAGGGTACCGATGTCCAGGAGACTGTCGTGGGAGCTGATGCATGCGGTGGAAATGCCCACGGATTTGACGGTTTGTCGGAGACAGCACGTGCGTGGGGTTCTTTCCGGTAGATGCGGTGAAATCGGGTGATTGAATACTGAGACAAATGATATCAAGGCTTTGCCCAGGCAGACGCAGAACGCCAGGTAGCACAGCTATCGCCAATTAGACACTTGGGCTGCGTGAGGCAAGGCAAACAATCTTGACTTGCTTCATGTGGCTTCTTCTTACGCATGAGTAGCAAGAGGGTCAGAGAGGAAGCACCTTTGACTTTTAAATGAGGTGACGCCAATGTAAATAATGTGTGTCCTTCCTGGTCGTCTTGGATTGTCAATCTAATCATGCAATTAATGGGGAAATTCGCAGGCGCTCGATGGTATGAGTCGCACCTCAGCCAGACCTTCAGAAGATCTCTGGGTATGTAGACATTTCGCGGTATTCGTTGATCAGCTTTGTCTTCAATCTCGGTCTCTTCACCAGTCGACAATCCGCCCACTCGTACTAAACAGCACAGCGGTCTGCTGTATTGTAACGCTTCTACACAACCGTGCTCATCATCTTCCCTTAAAGAGGTTATTCCGCACTCTCTCAAGAGGACAGATTGCGGTACTGCCTGTCTTTATGTTTCTTTTTTTCTACAACGGTTTATTAACTGTTCATGGTTGTTGTCAGCAATATGGTTGACAGTAAATAGATCACTAAATATAAATTCCTCTTGCTTCTTTATTTCATGAGAAGACTTGTCTCTATGAAGGTTCCTTTGAAAAGCCTCAGATTTTCTCGGTTTAACACAATATCTGGAACTATCTTGGTGGACATCAGTCCCGGCAAGCAAACCCATACACCAGAGCGTTCAGCTCAACTGAGAATTAGCGACGACCTTCTACCATGGGTGAATTCGATCAATCGTTTCGTTGAAGAACTTCTCAGAATGGTCTCGTTTGGTGGAGTTGTCAATCTATGACGGTGAATCTGTTAGAATAAATGCCGTGAACATGTCATTGAAAAGACATACAATGTGAGCTGTGTTTATACTACTCTGTTCAAGAGTAATAGGAGCTTTTTCCAAGCCGAAAGTACGCGCACCCATATTACCCAAATCCGTCTGAACCAATCTACTCATGTGAGTTAGCCGATGGCCTTGTAGACTACAGACAACCGGTCATTGAACTCACCCAGGATGAATACACAGTGCAATCAGCCAGTCGTTCTCCATGCCCATCTTGACGACCAAAACATTGGCCAGGGCCTTTGAACTGGCGTAGCTTGCATTTGGGTACGGGTACTTGGGCATGTCGTTCAAACTGCCACCCGCGGCGCTGATGAACGTAAATCTAGCGGGATTAGAAGCCTTGCGAAGAAGAGGCAAAGTGGCTTTGTACAAAAGCATGACGGAGATGGCATTGACCATCAGCACTTCCTCATACTCCTCCAGAGGCATGTCCTCAATGGTATTCATCTTGGCAATGCCAGCACTGGAGATGACGACGTCTATGTGATCAACTCCCTTGGATTGGATATCTTTGACAGCATCGTAGGGGTCTGTCTTGGAAGAAGAGTCAATCTTCGTGATGATGACTTTGGTGTTTTTGCCCCTTGAAACGTCAAGAAGGCCCTGAGAACCATCAACATCACGCACGGCAGCTATGAGAGTGTTGTTTGGCTGAGCGACATAGTGGTCAAACATGCCACGGCCGATGCCTGTGAATGTTTTTGGTTCAGCTAGCAAGTTTCTAAGCGGCGAAGTGATGTACTCATACCGCGGTTGGCACCAGTGATCAAATACGTCCTGCCTGACATGGTGCGAATGCCGATTCCTGCTTGTAGGTTATACAAACAATCTGATTCGTGATTACTCAAGAATCAGAATCAAAAGGAAGCTGTACAAACTAACTCCTCAGAACCTTGAATGAGTGAGTGAGAGGGCGATACTTAAAAGCGAAGGCAAGTCAAATTATTTGAGAATGAGAGGAAGAGGGACATATCCATTATCTTGGGGGCCTTTCTGTATTTATAAGCATGATAGTATGACCCTTGTACGGAGCTACGGACTGGTACGGACGACTTCACTTACATGGAAACGTTACAATTCTAGGTAGTCTTGTGTTTGTAAGCAAAGGTTTCCTACTTATCCCCTTTTAGGCACATGCCATACCGTCGTAGGGGCCCCTAATTATCACCTTAGAGCTACTAGTGTGCATGTTTCAGAGGTCTGACTGGTGCAAGTAGGCTGCGAGGCTCCCTGAGGTCGTGCCACTAATGTAGTCTCTCGGAGTTTAGTCCGACAACGCCGTGACGAAGTGGAGTTGAGGACTGGTTTTTGGTCCGATGGAGAAGCTTTAGCCATGATATCATGGCTGTGATCTCATCTTCCGGTGGTTTTTGCGTCTTTGCCATTGAATTGGCAAGAATATACCCATCTAAAGCCCCAGCTTAGAACTGAGCCAAAAGTCATCCAACCCCTGAGTATCTCCAAAGTACAAAACTTTCTACGGACTTTCTAATCTATGAACTATTGAAGGTTCGTCTTATGACGGTGAACTGCTCCTCGACGCCTAGAAAGGACTGACTATAGAAGCTAATCGCCTAGCGAGAAACTGCGTGCAGGAACGGGCTCTCCAATTTGGAGTCCTCGCACACCCAAACCCTCTTGACTCGTAGCCTACATGATGGGGCAGTCTCTCAATTGGAGATTTGCCCAAGCTATTTAGTTGCGGGGCAACTCTCTGGCGGCAGCAGTTTTCAGAGTAGAAATGAAAGCGTGCGAAAATCATGCCCATGTTCATCATTATTGCTCAGGCCATTGTGCCCACAGCTTCACCAATTCGAATTTGAAAGATGCCGCAACCGAAAAGGTTACCTCAACCTTGTCTAGAAGGTCGAGAATGCAAGCTTGCTGCCACAGCTGCCAAGACCGTGCTCCCGCGACTCGAAGCGGGAACAACAGAAGCACGGGTGAAACACTTGACCTCTCAAGAACGGTGTTGCATGTCTCGAGAATTGCCTGAACATGCATCTGGATCTCATCTTCGGTTAGAGTTGCGACCAGAACCCCAAGGTCTTGCCAGTGCGTGATCTCGTAGTCGAAAACTCCTGAGAGGTAGATGCTAGTTGCTGCAAAGAAGATCCTAGCGAGCAGAATAAAGTCGTCTGTTTCGAGGCTTCCGTCTAACTTCATATTTCCTTGAAGAAGATGGGTGTTTTTGGTGTTCCATGCTTCCAACGCCTCTCGTTGGCGAAATCCCTCCATGGAAACATCATGTGCGTCCATGAGGCGACCTTCGGGCGTTGATGGTTGCGACGCGTCAATAAAATCATTTGCGCTACGATACATTAGTAACACTCGTACAAATCTGTAGTGAGAAATACTTACCGAACGCGAAGTGAAGAGCAAGACACAATAATGTCCAAGAGTTCTCCCAAAGGGTGCATTTCCGTCTCGACGTGGTCTGTTTGCAGCTTGCTGGAAAGGGCCTTCCACTCCGATTGAGCTAGAAAAGTGGGCTCGTTGAAAATAATAGCCCTGCAAACCTCAAATATTTTGACCTCGATAAAGAATCTCTTGCCGAAACTGGCCTGGCATGCCAAAGGTCCGCTGGCAATCAGGGCCTTTGAGGTTCCGTGGACGATGTGCTGTATCCAACCCTGCCCAGAGGAGTCGCTCATGAGCTGCATGGAGGTTAGACGCCTGACTTCCGAAGGCATATTTCCAGTCAACTGACCTCAAAGAGCCCTAGCAACAGAGTCGTCCATAGCACATTGAGCTGAAGTTGTGGCTTATGGGTGTGATGTTCAAGTGCATCCCGGAGACCAACGACCGAGTTCATGTAAGAGCTCAGGGCGAACTGATAGCTTTCGTTTTGTGACGGCCCATCAGAAGATCGTAGTTTGACGGCCTCCATGGCACCGAGTGACAGAACGGCATTCTTGAGGTACCCTCCGGAAGTGGAGCGCTGCATGAGCTCCTGGATATCCACGGAGGATTTCCCTTGACAGCTGAAGTTGTTCTTGCGCAGGAAGACATCGAAGTAGTAGAAGTAAAAGAGAGCAGGGTCGGAGCGGGGTGTTTTGGTCAGCTGGAGGCGGCCAGTTTGTCTCGTCTGAACTGTCGTTACATAGCTCGCAACGGTTTTCTGCTTCCCCTTGTCGATCAAGATGGGTACGGTGCCGGTCTTTTGACGAGGGTAGCTGCAGAACGCACCCCGTTTCTCACAGTTGCTGCATGGAAGAGAGCCAGAACACTGCGGAAGGCACACGTCGGTCAGTCGGGATGTCTTAGTTGATTCGAGCCAGGGGATGGATGTGGGTCAGACCTTCAGGTGGCTGGTCGAGCAAAGGCCGCAGCGAAACCGCTTTTTGCGATGGTCAAAGGGCCCGACAGGCATGTCTACAGATTATCCGACGTCTCTTGTCGTCATTGAGAGGAATGGGATGATTCCACGACGGAATTTCGAGAGAAGGGTTGGAGGCTGAGTCGGGCTTAAGCTCGAAACGGCATCGATAGGACGAAATTAAGCTACGAAGCTGACCAAACCCAAAGAGGAAATCTTCGAGCGACGCTAGCGTTAGTGCGCTGGATCTGGCCAATGTCGTGACCTTGCACCTCAGGGTAACGGGGCGTCAGTATTACCATCTGTCAGCTTCCACTTCAGCTCTTCATCAACCAGGACGTGAGCCCACAACCTCTCGACACAGACCACGGAGCCAAATGACCCGGGCCCGTGACTCCAAGGCGTCTCGCTCGATGGCATCCAGATTCGGAATGGTGTGCCGTCGTCATCTTCCGCCTTGTGCAGATCGTGATGGACGTTGTGGAGTTGAATATGTTCAAGTGCCGCGCCTTCAACATCGAAGCCGAACATGTTTGACTATATAACCAGGCTCAAGAGAACCAAGATGTATTTGAATAAAACCACAGATCGCATCACTCCTCTCAAGTAACCACTCTACATCCCAATCAACACCTTCTTACTTCAATCACAATGCGCTCCTTCACTCTCTTCCTCTCCCTGATGGCTGGGGTGGGCGCCCTTTCGCTCCCCGACGCCAGCGGCCCATACCCCGTCGCAATGCGAGTCCAGCCCATGACCGACAAGAGCCGGATCGATCCATACTCTCCCAAGGGAAATAAACACAAAAGACAGGTTCTCACCTCTCTGTTTTGGCCAATCGACGAGTCAAAGACCTGCACGACGAAGCAGGTCGCTTACATGCCTCCCGCTACGGCAGAGGTGTACGGCGCTCAGGCCAGCTCAATGGGTCTCAGCAACGACACGTTTTCTGCACTCACGCTTGGTGTCTGTGATATCTCGAGCCTCAAGGGATGCAACAGCCAGTCCAAAAGCCCCCGGTACCCCCTCGCCGTCTTCTCGCCCGGAGCTGGAAACTCCCGACTTCTGTACGGTCTCATGGCCCGGTCGCTTGCGAGCCTGGGGTACGTCGTCATCACCGTCGACCACCCTTACGACGCCACGCTTGTCGAATTCCCGGACGGCACTATCATTGAGACCGCGGATATCCCAGAAGAGGGGGATGATCTTGTAAAGCTAACAAAGGTACGGATTCTCTGCTTCGGTTCATGATCTCAACTAACCGAGATCCATTAGGTCCGAGCAGATGACTTATCGTTTGTCGTCTCTCAACTCGAAAAGGCTTCCCCTCAATCTCCTCTCCTCAAAGGACTCCCTGGAAAGATCGACTTCGACAGAATCGTCGTATTCGGTCAATCGCTCGGGGGCTCCAGCGCCGCAGTAGCAATGCTCTCCGACTCGCGATTCCTCGGAGGCGCCAACCTGGACGGAAGATTCGTTGAGCCCGCTCTATCCAAAGGCCCAAAGAACCCCTTCCTTATTGTTGGCCGCCCGGATCACCGCGCCGAGGATGCGACCTGGGCCAAGTTCTGGAAGAATCTGCGCGGTCCCAAGGCGGAACTCGAGGTCGCGGGGGCAGTTCACGGGTCTTTCACTGACTTGCCGGTCATTATTGGCGTCCTTGGTCTTCCTGATGCGGCGAAATCTCAGCTGTCAGCTTTGATCGGTACCGTCGATGGAAAGAGGCTTAACAAGGTTTTGTCCAAGACACTGTCTTCTTTCTTCACTTATACCTTCAAGGGTACGCCTAAGCCGTTTCTTCACGCCGTCAAGACATTTTCCGAGTTGTCGGTCGTCGACAGCAAGCTTCCCAGCTGGAAGAGCAGCAACTAATGGCCTAGCTGCAACGGAGGAACTTCGTACACTCATATTTATCTTCATTTATAACCCTTTCCCGCTTTCACGCGGGTCAGAGTCGGGCAGAATTACGTAACTCATTTAGATTTAGACTCTCATTTAGCTGCCTTCTTTTATTGTATGCAAATGTGCTCAACTGCAAACGTGTTCTACCTGGCCGCGCGTTGCTTAATAATGTTCTTGAAGTGCCGTGCCGCTTTCCGTAGATAACCTATGATTTTTGGATAGTGAGTGGGTATGCCCCTTTCGTTGCATTATTAATCAGGACTGGCCATCTTTTGCACACTCTTATTCAATACAACGTAGTGTCAAAGCATGACCATATATTGAGGGCGTTGACCACACCTACACCAACTTATTCTCTTGTTCACCGCTTATTCCTTTCTTCCCTGTTCGTCCTCCATCTCAAAACACCCCAGCCACATAACGCAATCACCTCTTGCAAATATGCCTTCCTCTATTATCTGGCCAACGAAATATCTCCCTGGGACGACGGATAATTATGTTTCCAATGAGGTGATTGTCAAGGGCATCACGGCCGAACAGGTGTGGCCTTTTCTTGCCGACATAACAAAGTGGGAGTCTTACTACAACAACGTCGGCCAAATTTCGCCGCCAAGTTCGGGCCCTGTACTTGAGGAGGACGACAAATTCAGCTTCTCGACTTTTGGATTTCCTCCTCTCCAATCCGAGGTTTTGGAGTCTGTGGCTCCCACTGCCACTTCACCGGGACGACTTGCATGGAGGGCATGGCAAGATGGTGACGAGAACACTGCGTTGGATGTCTATCACGCATGGATTGTGGAGGATCTGGAATGGGGCGTCGTTCGAATCTTGACGCAGGAGTCTCAAATCGGAAAACCCGCTGCGGGGCTGGCTACTACGAGACCGAACCCAATGCTAAACGGGCATCAAGATTGGCTTGATGGATTGGTGAGAATCACCAAAGAGAAGAAGGCCTAAGGAAAATATGCCTGTGCCGATAACTCCTTGGCCTGCCTTGCTTGCCCGTATAGGGTAACGACGAGACAATAACTCCCAACTTACATGATCATCATCGAAGAAAATGCAAATCTTCGAGTTCTACAATTATTTTCCTCTACATATTTGTACAGCGGTTGAATTTGGTGAAATGCACGTTCTAAAGATGGTAAAAGCTTGATGCACCTACGTCATTGGCAGAATTCTCCATACGGACAGGCACAAGTGTTGGATTTGTGGGCCAATCCCGACCTCCCCTGAACAGGGTTCGTAGTCTATATCTCGATCTTGCTGATGGACTGGGAAGGTGACAATAAGAAAAAGGGACAAATGACTGCAGACTCCGGCTTCGGGGCGGAAGTGGAATGACCGTGGCACCATGCCGGAGCCCCGGACGGCGGGTGGCAATGAGGCGGTGGGTAAAGTCCTTAGGGAGACGCAACCGGTCCGGTCCGGCAATAAATTAAGAATTGAATATGGGAGAAACAGCAAGGGAAATAAGACGTATTTATCGCCCTATGGACCGAAATATAGACCGAAAGGGTGTCACGGTCAGACGACGACTGCTGTTCACCGGCGAGCAAGTCACAAGTCACGTGCGCTGCGATATTTTCTGAGTCATCGACCAGCACCCCGCCAAAGATCGGACCCCTCCAAAACCTTGGCGGGCAGTTTTGGGACACAATAATAACCCTACAAACTCGCACTTTGAATCGCGGGGCAGACGAAGATCACGACCACGACCACGACCACGACCACGAGTACGACCGCATTCGGATCAACAGACTCCCAGATACAACGACACATTCCAAATACCACCCAACATGGCCAGCTTCGACGCCGAGGCCCTGGCCCCCGTGCTCGCCACCGCCGACTTCAAGTCCATCGAGCCTCACCTCGCCCAGCTCGACAAGTTCCTGACGCTGCGCACCTACCTCGGCGGCTACAGTCTCAGCCCCGCCGACGAGCTGGTATGGACGGCCGTGCGCTCCAACAAGATCGCCGTTGGCCTCATCCGCAAGGGCAGCTTCCTCAATGCCGCTCGCTGGTTCAAGTACATCGAGGACGCCCACCCGGAGGTCAAGGAGAAGGCCGCCGGTCCTAAGAAGGCCAAGGGCGGTGCCAACTACAACATTGGCCTGTCTGACACGACCAATGGTGTCGTCACGCGTTTCCCTCCTGAGCCTTCGTAAGTACAATTTCACGGAGTCGGTTGCATCTCCGCTAACCTTATACCCAACAGTGGCTACCTTCACATCGGTCACGCCAAGGCGGCCCTCCTCAACGACTATTTCGCCAAGCAGTCCCCCGACGGCAAACTCCTCGTTCGATTCGATGATACCAACCCTACCAAGGAGAAACAGGAGTTTGAGGATTCGATCCTGCACGACCTGGAGCTGATGGACATCAAGTACGTCTCCGTCACCCACACCAGCGACTACTTCCAGGAGCTTTACGACATCGCCGAACAGATGATCAGCGACGGCAACGCCTACGCCGACGACACCAACCAGGAGATCCAAAGTGCCGACCGCAAGAACCGTCTCCCTAGCAAGTGTCGCGACCGTCCCGCCGAGGAGAGCTTGGCTATGTTCCGCGAGATGAAGGCGGGAACCGACCTCGGCCGCACGCACTGCATTCGAGCCCGCATTGCCTTTGACTCCAACAACGGCTCCATGCGAGACCCTGTCATCTACCGATTCCCCAACTTCAAGGACAAGGAGCCTGCGCCTCACCACCGCACCGGCTGGACCTGGAACATCTACCCTACCTACGATTTTGCGTGCCCCGTCGTCGACAGTCTCGAGGGCGTCACCCACGCGCTACGCACCACCGAGTACGCCGACCGAAACGAGCAGTACCACTGGTTCCTCGAGACCCTGAAGCTGCGCAAGGTGAACCTTTGGGAGTTTGCCCGCATCAATTTCATCCGAACTTTCCTCTCCAAGCGAAAGCTCACCAAGGTCGTCGAGACCGGCCGCGTCACTGGCTGGGACGACCCCCGCCTGCCTACCGTCCGCGGCATCCTGCGCCGTGGCCTGACCGTCGCTGCTCTCCGCGAGTTCATGCTGAAGCAAGGGCCCAGCCGAAACATTGTCACCATGGACTGGACCACCATCTGGTCCATCAACAAGCGAGTGATTGACCCTATCGTGCCCCGATTTATGGCCGTCGAGAAGAAGGACGCTGTGGCCGTGACGGTTGTTGGAGGGCCCGAGGCATCGTACAAGGAGGAGCGACCCAAGCACGCCAAGAACCCCGATGTCGGCACCAAGCTGGTGACGTTTGGAAACAAGCTCATCATCGACCAGGCCGACGTTGCGTCGTTTGCCGACAACGAGGAGATTACGCTGATGAGCTGGGGCAACGCCATCGTGCGGGGCCTGGACAAGACGGCCAGCCCCATCAAGGAGCTCCAGCTGGAGCTGAACCTCAAGGGAGACTTCAAGACCACCGACAAGAAGATTACGTGGCTGTCATCGGACGAGGGCAACCTCATAGAGGCGGAGCTGTGGGACTTTGGCTACCTCATCACCAAGGACACCCTGGAGAAGGACGACGAGCTGGACGACTACCTGACGCCCGTCACGGCCACGATGACCGAGGCGCTTTGCGACGCCAGCGTGGGTGAGCTGAAGGAGGGCGAGTTCCTCCAGCTCGAGCGTAAGGGCTACTTCCGCGTGGACAAGGCGCTCGGAAAAGGACCCGAGGGACGTGCGGTTCTCTTCAAGGTGCCGACGGGTGGTAACAAGTGAGGGCTAAATAGAGGAGGTGGTCTGATGATGTCATGTTTGATAGAGTAACGAAGATAGGTGAGGTATAAGGAACAGGGAAGAAAATAGAAACCGTACCCGTTTGCCCGCGTATTCTCTCGCTCGTCAATTGACTGACTGTTGAGGTTCGTCTGAGCTCTGGTGCTACCAAAGTACCGATGCCTCCTGCGGGATACGAGGCGTCGGTGACAAGCGAAGAACGAACTTGGGACAAACTCGGGATAGATTTGGAAGGCTGGGAGGCTAGTTCAGGGTGGCATTGCCGGCGCTACCGAAATGGGCATCTCGTTTGCCTAATTTGGAGTCGCCGTCCGTTTTGTCCGACCGTGCTATACCTTGAGCCTGGAATACGGGGTCATGCAGACGACAGGCAGCGAGAGAGAGAGAGAGAATGCGGTCCAAAAGGCGGCCGCCATTGCGACCGACAAAGAAGAGCCAAATCACTGGATGATCGCCCTTGGCATCTGAGAGGGGAAATATGCATCGTGGACTTGGAGCGGATCTTCATCAATGGTTTTGTCGCTCTGTTGCTCTGTCAATCAATCGGTCGCTCCGTCAATCGATCCATGACTCTGTCGCACGTGTGGTGACCAGTGGCTGCTGGCACGATCACACCGCCAAAATGTAACCTCAATGCACCTAGCTTAGCACTGTTTAGATGCCTCACTGCTACGCGAGCTATGGAATTAAAACTGGCATTGATGAGGCTGTTCGCCGTCAACACGAGGCATTCGGGGAAATGACACGGAGCGCGGGTCCACCCGGCGTTCTAGAAGGGACTCTGCGAAGAGCGACGTTCCATTTCGCCTGGCAAGGTCGCAAATGACGTCGCTTCGTCCGCCCTTACATCTAGCTCGAGGCAAGGGGAACGGAGGTTCAGTCTGTTCAGTTCTGTCGTCTAGCCTCAGCTCGGGCTAAGAATAGAAACATCCGCTTCCCGACTTCAATGCCCCGTATTGCCCTAGACACTTCACCCTATTTGCCCCGGCCCAAACCGACTTAGCGGCGGCTTGTCCATCGTTGGAGCGGTCAGCCAGGTCGATTGGGGTCTGGGCCTGGACCTGCCACCACGCCAGAATGAGAAAGTCGTTGGGGAATACGGACTAATGACTTGGTAAGGCGATGAGATGGAATGGTAATGCACTCGTTGCTTTGCTCGAATCGGGAGTCTCGTGATGAAAAACCAATAACGCGGTATTATATGCAGCCAGAGTCAACACGATACTTCGGTACAGCCAGCATTAGGCCTGCATTGAAGCTCATGCACTGACAGCCAGATAGTCAAAATAGCCAGCCAGAATAGCCAGAACAGCTCAATGCTTATTCCACTGTCACCGTTACCGCTACGCATTGTACCCGTCTTGCTACCCTACTGTCCAATACGGCTCACGCCCCATTATCCCATCTGTACGAAGTAGCTTCACTAAACCGTCCGAGCTGAACTGAACACGGCAGTACTACCGTGACTTTTACCCACTGAATCTGCGGGGTTGACTTGGGGTTCCCGACTTGGCTTTCTCGGCAAAGGCACCCGACCTAGCGTGAGCAGTGGGAATACGAGGCCCACGGGGGCTGCTGACTTGATGGTTTGGCATGCCGTAGTAATCGGATGGTGCTTTTTCTCTCTGGTCGAAGCCAAATCTGGCGCAAATATTGGCACGCCTTGACTCCTTCCAGCTTACGGCAACTGCAGCCCTTTTAGCCTGCGAGTCCCGTGGCCGCCAAAAGTGCCATCGTCGCCAACCCGTTCGTAGCGATGGTCCGTCCGGAGCCGCCGGCGCTGACTGGCCAAAGGGCCGGGGCGTCCCGCATAGATCGACTGATGCAGTGGAGGAATACGAGATCCGGCAATTCATCGATCCCCTCGTGTTGCTATACACAGAGACAGTAGAGAGGTAGAGAGACAGAGCTGTTGTCACGGCGGGCTGGTAAGTGGAGACCAGGGCGTTACGGGGCCAGGTCGGTCCATGCCGTGAGTCCGAGACGAGACCCCGTAGGGTCGTCATTGCCATCACGATCTAAATGGATACCCGACCTGTTGACGCTTCAAAGGGTATATATAGAGTAGTTGTGTTCCCATCCCATCGGTCTCTTCTTTCATCATCACACTCATCCTCACACTCACACAACTTCTCATCTACACTCCTCAACAAACACAACCTTTCCTCTCTCCACCACCAACAACAACCGCCAACATGCAGTTCTCCGCCGCCTTCCTCGCCGCCATCCTCTCGGCCACCACCCTCGCGGCTCCAGCCCCCGCCGAGAAGGCCGTCTCCATGATGGCCGCCACTCCCCAATGGACCATCCAGGGCCTCAACCGCAAGTGCGACACCGCCGACAAGACTTGCACCTGGAACTTCGCCGTCAAGACCGGCTCCGGCGCCGCCACCGCCTGCAAGTACATCGTCAAGAGCACCGCGTCCACCCCCAAGGCCTCGCGCTCCAACGGCGGCCCTGGCAAGTGCGGCGACTACACCATCACCTCGGGCTGGAGCGGCCAGTTCGGCGCCGGCAACGGCTTCACCACCCTGTCCGTCGTCAGCAACAGCAAGAAGCAGATTGTCTGGCCCGCCTACACCGACAAGCAGCTCGCCGGCGGCAAGACTGTCAAGCCCGACCAGGCCTACGCTCCCGCTTCTCTCCCTAAAGCGCTTTAAGCTTACGAACCAACTATCATGACGGATGCATGGAAACATTTAATTGGCGACATTTACTATTGAATAGACAAAGGGGACCTAAGGGGGTGGTCTGTACATAATTCGATGATACATATCTACTTTTCTCGGAACCGGATTTCTCAATCTGGATTAGCAATACACCTGAGTTATTTTTACCAAACTTTCTGTTCCATTCCCAACATCATCTACGTGAAACGATGAAAGTTAAGAGCCCACCAATATCTCGTATCATGGCCTAGTCGCCTCTCTGGTATGTGATCAGTGAGAGTTGTGGAGCTTAACGCTGAGAGTGGAGTGCGGTTGTAACCAAGCTCCGACGAAGTCAACATAAAATGATCCATGGATCTTCACAAAGAGACGGATGAACAACGTTCGAAGCTAGCAAATAATCTGAGCCGGACCTCTTACCCCTTGCCCGGAGGTCATGGTTCAAACCTACAAGGTGTTCTTTATGATCACTATGACACAAGGAATTGGCCACAATTTCAGCACAGTGTTCCTACAACCGGCGCCCTTTTCCATCCTAGCAATCCAGTCCTACGATGATTGCCCGAGATCGACGGTCAGTAGACCAGATATCCCCGCATCGGGTAGAAGAAGCTGAAAACGCCAGGTGAGACGGTAACGTCGGCCAAAGCTTATAACTTCACTAATGACAAGGTTGATGCTTATATCGTAAACTGCGGTACAATGTATTTCTTTATCTCATCTACTTACCTATAGTACTGACCGTCCCACCTACAATACAGTGTGTTAGAGGTATGTATCTAGGCTAGTTGAGATACCCTTTATCTTATTGGGGTAATATTCCCCATCGTCGATATTCCACTAGAACTCTAGATTGTCACTCGGCCTAGCCGCTGTCAGCATAAAATGATGTTTACAGCAGTCTAGGACATAGTGGGTTGTGATAAACTGACAGGAGAGGTAAATTCTCTTGGCGTTTGACCAAGGCTTTCTAGAGGCTCGGTCGTTCGGAAGCATTTGCGAGACTACGCAGAGGTTAATGTGGTGATGCTCCAGTTTCTATTACCAGCTACGTAGTGAAGAGCTGGCGATGATACTTAAACTGTCAGATGTTTCAATCGACCAGTATGGTCCAGTCGCTAAGTTGTGGTTTGAGCAGATATCCATGAATAGAAATCGATAGTGAGAATTAGGTAGGTGGAAAGAGAAACAAAGACCTCATCCAAAAGGCATTCTCTATTCATCAAGAATTGCTGTTGAGTTAATCAACATGTCTCGGATGACGCAGATGTCACACACTCCCTCAGGCGGCGCAAAAGCGGCCACGTCTCCCTTTACGATCCGTGTGAGATATGGTAAGTCGGTCTTGCTACCGCTGTCCATCTCGCAGTTTCTATAATCTTGGTATGCCTTATTTCGAGCAACATTCTAAACAGCTTTCACGTAGGCCAAACCGCGCATGATATAGTCCTCGAAGCCACCGAGACAGTTAAGGCCCTTCGGCTTAAGGTCGAGGATCACTTTATACAGGTGAGCGACATGATTATGATGTTGTATTTGTCTTGTATTGTTCTGCCGTTTGTGACTGCCCAGCCTCATGCAGGTCTGTCTGTGGCTTGTAAAATTCACTCATGCGCCGTTGGCGCGTATCGTCCTGTTGTTCTCCCCGAAATCGGCGTTCTGTCCCGACTTTCAAACAAGTTAGCGGATGATCCCAAGTCCACTGCGAGGCTTGTCGGTATGCGCGGCTGCTTACTCAATATCCAGCACGATACGGTTTATTTCATCCACCACTCAGCGTGGGACTTTCTCATGCAGGAGCTGAACTGGTTCACCACAGGGGTAAATTTTGTTGACATTGAAGGAGATGGTTACTTTTGGAAAGAGAGTTCTAAAAGTCTCCACGAGATCCACACGACGCTTGTCGAAAGATCGCTTGAGATGATGTTGTCCAAGCTACGACGGGATATCCACAACTTGGATGTACCCGGAGCCTCCATCGACAATGACAAACAACCTAATCCGGATCCTTTAGCGACTATTCGGTAACCATGTCTCTGTCTCTACTGGGTTAATCGCTGAGAGGAAGCTTGGGAGAAGGGCAAGAACATTAAACATGCGCCACGATGGGTTATAAGTGGGAATGGAACCGGCCAAAGAGACTCCTACATGAGGATGGCGCAAGGGGTCTGTTTTGACACGACATACTCTCCTTTGGCTGGAAGCTTTGAGCCTCATTGGAAATCTATCGACTGGAGTGGTGATATCTCCTCCACCAATTACCATCATCAATCATTGAGCATGTCAAATTCACATTCTTGGAGCACCGCTCACGACCATCGCAATCGAGTATCATGAATCCGAATCTAACAAGAAACTGCATCTATCACCTGACTGGCCCCACAAAAGAACTGTACAGACTCTCACGAGGATGGCAGCCCCTATCTTTATCGTGGCTTCCACAGTAGGTCGTTTCCTGGCTGATCGCAGATGCGGACGTCCCGGTGAGTACTAGAAGAGGTACTGGCCTTTTTTATCAAGTCATCGAGATGAGAAATTAGATGCTATTCTTATTGGACTATCTGTTGATCAACAAGGGAATGCTCTTGGTCTTTTTGTCAAGTTGTCGGCCCGGTATTGCTTCTCTAAAGCCCTCTCTCAAGAGCTGCCTTCGGCCAAGTCCTTGGCGTCCCAGAGGGCCTTGGTGAAAACCAGATGTCGATGCTTTGTTCTGTACTCAGTGTCCCCGTGAGCTGAGTCGGGGAGGGGGCAGGAATCAACATTACTGGCACGGGTCTCTATCCGGTTGGGTCTGACCGAGTCGTGGACAAGCGACTGGCTGTTGAGCATCGGATTTGCTTCCGTGACTAGGGCCACCTGATACGTTATGGACTCGACTGTGGCACTTTCAACCACAGCCGATCAACAGCCCTATAATTTAGGGGGCTATTGGTGGCTATGAGGGGTAGGGTGGTCCCTGTTCGAGTGCTCCGTCCGTCTCTCGTGATTTTCTTATAGCTCCCGGGAAACATGGAGCGCATCCGTTTTGGGTAGAGAAAAAAAGTTCTTCATGCCCAGATGGCTACAAACTGCCTGAAAGTCATGACCGGACACCTAAGAAAGGATCTTTGCGAGATCAAAGACCCGGAAAAGTCGCTCCTCGATCGACTTTAAGAAACTAAAGTCCCGTCCCCCAGCAGGGGCAATGCTTGCCTTTATTGGAACAACACGCAGGCATCGCAATCAAAGATGATCATCACGTCCACAGCTTTCTATCGTCCATTTACTCAAGTGGGTTGAAGCATTAAGCCTTATGATAAGAACCTCGGAAATCCTCAAGATAGTCAAGGTCTTGCAGTCCTTTGTGTATGTGTTTCACTGAAGATGTGTTGATATCATGTGCTAATTAAGTCGCAGCCTGTCCAGAGTACATTACTCGCCGGCTTTATGCAAGACGCTGTAGTATTGATCCTCATTAATATCTCCATCATCGAATCGACACCTCTTCAGATCTACTTCTTAGTCCTTGAAGTTGCACGACAGAGGAGTGTGATAAGACAGGCATTTCAGCATCAAATAGCTGCCTGGATATGTTCTGCCATAGAGACGGATGAAGATTAGGGGTCCTTGTTTACAAATGTTGCAAGGCCACACTGATCTAGTGATATCGGTGGCATTCTCACCCAACGCTCGCTTCGTGGCCTCGGGCTCGGGAGATGAGACCCTACGGAATTGGAGCGTTGATCGTACCGATTGCGAATGCGCGCAGGAGATGAAGAGCCACGGGGGCTAGTTGTTGTAGACATTGGTTGACATCGACTGCATTCTCACCCGACTCGACGATAATCGCTTCTGCCTTGGACGACAAGACTATCTACCTTTGGAGGCTTGACCGCGCCTGGTGCAGTGAGCTGCCGGGGCATACGAAGCCCGTGCTGTCAGTCGCCTTCTCGCCCAACTCCCCTCTTCTAGCTTCAGGGTCGAGTGATGAGATCGTACGGCTGTGGCGAGTTGACACTGGCGATTGCATCGAAGTATTCAAGGGCCACGGGAACTCTGTGACCTCGGTTACCTTCTCGCCTGACTCAAAAGTTATGGCATCAGCTTCTGGCCACGAGAGGATATGCCTCTGGCAAGTCGATGGCAGCGATAGTTCCCGGCTCAAAGGTCACGGCGATTGGGTAATGTCGGTCGCTTTCTCTGAAACAACAGTCTCATAGCCTCGACTTCTCGCGATGGGACTGGACGGCTTTGGCGGGCGCGCACCTGTGAATTTCTGCAATAATTGAAAGGCCATGGGGACGGGGTGCAGTCAGTCTCATTCTCGCTCCTTGTGGCGTCGGTGTCGGTGTCGGGAGACAAGACTGTGAGGTTTTGGAGGACCAATACTGGAGAGTGCACACAGATGGTACAACTTCGCGTTCTGTCGTCTCGTCTTTAATTTGAGGTCAGTGGTGAACGTCTGCTTACTGGCGTCGGCGCGATCTCCATCGCTAGCAGTGCTTCCCCCAGTATGGATGGAGCGCTTGCGGACCGTCGCTCCGGATATGGGATTGGCGAATATGGCTGCTGGGTTAACTGGGAGGAAGCAGGTTACTATGGCTGCCAAGGTCACGTCGTCCGGTCTGCTCGGCCGAGTCTGGACCTACGATTGCGTCCGGGTGCAGTTCAGGCAGAGTGGTTACGATGAGACTCGCAAGGAGCTACTCGGCTGAGGTGGCTGTTGGGATTACAAGCACCACGATGTAGATATCCGTCGTAAATGTTTCGTACATGAAAGCGAGTGAACTTGAGAGAGCCACCTTTAGAAATGATATTCTCCGAGTCATGGAAGCTTCATATTTACCACGACGCCCGCTCGCGTCACAGTGGTGGGGTTGGAGATACTTGGACCGAGTAGCCGGTTCCAAGTTGGTCAGAGGTACCGATGCTGCAATTTCTGCGATTTATGGAGAACAGAAGTAAGCCTGTTACTGAGTCCATGAGCCGAACGTCAATGGTGACCCATGGCAGTGATCCTCCCTCTGAGTAGCTTAGGCGGATACGTTGAACGAATGAAGATGCATATATCCACGGAAGTCCCCAAAGTAATGCATGCACCGTTGTTGCCCACAAGTCCCGTCCAAAACCAGTGGGGATTTTACACAGACTAGCGTCGAAATAGGGGTCTGGGTCAACACCATCGAGATGATGATCACCTTGGTGGCTTTAGCAGTTCATTGCAGTCTTTTACCACTATCGCACGGGGCTAAAATTGAAGTCACTGACGCACACACACTAATGTCCTGGCTGGCAACCGGATTTGATCTTTGAACTCTGAGTACGCGCACCATCCGTACGAATACGTGCGAAGGGCGTCGTACAGACCTACGGTATCCCCTTGAAAGAAGCCAAGACTCTGCCAAGACGCAGCGTCCAAGGGAAACCAGGCACTGCCCCGGGCAGGAAATACGACGCCACTCTTGGCCGAGACCCAAGAGCAATTACTTGCGCATGCTTGTGCTCCGGACGAATAGTCTACTGATGGGTGCTAAGATCCTCAACGCGAAAGGTTTCTGGCGAGTCGCAGTCGCAGTTGCAGTCGCACACCCACGTTTCGGAAGAATAAGGTAATATTTAAGCATATCAGGGGCCCCTTTGTCACGCATTCTTCCCCGTGGCACTTGTGAAGTTGTGCCCGCAGTGGTGTCGTGCTGTCACTGGTCGGGTGCGTTTCGGCGTGTCGCGGACTGAAGCCACTCGCGTCTCTGTTTTTGGTCCACGAGATGGAGGTCCCAGGGATGTCCAGGGGAAGAGACCAGGGCCCAAGGGGTCTTGCAGGGGGCTCTAGGGGTACAATTAAAGTTAGGTTTAGCGCCCTTGCTTCCGGGGGAGCGTAAATGAGATAAAGATGCGGACCATCCATCCATTCGACGTGGGCCTCGTCCGGAATCTTCGGGCAACATTATACTGTATTTACTGTAGATCCAGTACCTGACTGCGCCTCGCCGATCAAGCCGGTCTCCATCTCGTACTTGATGACCCAGTGCTTGGCAAGGGGGTTAGACAAGCCAGGGTTATCAACCTCATCTCATGCCCTCATTCCAAGCCCCTGCAGGCCAGCCTCACTATCTTTCAGCACCGTTACGGGGGCATTCGTGCAGCTCTTCATCTTGAGGGAAGCCACAAAGTAGCAGATATACGGATTTTAGACTCAAAGACAAACAAAACCATCCCTTTCCGTCTCCAATTGTCCAGGCTGTGCCCTCGGCTCCTAGCGGGACAGGGTGCGTCAACGGGCTAGTGCATCCCCACATCTCCGTCCTCACCATTGCATTGTCCCCCTGACTCCGGGACTCTCCCTTACATCTAATTATCTATCTCCCTGACATGCTCCCTTCATACGGACTACATGCACATCTGGGAATACAGAAGCTAAATGAAGACGAACAAGGTCCGCCTCCCGGAGCACCCGGTGGCCCGGACGATACCCCTCCCGGGTCTTTTCCCCTCCGACTTCCTCCTGTATCATAGCATAGCACGTGGTCTGTTTCTTGTCCCGCCCTCCGCGTTTCGGCATGAGCCCGGTGATGATCATGCATTGTTGCAGTTCCAGTTCCAACTACCAATACTCCACGGATAACTCCTTACCTGCCCCATCACCGCAAGCCAATTTCCCCAGGCCGCCAAGCTGTTAATCAATTACGTGGCTTCGCCCGTCGCTTGTCTCCCGTCGCTCGTCGCCAAGACTTGCTCATGTCTTGGCCCCTGCTTCGCCCACCAGCCAGCGACCGGCCACCGCTTTAGCTGTCCCTGCTAGTCATTGTACACGCGCTCTCTCATGTCTTGGCCTCCGTCAACCATCGCTGCGCTGCGCTTCGCTGCGGGCCATAGGCCTACCGTCGCCGTCGGCTTCATGCCAATTGCTGGCTCAGACTGCCAAGCGCCTGCCAAGCAATTGGACTGGCGATGCACTGCCCCGATGCCCAGGAGCTTGGCTCGTACCAAGAAGCAGTTTACTGGCGAGCGCGTCGTTGACTTTATTTGGCCAAGCCTTTGTACACTTGTTGAAAGACCCGGGGCTCCGTCCCACTTTCTTTGATGTCTCCTGCTCGTGACCTCGAGGCTTCGACTTCTGCTTCTGTCTTCCTTCGCCTCGTCTTACCCATCGCCTTCTCTATGATTTTGTGAATTCGTCGTCGGCTGAGATTTGAACCGATACTTTTACTTCCTTTCTCGTCTTGGTCTCATGGGGCCGGTCCTGTTTAGTTGTTCTTAATTCATTCTCTCATTCACCCAGTTCCGCTCACCAAGCCCCTCGCCTTCGCCGCACCACGAGCACAGTCGTTTTTCAGTCCAGTCCTTCATTTGTTCTTTCTCAGCTCCAACATGCGTTCGCCCAGTTCGGCCCTCGTGGCCCAGGCTGGACTCTTATGGGGAGGGCTTTTCGTGCAGTCCGTCGAAGCCCAGTATTACAAGATCAGCACCAAAGGTACACTCATCATCGGCTAGACTTACCATTAGCTGGCACGCATGCTCACTCTTTTAGATGAAATTCGCGACTCAGCTCGAACCCTCGCCTACGATCTCATGCTTCAATACGATGGAAACCAGACCGGCATGATTCCCGGCATTCTACCTGGGCCGCCCACCGAGTACAAGGGCGACTACTACTGGTGGGAAGGTGGAGCGATGATGGGAACTTACGTCGGTGCGTCACCGTCAAGCATGGCTGCTTTCATTTGAAGGACTGACCACTAAATGGGAACAGACTATTGGAAGTTGACGGGAGACACCAGCTACAACGACGTCATTATGGAAGGCATGCTGCACCAAACCGGCGAGAACGCCGACTACATGCCTCTCAACCATACAGCATCCCTAGGAAACGACGATCAAGGCTTCTGGGGCATGTCAGCCATGCTCGCCGCCGAAAACAAGTTCCCCAACCCTCCAGACGACAAGCCCCAGTGGCTGGCACTGGCACAAGGTGTCTGGACGACCCAGGCGGGACCGACAAGACACGACAAGACGTGCGACGGAGGTTTGAGGTGGCAGGTTCCATTTTCTAACGCTGGATACAACTACAAGAACAGTGGGTTTTCTCGGTTCCGTGGAGGAGGATGCGGCTAACTTATCTTGCAGCCATCGCCAATGGCTGTTTCTTCAACCTGGGTGCTCGCCTGGCTAGGTACACTGGGAACTCAACATACGCGGACTGGGCCGAGGAGACTTGGGATTGGCTTTGGAAGGTCAACTACATCGACCACGATACTTGGCAGGTCTACGACGGCGGCCACGTGGAGCACAACTGCACCGACATCAACAAGGCCACCTTCTCCTACAATGCTGCCATCCTGCTCCACGGCTCGGCCTTCATGTACAACTACGTCAGTTCAGCTCCGCCCTCAAGGTATTGAGATCGACTAACATCTTTCCAGACCGATGGCTCCGAAGTTTGGGGAAAGCGCGTCGATAAGCTCCTCGAATCCTTGCTCAAGAACTTCTTCCCCAAGGACATCGCCTACGAGGTCCCTTGCGAAGGCCGCCAGGGCGCGTGCTCAACCGACATGCTTTCATTTAAGGGATACGTCCACCGGTGGCTCGCTGTCGTAACGCAGGTCGCCCCCTTGACTAAAGACAAGATCCTCCCTGTTCTCGAAAAGTCCGCCCAGGCCGCCGTCAACCAATGCACCGGTGGCGAGTCCGGTCGCGTGTGTGGGTTCTACTGGGGCTCGGGCAAGTTCGTTGACCCGGCCGTGGACGAAACCAGCGGCGCGGGCGAGCAGATGAGCGTGCTGGCGGCCGTGTCCAGTCTGCTGATTGAAGACGCGGCGCCGCCTGTGACGAACAAGACGGGAGGCATCTCCAAGGGTGACCCGAACGCCGGAAAGAACAGTCACGATATACCCGAGCCGCGTCCCATTACCGCAGGAGACAGGGCTGGAGCGGCTATCCTGACCATCCTGATTCTCGGCGGTGCGGTTGGTGCCTTTGCATGGATGACCGGATTCGACTAAGCAAATGTTGGCGTCTGGGTTGGGATTTATTGATGGGGTTAGAATGGCGTTTAACACAGCGGAATTGGATCGATACACTGCGACCATGGGGGATTTGCAGTCCCAAATTTGTTTCTGGCTTGTTTTATAACCACAGCGGGATGGATACCCAGTGGGCTGTACAAAAGAATCACAAATATCTCAGAGAATTACAGTCTTACAAAGAGGTCTGCCAAATGCGGAATCTCTAATGCAGGAACTCTCACTTATTTGTTTCACGAGGTCATACCTTCTCAAAACACTCATGTCGTGACCGATTCTTTCTAAACACCCCTCAGTGGCTCCTCAAACATCAGATCTTTGTCTCGCCATTTGTTTGAACTCTCACTTCACCATTTTCCCATTACTCTATCCATATTTTCACAAAATAGGCACTGTATCCTGTTCTATAGTCTCAATCTTTACCTTTTGAACGTTTGCAGCCTCAGTTCTGCCCAGGCTCTGCAACTGGAGCTGAGTTTGGACTTTTAAAGCGGTCGATTAGTGCTCCGACTTTTCGTGCATACTCAAGAATTCACGGGTATCACGTACCTATGACCAAAACGTTGTCGCGGCATCAAAGCCAGGGAGTTCCTCGTCTGCCGCCAGCCCCTCATTTGACACAGGGGGCTCATTTGATGTGTCAACGGCAACCTGAAGCGGCACAACTAGGTCGACCGTTACATTGCCAATACTCAAACTTAGGTGCACGCTGTAAGTCCGGGAGATGAGGCATGTATGAAAAGTCGGTAGGAAGGTGTTGTCAGACGTAGGTAGATCGAAAGGAAGATGTAAAGTCGTTGTATGGAATATGGGTGAGGCTCTTGTATTCTCCGAATGATCATGAGATCGGAGGTCGACGTGCTGTGTCCATGGCTCGCTGTGGTCAAACTTCGTACGGAGGCGAATAGTGTGTGAGTAGGCCCTCTTTCCATCACCTACATTGGGTAACCTTTCAACATGCTGAGTACTGTACCACGTATTTGCCTTAATACTCATAGATACAGAGTTGATAATGGGCGGAACAACATGGATAGCGGATGGCTCAAAGGTCAAGCTGACCTGAACTGATGATTCGTTCAATCTGCGTCCGATCGCATCGAGGCGAACCACCGTAGCCTGGGTTGCCACGGCTTTGATCTGTCCAAGAACTTGAGAAGATAGCCTTTTGCGGATTGACTTGCTGTTTTCGAGTGTATATAGCTTGTCAAAGTCGGTGATGCTTAGGGGTGGATCCTCAGGACCTGACGTGAGAAGCCTCACCATCTTGCTAGTTTCCAAGGCCTTGAATGTAGGGTTCCCGGATGTGGATCTCTTAAGTACGGTGGCCTTTATCGCGTATTCGATATTGACCATCTTGAATGACATGTCGTCTTTCTCCCAATCTCCCATAGTCGGTGGCAAACGCGTGTGAAGTTCACGTACAGTATCCGACTCCACAGCGTGGGAACAAGCAGCCAGGGTGAGATGTTTTGGGATGATGAACTTGAAAGGGATACTGAAAGTCTTGCCAGATTTGAAGACTTTGGGTGTATGATAGGCGGATGTTGAGATAGGCATCTCCAAGTCGAGGAAATGATGGGTTGTTAAAGAGGCAACCGCTACATCGTGGTTCCACACCTTTGACTTTCCAGCGAAAACAATTTGGATGCTGTCAAAAGGAACATCCCTTGACGTGCTGATGACTAGGTCCCCGGAAACTAGGGAGCCAGTTCCATAAACCTTGGAGCTGTAGTGGTGGCGAAGAACGATTTCGAGCTCCTGGTTCCGCCATGAATTCGCAAAGTTCAATAAAGAATTCATCTTCTTGTGGAGGCTGTCTTTGTTGCGGTCCACCGTTCACCACTGGAGGAGGTCGAGTATGCATCGGGAAGACTGACTCTTGCAACCTGCCAAGGCTGGGTACTTTAATTCTTTAGAGTACCTATGAAGCGAGAGCATGTTAACGAAGAGGGTTGACTCTCGTTGGATAACTGGGACCTGACTAATTATGGCGCCACTTATTGTGAATCATCACGCCCTTCGTTGACGTGGTCAGCACTCAGCACCGAGTATCGGCAGGCGACATTCGTGTTCCATAACTCCGAGGGCGCCTTTTTGCAACAGATTCGGAGTGATCTAGAAGACCCACTTCATTATACGTCGGAACTGGCGTCAAAAGGCCGGCCATTGTGCCCCGTATTGAACACATGGGCCTCGGGCACGCAACCATCCATCTACGGCGCCGGATCCTTTCAATGAATCCTGCTGCTCCTTCGCCCGGCATCGTCCAGCGGATGCTTACAGAATTCGACCAAAAAACAAGTTAGTCATACTACGGCAACCAACTCCGACGCCCTTTGACATGCCCTAAGCCTAAGGCGGACTGGCCGTCAAAGTAAGGCGTGGCTAGTGCCATAATTGCAGATTGAGATGAGATATTGCATGGTGCACGTAATTAGTAATTGTCACGGGTTGGTCGGGTAAAGATGACACGACCTTCAACCAATGAGCAAATCCTCGTTGGACTAAGTCACTTCGGCAGAGTTCAGATACGCCTTTAGCCAGAATGGCAATGATGATATAGATCGCAATTTCAGCAGATAAAAATGTCGTCCTAGCTCTCATTCACTTCAACTCCCGAAGTTCCACGCACTCCTTCTTACCGAACTGTCACAGCACGTTGCATATAAGCAACACGCCTAGCTTGCTTTGACGGAGGATGGCTGCCACCCGGGCGTCCATGAGACATCTTCGATAGGCCAACTCACCCATCCGTAGAGCCTCCTTCCCATACGCCTGTAGACACCCAAAATTCCGATGCAATCATAGACCTCGATGCTAAGCTAGCTATGCTTACTGGTCAACCCGTATTACCACGATCATGACCTAGCGCTGGTGGAATGGAACAAGAGATCTCTCAGTGGTCAAAGAAGCTGGCAGCAACATTTATGTACTACATAGATATTTTGTGTGTTCTGAGCATTAATTAGCCATGATTTGAAGAAAGAGCCCGGTATAGGCAAGCAATCATACGCTTTATTTTCCAGCCCAAATGTTAGCCCGTGAAACAAGTAACATTCTTCACCAAGTCCCCAAGTCAGTCAGTTCCTTCTCAGCCCGATTGGACTGATATCAATCTTGCACTCTACTTTCCAAGATCCCCACTAACAAATACAACTAGTACGGCAGCATATCTAGAACGATTAGCAAAAGGTCTCTCGTCTGGTATATTTACTTACGCCGCAGTAGATCCGAACACTTCTGCTCGTCTAGCGTTGGTCAACAACCCAACACTTGCTGCAAAGAGTACGGTGAAAAGTGCAATCAAGCCTAGCTTCAAATCATCCGACTTCGTCTTGTACAGGACAAGAATAGCGCCGATTAGCAGCAATGCTGCGACAACAGTAGTCAGATATGGAACACAGGCCGATATCTTCTTGCCTGACGCATAGTCAACTAAAGAACCCGGCTTGGTTCCGCGTCTAGGAGTATCTTCCTCCTAATCTGGTTATAAGCTCAACTCCGCAAAAAAGAAATTTTCAGATCCTCACCTTAAAAAGAAAGCCAAAATAGTCTTGCGCAAACATTGTCAGCCTATCTGGAGGTTCTGCCGTGTATAAAACCACCAAGTCATTAGGATCATCGTATAGATCAGAGCTATGCCCGCCAAGCATAGGCCACTCTTTGCTCTCTTCGGGTCTTCCATGAAAGAAGTTGATTCGGAAAGCTTTCAACGTTTTCCTGTCTGGCGGCGGTATAGAATTAAGCGTGCTCTCAAACAGCATGGCTTCCCCTAGACAGCCATTAGCATCGTTCTGGCACCGGCTCGAGTCTCATACTGTAATCTTTCAACGTTGACCTGATTTGTTCTAGCAACTTCATACGATCTGAGTCCTTCTCATTTCTTGCCTTGTAATCTTCCCAGTTTCTCAAAGACGGTAAAGCCTCCCTGTTTTCCTGGTCTTCACGATCGTATGCGTCGAGTTTTACTTCCAGCTCTGCCAGTTCGCTTTGCAACACGAGCAAGTTCCTCGCTGCTACGCGGTTGAATCTTTTGAATATCGCAGATGTTCCATCTCTATCACTTGCAATAAAGTGGGCGAGAGATGGAAACCCATCCACGTAGAAGTTCGGCCTTTCCGTTTCCATGTCTTTGCAAGTACTGGTCCCGGAAGCCTCGTGGAGTGTAGTGGCTGTCACTTTCCTGGAGGGAATAGCGGGTTTCTGTGTGTTTCGTAACTGCTATCACTCGGATGATTGAACCAGGCCTTTCGGGGGGGGGGGGTCTTCCTTTTCCGCCTCAAGAGGCTGTATTGTTCTCTGACGCGACATACATGAAGCGATGGGGCTAAGAATAAGGCTGTGTGCGACATACCACCTCACGTGCACTCATGCATGTATCTATGCTTACAGATCTGAGAGCCTAACGAGATGCCTTGCCACGTGCAGGTGCCTGATTGGCAACAAATGTAATTTCGAGATGACTTCACCTCCGCGTTTGTATTGCCTAGTGAGTGGCTTGGCCATTGGCTGGTAGTTGATTGTCCCATTTTTATGCCAGCTCCTTCAACTTTACCTCTTTCAACCCCAAGAACGCACAGCTTTGAGCCCAAAGACTCAAAGGGTCGATGGAATACTACGGCCCCGACGAAGTCATACCTCGCGCGTCGCCGCTGCTTGTGCCGGTTCGGCCCATGTTGGAGCCGGACCCGCTCGACTGGGGAAGTGACGACGAAACGGATTTTGAGGACGTCATCGGTACCGTGAGTCTGCTCTCTTCCAAGTTTCTGGTTAAGAATGTTGTTTATGTACGGATTTTGAGAACTAATTAAATGATCTTTATAGGACGCGCCATGGAGCCCAGCTCTTCGAGATCGAAAACGACCACACGGACAGGATGACGACATACAGCCGAGCCTGCGCACGAAGAAGAACCGAAATAAAGCAAGTTGGAAAGACGGAGCTCTTGTACATCAGATGGATCCTAGGCGTGGTTGGACTGTGGCAGCTGAGGCGGCACGAATGCATTTGCCATTCAATGAATTGGACGACTCAAACATGATTGAATCTCTCAGTCTCGAGCAAGTCGCAAACGATGCACCCCAGACTTTGGAGACCCAACGTTTAAGGAGAAGACGAAAACGATTTGCTCTTCCTTTACTGGTTGCTCGTCCTGCAGGTATATTCACGGAGGTCTTAGCATGTCCGGACAGCGGTTCCGACGAGAACATCATATCTTTGGAGCTGGTAAACAACTTGGGACTAAAGATAGAGCAGACCAACGATGAACCAAGGCAATTCTCAGTCGCTAATGGGAAGATTGTCACAACAGTCGGCCAAGTCTCTGCCAGGTGCAGCTTTTCTATCGGCACCCCTTCAACTTCGGATCTTGAGTGTATTTTACACGTATTCAACACCCTGGCCGTTCCCTTGATCATGGGCGTCGAGTTCTTGCAGCAGACGGAGACCTTGAGCAAGCATAGAGACCGGCTTGTCGAGAAACTCGTTCCTACTATGCAGACACTAAGAGTGAACAGTGTAGGAAGACCAAAGCGAAGCTTAATCTGCCGGCTTGGCACTTACGTGGGTTGTGCCACCGTCGATACTGGATCAGATCTGGATCTCATCAGTCCCGCATTTGCGAAGTCGAGAGCTTACAAGATCAAGCCTGCATTTGAGCAAGTCGAGTTCGCAGACTGTAGCGTCGGCTACACTTCCGGTGTTATCAAGACTTCGTTCGTCGTGGAAAATGTAAATTCCGTAGGATTTTATCCGCATGGGGAAGCAATTAACCTCAACCTCTTCATTCTGGACAACCTCAACGCAGACATCCTTGTTAGCCAAGACACCATCGAGACCCTAGATGTTTTCAACCTACACAACGAATCGCTCGTTCCTAGCGTTGCTCGGCTAGGAGAATCAGACGTCAATATCATCCGACACATAGGAAGGCTAGAGCAGGGCGTTGCAAAGCTGTGGAAAAGAATCAAGAGCGGATTTGGCGACAACCTATTTGGTAGGTCCAATGACTTTTTGAAGCGAGAATTCCGTGGTGCTGACTGCATATTAGATTCTGTGACTGGCGCTGTAGCCCAAGTTAATTTAGATCAACGAGAAAATGCTCGACGAGAGCGCGAGCGGGTTAGAATCAGGAAGCTCTCCGGGTCTGCCAAAGAACGAGCTCAAGAGTTCGAAGACGTGGCTATCCAAACTTATGAAAGCGAAAGGCAAAAGCGCCTTTCACCTCCCTCTAAGTCCAGGGAGTCTCTCCCCTCCCTTCAAAGTATCTTGGGAGACATGAGAGATTTGCCACCATTTCCTTTTCCTGCTCCTCCTTCTCCTCCTGGTTATTCTCGTCGTTCTCGTCGTTCTTCTTTATGTGTTCCTTCTCCTTTGAGTAAATGTAGCAGTAGTGAAACCGTCGGGACTGCAGGCACCGATGCTTCCACGCCTGCTACATCGTCCTCCGTTACCGATCGCGTGATTAATGACGGAATCACCAAGCATGAGGCTGTTCAAGGCGCATATGTCTGCACCTTTACTGGATGCACAGCTCCACCCTTTCAAACTCAGTATCTTCTCAACTCTCACGTCAGTGTGCACTCATTAGCACGGCCGCATTTTTGTCCGGTGGGAGGGTGCCCAAGAAGCGAAGGAGGGAAAGGCTTTAAGCGCAAGAACGAAATGATCAGGCATGGCCTGGTTCACGAATGACCTGGCTACGTCTGTTCATTCTGCCCTGAGAGCGAGCAAATTGACCGAGGACCTTATAAGATCTCAAGTCTAACAGTTGCAATACTTTAGGCATGTCCGTGTACACTACGCTGACAGGGTAAGGATGATCCGCTTCTTCGTGAAGTACTGGCTCAACGTCCTGAAGGCCCGGACAGGGGAAGACGAAGAAGAGGCCCACCCTCCTAGCTTTTTATAGTTTTGCCCGAGGTACAGATGGGGTTTTCGGGTTTTGGGATCAGATCGTCAAGTCGTGACTGTGAGTCTGTAATGTGGATTCTTCGTCTCAACGGAGGAAGTTTCAGGAATCCAGGACCAATATTTGAACATTTTATTGCACAATAGCGACTTTCATTAAAATACTTAAAAGACTGAATCTTCTTGGATATTTTGGATCCTGGCCGTCACCGGTCAAACCCAGCCAGAAACCGGTGAGGCAAATTAACCTTGTGGCTGGCTGCGGGTGGAGAGCTGCAGGAGATAGAATCATAATCATACGCACAGTCCTTCATAGCAAACAGAAGCAGGCTGCTACATGCCTCTGTTGTTTTCTGTTGTTTGTCCTCTTTTCAAGTGGTACCTGGGTGTACATCTACATCCGTATTTCCTAATTCCATCCCGCCCCGCGCCCGTCACCATTCACCACCCGCAGAGCCTCGCCTCGTCATAAACCGGGATAGGTCGCACCTCGCATCCTCACTCCTCACATCATCTGATCCCGCCTCAGTCACGAAACGCGTCAGCCGTCAAACCGCCGCGAGTAACTAAGCACATCCCGGGGCCTAGAGTATGCAACACCGCTTGCTTTCTGTCCTTGCGCTCTGTATCCTTGTCTACTGGGCTTCGTCCAAGTCCTTCGCCATCTACAGCTCGCATCGTACCTCCTCGCCGCCCACCATGCCCGGCAAACTTGGCTTGGATGTGCTTAGCGCATCGGCCGCTGACCTCCGCCGGCTTTTAGAAGCCGGTGAAACCACCACCGTCGACCTCGTCAACATCTACATCCAGCAGATTGCCAAGCATAACCACCAAGGCCTGAAGCTCAACGCCGTCATTTCCACCCTCCCAACCATCTCCGCCATCGCCCAAGCCAAGGCCTTGGATGAGGAGAGAGCTACGACTGGCCCTAGATCGAGACTTCATGGCATCCCCATTATCCTTAAAGCGAGTTCCTTATGGATTGCATGCATCATTAGCCTATTGGTAGTTCGGAGTGTAGTAGGTAACATTTCCGAAGAGCTCACATGCTGATACTCTATCGCAGGACATCATCGTCACTGGCTCATTCGGGTTGGAGACGACTTCTGGATCCTTTGCTTTGAAGGGCCTCAAGACTACCAAAGATGCCACCATTGCGACCTTGCTGAAGCAGGCTGGGTGCATCATCATTGGAAAATCCAACCTCTCGGTACGTTAATCCCGGCGGCACCGCTAAGCTGCAGAGCCTCAATTAACATGCCGGAATACTTAGGAATGGGCCAACTCCAAAGGTGTGGGAGTCACTAGCGGCTGGTCTGCGGTGGGAGGTCAAGTATGATAGTCGTTGACATTTGCACGCGCTTCGCTGACTTGATGTAGACATATTCGCCATACGTGGAGGCGGGCATTGATCCAAAGGATAGGTGGATGGGTCACAGCGTCAGTAGTCATCAGATCGACGACTTGCAAGAGATTCCTAATTGAACTTTCTTTACAGACTCCAGCTGGGTCCTCATCCGGCTCGGCTGTTGCAACAGCGGCAGGTTTCGCCCCCGTCTGCATCGGAACTGAAGCAGACGGTTCCATCGTGCAGCCTTCCATCCGCGCCGCTCTCTACAGTATTAAGGGAACTGTCGGAGACGTTGACATGTTTGGGACACAGTCGGGCGGAGCAGCATTTGATAGTGCCGGGCCAATTGCCAAGACTCCCGAGGACTGCGCAGATTTCATGGACGTGCTCCTCCCTGGACGGGACTTTCGGTCACATCTCAAGAAATCATGGAAGGGAATTGGAATCGCCTATCTCAACTATGACACCTGGCAGTTTCCTGATGCCGTTTGCGAGAAAACGCCGGCCTTTGATGAGCCACATGTCAGTTCAGTTGCTGACCCATCAAAAACGCAGACTAATTGGTAGCAGAAATTGAGCATGGAGGAAGCCATGAGAAAGGCAGAAAGTCTTGGGGCCAAGGTGACTCTCAATGCTCCGCTGATGACTATCGCAAACATCACAGAGTCGTACAAAACCGTGGGGCAGGGCCAAATTGCTAGTATGTACCAAAGACATCTATCTCACCTGTGATAAATTCTTATGTATGTCGTTTTACAGGACACCAACTCGCCCCGAGCATAAAGAAGTATCTTGCCCTGTTCGATGACCCAGGCATGAAAACACTGGCAGACGTTGTCGAGTTCAATCGGCGACATGCCTCCACAGAGCTTCCGCCAGGTGAGTCGGGCTCATTCATTCCGTTTCCGATCATTCTATATACTAATGAAAGCTACTAGACCATCCAAACCAGGAGCTGCTCGAAAACGGATTGAAGGACGATATGTCCGACGATGAGTATAATCAGGGCCTGAAACACCTTCGTCAAAGCGTGCGAGATGCCGTGGAATTGTTGTTGAAAGAAACTGGGGCGGATGTCATCATGGCATCTGGCGAGTCTCTGCTGCCTTCAATCGCAGCAACTGCAGGTTATCCCATTGCGAGCGTCCCTCTAGGGTTCTCAGATCACAACGGGAGACCTTTTGGCATGGAAATCATGGCGCGAAACGGGCAGGAGGGAAAGTTGTTTGAAATCATGTCGGCGTGGGAAGCCACATTCCCGGAGTGTAGACTATCCCCTCCATTGCTGGTGAACTGGACCTCGAACCTGTGAGAGGCGCGGGTTGAAGCAACACAAATGAGGTGATAGAGAGCGGAGATTCCCTTTTGATGGAAACTTCGGGATCCTCTGATGGGTTGAATACGAGATTGTCTCAGTTGCCTTGGCTTGGGACAAGGCTGCAATCAGATGAACGTAGGCAATTTGCGACTGGTAATATCTTATTGACATTGGGTGCTGTAAACCCCCTACCAGGTGGCTTGCAGGGGTGTAATTCGTAGACTAATGAGGAGAGCAAACTTACTGTACTTGTGATCAGGTGGGAATTGGTCTATGTCAGAGGCTTGCGGCACTCAAGCACATGGTCGATGGTTGAGGTTGCCGCCTTTCTAGCGCTGAGGCTGAAAATTGCACATTCAATACGGTAAGCGGCTGGTGCCCCATTGTCTTTACAGGCCGTTCACTGGCCTACGTGAGGTGAGTTATAACCCCGTGTGACCCCAAGTGATGATCAGCATATTCCATTTCTTATGTGTCCGGTCTTGTTTAGCCACTTTTCGTATGACTAGAAGCAGCTATCCGTGACTCCGTTCTCCCTCTGTACGCCAGCGATATGGGCTATCCTGCAGTCCTCGCCAAATGGTTGCAAAATCGCCATGAACACGCACCACCACAGCAGCGGTTACATCAGTCTACCATCCGACCACTGGTATGGTCTATTTTAAGAAATGAACCCACTTACTGACATATGTGAGCCCTCCCAGCTCCCAAGTCATCGGCACTTTTGAAGGCGCTCTATGATACCGACGACACAAGCATCCAAGCACTGGAAAACGATACGGGTGCCTACTACGAGTGGTACATTAACTTTCTTCAATACCGATTCAACAATGTCCCATCCGATTTGAAGGACATTGGCAGCAACCGAGCCTCTCTTTCACAGCATATCACCTTCACAAATTTTTGTGTCATTGCAACGGAGCTATGCAGAGAACTGTCGAGATGCAATCACCCTGGACTAGAGGAGCTGGCTCGCTCCCTAGTCTCGAAGGGGCTTGTGACCAACGACCAAAACTGTCTCATCAAGGTCCAGCATTTGGTCTTTCACACGATCGGAGTTGCGTCCTCTCTCCATACACCTTCCTCTACTTTTGACGAGGAGAAGTTGATGATAGAGGCCCCGCAAACAGCGTCAAGCCGGCGCCGTGTCTCCGATACATGGCTGATTACCCAGCAACCGATCAGCCATGCGACAGGATCGACGGTTGATGCCATGCGGTACTTCAGCACCACCAAAGGACCACTGTCATATCTGGACGACTCGTTTGCTCAGTTGGGGGTGGTCAACACGCTGGTGGCTTCGAACCTGAGCTACCATACCCTCTCTAAGCTTGGAGATATTCAAATAATCTGGGTTGACTCTGTCTGCATGCACTTGGAGCTGAACCGCAGGGACAAAACGCTATTGTTGTTTCGGTATCCGTCACTTTGTGCTATGATGTCACAACGCCCGAATCAAACAATATTTCTTGACCGGTAAGAGTATCAATTTTGCCGCATTATTTTTGATTACTTTGCTTACCGCAACAGGCATGTTCGAGAATTTCTTCAATTCCGTCGATAAAGACACTCAAAAGCCCTCTCCGTCTGGCGAATTCTACCGGGAGGTCCTCCTGACCTACCGTCTAATCTTCGGCCAGCACAAGCGGTCATAGAAAATGTGTAAAAAAGGAAGGCGTTGTGTCCACGGAAGATATGGATTCCGACCCCCTCTTATATCGCCTCTGCTGTCAGTCCTGGGAAGATGAGCCTGTCTATGATGAGATTGAAGCTTCAGCAGCGAGGAGTCTGTACTTAGCTCATCCGGACTTTGTCTTTTTTGGCGAGAGGTTGATAGCCCTCCAGGAGTATACGAGGCTATTAGAGCCGCATGACTGGAGGACTCTCTACCACGACCGGCGTGACATCAACAGGTTCTGCACAATTTGGGCGGCAATTGCTTTCGGCGTCGTCACTTTGGTTTTAGCTCTATTAGGGCTCGCACTTGCCGCTGCCCAAGTCGCTGGGACATTCAAACCTTCTGGTGGAGAATAAACTGTAGATAATGATACGAGTCTGGGGAGCGCGATGACCATTATTGCTCTTAGTATTTGCATTAGCATAGTATTATTCATATCATGATCTTTATGTGAACTAATTTTGCTACTTTTATCCGTCGCAGAGGATATCAACGAGATCCAGAAGATCTCGAAGCTTTCTAGATGACACAGTTATTCATTGTGTATATGAACACTACAACACTTAAGTCTGACATGCTTCCTCGAAGCTTGGAAGAATCTCGTAATGATCCGTCTGTTTGGAACCACCTCGCATCACTATCTGAAGAGGTACCCTCAACTCCAGACTCTGGCCGCCAACATGAATATTTAGATGAACACAATATGCCCGTGATATCCTGGGAAAATGGAACGTTGGGATGAAAGTCCGAGTTGATATGGGCAACTCAAATGAAACCTCCAAACTTGTCGAATAAAAAGGAAGTAATGGTGCCTCGGCGGCGAGCTTATCCTCTAGCAGAGACCCATGTTCTTTCCATGAGCCGCTGTGAACTGAATTGGCCTCTACTGGAACCCGAAACGAGAAAGGCGTTCCCGATGACCCCAAATTTGGGAATTCTTTCGCTGATTTTCCAGAGGACCAGGTATGTGAAACTACTTTTGCAGATACGTGATCGATTGTTGGTGGGCGAGATTCGGGGTCTGAAGGGTCGTAGACGAGGCCGACTTGAATCATGGACGAACCTGCCGTGCGTCCATCAGCTCCGAGAAATATCGTCGTAGCGTTGGTAGCTGTAGCGTTGAGAGTTCCAAGGCGCTTCGAGAATCGACCTCTCCTGATCGGCAGCGTATTGTTCAAAGCATATAGTACATCCAGTTTGCTGATAGTGAACGGCGGGTCTTCCTGAGACGAAGGAATAACCATGATCGTCTTGTGTGCCTCCATCACCGCTTCAGACGCAGACCCGGACGGGGCATTCTGAATCACCGAAGCTCTGATCTCGTATTGAACCTTGGTCATGTGGGGAGCCATATCGTCCCTCTCCCACATTCCCATTGAAGGAGGTAAATGTGAGTGGTGACTGGTCAAGGACTCTGACTTCCCCAGTTGATGAGATAATGCAGATGGAAGCTGATGTGGGAGCATGAAGTCGAACGGAATTGTGTATTGCTGGCCTAGTTCCAAAATACCAGAACTGGGTAGAGAGGTGGGAGAGACTGGCATCTGGAGATCCAAAAAGTTGTGTGGTACTAAGAAAGTGGTATTGACATCCTCATGCAAAACCATCGCATCGCCGGAAAGGCAAATTCGAATCTTGTCAAACTTGACGTTTCTTTTCGGTGTGATGGTCAATTCCCCCGTAATTGTGGACCCCGACGTGTAAATCTTCGACGTGTAATGCTGATGGAGGTCGATTTCCAGGCCCTGACTCCGATACTGGGCCTTGAGTTTTGAGCCCAATGCTTTGATGCTCCATGGGGCCACATTGTAGGCGTGTGTTGTCCTCGCTGCATTCCCTCGATGCATATTGCTCTGAGGTAGAAAAGACTGAAACTTGGAAGGCGGCGGATGGTAATTGGGACAAAAGACCAGAAGAAGAATCGCAACCAGCTGAGTTGGTAGGTGTTGATTATCGGAGAGCGAGCAGGTATCAGGGACCCCGGCAGTTTTAGATCGTCTCTTTGGGTGCTAGATGCGTGGTTGATGTGAAGTCGTCGGTAGTGGTGCAGTACGAGTGATAAATCCAAGATTAAAGGTAGAAGAAGATGGAAGTCCGCATTCCTCTGTATTTCTATGTGCCCCTGCTTCTTCACCGGCTGATCGAGGGTGATCTTGAGTCAACTCTCGTGAGGTAGACCCGCCGAATCTGCTCATGAGATTTGATCGCCCCACACACTACACCGACACTCCGAGAGCACTACGCCGAGCACAAAATTTTCCAGGTGAGGTTGTTCCTCTACAGCATTGAATTGGTCATAGTTATTATGAGTTATGTCGAAGTCTTAGCATGAGCGACCGTAAATGCGTACACGAAGATGGGATAATTATGTGATTGATGTCCATCGAAATGTCGAATTGGAGACTACACGGGCTCAACACCAGGCCCTGGATAGCTTAATATCCGCCCTCCCCAGCTTCAACTGGACTCCCGACTCCAATTACCAATTAGCCGCCAAGCAGTATAATCATTCAGTCAACCTTGTGCCAAAGCTGCAGCCAGGACGCCATCAATGGAAGTAGTAACCTGTTGAAGCTCCCCCAACGTGGGACAGTCTCCCCGTGCATGCCGTTTAGCTTGCTAGGAAAACACCTTGATAGACGTGTTCATAATGTGTAGCTCCTTATGGGCATGATATCCTGGCCGAGATCTTGAGAGCTTCAAAGCAACATAGCAAACAAAAATAAAACAATCCCCTTCGATTTACCCCAGTCAAGCCTCACTGATTTTTTCACATACCTTAAATAGGCAAGCCCGTCGGAATAGTGTATTTCTGTTGCATTTATTGACGTCCACATCTCGGTAGCTATGTAAATGTCTGAGGACAGGGTCACGGGAGGACTTGTTCGAGAAGATGGCTAGAGTCATCGACTTTAGCGGTGCGCGGTTGGGTTTCAGTGCATTTAATTACTCGGAAGATGTAGATACTCTTCTGGAAGATGAAAGCCAAGTCGTTGAATACGTTGATGGGTATGGTGGGTTGCCGGTTGATTAACGGAGCTTGTTGACGACTGGTCATACACATCGAAAATCCGCGAATGCAATGACGAACCTGGATCAAATAATGCTTCAATTTGGGTAAGCTTCTTTCCATCACCGCGCCGGACCAAATCTGAGAGACCACTTTTTTTTCGGTTGCAACATGGCTCCGCCATACTACTCCGACGAACTACTCCGATTCCCACTCGGCCCTGGTTCATCCTATTAACGTGCCTGGTTCTCACGCCACCTCGAAACCTCTACCAAGGGCCAAACGAGAAAGGAAAGATGGCGAAAATGGCGCACCATGGTGGAATTTGTCGGCTCCGAACGGTTTCAATCATCCCGATGGTGCTTCTTGGTGGGCTCATTGCATTTGCTGATGCTTTCCCGATTTGACGGCAGTTGCTCTCTTTTGAGAACAAGAAAAAGAACTACTGTAAAACTAAATAAAAGGACGACCAGTAGGACGACCTAAATAGAAACTATAGCAAGATACAGGGCAAACATATTTGTCCTCGTCCATTCCACGGTGCCGTCAAATTTCTCGGGGACGTACACCAGACCATGCTGCACCAATGCTAAGAAGTGGAGCCGCCGCATACTCACCGCTTGACCGAATTAATAATATCTACTAATTAGCTCTGAAAAAGCGGTAGGAATCATTGGGTTAAATAAGAGATCAACTAAGCTGTTCCTCAATTCTTTGCGCAAGAGCTCTGGCTACTGGCACGCCATTCTTCTGACTGATAAGATGGCCAATGCCTTAGTGCTTGGCGCAATTACTACTGCGACTGCAGAGGATCGAGTGTTGGGATGTCGTCATCTGTAACCTCTCGTATTATTAGGTATGTCTTATATCGCCAAATAACCTGCATGTTCTCGCCTCTTATACCCTTTCATCAATACCTGGGTCTACTCGGGTTGAGTCGCATCTGGATTTGGGGTCTCAGGTGGGCGCACCCGACAACCCTTTGCCCTTTCATATGTTTTCTCCGCCCGGAAGCAGATAGGGTATCTCTGGATCGTTCATAGGTAAATATGTGAAAATTTATGGAATACGTCAGCTGGCTGCTAAGGAACAGGTAAAACCATTAGTTCAGACAAACCAATGGATGACGGCACCCTCTCTCTATTGGGGAAATGGGACAAAAAATGCCCTGTTCGCGTTCTTCCCTACTAAACCGACACACCTTCACTTTGATATGAATATGGTTGAACAGATTGGTTGATGTCGTTCGAATATGCTGCACGCATGTCTCCCGGAAAGGCGGCATCATACCATTGCAATGAATGTCTGGAATCTCCATCTGTGCCTAGTCCACTTTCATGTCTGCTTGCGCTCTTAGTTAGTTTCTGCTATAATATGATAGTACACGGGCATAGAGTTGGCAAGGTAATGTCTCCCATACATTCCTGAGCACAGCTTAGTAACCCCTTTGGCCAGCCCGAAGCCGTCTAGAAGAATCAACAGGAGGCAGTATGGGCATTCGGTTCCATATGTAAGGATATATATTTGGCTGTGTGATTGACCATCACAGGGAACTAGGTTCACTATGAGTTCGACTCGTCGAAACGACTACTGGCCTGGTATATTTCTACTGCGGGATTTGACCCGAATATACGCGGTCAAGATGCTTGGGATATGTGGCTGTGGATGATGTTGATGAAGTCATCACATGAAAAGGTCTGGCACCTCAGCTTATCAGCCTATCATGGTTGATGTCATAGTGGGCGTGGGTTTCGGAAAGTCGCTACGGCACATTTTCGGAAATTTAAGGACCGGTATAGAAGTACAATGTCAGAGAATCAAGACAAATAGCTTTAGGGTAGGAAGAAGGTGATGAGTGGTACTCTTAACTCGGAGATATCATGAATTGAGAACAAACATGTCTTTGACAACATTAGCCCACGAAGTCGTAAAGCTAAGCCAGATCCCTCTATGGCCAGAGTCGAGATTCCTTCATCTATGGCTCCATACATTGTGTAAATACAGCACGGCAAAACGATCAGGGGATCGGAAATCAGGCACATGTTCTTTTGACCAAAACAGCACCGCATTAGCGCTGACAGGTGCCTCGACGCTAGAGGCCATTGCTCAGATGATAATGAATCAAGCAAGTCCTCCAATGCCTCACTTCTCATACACATCGAGAGCTGGGAAGGACCCCGTGGCAATAGGGGGCAGTCCTCAGGACAACCTAGCGATATTTGCATTACTTCGTTCATAACGAAACCTCAGCAGAAGAATTTAACCACCAAGTCCATTCAAGGAACGCATCCGGAGAAAACCAGGGGTAGACACGAGGTCACTGCGGCATGCCCGAGTGGGGTTAGCTACATAGCCACGATTCATGACCAAGGAGAGGCCATAACCCGGTCGCCCTCCTCACGGGAGGTAGCTAAAATAAAGTTTACAGACCCTAGTGATCTGGAAACCTCGGTATCATAGCATTGGATCGCTACATGCTGCTATGGAAGGTTTTCCGGGACTGGACAGGCTGTTCCGGCAGCGCTTACACTGACCGGATCGGGTTTCGTCGAGGTGACCTGGGTGAGAGAAGATATTTGAAATCGACAGTTCAACCTGAATCTGTCCCCGGTACTTGATTTGTAATTGGCACCGGGGTTCCGAACCTCGAAAGAGATGGAGGGCATGTCGCGGCATGCCCGAAGCCAGGGGCTCGCCTCGTCGGCAGTCTTGCAGACTTTTACCACAGCAGGGTCGTATCCTTTCTCCTTCCTATCTTGTCACGAGAACCACGAGACTTTGTTAGGGGTCACCAGGGCGGACCAGCAAGCTCGCAGAAAGGGCACGGTAGACTGGACTATCCAGTATTGGATGACGGGCTGAGCTCATTGGGGATGGGGTGTTCAATTAAGCGAAGATCCCGGAGGTTCCTAGAAGGCTTGTACAGTTCGGTTGAAAGGAGACTTGCGGAGTTCGCGAACATAGTTTGCGAGAATCCGAGCATCCATGCTAGCTTTGAATACAGTACACTTCGAGCTTTCGTTTTCGTGACGCCGTACTCTACCTACCTCGCTTGACAAAAAGTCTGAAAGTTAATGGAATCTCCAATTATGGTCCGATTGAGCCGAAGACGGAAAGGTGTTGTTCTTTAGTAGCACAAAGCCGTCACAAGATGAAGTTGAGGTCTGGTTGCCTACAATGGTAGGTTTTTGACCTTGTCTAGACCACTCTTACTCTTTGACCCCTGAATCTCACCTGCCGACACAGCCTCGTTGTGCTGTGGAAAAGATCAGTTTGTGCTGGCTCGGTTGCAGGCGACTATGTTGAGTGCGCCAAGACCAACAATGAAGGAGAAACACCGCCAAGAAACATCTTTCGAGCACTTCAGCATATTCGTCATCACGGCTAAATGCTCTGCCTAGCTTTGAGCGGGCTCGTGATGCGATAACAAGGGTATATTAGGTGGAAGTCTGTGCACTCCTGAGTTGCGCGGCATGTCAGAGAGTTGGGAACACGAATCCTCGATTTTAGTCTGCCAAGCAAGTTTAAATATGCTGATGTTATATCGCATAGAGTCTCGAACGTCGGGGAGTGTCTACCAAAGGATGACAAAGCCATCGCCAAGGAATACGATAAGACTGCGGCGCTAGGGACGATACACCGAAACCTAGATGATTCGTGAGCAAGCACCATCCTAGTCATAGGGATGAGCTACAAGGATATCGAGAGGCCCGAGCAGATTTCCTCATACGACTAACCCCTCTCAGCAGCGACTCTTTCGCCTTAGATCGCCCACGTGCAAACCTAAGAATTTGTCGGGATTTATGCGGCTCCGATCTGAGCACGGATAGAAAGACGGGGTCATTTATCTTGAACTCTATGAGCGATCCAATATGAAAAACGAGAGCAGCTTTAAATCTTCACTCATTGAGGAACCAGCAGGTCTTCTAGCAATCTTTACCATTGTATACCCAACTTTCGAGGTCCGGTCATTCGTTGTACCAACTGCCAAGCATTCTTATGGATCTGGTTTGTCATTCCCCTCTGTAGGATTTCTTTACCCCACTGCCGCAGGATAATTAAAGAGGGGTCCCGCAAAGGTGATGCGATTAATGAGACGATTGCTCTCGCCAGCATATTAGGTTTAATTAATAACAAATGCGGACTTCTTGGCGGTTCCCTGCAGCTTGGCGGGCTGTACAAGTGGAGGTGCTCTTCTGCCGGCCAAGCATTTGACAGATGCGGGGGCATCCAACGGTTTTCACGGATGGGGGATCATCAGCGTGGCAGCACAGATCGCCGTGGTGGATTTCCTGGATCGGCTACAGTGAAGCTAGCCATGTGCGTAACCGTCGGGCAGTGCTTCCATGCACCGACTACAACACACATCAGGGACAGACACGGAAGTAAGAGCAGTCTGTATGAAACCTTTTGGAATTCAAAATTTAGGGAAACCAGCGGGGATACAAAATATCTATAGTTCTAATACAACAACGCTTCGGAAATAAAAACACAAGCAGCCACCGCCTGTGTGACATATCTGTTGCTACAAACAAATACAAAATATTATACGGATGCCAAGACATCAGTGCTCCATCGACTTGACCGCCATGGAGATGACATTCGACTCGCCAGGAGCGTTCTGAGGGAATCTAGAGTTGAAGCCGAGGACGGAACGGGCCTTGAGGAAGGTCGACGTCTTGATGGACAGCGACTGGGTAGAAACAAACCAGCTAACGCCTTCGCTGCAAGGGGGGGTTGTCAGGGAACCGCTATATCTGAAGCAAAAGTTAGTGGACTGTATCCAGACAAATCCTTGTCGGCCAAGAGACTTACGACTGGAAGGAACCGGCAACCAGGGTCTTAACCAACTCGGACATGACCAACGGCTTGGTAGTGACGACGTCTCCGGGGGTCGGGATCTGATCAACAGATCCCAGCACAGTCTCAAGTAGAGTGGAGGATGTTGCGGCCTTGATGGAAGAGGTATCGCTGTTCTTGAGGGACTTGGCTTCTCTCGCGGCAATGTCTCGAGGCTTGCGGCTCTTGCCCTTGCTCTTGACCGCAGCGGTGCCGTCGTCCAGATCGATGTAGACTCCAATGACAGCAATCTTCTCGTCCTCGCTCTGCCAGACCATGTGCATCTCCATGGCCATGCTGGTGCCGTTGTCGAGATGCTCGCTGGGGAGGTGGAAGTGGAACTGCTGCAGGGTATAGTCGACGTCTCCAACCGAGATGCTTCCTCCCTCTGCAATGACCTCGACGTTGGTTCCGAGGTTCTCAAACTCGGCGCCCTCCTCCATGTCGGGGATGGTGAGGCCCAGCTCGGACCCGGGCACGATAGTGAATGACGCGGAAACCATGTCGATGGGGGATTGGTTGCTGCCGGTGGCACAGAGGTCGTTTGCCTCGTCGAGAGCTTGCCAGTTGGTAGGGCCCTATTGCAGCGGCGTTGGTTAATTTCCATGCACGGAACATACGACATTTCGATTTTTGGCGGGTGTTGGTACGTACCAGGGGTCCAATGTAGCCGAATTTCGGGGCCTCGAACACGCCCTCCTCAGACCGAGGATGCAGATGTGTTCCGTAAGCACAGGACGCCAGGGCGCGGGAGGCAAAGGTGGCCAAGAGGCCGAATACTACAGTGCTGGGAGCCATGCTGACTGGGATAAATGGGAGTAAAGAACAAAAGACCGTCGAGGTGTAAACGTTTGCGAGATGAGATGAAGCAGAAGCAGAAAGATGAAGTGATCGAGAGCCAAGAAAGCGAGGTTGTAAGAGGCCATCCCCGGCCTTAAGTAACGACGAAACTTGCAACTGCCTGCGCTCGGGACGGCTGGTTCAAGGATTACGAGAGGGGGGGGGGATGCATCTCACTCATCCGGAGTACCTGGTAAAAGACGCACTGCTGCAGTCTTCCCGCTTGGCCCCTGTTCGTTGGTTGTCGTCGTCGCCGCCGACAGGGACGATTTCAAAGGGACGCCCGACTTGCCGGGGAGGTGTCAGACCGCGCCTCGCAAAAGCCGGCCGGGGAAAGGGTCCAGACCGCGTGTGCTTCTGGATACTGAAGAGGCAGTGGAGTGGGAATTCTGGCCCAGTTGGCGGCGGGCGAGTACGGACTCGGGGCGTGGAAACTAGACGATGGTCGATATTGCCGGGCGTTACTGGGAAGCGTGCCTGGCAATGCGGGGGACGTCAAGGGATCCTTGTTTTAAGTTCTGCAGCAGACTTGAGGACGGGACGGTGTCATGTCAGGGTCGTGTCAGGATCGTGCCAGGGTTGTCAGGGTTGTCGCGGGAGTCTTCAGGGTTGTTTAGGAAGTTTGGAAACCCGGCTGCAGGGCGTTTACTCTACCGCCGTGGCACTGGACGCTGCGACTCTCCGCCGCTGTAGGCGTTGCAAGTTCTGCCAAGTCAAACCTGTGCTTTTTTTTAAGCTTGTTCCGGCCTGTGGCGGGGGATGTTCTTGTCCGTCTTTTGATTCTTTAGTCAACGCCACCACCGCGAGAGAAAAAGGAGCACAGTCAGTCAACAGAGTAGTCAGCGCACGCACGCGCAGCAATCCGTCTGCGCCCCGCCGCCTCCTCAGCCGAGTTCCGCATGAGGATTTGTTGGGGTCCTAGCAGTAAAGAGTGAGCAGTTGTTTTCAGATCCCAATCTCGGGCTTCGTACAGCCACATTGGCAACTTCCAATTGCAGACAGACAGAGGGAAAAGCTATGCTAGTCTACACGGTGATGTTTTCTGTCTGACGCCGCGACGCGAGGCAGAGACGTCGTATGTTTCGCCGCCCGCCAGCCAAAAGGGGAAGCCCAAGGCCGAAACTCAAACAGAGGGTATTTGTGTTCACGGCTGTCGACCGCCAACGTTGCAAAGACCTCACTTGCCTGGTGCCAAGGAATCCAGCAACAGCCTGGAATCGTGCCAAGAACCTGCTGGAGGTGCCTTGCTGAGGTCCCTTGCTGAAGTCCCTTGCTGAGGTCCCTTGCAATCAATGCCTTGCAGGGATCCGCTGTACCTCCAGGGCTCTCAAAAGGTGCCGCTAGGCGTGTACTCGACAACGGTCAGTTTCAACGCAGCCTCGTCTCATGACCTCAAGGAACAGTGTTAAGCTTAAGTTTTGGGCCATCCCAGCACAAATACGCCCCCAAACGAGCCATCTCGGTGACGAACACCCGATCTACATCTGTCTGTTTGAAGCTTAAACTCGAGCCTCTAACTCCAAGGAGCCTCTGTACGACTTCCCTGAATTGGTAGCCGGCTTGAGGGCTTGGCACCGCTGTGGCACAGCGGTAGACCAGGTACCCGTGGCAGCACAGTACAGTAGACTAGCAGGGCGGACTCGAAGAATTTGTCAGCTGATCTCAGGCTCGCTCACTCCCTCACTCACTCAGTCTCTCACTCTGAGTCCGTCAAGCTTCAAAGTAAGTTTGCTCGTTCTCGCCATTCTCCCTTTGTCAGCTGATCTGACGTGTTTCCTGCGCCCCCGCCGCCGCTATTCGTAGAAGACCGAATGTCCGGAGCACTTCACTTCTCTCCGCTAACCAACTTCCGCAGTCCGTCCGGCCAAGCCAAGCTTGCACTCTCGGAGTTTTCGCATCCGTCCGTCGATTACGAACTCATACTACATCACATATTGCATCTCCCTTCTCTAAATTTACACGTGAAACGCCGTCTCTTGTTCCAGGCGCCATGGCCCCGCTCTACCACAAAGCCCTCGTCCTCGGTGCCACGTCCGGCATTGGCGCCACCCTTGCTTCAAAGCTCGTCTCGACTGGCACCAAAGTCATTGCTGTTGGTCGCCGCCAGGATCGCCTGGACGCGCTAGTCGAGGCTCACGGCGCGGACGGCCTCAACGCCATTCGCTTCGATGTCACTCGCCTGGACGACATTAAGGCATTTGCCGAGTCCGTCTCGCTGGCCAACCCGGACCTGGACTGCGTCGTCATCAACTCTGGCATCCAAAGGGGCTTTGATTTCTCCCAGCCAGAGTCCCTAGATCTGTCCAGTCTTGGCACCGAGCTGACCACCAATTACACGTCCGCCGTCTATCTCACTGCCGCATTCCTGCCACATCTCAAGTCTCAGGCACGCGCCCATCTTGTTTATGTCAGTGCGACCTTGGGTCTCATCCCGTCCATGATCCGGACGCCCAACTACAATGCGTCCAAGGCTGCGCTTCACTCCTTTATAATGAACGTTCGGAGCCAACTTGTTGAGTCCGGGCACAGCAACGTGCGCATGGTTGAGGTTTTCCCGCCCGCGGTGCAGACGGAGCTGCACGATGAGAACCATCAGCCAGACTTGGTGAACGGAGGAGAAATCGGCATGCCAGTCGTCACATTCGTAGATAAAATGCTGGAGGGACTGGCAGGCACCGACGACCAGTTTGCAGTTGGGCCAGGGGAAAATCTACTGAAAGAGGGTGGATGGGAGTCGGAGAGGGCGAGGTTGTACGAGGAACAGCAAGTCTCCATAAAGAAGGCGCTGGCAAAGTATCTGAAGAAGTAAAGGATGGATCCAGTCGCCAACCATGCGACGCGCATTCTTGTCCAGAATCGAAGAATCGAAGAGTTTAGCCGGACTCAGGTCAATTCTGTGCTGTTTTCATTCCAGTGAGCTGGCCGCTACGGATGGTTAACTTGATCTGTGGCAGCCTTCTGGGACACTATCCCACAATAAGCGAAACCCCTTTTTTATTTGAAATGAGCCACGGCTGTTCTGTGTACGGATCATCATTCATGCAAGCCTGCAATCTAGATAAGAGAAAGGTTGATAATGATGTCTCGTACGTGGTTGAATTGGTAGCTACGAAGAACCAACAGCTCAAATCTCTCCGTGTCGTAATGGATGCCTTGAAACGCGTATTCGGAGCGGATCCAGCTAAGACGGCGCCGCCGCCGGTGGAGACGGACGATGTGTACCCCGTGCACATGCTGGACGACACCGGGTCACTCCGGGGCATCGTCGTTACGTGGACGCTACGCTTCAACGACGTGCTGGACGCTGACAAGCTGCACGCCTCGCTGTCGAAGCTGCTGGACATTGGAGACTGGAGGAAGGTCGGCGGACGGCTGAGATTAAAGGTACGCTTCTCTCGGTTCGATGGTCAATGCTACTGAACCAGCGAGCTCACACCGGCCAGGACAATGGAGAGCTGGAGATTTACGTCCCGCGGCCCTTCACGGCAGAGCGTCCTGCGGTGGCCTACTCGCACCAGACCCTAGCCGTGGACATCGAAGACCATCCGCTGGCGAAGACGCTCCCAAGGCCACCGAGGGCGCGTCCATCCAGGCTGGGCCCGCCGGCTTCCGGGCCTTTGCGGCTCGTGAAGATGCGCCCGAGACGCTCGAGGACTACATCTACCATGACACGCCGCAGCTGTCGCTGCACATCACGTCCTTCAACGACGCGACGCTGGTGGCCCTCTCGTGGCCGCACACGCTGATGGATGTCATGGGCCAGCAAGCCCTGCTGCACAGCTGGTCCCTGGTGGTCGCCGGCCGGGAAGCCGACGTGCCGCCCATGCTCGGTGCGCGCGAGGACGCCGTGTGCGCCGCCGTGGATGGGCCCGGCGAGAAGGAGGAGTTCAAGATGGAGCAGCTGCGGCTGAAAGGATGGGCGATGCTCATGTTCGGGCTGCGGTTCGCCTGGGACCTGCTCTGGAACCAGGTCGTCGAGACGCGCTCCGTCTACTTGCCCAAGAACGTCGTGGCCGCGCTGCGACGCCAGGCCGCTGAGGACTTGGTCGCCGCTGACAACGGCGAGAAGCCCTTCATCAGCGAGGGCGACGTGCTGACGGCATGGGCAACGCGCGCTATAGCATCCTCGCTGCCGCAGCCACGGCCCGTGACGCTGCTGCACGTCGTCAACGCGCGCTTCCGCCTGCCGTCGCTGATGCAGGCTCCGGGCGTCTTCGTGCAGAACATGGTTGTGGCCGCCTTCACGTTCCTCTCGCCCGACGTCGCGACGGGACCTCTGGGGCCAAGCGCTCTGGAGAACCGCCGCCATCTGATGGAGCAGGCAACCGAAGGGCAACTGCTGGCCTTCCTGCGCCAGCTGCAGGGCGAGTCCAAGGCCGGCAGCGACCCGTCGATGGTGTGCGGCCCGTCGGACGCGCTGCTGGTTCCCTTCACCAACTGGACGCGCGCCGACATCTTCAAGACGGCCGACTTCGCCGCGGCGGTTGTGCGCGTCGGCGAGACGGGCCCGTCGCGGACTAACTCGTCCGGGACCATTGTGTTCCATCATGCGCATTCGATGCGGATGAGCGCCGTCGTTAGGAATGTGGTCGTTCTGCTCGGCAAGGACCACGACGACGGACACTGGATGACTGGGGTTCTTCTGCCGGCCACTTGGGCTAAGTTTGAAGAAGAGATAAAGAAGATGTGAATTGGGATAGAGCTTTTTTTTTAAACACTACTAAGGGGGTCCGGAGAGGGCGACTGAGTTCGCGAAGAGATACCATTAATTGCCGTCAAAAGCCTCACAAGATTAATTCATCTTGTCAATACTTTGCCTCATCTTCCTTGGGGAACTACTGCTTCGATTCTTCAATTATTTGATAAACTGCAGTTCAACGTTCTTTCCAACACTACTTCTGACATCTCATCCTAATCAATTGTGCGTTACATCTTCAGATCCCATCCAGCAAAGCTATTCATGCTAAATCGATACTGGTTACCCTGCACCCACTACGATCCACCACGTGACTCAAACCGTCACACCCAAATTGACGCTAAACCAAGCATCGGACTATCATCACCGTCCTGTGACACGCCAATATGCGACTATTAAACCTCCACTCCCTAAAGATAGAGATATTTCTCGGTGATGTTCCTCCCTACGCCATCCTATCACATACATGGGGCAAGGGAGAAGCTACACTGCAGGATTTGGAAAGGGATGACCTGGACGCCCTGCCAGGATGGAACAAGATCATTGGGTTCTGCAAGGCCGTCAAGGATTTCTTCCCCGAGCCCTTGGGATACGTCTGGGTCGATACCTGTTGCATCGATAAGACAAGCAGCGCCGAGCTGTCCGAGTCCATCAACGCCATGTTCCGCTGGTACCAAATGGCTCAGTGCTGCTTTGTCTATCTTGAAGACGTGGGCCGTCAAGGCTCCACTGCAGCTGGTACCGATTTCGAAGCTTCGCGATGGTTTACCAGAGGCTGGACGCTTCAGGAGCTACTGGCACCACGCACGGTGGAGTTCTTTGATGGCAATTGGAACCACTTGGGTAACAAAAGGATCTTGCCTCTGGGTTGTTGCTGAGAACTGGAATCGACGAGAAAGCACTGTTAAACGGCGACTTTTCATCAGCAAGTGTTGCCCAAAGAATGTCGTGGGCTTCCGAAAGACAAACGACGAGGCCAGAGGACATGGCCTACTGCCTCCTCGGCATCTTCGACATAAGTATGACGATGCTCTATGGCGAGGGCGAGAGGGCGTTTATTCGGTTGCAGGAGGAAATCCTCAAAGAATACGACGATCATTCAATATTTGCCTGGGACTCTTCTGGCGTATCAGAGTCTGCCCACACCATCGGCATCCTGGCAACCCATCCCTCCTTCTTCAAGGATGCCAATACAATCGAACCCCATCCAAGTGGAGGAGATCCGCCAGTCGTTACCAACAAGGGCATCCAGATCAGCCTGCCGCTGATAGAGTTGCAGATGAATCCAGGTCAGACTCTGGGGATGCTTTCATGCTCTTCGCAGGGCGATGTTGCCTCAGCCATAGGAATCCATCTTGTCAAGAGCCCCGTTCACAGCGACCAATACAGCCGAACACGTTCTAAACCCATAAGCTTTGCAAGCCAGATTTCCGGGTTCAAGCCGCAGAAAGTGTACTTGGCAAAGAGAAACAAAGTCATGAGAGACGAGGGCTCGGTTACTACGTGTTGGCTTCACTACGGCCCGGAGTCTACTATCCAGCCTATCCACACATACCCGCAGACTTCTTGGCACCACAGTGCCTTGACGCGGACCATGACAATGAACCTGGCGGGTGCATCGTCTGACAGCATTACCACCGCAGTTGCGTTCAGAATCCCCTCCTGTGGGGACTTGTTCTGCATTCTTCTCAAATTGAGACCCAAGGAACGGACGAGCCAGCTGAGCATGATGCCTCTAGGCAAATCCGTAGGTGAATTGCCGGACAGGCTGGTCACTGAACTGCTGACCCCTGGCCCTGAACTAGAGTTACCTACCACCGAGGTATCAGGAGAATGCAATGTTCAGCTGATCCGAGGCACGTGGATGTACAAGATTACCGTTACCGTTGCCGATAAGGAGTAATCAATGGATAGATCACTGGGTACAGTAGAGTGGGCAAATATTCACCAGGAAAAAGGGTAAATGATAAATTACAGCCCCAGCGCTTTATCTAAGACGGAGTTGCTTGTCATTGGGGTTTGACTTATGAGTACATGAAGAAATGCGAAAATTTCAGAAAAGGGCAGCATAGAATACAACAGGGCTCGAATATTCCAGAAAAGAAGTCGAAAGTGTGTCTAGTAGACGGGGAGCTTGAACGCGGGGAACTTGTAAGTCCAGCTCTCGACAGAGTCCTTGTCATTGACACAGTCGAACGAGTCGCTGTTGTCGCGCCAGAGAGGACGAGTCGGCCACTGACAGAGCATCTGAGTCTCGCCCTCGTTCGTGCCAGAGGAAACAGTGGCGTTGAGGCGGTTCGGCTTCACACCGTTCTCGACCCAGTCGATCATGATGTCCATGTTGTTCAGGGGGTACGGGCCAGGCTGGAGCGAGTTGGTTCCGCAGTGGCCTGCGCCAGGGACCAGATAGAACTGGTACCAGTCTTCGAGCGCCTTGAGGCTCTTCTCCTGCGACATGTCGCCGTACATGATGGAGCGGACAGACTGCCAGTAGCGGACCGACGAGGCGGCAGGGATGCTGGAGTCGGATTCGCCGTGGTAGTGCAGCATCTTGCCTCCGGACGATTGGAATGGAGTGAGATCGGGGAGCGTGGTCTGCAGGCTGTCCGTGTACCGCACCATGCCCGTGGTCATCCACTCGACCAGGGTGTCGTAGGTGACGTTGTTCAGGTCGGACAGGTTGTCGAGATCTAGCAGCTGCACAAACTTGGTGACATACTCGCCGCCGGTCGACGGGATGCTCAACTCCCACGTCTCCGTGTCCGAGTTGTACTCAGTCTGCGCGTCGCCGAGATCAGAGGCAATCTGCCACGAGAGGTACGCCCGCTGTCCCTCGGAGTTGTGCAGCCCGTTGTAGATGGCCTCGGCAACAGCGACTCCTTCGGCGGACACGGTTCCGTTCTGCTCCGGCTGGCTGCTCGTCGTGCTGCCCTGGGCCTGGCGCTTGTCGAAGCCGAAGCCGAGAGAGGAGCTGGTCTTGGCGGCGCAGTAGTAGGATTCGCCGATGATGGATTTCAGGTCGAAGGTGAGCTTGCACAGATCGGTTCGGGAGACGACGCCGTCGGTTCTTCCGTCGAGAGGGTCGCACGCGGCGATGGTTGCGTTCACAATCTTGTCCATCTCGCACGGCGGCGGGTAGTATCCCAAGGTCTCCTCGACCATGGACGAAAACACGTGGAGAACCTGCTGCTGCGCGAAACGGAAGGCCGGGGCACCTACAACCACACCGTCGTACTCCTCGCCCCATCGCTGGACCTGGCTCATGCCCTCTCGTCCGCCGTCGGAGCATCCCTCGTAGTAGGTGTAGATCTTGGTGTCGCTGGACGCGCCGTAGAACGAGTTGGTCAGGGCTTTTCCAACAAGGGTCATCTCGCCGAGGGCCTGGTATCCGAACATGTGGGTGGCGTCCCAGTTGATGGACCCGTTTCCGTACAGGACCACCTCGTCGTAACTGTAGTTGAAGGCGTCGTAGCCTGCATCCGTGGCGCCTCCAACAGCGCCGTAGCCGAGGCCGCCAGTGGCGTCGCTGGAAAGGGAGAAACCTCCTCCTCCGGCAACGTAGAACCGGCTCTTGAAGGTCGAGGGGCTCGGGAAAGCGTATTTGAGGACCACCTCGTCGCCCTTGCCGGTGTGCGTATAGGCGATGGTGACATTGCAGTAGGTGTAAGCCGTGGTGCTGCCCATGCCGGAAGTTGCGTTGTACACGGCGCTCGCCGTCACAGACGATGGGATCAAGTCAATGCCGAGCAGGGTCCCGTTGGCAGGAATGGCGGCCTGCACGTTGGATACTGTGCAGACATCGGCGAGAGATGCGGCGCTGGCGGATGCTGCCAGAGCAGCGACAACGGCGCGCGAAGATTGACGCATGCTGGGTTGAGTGAAAGTTGGAAACGAGTGGGATGAACAAGCTTTGGTTAAGTAGGGAATGTTCGACTGTTGAGAACTATTTCAGGAGATACTGTTGGTTTACAGTCGGCTTCTTATACAACCCAGGCTGAACAAAGCTTTAAGCGGCGCGTCCATATTCGGATCTGAATACGCAATCACAAAATGATCTGATAGTCGACCTAGGCGCAAGCCGCGAATCTTACGTCACCAAACTACAGTAGCCGATAGTCCGACATCGAGTTCCCTTGTGAGGACGTCACTCAGTTGCCACGAGCCCGAGAGGACGACAGAGCACCACAGTGCGGAAGACTGTATGTGAAACGGAATAGGGCCGACGGTCGAAATGAAGGGGTTGAGGTGGGCATATAGACATAGATTGAGTCCCGTTGCTGCAATGCAACTGTACTGTCTTTAGTCCATTTTGATGGATGGGAGTTCGCAGTCGGCGATAATTCGCAGGCGGGCTCCGACGACCCGTAAATGATTCCCTGTCGGTACTTTTACCAGGACCGCATATGACATCAGTTTTCTTTTGAGTTTCTTGGATGGCGTGGCAGTTCAAAGCCACAAGAGACGGTGGATCTTTCGACGGGCGATTTGAATCCGATAGGAGGCTGACGATGTAGAGTAAAAGGACGGTGGATATTCCCGACGGGCGATGCGAAGCCGATAGGACGTTGAGATCGTCGTTCAAAAGGGACAGTGGAGCAATCGACGGGTGATGCGAATCCGATTCGACGCCTGGCAATTTTAGTTTGCCTAAGCCATAAAAGTCCCGATCAAATTACGACGTCCACGAACCATTACGCGTACAGCCGAGACTTTAAGTCTGAGCGCACCTAGAAGATTTTAAAAATTCGACCGGGGCCGACGTCAATTGCAAAAGGCTTGGAATTCTCTATATAGCGAGTAGATGTATTAAAGAATGTGGCCCGGCTCGAATTTCACCAATTTAGCTATGAGCAGATCAGTGGACGTATTTTCTTGGTCTCAACTTCTCAGAGTATCTAGATCCGGACACTCGAAACCGAATCGTTTGCTTCATGATCCTTGCTATCAACAACTTACACCTAGTATGATTAGATTGGGATTGGACAGCTTGATGGTCTCAGGCAAGTGGCGTTGCCTGCCGTGCACAAACACGCCTTTACCGTTAATCAGCTTTTTTCTCAGAGTCGCCGTCTTCAAAAATCTAGTAAGGATCAACATGTCACATGTGCGGCTCAGATGGAGGAATCTGCCTTGCTGGCCCACAAGGCAACTAGCTGCTTGGCGCTTCTTGGCTGCATCACGAGGCGGAACAGGATGGAAGCGGTCTGGTTCTAATAACCGCTCAATTTCCTATTGCAATCACTCATTCTGGCTAAAGCAGTCCCTCAGCGGACGTCGATTTTACCCTTCTATCGATTTCTTCAGAGAAGCGCCCACCAAATGATTTGAATCGCTGATCTGAATCGCTGATCTCGCGATCCCCTCATCTAGCGACTATGTGCCTTCCATTTTACCGACGGAAGAAACACCAATTTGATGTCCGCAATATTAACACGAACCATGTGACCACGGACGCTTCAAGTTTTAAGCGACGAAGATCCACGAAAAGAAAGCATGGAACAAGTCACGGGCACGGGTCCTCTCACGGAGGCGTGTGACTCGGCTTTGCCAACTTTAGCAGCGACGGTGGAGGAGACTGATATGGGTTGTATGGAAAGAATTGAAGGACAGTGAATGCTCCGCTAACTTGTGCGAAGTACCACCGTTACTGAACATCAATGGGTGGCATGGGAGGTCTTATGATGCTGCTTCAACCTGAGCTCTGGGTGAACTCAGGGTGAGCCAACAAGAAATTTGAGCCTGCAGTCTCTTGTTTTGGCTTGGGTAGTAAAGTGATTCGGCCTGTATAGGGGGCTGAATCATCAGCCATATCCAGCTTGAAGTTTGCAGTGTATTATACGTCTGAGGTCTGTCAATTATTTTTGCTGACGTCTTGAACCAGGCTTGGGTGATGACTACGATCCATGGTAGTTTCTTGTCCTAAATCATGACATGTTCCACTTGTTTGAGAAAGAGCCGCTCTGGGTGGGAGATACAAAGACGATCTGTCAAAATGACTACTAAGTCCAATGAATTTACCGGTTCTCTTTACCACAGCATCCATAGACACAATTTGGAGAATTCAGCTTCCTCGAATGGAGCATCCTTGAGTTCCGGTTTCAGTGCTGCTCGAAGTGCCAATGCCTTTTCTCTACAGGCAATTGATTCAGCTTGCATGCCTCGGTCTGCATGGATTCCTGTGAGCTTGTATAAGGCACGAGCTCGTTGGCCCTCTCCCTCAACAAAGGTCTCAGATATGCCGACTATCTCTTCGAGTAGTTGCCTGGATGATGAGTTAGAATAGTATTCGCGCTCTTTTGTGTAAGGAACGGGGCACTTACATCGCTGAGCTCACATGACCCTCCTTCAGTAACATGGAAGCGACATCGTACTGCGAGTCGCATGTCTTCAGTCGGTTTCCGAGTAGCTTTCGACGAAAAGCCAAAGCCTTCGATGCCAGTCTCAAGGCATCAGTCAATCGTCCCTGCGCAAGGCGAATACGAGACAACAAGACCATGTCGCCCGAGAAGCGGGGATTGCCGGTACTGAGGAAGGTCTCATCAGTAAAGTCTTTCAGGGATGGGCATCTGGCAAGCATCTCCTCGGCCTCATCAGGGCGGCTCATGCGAAGAAGAAGACTCGACATGTTACTGTAAGAGTTGCCGATTCTGTCGCTCTTGGCCTTGAGCCTAAGACGAATTGCCTCTTGGTGTGCTTTGAAGGCGAGGTCTAATTCACCCATTTCAGTATATGCCAGAGCAACATTGTTCAGGCTGTAGGCAATGAAAGGGTCCTCTGGCCCAAGACTGGCCTTGCGTATCTCCAGAGCACGTGCGAAGGGCTCCAGGGCCTTAGCAGGTTGGGCCAGGTCCAAGTCGATGAGGCCGCCAAGGTCGATGGCACTTGCATATTCCAGACTTGACTTGTCCTCGAAGGTAGAAATTGCTTGCTCCACCATTCCTTTAGCGATCATGTACATCTCACTCTCATAAAGGTACCTAGACAGAAATGTATCATCAGTAAGAGAATAGGAGGGTATGTGTTAAGTATACCTACCAACTGCACCTCAGCAGGAGATCAGCATACTTTTGCCGATCTCCTGGGTTCTTCCCCTGAAATTTTGCCAGCTGCACAAGATGGTTGAAATGAGGAAGACATTTCTCACATCGTGTCCAAGCTGCAATTTGGTGGCCGATATCCGTGCTCGAGTGATCTGGGAATCCCCAGCAGAGCATGTAGACTACGGCATCAAAGTATTTGATGCTCTCCGACTCGCTGAGCCTCTTCTGGACCGCCGACTGCACCAAACGATGAAACGAAAGAATTGCTAAGTCGCTTGCTCGATTGATGAGGGCTGCTCGGAGGAGGTCCTCCGATGCATCACCGATGCTGCAAAGATAATATCAGCGCAGAGCTTTGGAAGCCTTGTAGAAATAGCAGGATGTCACTTACTCCATTTCGTCAGATAGGAAAGAAAATTCATCATCGATATTCTGAGAACCTTTCAACAAGATGTCCTCAGAGATACCATCCGGGTCAAAGAACGACAGCAAGTTCAGAAGTTGGGTAGAGGTCTCGGTCAACCTCTCAAAGGAGACGTTCCACACCGTGCTCAGCGTATGCTCGTAGTCACTGCCAGGCGCTTTTCGTGCATCAATCTTGGCAGAATAACGCTCATACAGCGGTAAGAACTCCTTTAGAGACATCTTTCTCTGCTTGATGAACCCACCGATCTGTGTGAGAGCCAAAGGTAGTCCACCAAAGGTTTTACTGATGGCAAAGGCGTGTTGTTCGTCGTCCAGCGACGTGTGGTCCAGGTCAAGTGCCTTCAGAAGCATCTTACTACCATCCTCATCGCCTAGTGCGTCGACTAGCATATGCTTGGTCACTAGAGATGTGGCAACGGTGAAATCTCGTGTTGTTAGAAGTACCGAGCCACGAATGGTGCCCGGCCATGCCGTCTTCAGGACGGTGAGATCGTCCGCATTGTCGAATATGATGAGGTACGTAGACTCTGCGGCAGTCAGAAAATGAACTCAATATCAAACGGCCACTGGGCTAGTGTAACGAACTTGTTGTGGCCAGCCAGGTTTTCATCTTATAGATAGCTGCAGCCGCGTCTTTCATTTCCTCATCACTTCCCAGCAGGCCGAGCCCGTCGGCGATTGTGCGAAAGCTTTGTCCGATGGCAATAGTATTGTCAGCCGCAACCCACAAGATAACGTCGAACCTTTCGAGATTGCGGTAGGCGTATTGGATCGCAATCTGCGTTTTGCCGACACCACCCATACCAAACAGTGCTATCGATTTGAGCGGAGGCGTGGCGGTTTCCGGGTCCAGGGACTTGCCAATCGCATTTAGGACATCCTCGCGACCGCTAAACTTGGTATTGGTGGCAAAGGGGATGTTATTGTACTGTATTCGCTTGGTGTCGTCTGTATTGCTCATCTTCATGGTACTCAATACCTCTAGGACTTCTTTGTACTGTGTTTCATCCTTGCGCATCCGCGCCAGGTCGGCCTCGCTCTCTACGGCCGACGACATGCGCTTTATGCGCATGATTGTGCGTGAAAAGTCATTCCGAAAAGTTTGCCATGCATTCTTCCTCATGACCAGATGAGGATTGCTGCGGAGGAAGTGGATAGCCCGGGCGTAGAAGCAAATGATCTCGCAGTACACGTCTAACAGGGCCTGTTGGAGTTGGTGGTTCAGCGGTAGCGTCTGCTCGTAGACCTGGAAACGCGGAAGTGTCAAACTGAGCTCCTCCAGCATGTCGAGAACGTCTTGGAGCGTCTCCGCAGCAGAGGAGGCGTGCGAAAGGATGAGCCTTATGCTGCCCCAGACTGCCGCGGTCAGGGCCGCATCGGCGCCGAAGCACAGGGCTAGTACCGCCGAGAAGTCATCGACAAACTTGAGCCTCGGGGCAATCCGGCTGAGAGAGACTACCCCGGGGTAGTTATTTGGAGCAGCGCCTTGGATGGAAGAAAACGAGCTGATCAGTTCCTCGAGAGTGTGGACTTTCTGGATGGCTTGATAATCGTCGACCGCCTGTAGCTCTTCTCGGTACTTTTCCAAGGCTTGGTGCCACAATGGGCTCGATGCTCGGCTGAGTCGACCAGAATAAGTATTTCTCCTTTCTGCGGCCATAGGGCTCTTGTGGAACACTCGCTTTTCCATCATCTCTGCTCGCTCACACAGCCGCGGTTATTGTTCGAAAAGCAGACGTTGGCAACAATGAGACACATTCCGCGAAAGGTCGGAGGGGCAGCCCAGAGTGGGGAAGCTCGTAGTCATTTAATGGCCCCCAATGTGTGTAATGCTGCGGGGCTCTATGTAACATCAAGATGGGAGGATGTTGGTACTTACAAGGTATTCGTACCGTACACGAGTTGAGTACCTATATTTATCCGCGCCACCTAGAAGCATGGGGCGTGATTGGTCTGATAACGATTCATGGCACAGTGGACTGCTTGCTGCAGTTATCACAGAGCCAACCTGCGACCGACCAACCAACAAGCGAATGAAGTCGTCCTATTGTGTAGGACTGCCACCCACTCCAGCAAGCCATCAGCGCCTAAACTGCAACTGAAACGGGAGGGCCCCGGACCGAAACGAGTGCAACAAGGGGCGCGGCCCCAGGAGCTATGCCTCAGCCCAACGCAATTCTTTCGATAAGTACAAAGAAGAGGCATCTGTAGACGATTCAGTCGGGAATGGACAAAATCGTTGCTTCTGGCAACTTGGAAGACATGATACGCCCCTGGCACCGCACTCTAGCCGTCGTTCATCATGGATAGCGCGACCGACCAGTCTTTCGGTACTAACATCCTCCAGCTAACTGGTTCTCAACTACGTGAACTGATTTGAGGCATCTAGAAATGTCCATACTGGCTTCGACAAGCACGACCAGCCCTGTTGAAGCGGGTCCGGATCCCACAACTTCCATGGTATCACTTGTGGCTGTACTAGCAAATTAGAAGCTAACCACAGCGCCTGTTGCTGGCTCTGCCGAACATGAAGTGCGACGAGGAATCGGACTGGGACACACACTTCCTTCCCGTATGGAACAAGGTTAGAGAGCTTGTTCTGGTCCCAGAACCCAAAACCATCGACGGCATTACGGATACACTTGTCGAACTTGGTGTCATATCCGTCAAGGACAATTACGAAGCCTCCCAGTCAGCCAAGGAACTTATCTTTTCCATCCTGGGCTGGCAGACGATGCTCTATAAACCCAACCTTCACTCCTGTGCGACTGGAGGATTCAACATTCTCGACGAGATGGATGGATACCACGGTGAAGCGCGGGTATGTCTCAACCAGTCTCCTCTCTCAGGCAAATACGACCTACGCAGCTTTCTTCTTGGGTTTGGCATGATGCTCCCACCACGAGACTATTGCGCCTTCGACGACACGGATGATAAGAAGTTGTTCGACAATACCAAAGTAATCATCTCCAAGGAACTCAACGCACGCGTGTTAACCAGGGTCTGTGGTGTCAGGATTCAATGGGTTGACTCTCTCTCTTGTCACCTGGAACTGGATAGGCATTCTGACACTCTATTTCTCTATCGATATCCCTCGTTCTGCGTCTCGAGTATTGAAAGGCAGGATACAAAAGCGCGACGGAAGGGCCCTATTCACCGATGCGGGTTCGAAAGACCTGGATCAGTACCATGGGCGAGCGAGGGGGATATCACGGAGCTGCTTCGGGAGATTCTGCTCTCCTACCGCCTGCTCTTCGGTCAAAGCAGGCGATCGAGGAAACTGTTTCGACAGCTACGACCGTTTGCACACACACCGCACGAAGGACATGATCAATTTTTGTCCCTGATTTGCAGCAAGAAGCAGTTCAATTGTCCAATTCAGCTAATTGAGCGAGAGGAGTACGACGTGGCTGGTGACTTCCCGCACCTTCGGAGTAGAATCGTACGGCTGAACAGTTACGCATCGAGCAAGAAGCCTCGCTCTATCCGACAGCCGTGGCAGGATAAGCGCGACTCTACCGCTTGGCTTGCGCTCTGGAGTGTCCTAATTTTTGGTTCTGTGAGCATTCTGCTAGGAGTAGTTCAGACGGTATTTCAGATTATGCAATATGTTCTTGCGCTTCAGCGCGGTGGATCTATGAGTGTAGCTATATTTATAGGAAATGTATTTCGTGATTTCTGTCTCACACCTTCCGCTCCGCCCAGCTTTCAATGACGCCCTCAATCGTTGGCTCATACTCCTTCAGAGTGACGGTGTCCCCATCAAGGAACGTGTTGGCATGCACGAATACGAGTGGGGGAGGTTTGTTTGCGAGCACTGTCTCTCGCCAATCAACATATTCCTCGTCCACCCTCGATAGCTCCTCATAGTATGTGCGACAGCCTTCAGCGTCGGCTGTGCATCGAAACATGTGCAAGTGCAAGAGCATTTTCCCTAGCGCTGGCTTTCCATGTGAACGAATCTTGGAACGGTCCACCCGGACTGTCAGGCATTTCTTTGGCTTGTTGTGGGTGACAGTTATGACGCCGCCGCCGTCAAGAAGTAAGCACTTAAGCATGGCAAAGTGAGCCTATCTGGACATTAGCACGCCTGTCTCCATCGTAGATGCCTGTTTTTTCGGTGATACTAACGCGGCTGTGCGCCTGGCCCCATTTCTGTGACGTAGATTAGCAACAAAAAAGACATTTTCCTCTTCATCAGGACTCGTGGAACACTTACGCCGCTATGCACATTGAAGTTAGCAAGTCCCCGCAAACCATCAACTCCTAACTGCTGGTATAGGTTGTAGGTTACTGCAGGTGCCATGTCAGTCCTAGCCAGCTGTCTCGTTTGAGAGCTACTCACAGTCTTCGGCGCGAATGTCAGAGGTTTCAGTGAAGCCGAAGATCTCAAGAAGCTCCGGATCGTCCATTAGATAGGCACCAACAAGTTCGGCCCTGCACTCGTCGACCGTGGTTGCCAGGTCTCCAAATTCGCCGGTCCAGGTCTGGCCGGGCTTGTACCAACAGTTAATCGGCTCTCCAGTGATGAGGTTGACGGGTGGATTCTTGGTATCGAAGTTGAACTTTCCGTCTGCAGTCTCAACCATCATCCGCCCTGTGCCATGGCCAAGGAGCTCATGAAGCACGACCCACCAGTAGTAAGCCGGGAATTTGTGCTTCTGAAATTGCTCCGCCTCGGAAGCGTCAATGAAAGGATACTGCTTTGCTTGGCTCTCGGCGACCATCCGATTGGCAATGATCACGTTCTTGAAGCCATCCTCTTGCCGAATATCGTTATACTGTGATTAACTGTCAGTATACACAAGAAACGCGCTAAAGGTCTCTGAATTTGAACCAACGTTTGGTAAGTTGATTCCCGGAAATATGATGCTCGAGCAGTACGCAAGCGCTATAGAATCTAAGCACTTAGTTGTAGACCTGGTCTGTTTTGCCACTCACTATGGATACTCGAGAAATCGGGCGGCTCGAAGAGGTTTTTCTCAAACGGCCCTTTTCCATCATTGTCTGGTGTTGCCCAGGGCAGTCGACGGATGAATTTCGCCGAGTTTTCAACTAACTTGGCAAGAAGACTAGTCTCTTCGTCGTCTGCGATGGCTACCAGAGCCTCGAACTCTGCTCTAATCCCGTGCGGATCGCGATATGGCTCGACGAACCCGAAGATGTTTTCCACTCTGGGCGCCTTGTCCCGCACCCATGCCCGTTGCGACTTGCGGTATGTGTCCAGACTACCACTTTGGAAGCTTTCGATGTACGCACCGAGAAACTGTCGCTGCAAGTCGTTGGCCGCGAATTTGGACGCTTCCGTTAGCTCAGCGCACACCCGCTGAAGATCGAAAGAATGGTCTCCCCTAACAAGCCTCACAGTTCCCTTGCCATTGGGAAGAGGAAGCTGGACAACGTCTCCGCTTTCGACAGAGGCAAGAAGGACCTCAAATCCAGTGCCACCATCTGCTTTTCGGAGTCTGGTGTTCTCGGGGAAGATGGAGTTCTGCTCGAGAACCTTTGACACCATCATGGCGTCCTCTTCTCTGATATCGGTCCCGGGATAGTAACTGCTCTGAGCAGTCTCACTCGGATAACCAAGACTGAAAGGTGGTCTGGTGTTTATGGACTCGGAGATTTCCTCATATAAGCCTGCCAATATTGGGGATCTGTCTGCCAGTTTCTGGAGTACAGCGCAATCTACCCCGGGAATGAACTTTCGATCTCCAGAACCCTGTGGGAGTCAGTACAGGATGTAGGCTTGATTTCCTAGCGCCAGGACGTACATAGTAGTTCCCCACATTGGAAAGAAACGTAGCGGCGTAGGTCAGGAAGCGTTGTAGGTTCTCGCCGCTGAACTCTGGTCCGATGAGAGAACGCCAGTTTCCAGAACAGCTGCGATAGAGCTCGAGGATGAAGTCGAAAATTGCGGATGACTCTGGAGAAACCTGTCGGAGGATGATTCTTGCTCCGAACCAGGCAGAGCTAGACTCAATTTTTAGCACGCTATTTGCGTGTAGTGCTGGTCCCTTGGTCCGCGCTCACCGAGCCATATGATGCGCATATCGCTTTTCCCGATCCGTGAGGCGCCCGAACTGGGCCTCGATACCTAGGTTGAAGACCTGGACCCCATCGACAGCCATTGCGAGTAGTAGCAGCCTGGTGAGGCTTTTATACTGGGGCGGCGTAGAAAATGGCCTGGGTTTGGAGATGGGGAGATGGGCAGAGAGGTCAAGGAAACTTCCCCGCACCTCCGGATGGCCGTTCAAGATTGCTGCGGTTGGGTATACTTCGGATATGGCAAGCGATGCAGCGTATCCATGAAGTGCTACAGATACAGTAGTTGACAAACCGCAGCCAGTTAGATCGATTGTTGATATACAGTTACGCCAAAAGGGAAGGAGGATCCCTACTTTTGGGTGGGGGTCATATTGCACTAGCCAGCTTGCAACATAGATATTGTGGCCCGCCTATGAGCAATAAGTATATACTTCTTAGCCCCCCTTCTTGTTTTTCGTCTAGATTCGTGGCACAACTATTTTAATAGAACACCGCCTTAACAGCCTCCCACTCAGGAGATAGTTGGCCCAGTCTGGGATCCTCCTGTCTCTTTCTCTGTGTACTTATTCAAGAAGTCAGGAGCCTGGGTTCCGTAAGAGTCAGGCTTGTACTGGATGGTCCATAGTGCTGGCAGTGCAGTGTTCCTAGTCTCTTAGTCTCGTCGTCCGGATGTACCCTTTGTTCCTCGGCACAGTGGCCACCGTGATACCGCATACTTGCAGAACATCGGGAGCATGATAGATTGCCTCGGCACGAGACATTCCAGACGCAAACTTCCCCCCTCGGGATAGCAACTCCACCAAGTCGCCAGAAAAGCTTGGAATCCACGACGCAAGCTGACGGGGCCGGCTCGTGCGCAATTGCGTCGCGATTACGCTGCCTCACATCACCTAGAACGCCTACAGCCAGAGGGGACCGGCCCGTGCCGTAACCACGTTACACGCAGTTCACCTTTCGGCCCGCACTTCGTTCACAGAAGCACTGCTGATGACACAGCGGCGTTGACGTGGAATGCACTGATTGACCAATCCTATGTATCTCCGTCCGCCACGCCAATGTTGGTAGATCACTGAGGGGCTTAATGCAGCTGTTGTCTTACTGAACCCCTGGCTTGACTCCATTTAATGACGATTGCCTTCTCAACGTTTATCCCGATTGGCCAAATCTGAGACACGGGACCTGGTGAGCGGCTGGAGCCGGCATACCCAGGACCAACTCATCCTCCAGGGAAAGATCAGCTCCAACTATTGAACCTGTGGCTGGCTTGGGTGCATCAGGATCGTCCGTCTCCGAGCTTGGATTCTTAAGTTTTCAACGGGTGGTTGACCGAGATGCATTGTGACCTCGATTGTTTCACGAGACTAACGTTACTGCCCCGCAAAGAACACCCGAACCCCTGTGCCAGGTTACGTGCCGGTAGGATTCCCGGTTGTGCTCCAATGCAGGTCTCAGTTCTCGTGAAGAATCCGGCATCTTGTATGCCGCTCCTCGGCTCTCACAGCATCCTGTATGCTAAAGGTTGGTAATATGTTGCATGTACGTCACCCAATGTCGATTACCCTCAGGGCACGGCAACAATGGAAGAGACTATGTACGTCATCTCTTTGGGCAAGTGAACATACGGCTCCATCAACAATATCAATGATCGAGTCAACATATAAAGGCGATTCATCTACTTTCTTTTTGTTCTAGTATCTTACTCCACAAGTCTACAGAGACCAACTTCAAGCTCCCCTAGCACTATTTTCAATTCAGCAACAAGAACAACAACCCACACTCAGCCATCATGTCTGAAGCACGCAGAGAAGAGCTCGATGCCACTCACGCCTACTTTATCGGACCAAAGGGTGCGAACCTCCCCGATTTCAGGGCAAACATCAACACGATTTTGGATGAATTGCTTGTTGCCAGGCAGAGCTACTATCCCGAGGATCAAGTGCTGCCCCAGGCAATTTCTCGAATTCCCTCCTGCCCACTGACGCTGAGTAAACAGGGCTATATCTCGAAAGAATTTCGACGTTCGGACACGTTTCTGAAGGTGAGGACTGATCTTCGTCTTGCTACCGAGAAGGTCGCACAGCTGCTGGGCGAGCATTCCGCACCTTTCTGGTCGCCCCGCTATGAAGCCCATATGTGCACAGACTTGACCATGTCGTCTTTACTGGGGTACTTCATGACTATGTTGTACAACCCGAACAATGTCGCCCTCGAGGCCAGTCCAATGACAACTCTGGTTGAACTGCGAGTCGGTCAGCAACTGTGTAAGCTGTTCGGGTACAACATTGACGAACAGAAATCTCCGGTGTCGTGGGGACACATCACCTGTGACGGGACTATTGCGAATTTGGAATCTATCTGGGTTGGTACGTCTGGCTACTCTTCAAACATGTCTTCAAGTATGCTTGACGTGGACGCTAATATGTGGCACATGGTAGCACGAAACCTCAAGTTTTACCCTCTGAGTCTCTCCCTTGCATTGAGACGTGGAAAGCTCCAATTCATCGCTGGAAAGTTCTATGCAACGTCATGCCACCACTCGTCGAAGAAGCTGTTCAAGGATCTGGATGGATGGGAGCTGCTCAATCTCCGTCCCGAGATAGTCCTTGATCTCCCCAATGAACTGGACAAGCAGTTTGGCATCACAAGTAAATTCTTGGAGAGCGCTCTTAACGAGTACAACATCCAGACCATTGGCCGCGAGGCATTGGAGAAGGAGTTTCAGGTTAAAAGCCCGACCAAGTATTTTGTCAGCAAGACTCGTCATTACTCATGGCCAAAAGGAGCAGGTGCGTTTCCCCCCGTATATGAGAAGCTTAATAAGGGCTGACATGGCTTGCTTCATAGCGATTGCCGGGCTTGGTTCAGGAAATGTCATCGGAGTCGATGTCAATAACAGCGCCCAAATTGACATCAAAGTGCTGGAGAAAAAGCTGCAAGATTGTGTCGAGAACAAGACAGCAGTCTATGCGGTGGTGGCCGTAATTGGCTCGACAGAGGAAGGGGCAGTTGAAAGACTGACCGAAATCTTGCGTCTGCGAAACAAGTTTCAGGACGAACACGGTCTTTCGTTCCTCGTCCATGCTGATGCAGCTTGGGGAGGCTACTTCGCCACCATGGTGAATTCAGAAAGGCGGTACCGCGTTTCGGAACATTCTTCCACCAAGCCTGAACCAGAGTGGTACTTGGATCCGAGAACCGTACAAGACCTCAAGGCTTTGGCAGAGGCAGACTCAATCACCGTGGATCCACACAAAGCTGGCTATATCCCATATCCCGCAGGAAGCTTGGTGTATCGGGACGGAAGAATGAGGCACCTGGTGACATGGTCAGGCCCCTATCTTTCCCAAGGGTCTGCGGAAAACATCGGTGTTTATGGAGTTGAAGGCAGGTAGGTTATTTCCGAGAATTACTCACAAGCCCATGGATTGGTCGCCATAAATTAACCATCTCTCTTGCCATCAGCAAACCTGGCGCCGCAGCCATGTCTGCATGGTTTTCCAACCAGACCATCGGCCTGAACCCCCGTGGTTACGGTAAGTTGCTTGGCGAAGCGACATTCACGAGTGCCAGGGTAACGTTTCCAAATCTTTGCTTCGTGTCGTGGCTCCATGTTCGGTTCGTGCTAACAGCCCTTAGCTATCTGCACATTATGCAACCATGATCAATGACGACTTTATCTGTATCCCATTCAATATGCTCCCTGCCGAAAATCATGGCAACAAACCGTTCTTGTCAGCCCCGGTACAGAAGCAGAGGCAAAAGATCCGTGATCTCATCATCGGGAAGGAAGATCACGAGATCTTTGATTCACCAGACGCAATGAAGATAATCCGCGACCTCGGATCAGATACCAACATCAACGCCTTTGCACTCAACTGGAAAGACGAGAACGGAACACTGAACACCGACTTGGAGGAGGCAAACTATTTGATGAAGAGGGTTGTGGACAGATTGTCTATCACCTCTGCTAATACCGATCCTTCCACGATCCCCATATTCTTAACTTCGACACAGTTTGCGTATGAAGATTATGGCACATGCGCGCAAGTGTTCATGGAGAGAATGGGAGTTGGTAAATCCCACCAAAGCCTGTTTGTCCTGAGAAACGTGGTCATGAGTCCATTTCCGACACGTCAGAACTTCATTGTCAAGTTGATGAAGGATCTAGAGGAGGTGGTCAGAAACGAGGTCAAGGTCTGTCGGAAGAGGAACAACCCCGGCAAGAAAAAAGTCCAGTTTCTGGTGCAGGGTTCATCTGGCTCTTCCAAGGTGTTCTTGATATTCCAGGCATCATTCCACAGCGTAACCAGACGACAACAGATTATCCTTTCTGCAACATTCGACGACACATTGCGGGAGTTTTATCGAGAATTGTTGAAGGATGGTCAGGACAGCATTGTCATGTTGGAGTCCGATGACAAACTATCCATCGAGGATGTTGTCAACGATATCGGCACTTCAGACTCGAGCGCGATTTCGATGATCATGTATGAAAAGGGCACACGGTACGTAACCATCTCAAAATCTCCTCTCAAGAAACAACCTCACATTGTACAGAAAATACAATCACAAAACCGGAACCGTCTCCTTCAAGTCTGTTGTCAAAAGCCGACCACTGAATTCCATTAATCGCGACACCGAATACCCCGAGAAGTTCATGCCATTCTATTTGTACGGCACCGAACAAGAAATGCATATTTCCCACATGCTTGCCAAAGCCCCCAACATCTCCCTATCTGCCAGCAATGTCAAGTTCAACCCAAGTCTTTCGGAGACAACCCCAGGTGAAGCAGTCCCTGGGCTCCTTGCAGAAGGTTTGATTCTTGGCTTGTCTGAAATCCCCGAAGATTCTATGCAACCCTTTGCCGAGAAGAATCATGACTTGCCCGAAGAATTTTTCTTCTGCCAAAAGAAAAGCTTCCAAGTCCAGGTTTGGAAAGATCCCAAGGGTGCCGGAGAAGTTGGGCCAGGCTTGCTCAAAGAGTTGGGGGATCCTTTATACGAAGGGGATATGACACTGGGGGAAAATGTGTTTGTGGATGTCGAGGGACCTAACGAGGATAAGCATAAAGACAAAGGGGTAGAGTCAGACTCTTGGCAGAAGAAACTGGATGAGATTGGAAGCATGTTGGATGGCACGCATACCTGCACAGGCTAGGAGAGCTATTTCTAATTTCATCTCGCTAATACAATCACTTGACAAAGCCCGATTTGTCAATAAGGACACTATACTATTCCATCCATTACCTCATGCCAACGATCTTGGTGAGAAAGGCGACTCATACACAGGTCGCCTTCTTCAGTTAGATGTTGAGCTGAGATTTATGGAAATATTATTGCTTGTATTACTAGAACCATGTGAATTGTGGAAACTAGGACATTGTCCCCGAGTGCCTTCCCTTTTCTGAGTTTCTTACTTGTAAGCGTCGCAACTGTGTTTGTAGTGTAGGTCTGGACGCCGCTTTGTGATGCCAGGTTGCTAACTATTACACCTAGATATTGGAAGGTAGCTGAAGTACATCATCCACTGGACAGGGAGAGTATTGAAACAGCTAGGTAAAGCTGTCTCGGCACTGTGAGATGTCTGGTAAATATGCCGGCGTAGGATACCTTTAGTGAGAGTCTTGCATCATGTTCACTTGGCTACTGGAACAGAGTAATAGCTTCTGAGAAACCTCTCGGGATGCTTATGAATTCTTGAGATGGTTGCCATTAACAACAACCGTCATTGATTAAATGTTAAGGATTCAACTCGTCCACTGAGAAAAGTTGGGGCTCGGATTTGATGACCGAATGACGGACGTGATTTTCTTGTTGAACCTTTTTGTTTGGTTGTTTATTACTAAGGGATATGGTCATTTTGGAATTTGTCGAACATGGTCTTTCATAATGACGACCATGTGCCGCTTTCTGTGGTTTCATGATTTGTGGTAGATAGTACATAGTGTGGAGACGAAGCTCAAGGATAGTCAAGTTCATTCCCGTTAGAACCATGGCTTATCCTTTCTTTCCCAACTGTACTGCGGACGTTGCGGGTAGCTCTGAAGCTTCTATCTGATCTTGAAGTCGATGTGGCGAGACATGCTCCTCTGGCAAGCTATAACTTGGTGGGGGTCCCTCTCGCGAGAAGGCCATCTGCGACTGCTGGTTAAGGTGGGCTATAGGGACAACAGAGCCGTCAGGATTGACTTCAACGTAGACAAGCTGTGGCGTCGTGGAGGCAAGGGGCCGATGTTTGGTCTCATAACAGGCCATGGCCATTATCGTGAGATGCACGATCCTAAGTAGACATGCGGTTAGCTGGGCTCTACAGTGCGGAAGACTGCTTCACGATGAGTCACGTACGCTGCCAGGAAACCAAAAATGAGGGCGATATAAAGGTACTCCGCGCCTACTCCATCTTGAAAGAAGGCAAAGTAGAACCCCGAATCACTGAGTTTCGAGACAGTAAAAGCGAGAACACTCGACATTGCCGTGAAGCCGAGGAACAGGATCAGATCGACAAGAATACAAGCACCAGCGGGCACGCCTTCATGGTTGCGCCGTACGCAAAGGCCGACAGCGTCGACGAAGTCCCAAACAATGGCAATACCTGCCTGCAAGTGAAGACTTTTTAGTATGGATAGATGAAGGGGCTCAGGTGGGTTGACGCACTGGCGGGCCCATCATGACGAGTGCACCTATGGTCCAATGCGTATAGTAAACCACGGAAACCCCGATGATTGCACCGCTGAAGAGTATGGACAAGAGGCGCAGGATCGACTTGGACCACCACTTGCCAGTTGACAAGACATTGACGGAGGTAGTCATTTGGCGATTTTGAAGAGAGTATTCGTGATGCTCTTGCATTGCATGCAGTTGCGCCATTTTGGAAAGCTAGATTGCACACTCAACGACGAGTGCTCCTAGTTTATCGAGAAAAAAATTACCCCAGGAATAGAGACTCGGCGGGAACAAAGGGCAGATGACAATATTTATCTTGACATGGCATGCGCCAGGATTAGTTCAGCTGAAGGCGGTCGGGCGGGTACGACGAGCATGAGTTCTTGTTAGTGGCTTGGCACAAGGCGAAATACATGGATACGAGCTTCTGTAACGGTCCATAGAGAGGGGTCAGGTCTGCCTCGTGGGCGCTAGCTCCAGGAAAGCCGAATTCGTACCGAAACGCAGTTGATCACATTTCTAGCCCCGACGTGAGTTTTGAACGTGATCCAGCTAGGGCGATCCTTTCTCAAACCGATACCTCCGTATCCCTTTGGGTGTCGGAAGGCATACACTTAGGTTACGAGCAAGGATTTAATCCAACCAGAAAATAGCAATTGAAAGGTATATTAGACCTCACACTTCTCGGATTGACATAGAGATACATTTAACTCCGTAGCGATCTTTATTCTTACGACACTCAAATGGATATGCGTCACCTGTCGTAAAATGAGCCATCGTTATCTTGTCGGCACTGGTACTTTCAGAATGGGAAGAGCTGATGAGAGTGATCAGAGATTGAGTGCCAAGAAATGGGAACAAGCACAATAGGTGTTGAGTTCGTCTCGTAAGACCACCATACTCGGAGACGAAACTCAAGCACACCAAAAGCCATTTCCGTTTCTAGAGCTGAGCTCCTGCTGCTATAAGCTGAGCTGTCACTGAGATTGGGCTGAGGTGCCTGGAGGGACCTACCTTTGGGATCATAGACCTTTATAAGGGACCTAGATTGCGAACAACGTTCCTAAATTTAGGCCTCAGGTAGCCTTTACTATGACAAAGAACCGAACCTAACCTAGAGTTTGTGATTAGGTAGTTTGAGAAACCTATATTTATAATGCTGTTTTAAGTGGTAGAGCTTTAACTAATTTAAGAAAAATCTAAAGCTAACTTATATAAAAGATAGATGAATAATTCTTTCATATACAACTTATTAGTCTTATTATGATAAAGGTAATAAGACGTATTAACCTACATATTGAAATATTGAAATAATTCAAGAGAAATATTTAAAGGAAAGTTTAAGCTTAATGTTAAGCTAGTTAAATTAATAATATAATTAAAATAAAATAAATCTCTTCTTTATTAGTAAAACGAGTAGAAGTAATAGCTTTATATATTGCTTTAAATTGTTACACATATATAAACCAGTCTAGAGTATTCAACCACAACAATCCCCTTTGCCACATGAAACCTCAGTGAATACTTCCTCACCACCATCTCCTAGACTATCCAGTACCAATAGTCGCGGGTCGCCGTCCTGATTTATGTGACTGAACTGATGCTGTATTTGGATCAAGTGCACGCGCCCTTCATGCCTGCTTCGTAGGATGGCTGTCGACACATGCAGTAGGCTTGTCGTTACCATGCTTTGCCTTCTCCTCTAGCATTGCCCCGACTGCGGCGTTGGCATCTGCATAATCCTGCTCCCCATCAAAAAGCACCGCAATTTCCTCTAGAGTAAGACCGCGGGTCTCCACAAAGGTATAGTAAATAACCAAGATAAGAATTGCGTTAAAGACGCACTGGACAATATACCAACGCCAAGACAAGGCCTCGAGAGCCACTGGGTTGATATACGACGCCACGAAAGACGATGTGTTAATAACAAACATGGTCCACGCGAAGAAGATACCTCGCTGCTTTGTGGTGACCGTCTCGAGAGGATACGTGATGACCAAGGGGATCCAGCAGAGGGAGCTGAAGAAATTGAAGATGAAAATGGCTACCACAACCCCGATGCCATACCCCTTTTTACCTTCCTCGATGTAGCGAGCAGAAAGAGCCGTCCACACGATAAAGGCTACAGTCATCATAGTCGTAGACACGAGGAAGATCTTGCGCCGTCCGACTCGGGGGATCAGAAAGGCAGAGCCGAAGGCAGTCAGCCAGTTGCAAATGCTCATGATTACATTGATTAGAGTCTTCTCCTTGGAAGTAGTCATGCCGATTTGGTTGAGAATCTGGGGTAGATATGCTGCAATGAAGATGCTACCCGCACACTGTGAACCCAAGGCGGTCCAAAACCCCAGCCAAAGGCGGTGCCTGTTTCCCTTAGATCCGAGAATGGTCTTGATGCCATTCTTGTTGAACTTAATCTCGGTTTTATCGGCTTCGACTCCGGCAATAATCTCCTGCATTTCCACCTTGACAATGGCGTCCTCGATACCATTTCCGTGATATTTAACGAGAATCTTTCGAGCCTCCTCAATCCGTCCCTTCGAGACAAGCCATCGGGGACTTTCCGGACAAAACCAGACCATGACTGTCTGGTAAGACGGGAGGATGACTTGCAAGATGCACGGAATCTTCCACGCCCATTGCGAGTTCAAGCTATAGGTACCAAACGTGATCCATGACCCAAGAATGAGGCCAATGAAGATGGAGGTATTATAGATCGAAGTCAATGTGACTCGTTGCTTTGGATGGGCTAGCTCCGTGACCAGGACTGGGCCCGCGAGCTGTTGGAGATTCGAGCCGAATCCGAGTAAAAGCTTGCCGCCGGTGAACATCTCGAAGTTTCTGGAGAAGGTTTGCATGATGGCCATGCCCACAACAATGGCAGCACCCACGGAGCAAAGCAACTTGCGGCCGAACCGATCCGATAAAGGGCCACCAACGATGCATGCGATAATTCCTCCAACAGACATAGAGGCACCGTAAAACCCGAGTCTAGAGCCATGAGGATTGTCGAAAGTGTCCATGAAGGTCTGGACCGACTGGAGACCATTGGTCATACTCAGGTCAAATCCCCATGCGGTCGAGGTCAGGAGAGGCGCTATGAGGAGAAAATACAACTTGACGAGGTTTGGGTTCTTCCACCATGGTGGAGATGCTGCGATCAGCTGGCGAATCTCGTCAGAGTCCAAGGCAGACGACATGATGGCAAGTTGGGAAAAGGAAATTCCTAGGCGGCGAGGAAGGATAGAATAAAGCCAGTGTGAGAAAGGTGGTTGTTGATAGCAGTCCAAGTCGAAGTCGGTCTGTGTGGTGATGTACACGATTGAGATGCGCCGGCTGAAGCAAACACCGGGAGAGGAAAAGGAAGATAATGGGATAGTCTTATAGTTTAAAGAATCTGAAGCACCACTATCCAGAACACAATCAGAGGCACACTTTTGTCGAGAACGAGCCAGTAAGTTGCTGTCAGGCCTCCTGGACTTGAAGCTATGGGAGACCGAATGGATTGAGCACAGATCTGAACAGACGATGGATGTCTGCCCCCGCCTCGCAAGTCAATACGCCGAAGCTCGAGGTCGAGCCTTGCCAAGGAGCCGTACAAACCAACTTGAAAAGGATGCGTGGACTGGTGGCGTCTGTTGGGCGTGTGTGCCGGACCGAGAACAGGCCCCCGCTTTACTCCAAGTCTTTAATGTCCAATCAGCTTCTTTGCGGAGTCCGCAAAGCTCATGGGGGATTCTGGGGCCCCATGGAGATGAGGATCTGACCGTCTCTCCAGCTAGCAGACTAACGTCTAAAGGTGGTGCGAGCTGCGGGGAACCGGGGGTCTAGAGGTTTCTAGGGCGAGAGGAGGGGAAGGGGCCGAAATCCAGTAACCTGCCGACCAATAGGAGATGTTGGCTAAAACCTTACGTTCGGTTTTGTTTATTGTTGGTGAGTTGCCATGGAGGCCCTAAGCCCTGGTCGCATGTTGGGAGCCGTCTCGGGACAGCATTGAGGCGATTAGGCTTCTGAGGTGTAACCTCGACAAAGAGAACCCCGTGTGGTACAAATTAGTGGTGCGATGTAAAGCAGAAACGAACCTGGGAATTTAGGCTGATCCCGTAGCCGCGTATTGTTCAGTCCTAGCCCGGTGTCGGTCGTCTCTAAGTCTGCATCCGCTCCGCAGCACCCTGGATCATAGAAACTTTAGGTGTCCACCTCGGGCTGAACTGCTCCGAGAGTGAGAACCCGAAAGTCAAAGGTGGAACTGAAGTGATGACTCCGCGGTCCAACGCCACACGGCATTTCGGGTTCTTTACGCATTAAAACCTAGAACGAGGCTTTGCCGACCCAGCCATTTTGTTTTGTACTGAAGGTCAACCTCAGAGACTTTCTGAAAGCGATGTACCCTCGAACGATCGATATGAGCGCCCTGCCAGGGCCTACCTTCACCAACCCAATTCTCCCTGGGTGGCATGCCGACCCCAGCTGTATCTTCGTCCCGGAACAGGACAATACGTTTTTCTGCGTAACGTCATCTTTTATGGTTTTCCCCGGTCTGCCTCTGTACGCCAGCAAGGACTTACTCAACTGGAAACTTGTCTGTAACATTGTGAACCGTCGTGGTCAAGTCCCGCAGATTGGCCTCGATCGCGCCCAGGACAATGGTATCTTTGCTCCTACCCTTCGTTACCATAACAACAAATTCTACGCCATCGCTGAATACGTGACGATTGGGGATTTAGCCAACAGTTTTGGTCTCGTTTTTTCTACATCGGACCCCTTCGACCCTCAAGCCTGGAGCGACCCAACCATCTTTCGACAACCAGAGTCGATCCTGGATCCGGATCTCTTCTGGGATGATGATGGCCAGCTTTATGTTCAAGCAGGCTCGTTTCGCCAGGAAGTTGTACAGTTCGACCTGGATCTCGAGACCGGAGCTACGGGACCTGAGAGGACAATCTGGAAAGGCACCGGGGGAATAGCTCCGGAAGGTCCGCATCTGTACAAAAAGGACGATTGGTATTATCTCATGATTTCCGAGGGCGGCACCGATTTACCCCATTGCGTTACAATTGCTCGCTCTCGGAGCCCCAAGGGGCCTTTCGAGGGGTTTGCGGGGAATCCTCTTCTAACCAACCGGGACTCCAGCGAGTACTTCCAGACTGTAGGCCATGCCGACCTGTTTAAAGACAGGGCTGGTAGATGGTGGGGAGTGGCATTAGCGACCCGCTCGGGACCAGAGTACATTCATTATCCCATGGGGCGAGAGACAGTGTTGTTTCCCGTGACATGGGAAAAAGACGACTGGCCTCGGCTGGAGCCCGTCAGAGGCCGAATGAGCGCCACTCTACTGGCTGAAACCGACTTAGCAGTCCCTGGGCCAGGGTGCTTCGTCGGGGACTCGGAGGCTTTTGATTTTCCAATGGGATCAGGCATCCCGTTGCACTTTGTTCACTGGCGATTTCCCCCTGAAAACTCAATCACGGTCTCGCCAAAGGGTCATCCCAACACGCTCCGCCTGATTTCGTCGGAACGAGGCCTGGCAGGTCCATCAAGAGCTGATGACACGGACGGCTTGACCCTTGTGGCTCGTCGGCAAACGTCAACATTGTTCGAGTTCAGCATTGAGGCTCAATGCTCGTCCATTCTTCACGAGAATGAAGAAGTAGGCGTCACTGTTTTCCTCAATGAGGTGCAGCACATCAGCTTGAGCCTTACCTCGGCCAGAGGTGCTGGAGATACCGACAAGCTGCTGCGGCCTTATCTCCGGTTCCGAATTACAGGGCCCGACGACACTCAAGGGACTTTGGGAGAGCTGATTTCTCTGCCGACGGACATCCCAGATTGCATACGTTTCTGTATTAGGGCGGACACCCCTCGTGAGTATGTGTTTTCCGCTTCATTGCAGGGAAGTCAAGAGCAGTTCCATTGCATAACTCGGTCTGCTTCCACCTCGATTGTGAGCGGTGGTGCAGGACGCTGGACAGGTCAGTATTACGACCCACATTGCCCTCAGCGTGTAGGACCAAACACTAACCTCATGGTCAATCAGGCTCGCTCATTGGGGTGTTTGCAACGACAAACGGGGGTCCGGATAGGAGTCACATGTACATCAATCGGTGGACCTACGAAAATCTCGGACAAGCCATAAGCGCGAGCGAGGTTGTTTGATGAGGCATTTTGCAAGAATTTGTTGATCTGGCCCCCGGGCTATGGAATCGTTTCGTAAGGTGCATCCAGTAACTTAGGTTAGCTATGGTATGGGCGACATACATCGCTACTGCATTACAGTAGCACTTCTCGTCCGTACACTTAATGACCTTGAGATGAGCAATATTTTCTCTGCTGACTGGATATTGAGACCCAACTCGAGAAAACCATCCACCACCTGTGGGCCCTTCTTCCTTCGTTAGCGTTGTTCCTTCGTCACGCCTCCAGAGCTAACAAGAATGACCGAAGTGAAAGTAATGTTGGACGAGGTGCGGAGAACATGTTCCCTGAAATAACAAGGATCCGCCTGTAAGCCAGACGCCAAGATTGGTGGCGTCGCCAATGGCGAAAGAACTCTGTCGGGCGCCCGATTTCCCGAGGGTTGATGGACTGCAGCATACTACGAATGCTGCGAAGCAGTAGGACTCAAAATCAAGTCGACAGGCATGAAATGAAACGACACAAAATGAGGTAGAAGCGACAAACAAAGGAACGCGCCTGTCGGAAGTAGTCACGCTTCGAGTTGAATTGAGCACACTCTTGCTCGTAGAGCGAGCTGCTCCAGTCTCAATGATTCCGTCTGGTTGTCCGCGTTCCCGCGGGAAAATCCAGTTAGTTTACGTTGAATCGAAGTCCGTAGTGATCATATGATCCTACCTCCTTTGAGTGAACTAGCTAGCCCGTACAGGTAAGGAACCATTATTTTTCGGAACCTAGGAAACGCAAAATCTATCATTGGATACTTTGTCATGCGCCCCAGTATCTTCGTGGACACGACTAACTCTTTATAAGTTACATCGTGCTGCCAGCAGGGTTGCCGTGACCCGCCAGGCATTTGCCGACCTAAGGCAATCCTTGCTCAAGCCCAGGATCCTTGGCATGACTAACGAGTCTTATGTTGATTGCCTCAGCGTCAGGCAAGGGCGCAGCACAGCGGGTAATCGACCAGGTCCAGCCGAGCACACGAACGAGACTGGTGTGCGTGGCTTTACGAGATACCCGTGCTGGTAACCTCGGAACTTTCATACTTATGGCACCCCCCGTATATTGTCCAGCACGCCCGTCGATACCGAGAACTACCTGTCCTTTACACCCACTCCCTCTCTAGCGGCCGCGCATGTCGATGTCCCGAGGCACCGATGATCGTAACATAACGTGGTCAAGCCTCGGTTGATTAAATTACTCAATTCATGGTCTCAACGCTCTACCCTGTCCGTTGCTCAATGGGGCATCTCATTTACAATGGGCGGTTGGACTTGATCTGTAGGAGGGAGGAAAGGATGTCGATGACGCCAAGCCGGTTAAAAGCTTTAGAAAGCATGCCACTGGCTGTTCTTACGCGAAGAAGCCAATTTGTAAAAGTGCCGAAGGGAAGGGTGTCTGTGTGGTGGTAGCAACAAAGACAACCTGGTTCTAGAATCTCTTGCCGCTCGCATTTTCCTGAATGTATGGTCCGTACGGAGAGTGTCTTTGATGTACCACCCATGGGTAGGGTGCTTAGAGAGCGGCTGAAAACCTCAAGAGAGGTAAGTTCCAAGTACGTGCGGCATCTTGGTGGTTAGTACGAGGATTTGAACGCAAGCCAAGGCCAATCCCCTTGACTTCTACCGGTCCAATACGTGCTTTATTTAGCTGAGGAATCATCGAACACCCAAGTTGCCCTGTTCTTGGATACGAGTTGCTTCCTTCGCAACGGTCAGGCGGAAGGCTGTCTCAACTCTGTTTGGACTTATCAGACGCGTTCCCGACTGGCTATTATTCTCGGAGCAAGAGCGTAAAACCGCTCATTCGCTGGTTAATGGGCCGGTTATTACATGCCCCCCTAGCATCGCTCGGTGCTTCCTTGTCCGGTTGACCAAGGCGACTTGTCCCATTTGAGGATCAGCCGGTCACGGTCTCTGTCCCTCAAACATACCCTTCTCAAGGGAGTCATTTGGCTGGTTATGGCTTACCAAGCCGAAAAGACTGTCTCTCGTCATATCTAGACCCGACACAAATCAACATGTGGGTTTCAATGGGTTTGGGGCCCTGGGCGAAGACCTTTTCGCGCGCCAACCCCAGCTGCTCATTCTGTAGATATTGGCTCATGCTGACGAATGAGTCAATCACATGTAACGAGTCGACTACTGCATAGTATCTTTACCACTGAAAGGCAACGGAGATCATTCGGATGTTAAGAAACGGGAATTCCTTGGGAGGTATGGATTGAGGACCAAGGGCAAACCTCAGATAGATTTTCCCGCTCACCCATTGCTCGACGATATTGTAGGCACCCCGCTCTGGCCCCTCTCCACAGCTCTGTATCTCAGACAAGGTCAAGACCTGTCTTCGGCCTAGCACACACCGAGCGATCTTTCGGACTAAGGGCACTCTCAGCCGCAAGAAAGATTTGAAGCAAAGGTTCCAGAGTAGGGAAACGGTCACACATTCGCTCGGAATAACACAGGACGAATCTTGCTTTGTTCGCCGTGGTCCGCGGCAAGAGTATCTGGAGGCTTAGTTGGGGGCGGCTTCGACAACGTTGCTCTCGTTACCGATGGAAGATACTCCGGCACCAGCCACAGATTTATTGTTGGACACACTGTACCTGAAGCGGCGGAAGGGGGTCCGATTGCGATGGTTCAAAATGACGATATCCACGATCGATCCTGAGACTTATCGCACAGACATGATGGTCGTCACCGAGGAAGAGATCGCGAGTCGTATGGATACCTTGAAACCGTTTCAGATGCCTATTTCTCGAGGCACTCTAGCGAAGTATACACACTTGGTTAAGGACGCCTCCGTTGGAGCTGTCACATACCTCTTCTAATAAAGCCATACCGCAGGCTTTGTTTGCCTAGAAACGGGTCATTTGAAGAAGAGGCCAGGTTGTTACGCCGCGAAGAGACGGTATTCTTCTAGCGATATTCATCACTGATCTCATTGAAATTTGCTAAACAATTGGGAAATACACGGAGTCTCGTAGTCTTCCATCGACAAATATAATTAGTCTAGTGTCCTATGAATATGAGCAACACAGTCAGATAAAGGATTGCATCTCAATTCAATGGCTTAAGCATTGAAACTATGTGGGCTGGTCTGACTGTTGGTCTTCCGTCCTCAAGACATGACTAATTAGAAATGACGCTCAGCCTCCTTCAAACAGTACGGCACGCATTCCGCGAGCATCGTCCGCGCAGGAATATTGCATGGGATGGGAAATCCACCGTAATCAGGTTTCTCACTAGGCATAACCACAAATTTTCCATGCATCGTCTCGTCACCGTTGAAAATACGAGCTGCTTTCAATGCTCCACTGCCGTCGACTTCCAGTTCCTTGAAACTGAGAATACCCGTGAAAGTTGCATCTGGGTGCGTGGACTTGAAAGTGACCTGAAACCCAAACCCTGCAACGAGAAAACGACCATCGCGCTGGCGGATGATCATACCCGCAGCCGAGCCAGGAGTCCCAAAGACAAAGGCAGGTTGAACAGTGATCTGATAATCCCCAAAAGACTTGACCCATTCTTTTCGAGACTTGGACGTTATCTCCGTGTCCTCATCAAAAAAGAAGCCCATAATGTCGTCTGGGCGGTCAGCTTGGGCGTCAAGTATATAATCTTTTATTATGTCCAATAACCCAAAGTGCCTTTTGAACGGTGAAACATCTGTGCCCGCGTCCAATGTGTCAATACCGAACGGCGCACAACCAAGGGCTTGATAGTTTCCGTATGCGGCCCAGATACGGCGCGCTCCATATTCATCCCTTCGCTGCTCAGGAATGAAAAGCGGCCGATCTTGGTATCGGTAGCAGGCGCAAACGAGCTCGTAATCTTGGAGGTAAATGTCGGGGGCCCAAAACGCGATGTCGGGGGCGTTATGGAGGTAAACATCCAAGTTGTGGCCAACAGGACCGCCGGAAGGGTATTGACCAGGTACATCGCCTTCGGGAACGTCTTTTGGAATAGACTCAAAGTCTAGCCAAGATGGATCTTCAGAGCACAATGCAACGTTGATATAGTAGGGGATGTCATATTCGGCCTTGCCAGCAGCAGTGACTCGCTGAACATAGCGAGAGAATGCGTCTGCCATGAACAAATCATCGACAAAAGGTCCACTTCCGAAAGCCTCGACCCACGTGGGAGATTCGGATTCCTTCTTGTCGATCCCCGGATGTCTCTTTCGGAACTCTTGATGAAGTGTGGCCTGATTCCGCTGTAGAAACTCCCATAGATCCTTCGGAACTGGCCCTTGCATGAGCTCGTCGGCAATGTGGGAACGGTCTCTCGCATCACCAAGAACTCCTATCTCGTTCTCGACCTGGACCATCAAAACTGTGCTATGATCCTGATCGAATTCTCTGATATGCCTCATCAACTGGGCGAAAGCTCGCGAGTCTGCTTTCCAGGCCTCTTTGTTGTAGGGTTGAATAGAGTCAAGTGTCTTTAGTTTGCCATCTCTACCCTTGATGTGAATTCGAGGGAAGCGGTCGACGTCTAGCTTCACCCAGGCTGGAGCATAGGTGACAAGCGTATTCTTGTATGCTCCAAACCATAGCAGAACGAGATGGAATCCATGGCGGCGCGCCCCCAGGATACACTTCTCAAGTTCGCCAAAGTCAAATGTGCCCTCCGTTGGCTCAATCATCTCCCATGTTACAGGAGCAAGAATGGTGTTGGCGTGAATAGCCTTCATCTCAGGCCATATTCGCTCCATGTACGCCGAGCTGCTGAAAGTAGAGTTCTGAAGCTCGACCGGCAGCATCAGGAAAGGTTTGTCCTTGACCATCAACTGAGTAGCCCCTTTGGTCTTCTTCAGGTGAGGCGGAGAGTGTTTTGCGACGGTTGAGTTCATTTTCAATACGGCACTTGTGGCTTCTGGAAGATTGGCGTCGTGAGTGGCTTGACGTGCTGAGCCTTGGTGTCTTCGTCGGTAAAGGTCCTCCTGAATTTGCCGAGAATAGTACTTTATAGTCTTGATATGCCGGCTTGTAGAGAAATTCCCATGCAAATAGATACTTCCCCGCTAAAAAGCGCAGGAGTCAAAGTGTAAGAAAGGGGAAAATAGGAGCAGGGGGACAGAAACGACCAGGTGCCTTAAATCCACTCCCAACCTCCGCGGGAGATGTACTAGTACATGTGTCTCGATGTTGCCATCCCCAGAAGGGTGTCTCGGTGGCTTCAACAGACGTCTCCTGATCAGGTACAGTCCCCAACAATATTACGAGGGTGAAGCTACACAGCCGGTAAGCCATGTTCGGAGCTAGGGCACAGCCGAGGCAGCTGAGGAGGAGAGATCAGTACAGGGCAGTCAGATCCTGCTGCATAGAGTGGATATCAGGGGAAAAGGGTCAGAGCCGAGTCATTGTTACCTATATTAGCCGGAAGTAAGTGGAGGCGTTTTGAGGAGGCATGATTCGATGAAGCGTTCGGTCTTTCTTGACCCGAGACCAGCTAAGTCCAGGTTTCTGCTTAAACCTAGCTTAACCCCGTACTTCTTCTGCATTAAGAGATTTTAGGCTAATTTCGGAATACGAAAAGGTTTCCGAAAATTATGGACATGACAAATCTTCGCTGTTCACTCCACCGAACGCTACTCAAGCCTGACGATTGTGGAAAGGTCACTCTCACGTCGGGAAAAATAAGAACGAACATCTACACTGAGTATATCAACTCGAATAGCAGAGATGCAATCCATATATGACAATCGTTACATTATTCGACTCCTGGAGACCAGTGTGAGAGATAAGTGGTCCGTCCAGTCCAAGGTGTCTAGACTGGACCGCCTGCCTTAACGGGACTGGTGCCAAGAGTCAGACATGAACTTGTTATGGCGATGAAGATTGCTACTCAAAGGCCATATCCCATACCTTGAATATTAATTAAGCGCTGCACTGCGGGAGAAAACTCTGGACTCCGTAGGGCTGCCTGCGAGTGAGTGATAACTGACGAGCCATTACAGAGCTATCGTGATTATTAGTTAACAGTTGCGTGGCATTTTGCCCCTCTGCCGTGCTCTCCAAGGAATTATCTTAACAACAGGGGGGTCCACTGAGATAGGGAGAAGTTAAACAAGCAGCTGATTTCAGATCAGGTCAAATCGCCATCAAGCGTGTGTTGGTGAAGATAATTGATGTTTACAGTAAAATATCAAGAAAATAAGCTAGACCATTTTAATTTTGAAGCAGGACAAATAACTTGAACCTATGCTCGAAGAAATATGGGATGAGCTGCTCAGTCTCCTTCCTTTTAAGGCGACCTAGAGCACATTCCGCATATGTCTCAACATTTCAAAAACAGTTCTCAAAGGCAGAAGTATTGTTCAAGGGCACATTCCGAATCATCACGCATGGGATAGCCGAGTTGTATCTACAACCAAACGGCTGTCATGATGAGGTTGATCTGTCAACATCGGCTCAGGTTTAAGTCAAGCATCTGTGTCTGTTCATGTAGTCCATGACTCTAGGCTGATATTTCGGACTGGTATCCGAACTCTTTGTCCATGTGATCCTTCAATTAGCGTCAGTTAAGGGGGCGGTCCATGAGAGGTGGGTGCTGAGCAATCTTTGTAGACGACAGCTGCATCGCAGGCTGGAGAGAAATCAGCCCATTGGAATTATCCATATACCTAAAACCGGTATAGCCGTTCATCCTTACTGCTACGTCAGAATGGGATGTATCTACATTAATGCGATCACGGTGTTGACTTTCAAGCCATGGTTACAGCCGCGAGACCGTCACCATGTACTTTGCCTCCAAGCCGCAGCTACAAGGATTACTCCTGCCGTTAAAGAGCCACACTCACTTATGGTCACATCTAGGGCAAATACAATCCACGAATCAAAACCAGGCTCAGCAATCCTCCCAGATGGTTCGTGGCTCTCATCAAGTGCGACCTCTTGCAGTTAGACGTATTGCGTCAGCTGCATTAACTCCGGATGGAAGCCTACCCAACTCTGCAATACGCGTATTCGGTGCTACCACGGCTGCTTCCCATTCATTAACTTTTGGTTGCTGGGAACGAGTCGGAACCTTTTCCCCCTCTTTTGCTGTCCTTGTCCTCGAGAGCGTCCCCCGCTGAAGGAACAGCGTACGATCGACAACCTCGGGAAGCATCCCGATGCAGCTCGCCTTACTGAAGAGCGGGGAACCATGTTGGCATAACCATGCGTCTCGTGCCGCGAGCAAAACGCTGATGGGTGTTGTGAAAAAGGTTGTTCTGCAATTGAGCTTGGTTCAAACGTCAAAGGATTCCCTACTGAATTCCCCATGGGGATTGAAGTGGAGCTTTGTTCGTTTGCAATCTCATCTACGTCCATGTATAAATTCGAGCTATGCGTCTTGATATTTCAACGATAGCACACAAAGACTTCTCGTCAACGCTTTGTCACCATGCGCTCTTCCTCTATTCACTTTCTGCTGGCTTTTCTAGCCGCTGGGCAATTTTATGCCGCCGAAATCAAATATGACCTTACGTTGCAGCTGCCAAACGAAAGACCAGCGTGGGCAGAGAAACTCTCGCCGCACCTCGCGGGCTTCAGCCTGGAGATGGATCGCTGGCCTGACTGGGCAGGCAAGACGATAGGGAAGCCAAACGAGTACTTCAACCAGCTTCTGCGCAACCTTGGCGAAAGGACTGGCCATATGCCTTTTCTACGTGTTGGGGCTAACTCTCAAGATCGAGCTACTGTTGATCTAGGCGTTGAAGTTATGAATTTCACTTTTCCAAAACCTACTAGGATGGTCCCCAACCCCGAGGCAGACCATATTTTCATTGGGCGTGACTATTACGCCCTGTCTGGAAACTTGCCTACTGGTACCCCTTTCATGTGGGGTCTCAACTTGAAGTCCCTGAACAAAACGGAGACGTTAGCTCAGGCTCGTCTCTTGGCCGAGGCGTTTCAGGGCTCTCGTTCTAATCTAACTAAGCATGTCCAGCTCGTCAATGTCGAAATGGGCAACGAACCTGACTTTTACGGCCAGACCCGGACGACACATAGCGGACCTTATGGGCCTGAATGGAACGTTCTCAACTACACAACAACCTGGAAAGAATTTGCAGAAGCTATCGGCAAAGAGATTGATTTCGGCTGTCCGGTTTCAGGCAAGCCCACTCTCTCCCCTGGCGCTTTCACTGGCTTTAATGCACCCGAGTGGACTCCAGAGGGCCCGCTGCAGGCCGGCTTGTTAGATAATCCCAAGATCAAATGCAAGACATCTCAGTTTACTGAACACGCCTACTCTGGAGGGTTTGATCCGAACCGCATTGTTCGGCCGGGCGAGCTAATGAACAAGCTTTTTGTTCGTGCCAATATGTCAACGAGGACAAGTGGGCAACGTGCAGTTCGATCCACAGGCTTGAAATATATTCTGGTATGCATTGTAATGATTGACATATCACACAATCGATACTAATGCAAACCTAGGGTGAGACAAACTCTTATGCCAAGTAAGAAATTATTTACAATTACCTATATTATCAGATCTAATCAACGTCTAGTCACGGCCAGCCAGGCCTCAGCAATACGGTTGAAAGTGCGCTTTGGGCCACTGACTGGTTGCTTCTTGGTGCCTCATCCGGAATCGAGCGATTGCATTTCCACCATGGAGTAGGTTACCGATATAACACCATTCAGCCAACCGATGGGTCCGACGATGGACTCAACATTACTCATCCCCATATCTTACCTTCTTACTATGCTTTCTTGGTCGTGAACGAGGCTATCGGAAAATCCGGAAATGCTTACGTTGCTGAGATCCCTACGTCCAACCTGACTTTTACCGCATATGGAATCTGGGAGGGCAGACAGCTCGTTCGTCTTGTGGTTTTGAATACCCAAGTCTACCTTGGTGAGGGCGAAAAGCCGAGTATCAATGTCAACCTCAACGGATTATGCGCAGATAGCCCCACCACGGTGAAGATGTTGCTATCGGAGAGAACTGATGCTCATACAGGATTGTAAGGTTCAGTTTTCGTCCAATGTCATACTATTATTCTGACATTCACAGGACCTGGGCAGGACAAGGTTTCGAGACTCTTTCGGGCAAGCCTGAAGGTTCTATGAAGGAGGACGAGGTTGAAGGGCAATCTTTTAACCTCCCAGCATCTTCAATCGCACTAGTTAGTTTTGGAATGGCCTAATATAACTCAGTGTTCGAATACTTAGAGTTACTGCCAATACATAAGCCTAGGCTAATACTTTTGTAGCCTGTATAGCTAGAATAACGATCTCATACGCTCTCAAAATCTTCATTTTAAGTATCTTTTTAGTTATTTAGCTGGGATAGGCTATATAGAAATTGGTATGTATAGAGGTCATAGTACTTGCCGTAGGGTCTCGTGAACTAACAACTATACAATCGATACTTATTAACGCGTTATGTGGCTTCTTGAGCATAGATTAGATATCTTCTATATAGAGAATAGCTAGAAAGAATAAGAGCCTGTCCTTTTGTTGTCTTCTGCTGTGCCCTTGAGAACGCTGTCCCAGCAGCCACTTATCACGTTTATTGACTATCTTTTGCTATTGCTTATTCTTTTCCGCTTGATCAGTCCATGATCGTTAGCAGAAAGCCGATCCTACGTCTGTGGCTTACGCAATCGCTGTTTTCCCTTCCTCCAGCTTCTCTTTGACAAGACAGCTTTGTCCTGTGTGGTGTCTTTGCACTGAAGTGTGCGTTCCACAACAAAATAGGGTCCGTCGGTTGATGAGCCTACGGGACCCCTTAGGTCCGCCGAGTGCTAGAGTTAAATCCGTAATCGTTTCGTGTTTATTAAGAACGTGTCTGGTCAAAAGTAAGGAAACTGAGATAAATCCTGGGTCCGTACAAAGGAGGAGCGGTAAAGCGGAGATCATATTCAGTTCTGGTCGCCGACGGCATCCGAGACAGGAAGGATTTAATTATAGCTTGATTCTAGGACTTATCTTAAAGGGCTGAGATTTAGAATTCTGGTCCTAAAACAAGGATCAAAGCAGCCCCCTAGTTAAAGTTTCTATAACTTTCATAAGAGTAGGCAAACAGGCTAACAAGGAATGGTCTAGAAGTTGAGGGCCCATAAATTGAGTTAAGAGAGAGTAGAGGACTGCTTAGGGGAAAGGGTGAGTAGAAAGCCGATGAGGGCTGCACTGGCTGAGGCGGGCTGATGCATCGCTGAGCCGAGAGTGATCAGAGAGTGAGTACCAAGAAATGGGAACAAGCACAATAGGTGTTGAGTTCGTCTCGTAATACCAATACATTAAGAGCGAAGAAGAGCATGCATAACAAGGTGAATGCAATCTAAGGTGGGATATCATGGTCAACAAGCGACCGCACAGTCAATAGTGACCGTATACATTTAATAACATATCCTCCCAAACCACCCCAAACTCCTAGATCGAACCGCACTAGACCAGTTGTTGGTCAGGCACTACTACCTGATTCAAGGGTGTCATCCGAATCAAGAGATAAGCGTCTGTCCTTGACGAACTTCGGCCACGTATTAGTTAGGACGAGGTACTTGATGCTTGCTTCAGAGTCGTTGAAGACGGTCTCATCGAACGACTCGGGGATGGTGCCCCAGAAGAGCGCCCTGTCGCCAATGTGATCCAACTCGGTCGCCGGATGAGTGATAATGCCCGTCTCAGAGCCGTGCGACGATGCCGCACAATCGACCATGGCGGGAGTGCCGAACATCTCGAAGGGGGTTGCCGGGTCAACTTCGCGCTTGTCGCCGTACAGGATGCGAGCCGAGTCTTCGAAGATGGCCTCGAGCTTCTTCAGGTCTTGCGAGGAGAGATTGACCTGGAACTCGGCGTCGCGGGAGCTGATGAAGTTGGTGTAGATGCGGAGCGCGCTGTTGAAGCGTTCGCGGACGAGCTCCTGCGTGGCGCTGTCCTGGGCCTTCTCCGGGCCGCGTGCCGACGGTGGTAGCGAGGACTTCCACTCTGCGACGCTCCTCAAGAAGGCGATGTTCTCTCCGGAGAAGTCGCGCAGGGCAGAGAACTTCTGCAGGGGCTCCGGGTTCCGCTCAAGGACGTGTTCCAGAGCGCCCATGGTGAGGATGCTCTCGCCCGAGGTGGTCTTGATGGAGCCGTCCTTGCTCCAGGCCGTGAGGACTGAGCCGGCCATGGTCGTGGAGCCAGTGGTGACGGATCGAGAGCTTTTGCCGAAGCCTTTGTTGTTCCGCTCCCATTGCGCGATGGAGTCGAGGGTCTCCTTCCGAAGGTTCTGATGCCGCATGACTTCCCAGCAAGGAAAGAAGACGGTGAATATTTCGAGCATCATGATGGAGATGGCAATCCTACATCTTGTCAGCGCGGCCGTCCACTAAAGGCGAGGGGGAAATGCGACATGGGATACTGACCACTGCGGAGGAATCCAGACGGCGTTGACGGGGGCCATGGCCGGGACGTACAGGGCAACGAGCCACATGGGAGTAGCATGAAGGCTGCTTGAGTCAGTGGGTGTCTCGCTATCAAGGATGCGTCATTTTACTCACCTGGCGAGGCAACAGGCGATTGTCTGGAATCTCCAGCCCTGGGTGTCGTGGATTCCTCGGGCCTTCCAGAGAATGACGGGCGCGATGATCCACGCCCAGAAGAACTGCCAGAAAACAGACGGCCACCTAGAGATATGTAAGCACTGCCCCTGATCCACTGGCGCTGAAGGAATAGCTTACCACTCCCATCCTCGGCCCATCTGTGTCTTTTGGTGCATCTCGGTGCCCGTGTTTTCGGTGCCCGGGATGCCGAATGAGGCGTGGAACTTGCGAGAGGCGAGAAACATGAATACGGTAAGGAAAAGCTGCTCTGGTCAGTGCCATGTCCGAAGCATGTTTGACATCTGGGACGTACCTGAAAAGCCATGCCGGTGCCAACCAGCAGTAATATCTTGCGGGTGTAGTCGAGGGCTTTGAAGCGGCCAAGAAGCGTAGTGCTCCCGGCACCGTTCATCCTGGGAGACGGTTTCTCCGTCACGAAGCGCTCTCTTTGCGTCTTCGCGACGTACAAGAAACGACTGTTGGAAGCATGGAACAGGCCGATGCCAAACGGCAGCCATATGCTCATGATCCAGAACTCGACGACGGGTGGGGCGATAGGGAAGTAGCAGTATCCGGTCTGGACGGCACCCCAGTAGAGGTGCAGCATAACGACGGCGCTGAGCGACAGCGGCAGGCCCCGAATCCTAAGCATGTGCACGTCGCGGCGGCGGTACAAAAAGACCATTCCGCCGGCGAGCAGAAGGGTCCACGACAGGGTGAAGGTGATCCAGAAGATACCGAGGCCATCCAGGCGGGGCTGGGGCTCGGTCGATCCGGATTCGGCCATGTTGTTGGGGGAACAGGCAGGAAAGTTAGGGCTCTGAAGGGGACGGGAAGGGAGAGAGAGGGCGGGTAGCTATGTAGGCAACGTGGGCGAGGGAAGGGAGGCAGAGGGGGGGGGCTGGCGTAAGGAACGTGTAGGAAGGAATGTGGTCGAATACCGACCGTCGTGGGAAACGGGACAGTATGAGTTATGTACGAAGCATTGCGGTTGACGGGAGCCCGAGAAGTAATAAGGCACGTCTGTGTGAAGGAAGTAGTAATTAGAACGGGACAAATGTGTCCCCTGTCCTTGGCATCTCAGTTCAGTTGCGGGAGAGCTCCCCTTGCTGCAACCCCCAGGCCCCGATCTGGACGATCCCAGCTAGTTTCGCAGTAGGGCTGTCTTTAAACCGCGATTCTGACAGGCCAACTCATCGGCCCGGGAGTTGCCCCCTAGCCCTGCCCACGGATGTTGAGCCTCGGAAGTCGAGTCTGCCAACTCGTCCAGTGATGCTCTGCCCCGGGACTGCTTGACGCCTCTAGGCTTGCCTCACGGGCGACTTGGATCACGGGCGACTTGGACAGATCCCCCAGGGTTTCAGTTCAGGCTTTCTGGTAGCTCAAGGCCCGAGCCTCGAGCTGGTCCACACCGAGTCGCGCGGTTCCTCGCACGTCGTTTGGCCGACGCCGCGCTGCAAGGGCGGAACATTGCATTGGCGGGCTGAGGAAACGCTGAGACATGGCGCAGGGATCGACACGCAGTTCACCAACAAAATAAGCCACCAGCTGCGCGACCTTCACTGAAAGATCGTCAGGACGTGCCTATTTGGAACTGGCGAAATGTGCCAAACTCTGTGCAGCCAGCCACAGTCTTCCCAGGGCTCCTGTTTTTTCTCGTTTCTGTTTTCTTTTCTTTTCCGTGGGCCAACGCCTCAGATGCACGCTCTATCATCTCCAGTTAGCGTGTTCGTCCGGCTCAGCTGCTGCAGGTAACTGCTTTTTCCTTTCCGTTTCTTTTCCCTTGCTTGCAGAGCGGAAGGTCTATTCCGAGACACGCCTTGTTCGCAGCCACAGCAACCGCGCTTCCAGTGGACGTGGGAGTGAGAAGAAGAGCGAGCGCATCGTCTCCTTCAAATACAAAGAGCGGTTGCACTTTTTGGCGTTTCCCTCTTGTGATGCTGGCTGCTCCGTCTACGTAATGCCACCATCATCACCCATCAACCACCTCGCGGTTGGACCGGCGCCCATAGCCCACCAGTCTCATCTTCTCCAGCTCTTCCCAAACGGGGTTGACGCAGTATGGGGCGCTCGAGCTAGATGCGCGACTTTCACTTGGCGACCCCTTGGGCCTGGCCCTAAGCAACGAGGAGCCGGAGCTAACATCGGCGGCGCGGACTGTTAGGCCCGCGATGACGATGGGGGCAAGTTCCCGACGTGTAACGTGCTTTGCCACTTCACGCTCGAGTAAATCAGGGGGAAGGATTCAGAACTCACAAGCACGCGGAGCGGGAAGTGGACCACATGACTTCCCACTCCCATGTGTTGTCCGTGTTGATGCATTCCCGTTGTCTTGGACGGCAGCTTTGCATCCTTTGCTGCCCATGTGCCTCTGCCAGTCCCGGCCACTCTTGTCCCGCGATCGACATTCCCCCCGACGCTCAAACCCTCCACGCCCAACACGTCCTGCAGCACTCTAACGCCGTCACGAAAGCTGCTAGCTACAAGCTGCTGAGAAAGGCGCAGTTTCACATTTCCCAACAGCCACTCGACTCCCAAGTCCTCCCGTAGACCCATACTCGTTGGTCGATCCCTGCACGAAGTCTACGCCACCAGCTAGCAAACACTTCGCTTGAGAGGTCTGAGTGTCCACAAGAAGCGGCTAGACCGCCACAATCACACAGATGGCCTCATATTTTCCCCACGCTTTGGCCGTGGCTCAATTAATACACCTAATACCACCGGCAGCTGGGCGATCCGTTCTAGGCCGATGCCCGAATACAAAAGCATTTTCCCGAGGCCTGGTGCTGCCCTTTCCCACCCCTGAGCTTTTGCTGCGTTTGTTTGTCGATCGGATCCTAGCTGATCTCAATCTGCGGCAATCTAGAGATTCAATAGTCCGTAGTGTCAGCTCCATGCTGATCCATCCTCCCAAGGGCTGGGCCCTGTGGCCACTCGACAGGCTTGGTGGCCTGACAGGTTCCCAGCGAAACGGAACAGATCGTTTCCGTGTGGAGTGAAGACATGCCCCCGTCCAGCATCCCATTGAATCAACGCCGTGCCCAAAGGCCCGGTTACTCGGCACCAATCCCCACGAAGCAACTCTGGCAGCGATCCCTCATCGCCCTGACGCTATCCCGCAGACTCATGCACCCGAAGAAACTCGGCTTCAGGCCATCGCGTGCAGATCCTGATCTCGCGGGCTAGATATTCCCATGTTTACTGATCGGGTTCTCCAAATTACACAGTAACACAGCTCATGGGAAGTTGGAAGTCCGAAGTCCTAAAACACGGCCCTCAGCTCCTACTCAACCTTTCCCTGTAATTACAGATAGATCCCTGAGCCCAACATGCCTGAAAGCTGTGCATATGTGCGCAGGGACCCTGGGATTGCCTGGTGGGGGCGGGTCGTCAGTGACCCAGGGTTCACGCATTATCGATGCTTGTTGGAACCTCGAACCCTGGCTGATCATGGAAGCAGCATCACAACTCCTGGGGAAGTCCATGTTTCGAAAGTACTTGCAGCTCTGCATCTGCATCTGCATCTGAATCTGTATCATTGCGTCTCATTACATGCGAACCATCAGCGCCCGCGTCCTTGAGGACTCCCTCCATCTTTGACTTCTTGTTTAAGCATTTTCGGGCAAAAGGGAGTGCAACGTCGGGTGAGTATTGCCCGTGGTGACACCCAAAAAAGGCTTGTCATGTCTTTAATGCATCTCTCAAGGTTCTGGAACCTATTTCTTAATTAAACCCGATTATAGTCGTCACGGCCTGAAACATGAAGAGGCGCTCATGCAAGTCCAAATGCCTCGGTGCGTTTCTCGACCCGTTCCATCACTGAAACATGCTGGACAGCTTCTTGACCGGCCAGGCGCGCGCGTCTCGGAATTTTTCCACCACCCCTCTCAAAGCCCGTCGCTCGTAGTGGTCAGTAAAGAAGTCGCCGTACAGTTCCATGCCAAATGCAGTGTGCACCAGGGCCGGCGGACAGGCTGGATGGCACAGGGCGATACCGCAGAGATCGAGGATCATCTGGCGGACTTCATTTTCGATTTCTCGCCAGCGCGCGCGTGTTGTCGATTGGCCACTTTGCACCGTCAATCGTCTGCTTCTTAAGTTTGCTGACAGGCAGTTGCCTACCGTAGGAATGGGTTCTCGGCCATGAGAACCATCTTTGCTATTATTGAAAGCTGGATGCTTGTCACCTCGAGGGCAGACGAATACCAAATTGTTGGAAATATCTCACCATTCGCCCTATCTGCTTTCCGAGTGAAGTAGGGTTGAATGTCGTGGAGCGCCTCGTCCTCGAGTTGCTCGCCCTGCTTCTGAAGACGTACTTCATCACCCATCAATCAGCATTGATCGACAGGATTGGCCCCTTCTGGACTCAGGAGAACTGGAAAACTCACACCACTCTGGCTCAGATCCGTCTGACCAGCGCCACTTTGCCACTTGGGCTGTGTGCAAGACTATCTTGTTGGCCTTGGATGCACCCAGCCCATACTCTGGCTCCAGGATCATCTGCGGCGGATGCCTTCGCGTAAACGAATGGAAGATCTCCTGCCGCACTGCCATCCAATACGCAGCCTGGATGAGCGAACGGCGTCCGAAGAGGGTCTGCGAGGGCGCGCTTCTCAAGACGGCGTCGATGATGGCGAGGAAGTTCACCTGGTGTTTCGGGCGAGGATCTTCAGCATTCCCATCTTGACTCCCATGGCGATCTTCGTCGTCGTCATCATCATCGATTTCCTCCAACTGTCTTAGAATCACAGCCGTAGCTATGATGCTCTCGAGGCGCTCATCATCCCGAATGGTGTGGAAGTCACGAAGGGCCGGTATACATTTCAACGTATACTCGACGGCATCATGCGGTGTCAGATTTGGGAGCAGCTGTCCTTGGTAGAGAATCCCGTTTGGCGTTTTGAACTTGGGGAGACGAGTGAGGTGGCGAGCAGCAAGGGCGAAGATGGAGTACAGTAACGGAGGGTGTTGTCTGGCCCGGATGGGAACTACAAGTTGAAAGTGTCTTTTTTCGTCGCAAAGATCAAACTAGTACTTCGTAAGTAGAGAAGAGGTGCAAAATGATGGCATTACGTACCCAATGTGAAAGCTCCTCGACAAAGTACCTCAACAGACACGCCTCCTGGGCGTCTTTCAAGGGAAATCCGTTGGGGTCGCCGGTACGATACAGCGGTGGATTGAGTGGTGAAAGGGAAGATCCTTCGATGGTGTCATGCCCTTGGCTGTACGGCCGCGAGGAGAGGTCCGGATTGCGGGTAGAGGTTGTTGAGCTGGGCGAATCCGCACTTGTTGCTTGCCATGGGCGGTGATGGAATCCGTGAGGACTGTGAGCCACATTGTGTGCGCGCCCTTGAGAGCCATCTCCAAGTGTCTGGTTGGTGTGCAACAAAGACGACTCGGTGTGGGTCGTTGCTTCACTCCGGGGTGCCGCTGCAGGCGGGCCGAGGATAGCACCAGTACTTCGGGGAAGATCTGCTTGAGCGCCTCGCGAATCAACGCAGACTATGGCGAGGTTAAGTCTCCAGTTCATAAATATATTCAAGGCAAGAGATAAGAAGCAATACTCACACTCTTTGATCTCGCCGCTCACCCATCGCTGGTCGTTGTTGAAGGGCGCCGTGGACGCGTTCCGAAAGACGGTCTTTTTGGCCGGACGAGTACAAGTCAGGTTTCGCGTCTGACACCGACGGCATTTCGGTCTTGCTTCATCGCCTGGGATTCCATCGTCAGTAAAAGGGTACCAAACCGACGACCGCCCATGTCTGTCTGCATCCTTGTCTGCAGGACGGCCCAGCTCCGGCGTCCGAGTTCTCAGACTTACATTTCACATGCTTTTCTGTTTCGGGTCCAAGTCAGCACGCGGCCTTACAAGCAGGAATTGTCTCCGTCAACGATACCTTTACACTGGACACATGGTCTCTTTGCCAGTGGCATCTTGCCATTCGCTGAAACTTTTGGAGACATGAGAAACTCACAGTCGTCGATTCTATCCGTTCAACCCCGCCACCCCACAGCATCTTCATCGGCGAGACGCCGTCACGTGACGCTGAGCTCGCCATTCTCACCGAGATCTGAACCAGCAGCCAGCAGCTGGCTTCGGCTGGCGGAGTCTACCCTACAACGACGGTGATTTTGGACCATTGCTCCATCCAGCATGTTTACTATCACCATTTATGCGTGTTTGAGAATTCCCAACTCATCTCACCGTAATATATTTCCATCTTCATATTCGAATGTGTGTAAAGACCTCTTGATCAGGGTTGGAATCTCATATTTCATCATTGCGCGCCATGCGCCGTGCGCCCTTAGTCAGCTGAGCTACCTAAAGCAGTCTCATCTCCCTAACAACACCGTGAATCCAACATCATCAACCTCCATTGTCCCGTCCATTATGTCAAGACAGACAAGGTCTGCCTCCAAAAAGGCTGCTCGTCCTCTCCCTAGCCCAGCACCTACAGTACCCGAGCCTTCCCAAGCCTCAACAAGCCAACTCTTCGAAGATGCAAGTGCTTGGGAGTCGTGGTTAGAAGACAACCACCAGTCACAAACCGGAATCTGGCTCCGACTGAGTAAAAAGGGTTCCGGCGTCGCCACTGTCAGCTACGACGAAGCTCTCAATATTGCGCTTTGTTATGGCTGGATCGACGGCCAGAGGAAATCATTTGACGACAAGCACTTCATTCAGCGATACACACACCGCCGCAAAACCAGTATTTGGTCGAAACGCAATGTCAACAAAGTCGCTGTACTGATTGAGTCCGGCCGTATGAAGCCGTCAGGCCAGGCCGAAGTTGACGCCGCTCAGGCTGATGGGAGATGGGAGAGAGCATACTCGTCATCTGGCAATGCTCAAGTTCCCGCTGATTTCCAAGAGGCGCTGAACCGCAACAAGCCAGCCCGAGAATTCTTCGAATCTCTCACGAGAACGCAGCGGTATCCCTTTCTATTTCGGCTGGAGACGGCAAAGCGCCCAGATACTCGGCTCCGACGGATTGAGCAATTCGTTAAGCTTCTTGTTGATGAGAAGTGTTTATAGGAATCATGGTTGGATGGAATCAACTAAATTTTGTTCGCGATAACAAGGGCGTCTTCTTGAGTAAACTGTGGGATACCAAGCTCCTGGGAGTACTTTGATCCTAAACCTTACGTTCGGCTGGTTACTGGTGCCCGAGTTGAAGAAAAAAAGCCGGCAAGAACTAGTTAAGTGTTTACTCTTTTACTATCAGCAGTTTGGATTTGTGCTATAATGAACGACCCTGCCTTATTCCTACCACAGGTGTCTTTTCAGGTATTTGTATCTTCGCCCAAAGACAGAAAATAGGCTACAACTTTAGTGTACTCTCTCCTCTTAGCCACGTCGATTGGTGTTTTGCCATCCCTGTCTTTGACCCGAAGACTCGCCCCCCCACTTCTCCCAACCAAAGCTTTCGCACTCGCCAGTGCAATTTCATCTGTACTCTCAAAATCAAGAATAAGATGCAAAGGAGTCTTTCCCTCGAGGTTGGCTATACTGGGATCTGCGCCCGATTTAAGCAACGCTTCCATGACCTCCAGATTTGCAGAGAACAATACATCGCGCCGTGATGCTGAACTATCCCTCTCATTCAGAGGGAGCGGTTGCATCGAGGCCGCAGGAGTGACTGCATAATGCAGTGCCGTATAACCGGCTTCATCTTGTGCATCAACCTTTGAGTCAGCGTCGATCAGCCGTTGTGCAGCTTCCCATTTCTTCTTGTTGCAAGCTAGTACAAGGGCTGTACGGCCATCTTTATCTTTCTTCTCTTTATCAGCGGCCAATTCGCATAGAGTGCTGATGAGGTCGTTCTTTTCATGCAGAGTTGCCAAATGAAGCGACGTCCAGCCGTAGTTGTCTGCCACATCAATGTAGGGTTTGAGCTTTTCAACTACTCGAATATGTCCTCCCACGACGGCCCAGTGTACAGGTACACGACCGTTGTAGTCTTGAAGTTGCCATGCGTCGGTACCCGTCCTATAATGATCTGTGACATGTTCGATAACATCAAAATTTCCTTGGCCAGCGGCGATATGCAAAGGATTTGCTCCATCGATGCCTTGCTCGTGGAAGCCTGCGCCGTCCTGGCCCCGGAGGCCGCCCTGGATGAGACTGTCCACAATGCACATGTTGGTACAATAACAGCGGAAGAGTCTTTTCCAATAGTGCCCATTTCTACGCTCATGGCGCTCGTCGTCACGCCAATAGCACGTGTTGCTATGCCCACAGGCATAATGTAGTGCTGTATACCCGCGAAAATCTTTCAAAGTACTGTTGGCCCCATTGGCCAGGAGCCCTGTGACGACGCTGCAGTTTCCACTGACTGAAGCGTAATGGAGTGGAGTCCAGTTGCAAATGTCCTTCTTGTTAACATAGTTTCTTGGCCGCTTGTTCAACTCCGTAGAAGGCGCCTTTGGATCCATTGCTGTCAAGTGCAATTCTGTCAGACCGAAATAGGCTGGAAATGGTTGAGGGAGCTCTTGGGAATCGTCATCCGAGCTTTTAGGCAAACAATCTTCCATTTGGCGACCTTGCTTCGAGTATAACGTTCTGAGATGGTCGAAGAATTGTTCTTGTCGACTTGAACCAATAAGGTGATCTTTGAGGTCTTCTATACTGTGATGTAGACGTATCATTTTTATCGTCCGTTGTTCCATTTGACATAATCTGGATTCTGCACTGAGATCATGGACAGCGTCCACCACCAACGCCAGACCGCTTTCACAGATGCCTCTATGTCCAGATGCATAACGCTGAGTTAGAAAAAGTAGCTGCAGCCGCGTAACAAGCATGTTAATCCATTCATGTTCTTTTCGTGCTTTCAGGGTTTTTATCCACGCGGTTTCAAACCAGGGTTGGGGGAAGGGTAACTTCTCCGCCATGCTGAGTGGTGATATGATGCCATATAAAACTTGTTCTTCAGACCCAAAGCCGAGTTGATGGAAGATTTCAGTCAAATTCGCCAGTTTTCTGCTCCACAGAAGTTCGCCCCCCCTGTTGTCCCCGGTGCTGACGGTGCCTTCTCTTGTTTCAACTTTGTCCTCGATGGGTGCTTCGAGTGTTTTCGCCGCTGAACACATGAACGAGAAGAGTAGATCCTTTGCGTAGAGCCTTTCCAGCGAGTCACGGCCCTCAAGTGCCAGTGCACCATCACCTTCCGTCTGACGAAAGGAAATCTCAAAATCTCGTGCCAACAGTCCGGTGGGGTCACTCTGTTGGACTTGGGCAGAAGGGCTGCAGCCAATTACCCTGCTGCGGTCAACACTCCTGTGATTTCTGGCCTTCGATGATGCTGACGTTGGTTTCGGAGTTTCTTTGACGTCTATGAGTATGCCCGCACATTCTGGCGTCCACCACACAAGGTCAGACCTTAGTTGCTCCTTCATTATAGTATTTTCAGGGCCAAGCATTTTGATGTTCAGATGAGGAAGTTTCCTGCGAAGCCAGGTGTCGTCTTCCTCACCCACGTGCTTGTATTCTTGTCTTTCGTCCTTGAGTTGTCGTCGTTCCTCTTGGCCTCGGACCGTGTAGGTCCAAAGTGACAGGGCTGAATCGAAGCTGTCTGCCAACACCTTCCAAGTACCGTCGAACCATAGATCAAACCACACCTGCGCCTTCGTTTCCTCGGTTGAAGCTGAGCCGCTAAAGTTGACGTCGAGTATCCATCTAAAACCACGAGATCCGTTGTTTCCAGTGCCGCTGGGAAACAGAACATTCAAAGCCTTTTCAATAGCCATTGCGAGATCGACGGCTTCTGTTGATGTTTGTCCTTGGAAATTGGCCAGCTTGCAGAGCTCTCGCCTCGCCACCAAGATGTCTTGTGCTTTTGATGTGGACGGCTGACCTTTCATGTCGTCGGTGAGTGGCTCGAACCTTCTGTATTCCATTTTCCCACCGGTAACAATAGCCCATGAGCCAAGACTGACGTGTTCTCGCTCTGCATATTCCTTGGTCGACGGTTGATTGGAATTTGAGCCCTCCCCGGCGTCTTGATTCGAACTGTCAGATTCCTGTTTGGCGTCAGGCTTCTGCTGGTCTTTTGACAGCGTGGTTATCAACTTCCAGGCCAACCAATCCAGCTCAAAGCCTGGGAAAGCCTTGGCCTTTTCGAAAGATCTTGCAAATCCAGGTCGAACTAGCGCTCGACATATAGTCATGATCCCGACGACACCAAGTTGTGTCAACGACGCAGCGGAATTCATGGCCCGTAGCCCGACAAACTGTGCTACAAATCCAGCTAGACCAACGATGACACCAGCAAATGTTTTCCATTGCAAAATTCCAATCCCTCGCATGATCTGATGATCCGTCGCTCGGCGCGACATGGTGATGATGGTACGAGGCGTCGATGTATGCGTTGCAAACGACTCAAAAAGTTGATCGTTGACGGTCTGTCTCTGTTGCAGCCAGTAGATGCCTATCTCAGACTCTTTGCTCGCTTTGTAGCGCTTCTCTTGAGTGCTATCCTCGATCACATGAGCACAGAGGAGCACCCCGAGCACTAGTAAGACGGTGCCACCAGCTGCCAAAGGAAAGGCATGAGCACCCATAGGCTTATCGTCCTTTTGGAATTTGGGTCGAAGTGTGGGATAGTAGGTCATCAGGCCAAAGAAAATCAGGACGCCTGACTGCAGAACAACACCGAGTGCTGCGACAACTTGAATCCAGCCTCGTTCATGACAGTTTTGAAGGTTGAGAGATATGTTGGGCGCGTCGAGACTCGTATCTCGAACGACTGTGAGAGTTGTGGACCTGGCGGCCTTCTCGGATCGGTCCTGAGATGTAGCTTGGGCGCTTGCTGGGGGTTGCTTGGGCGTGCCTTGTTCGGCAGCAGATTCCGGTGATGGTATTTGAGAATCTGTTTCAAAAGCAACTGTTAGTACATATTTCAAAGTAGAGTAGAGTATTTTGATTGGGTTCGTATAGAACTTTCCCATATTTCGGGACCGCGAAAATCTCTTTCGTAGACCCTTTTTCGTGTTGCTAGAAGTTGGGGTTGCAAGTGCATCGCTGCCATGAGCCGGCGGGGCCTGACGTTCCGATGCAGCTTTCTCCGGTGTTGGACCAATTTCTTACATGAACTGTCAGGTATTGGAATGGACAAGAAGGAATGAAGAATTTGAGCTACCTTCCAGTAACCCGTCTTCGAGAGCTTGCTTGAGTGTCTTGAATTCCACCTTGCTAACTTTGTTCGTTGAGCTGATACGGTCAAAGTTCCTAGGAAAGAGGCAGATGTATTCCCAAACTGGAGCTGAGCCCTGATAACGTACTATGCTTTCGCCGTTGTAGAGCTCACAAACCTCTCGAGATGTCGATGACATCAGCTCCATCTCGGCGGCTGATACGTTCTCCTTTGCGCGACCGACAACGGCCTTCAACCACATCGGGCCGCCGACCCTAATAGCGCTCACGAGGATGGTGATGATCCCCAAAGGAGCCATAGCCACCGCTATACAGTCTGCCCAGCCTAGAGCTTGACTCATGAATTGCATCGTGACGCGCTCGCCAAAGAGTGCTATAACACTAGAAGAACGTGAGCTAATGTCTCGATGGTGTGCTAGGAGAGGGCTATTCACGGGGCTAAGTCAGAGAAAAGATTGTTAGTGAAGTCATCGAAAGAGTCGGCAATGGCGAAGTCCACCAGCATTGCGAGAATGAGGCAGAGCCATTTCTGGTGTTGCGACATGTTGAAGTTGGTTCATGAGAAACCTCTGATAGCGTCTACGAATGCTTGACAATGTGGGAAGACTCTTGAACGGGTCGGGTTTCTTTTGATGGGGTAGAGAGGCAAAAGTTGGAGGAAAATTGCTCCAGAAGATGTCAAACATTATTAAATACTCAAGCGAACATACATGCGCATCATTGGGCTTGGATGAGGGGAAGTACGCTGTCTTGCAGCCTGATATCACCCTTCTTCATGCGGGCCATGCCGCAAAGTGCACTTAGCGACGACAATCATTGGGCACTTCCATAGCATCCGCATAAAAGCTGAAAGAAATCTGACCAGGAGGTGAGATAATTGATTTCGCCGTCCTGACACACTGCATTCTATTGGTTGAAATTCCGCCAAAGTGCAGTTTCTGATGTGGAAAGCTGAGGCGAGGTGAATAAGGTAATTCGTGCTGATGTTTCTACCCCGCCGTGGGCATACAGAAATACGACTGAGCGTCGAGCACTATGTTTAAGACGATATGTTCTCTCCATCCCAAGGCCCTCTCCATGTAGTCCCCAGATCTTTCCCAGTGAATTTGGTGGCCCGGCTCGAATTGGCTTTGCGATAGTGTCATGGTCGGATCATGTCGTCCTCGTCCTTTCCATCAGGTAGACTAGGCACACCTGCCTTTGTCGCCTGTTGCCATGCCTAGATATCACACGTAAAGAACCGACTAAGACATAATTTGGAACCATGACATTAGCCTCACACTACCGTTCGCGGAGTGATCCAGGGTTTCTGGCACCAGGTCAGGGAATTCTTTTCGGCATATTAAGAATCCATCGCCGTGTTTGACTCGGAAACATTGACCGGCATCAAAAGATTGAACGCTAAAGAGTCTACCCCGTTCATCGCCCCCTCAGCCGTCTATAGTCCACTTGAGGGCATCTCTGTGAGGTTCTTGACTTTGAGTACTCGACTGGCTTGTTATGGAGACGCATGCAGTCACACCTCCTGACGGCTTGACTGGAAGGGTGTCTGGCAGTGTAACATGGTCATTATTAAGATACTACACGCCAACGCAGGAGCTGGTGATACTCCTAGTCGTGAATAGATGACTGTTTGGTTATGGGTTCTGATATGGTGCGTGCCAACGGTTCGTGTCGTCTAACTTGCTTTCCTGAACCTGCTAGTGGTAGGAGGTACGTTGTTAAATTATCCCAAAGCTTGCTTGTTTAGTTCGAGATATGTAGCCTCGGAGATGCGCATTCTATTGGTAGAAGACAGCAACATATGGAGATGAAACACAGAGGGGGAGCAATAAAGGGTGTGCTGGCCACAATCTATCCTCTTTGCCATAAGCAGAAGAACTACCCCGATCAAGATTAGGCAGGCTTCCGACCCCAGACTACCTTTTGCCAGAAGAATAGATGGGCGTTTTTGGACCGAGTCTCACGCCGGAAGTGGGAAAGGTAAACGGTGACCTCCTCTTTTGTCCAGCCTAAAACGGTGGCCATGTAGAGCACAGTGCCCTCTGCATCCTGCTCAAGAGCGAGTTGGGTATAAGAGCCGACCTCCCGGAGTGTCGAGTCTTTAGGCCACCCGCCAAAGGGGTTCTATCCTTGTATTAGCTCTCGATACCAGTGGGTCCGTCAGAGAGGAGACCTACCTTGAAATCCCTTTCCTCAATATCGACAAATCCGGCTTCCTGCATAGCCTTCTTCTGTATACCGTCTTCAAAGACTGTGAATGGCCGGCCTAGCCTGCGTCCACCTTCAACGAAAATCTTTCCCCACTGCCTCACAGCACTGGTCTCAGGAACCGGATTGTCATCACTCTGAAGATACGATGACGGCTCGTAGCTCTCAAGATAGCCTCCTGGCTTGAGGGACTTATATGCCTGCTTGAAGAGGGCTTTCCAGTCCTTGATACTGCCGACAAGCCAGCGCATATGGACGTAATCGAGAGACTCATCCTGAAATGTCCATTCCTGCGTACAGTCATCGATTTGGCTGTAATTGGGGCAAGAGTTAGCACCAGAGAAGATCATCGTAGTACATTTCAAGCACTTAGTCCTTACAACTCAAGGTTTGGTGGAACCCAACTTGGTTGAATGGGTGCGAGATCAGTCCCGATGACCGAGGCGTTGGGAAACTCGTCAGCAAAATCACTTGGTCTCGTGTAAGCTCATAGCATTTCCAGGACGAAACCATAGGGAAGCATACATTGCCCAGATGCCTGGCTAGTCAGTAAATCACCCGTAGTTACTCGTCTTGAGCAACGTACCTGTTCCGGTTCCAATGTCCACAACCGTCTAGTCGATCATATCGATTAGTGAACTGACGACGTCTAGTAAATTCGAGCCATACCTGTACGTCTGACAACGGTGCTAAGTATAGCTTATCCCCAGCCAAAAGGGTGAGAACATGATGGCTACATATGTCGATAAGTTGAGTTCTGCGTCTAGCCGTGCTAAACTCACTTGATATCCATCCCTTCCTGAGATTTGTCGTCGATGGGACCCCTGTTCCCAAGTTAGCTACTCGTAACCACGTCTCTGATGTCTAGGTACTTGAACGAACCAGTACTCGGCATTTCCACGCTCACTGTGGTATGTCCTACCATGGATGGTCCGGTACTTCAGGATGCTAGATGCCAGGGACGCAGTTGAACTTTCACTATCAAACACAGCCGAGTCAGCATCGTCGGGCTCGTCAACTTCCTAGAGGGCCCTATAAGTTAGTTTAGAAGGAAAAACGCCCCTTTACACTGCCTCTTACTAACCGCCAATTGCGTCCAGTGTTGCGGAGGAAGGATGTCGGCGTCTGTATGTGGGCTAAGCTGTTCAGTTTCCGTCTGAGCTGGCGGCGTCGACTCAGCCGTAACTTCAGCAGCAGGTTCGCTCCGAGATGGTAAGTCTGACATCTTATTTGACGATGCGGTGGCATGTACGACACAGAATGACAGAGAGTTGAAAGCGGCATGGAATGATCATCTTATGTGAGGGCAAAGTGCGGGGATACACAGGAGCTTTGCGTCTTTATTCAACCAACACAAGACAACGCTTAAGCCAATAGGCCATCGCGCTGACCCTGTGCCATGTCGCAGCACCGTGCCGGTGCATGCCAAGATCAATTGGTCACCGCTACTTCTTCCCAGTAAGGCATTGATAGTCTCTTCTTCCTCTGGTGATACGTGCATAATGTCATACGCCAGCACGTAAAACATCAGATGATGGGCTACCCAGCTTGCCGGATCTACGGAGTAGTTTTCACCACCCTCCATGTGAAAAGACCATGCCGGAAAGAGCACGATCCACCGATGGTAAAATATAGTCTCGAACCCTGCTTTAAACCCACTCCATGATCGAATACTGGTATCCAAGTCATTTCGACGGTGAGTTCCAAACCAAGGGAACGTTGCATTGCAGAGTCAAAAGCGACAATAGCCTAAATTTCGCTGGCTGCATACGCCCCGCTCTAAGCCTGTCACTGTGGTAACACTCGACCAATCGCTTGTGATTCGGTAGATGATCGATCATGGAATCATACTCAGCCATCATAAAGCTGGTCTTCAAGGGAGCCGGATCATCAAAGCAATGGACTGCTGCTGTCTCAAGCCCACGGATCTAAAGCAATGCAAAGACACGCGATAGAGCCAATAGGCCAACCAAAATATATGCGAGCCTATGACTCTGTGTCTGGAACCCCTGCTTCTGGGCAGGTACCCATCCTCGATGAAGATCAGTCGCGAATATTTAAGAACGGGGTTATTGTACCTTGGCTAAGCGATGAGCCACACGACACTGTCAATCGATCCTTTCTGGATCGGCTCAACATGGATTATGGGAACGAGGAGTCACCATCTCATACAATGAGGACTGACACAGCCAGCTGAAACGAATTCAGTTCCGAGATTGGCGTAACAGTATTCACGTTGAACCCGAATAGCGTGCAGATCCAATGGGCGCGCCACAGCTGCGATGATGGCGACCTGGAGCCCGAACCTGTCGTCCGACGGCTCACATGTAACATGTATCCCGCCACTGCCATTGTTGCCAGGAAAATTGAGGAGGAGCGAGGATGCTCTCATGTAACTGGGAGGATAAATTTGAGAAATTCCACGATCTCATAACCGACATTAGCACTACAACTTTGGACGTAAGTGGGTATATGCTGTTGTCTACAACCCGAAAACAACTATGCGCAACGGTGTCAGTACTTTCGTTCGAGTAGTAATGTCCTAGGTTTATCAACTCGCGGCAGAAAACCGTACCCTACCCTGGACTCGCAACATCCCAGCCCATGATATAATGGATGTTCCTGGACTCACCACCCTACCATATATCATCGGCGACCGAATGTGGTACCCCACACTTTGTCGAGGGGTGGCGTTGATCGGGTACCTGGCACTTGGCATCCTGGGCTTTCTGATCGGAATACTTTGAATAGTCCTTGGTCCGCCTACGTTGACTTCATGGATGAGCCAGCACGTGTATCTGGCTCTCGGCGACGTGGTTACGATAGAAGAAAAGTCAAATGGTTTGCGCTCAGGTTATGAAGTGGCCAGTGCTGAGTTGGTAAGCCGGATCAAAGGCGTAAGAGGAAATGGCCCCGACCAGGCCGCCAATGGAACATCATCAAGAAAGCGACTAGTGCATACTTGGTTCTCATATAGGCACAGCCCTGTTGCGACACGCCAAGGTACAACCATCGTCCTCTAGGCCAAAGGAGAGGGATTGAATGAAGTTGTGAACCGGTATTACACAGACGTGACGCGTCGGTAAAGTATACACAAGGTAATTGCAGACAACTTAGATGTCTCACCTGGGTTCTAATAAAGCTGACATCGCAACTTGCCTTAGCTTTCCACACAGCCTCACACATTAATGGCTAAAACAGGAATTAACCGTCAACGAAAATCTTAACTACAAGGGGAAGTGTGTTGGTTGCATCCTGCTTGTTGTTTGAGCCGGGTGGGTCATCACACACACAGACAACCAACACGGTGGAGCGATTCTGGACTCGTTGTCCTTCTCCCCAAGGTTTCTAATTCCTGCATCTATCTTCCTCATTGTCTTTGCTGAGTTTTGCTCTTTACGTACGTGACTGCTGGGCCAATACCTCATTCAAGTGCCTCACATCGTGGTGGGGCAACCCTTGAAGTCTGTACATCCTCTTTCAGAATACACAGTCAAGAACCATGGCGAGCCCAGGGGAAGCTGAGGCAATTGTGCAGCGTCTCGCTCAACAGTACGGGTTTCTAGATGAGGCGATGATGGAGGATATCGAAGGGTGGAATCCTGCGTACCGTCGACAAATTGACACCACTTTCCTTGCGATGGAAACCATAGCAGCACACTCCATCAAAACGTAAGCATCCAAGAACAGCTTGTAGTCCACATGTATACTGACTGCTACTCAGGCTAGCCAAACAAATCTACGGCAGCGGTGCTCGATTCGTATTTGAACTTCTTCAAAATGCCGAGGACAATGTCTTTGAGAAGGCCAAAAAACGCAACGTCTCGCCTTTCATCTCGTTCAAAGTGCATCCCGACCGCATCATCGTCGAATACAACGAGGATGGCTTTACTGAGAAGGACCTGGAAGCCATCTGCGCAGTTGGAAAGAGCACCAAGTCAGCGTCGTACGGATATATCGGGGCCAAAGGAATTGGCTTCAAGTCGGTGTTCATCGCTGCGTGGAGAGTCCACATTCAGTCTGGGAACTTTTCTTTTGAATTCAGGCATAGAAAAGGGGACCCAGGACTAGGCATGGTCAGACCGATCTGGGTGAAGACTGATGAGAGGCTAGATGAGCCTGTTACTCGCATGACACTTTATCTCCACGACGAGGGAGAACCAGATGAGGTCAAGCACCTCATAGCAACCATTTTCAAGCAGTTTTACGACCTGAAACAAACATGCTTGCTGTTCCTGAAAAAGCTCCAGAAAATAGAGGTCGAGTTTTACGACGAGGAAGGTTGGATCCGGAAATCCAAACGATTCCGAAAGCACAAGGTTGATGAGCATCGTGTCTCTCTGGAAACGACTTCCAGCGAAGACGGAGAAGAAATCACGCAAAGCCAGATATATCACATAACGAAACAGACTGCAACCGGTTTATCGAGAAGTGATAATCGTGAGCTTCCTGATACCGACCAGGCTAGAAGCATCTCCGCCACGGTAGAGGTTGTCCTAGCTTTTCCACTCACAAGCGAGTTCATGCCACTGGCCACAGAGAAACAAGAACTATTTGCGTTTCTACCTGTCAGAAAATCAGAGTACAAGGTTAGTCTACTCCTGCGTTGCACTCAAACACAACATGCAAGTATTTCTGACTAATGTTACTCATTAGTTTCTCATTCACTCGGACTTTGACACAAGTGCCAACCGCCAGGACATAGTCACCACATCGAGAAGGAATCTCGATCTCCGTCGCTGGATTGCGGACACATTCGTTCAGGCAGTTTTGCAGTTTTGCGAGCATCCTACCCTGTGCTACGAGTGGCCAGTGTTCCTTCCATCCCTTGGACATAATCCCGACACTTTCTGGTCTGGCCTTGATCAAGGAATCGAAGACTTGGTGAGGGAAAAGCCCATTTTGAGGTCCCGCCGTCGAAACAACCTGCGCCTCATTAGCGATGTTTTATGTCTCACCCATGAAGCAATGGACGGAGATGGACAACCCATACTTGACGACGTAGTCAAAGATCCGTTTCTTTCACCAGAGTATTCCGGTAGAACAAGGAATATCCTCAAGGGATACGGCCTTGAGATGCTTACCGCGGAGTACCTCGTGGAATTGCTGGAGATGGATCTACGCAGCCCTAACTCAAAAATGCATGGAAGCGCGATGAGTGACGAGTGGCATTCCGTTGTGGCAAAGCTACTTTGTCAAACGCTCAAAGGCCGGCATGCCCGACGCTTAAGATCCCTCCCTTTGCTTCCTATAAGAGGCGGTGAATGGACTTGTACTGAGTCAGGGCCAGTATATTTCCCAACAATACAGGGTATCGTCGTTCCTGAAGGGTTAGATATCAGGGTTATTCGCCTTCCTGCGGCAGCTAACCCTGCTCGCAAAACCCTTTTTGAATATCTACGAGCCTCAGAAGCGTCAACTAGCCAGGTGAGAGCCTTGATAGTGAAGATGTTTGCCAAGACGTCCGGTCCACATTCCGTTTCCAATATTCAGGCTTATATTCAATATCTCTATCTTACGCACGAGCCTAGAGATCTATGTAGTCAACCACTCGCGAAGGTTCCGGTCGGCATTGATGGGTTCAAGCTTGTACGGCCACGTCGTACCGACATCTACCTTCCAGGAAGGAACCACCCCTACGGCCCAGAGGCTCTATTAGCGGCTACAAAAACAGCACCAGGACTTTCTGTTACCTTCATACATCACATACACGTGGATAAGCCACCAACCAAACCGACCTCAGACCACCCGTCCTGGGAGAGGTGGCTTTACGACTACATTGGCATACGTGAACGACTAAGGCTTATTTCTCGCAACGGAGAATCTCTGTCGGAAGCTTTTCTCTACGTGTTTGAGCATCGTACTGACAAGTTCCTTGGACTGTTTGAATATCTCTGGATACATGAGGGCTCGTGCTTGCTGGAGAAGCCGTCTCTCCAACGTACGATCCGGGATCATCCCGCCAAAGACCTCTGTGGGGTGGATTTTTCACTGGGTCTTAAAGACACCTGGCTTCCCTTTCAAAACCTTCGAGACTCTGTTTCACGGTACATGGAGCATCCCCACCACTTTCCATTTCTCAAATTTGAGGAGGAACAGATGACTGAGCAATTTGCTGCTAAGTGGGCCTTCCTAAGCAAGTATTTCTTGGTTGGAAAGGATGATAACATGGACTTCCTTCTTCAAATACTGCGCTGCATTGAGAAGTCGTGTCTTAAAGATTTATCAATCCGTCAATCTCAAAAGACATTCGACTTATATGTCGCCATCGACGCGAAGTTCACGCTGGCCAAGGACCAGGAGGGAGACCGACGCAAGCTAAGGTGAGCACGGCGGAGCTTCAACTTCGTTATGTTACTGATCTGTCTTAGGAACTTTTTCTCCAGAGCCGGCGTGCTAATTCCAACCGATGAACATCCTACTTGGGCCACGTCTTCTGAGTGCTTGTGGTCCGCCCCTCCGGACATGGTATCTAAACATTCTCTGCGGAGCCTCTATTCGAGAAGTTTGGGCGTTGAACAGATGAGGAATATCGAGCACCTCTTTCACACAACGGTAGGGATACCGACAGCTTCCTTATATGATGTGGTAACTGAGCTGGAGGAACTGAGAGCCCACGGTTGTGAGGACCTCAACCGGATCCAAGGACTGTACGAATATCTCAGCGACTGCAAGGCTCCGGTGTCCACACTGAGGTAAGCTCCAATCCCTTATCAATCAAGGCGAGACCAACGAGTAACTGACACAAGACTAGACCTGAATTTGACGACAAGCTTCTCATATATGTGAAAAGACACGACCAGTCGGGATGGTATAAGACCTCCGATTGCTTGTGGTCGAGCACGACACCAATTCGCGGCAAGGTCACTTTGGATGACGACTATGAGGAGCTAAAGAAATTCTTCGTCGAAATGCTAGGCGTAAAGTCACTGACTTTCCAAATGGTATATGAGGAGTTGCGCAAGAACCCTCAGCAGAACGGAATAAGCGAGCTCAAAGTCGCTATCTTATCCTTCAACAACTTCCTCCAAACGGAATCGATGCTCTTTGACCCAAACCCAGTTTTGAGAGCTAACATTTTTCCTGTGAGGTATCCCAATGGCACTACCGTGCTCAGGTCCGCAGATGTGGACTTCGCTATCAGCGACCGGAACTACCTCAGAGAGCGGTTCCAAGACAAGATCAGTCTGCTTGACTTTGATTTGGAAGATGTCCGTCGTTTGAAACCGTTTTTTGAGTGGGCCAACCTCCAGAATCGGTACTTATCTAACTGTGTCGGGGAAATCACATATGTCTCTGATGGTTCAGAACGTCCGATTCGATTGGCGAACCGCGATTTGAAGCGCAAGGCCTACTATATCCTCCGGTATGCAACTTACAACGGGAAAATACTGTGTGTTTGATACTGACTAGTTGTACTCGAATCAGTGTCGCGGCTACATTTGCAAGTCCTCGATATCAATCCGACCCGTCGGGTCTTTATCAGTTGTTAAGCATGATTGAGGTTATAGAGACTAATAAAATATCCTCTCTGCTGACAATGTCTCAAAACAAGCAGTTTTTCCACGTTGAGGAAGCCACTAGTACCGAGCATATCAGGGAGACCTCATCTAGACTGACGATTTATGTGCCCAGAAAGAGAAGAGCGCAGGAACTATGCTTTGGCTCAACCCTGCCCGGAAAGTTTGCCCAGTGGATTATGCGGCATCCAACAACCAACATCGACGGCAAGGTTGAAGTTGACGCAATCAATGTCCTAACTTCAGTGTTCACTTGTGATCGATCTGTCCTTGACGAGGTTCTCGACCGTCAGGGGATCATACAAGTGCCAATTCAAAACGAGGATGCGGAAGACGTAGGAGAGGGCCCCGGCTCCTCCTCCTCCGGCTCTGGCAAAGACTCCAACGACTCCGACGAAGACTCCGACGAAGAGGAGGAGGAAGAGAAAGAGGAGGGGGAAGAAGAGCAGGATCCTGACGGCCTCCTGGAAATAAACCTTCCATCACCGGAGGATCAGGCGACTCCAACTCATTCCTCGGCAAATGTGAGCCTTTATCAGCCTATTGGTATAGCTCATCCAGGGTTCGAAGGAAGGGACACAGACATTTGGCAAGCCCAAATGTGTTATCGCCCAGATCTGCGGCTAGCCGTGTCCCCTCGTTCTCCGCGGTCGTCTGACCTTTCAAACCATCCAGCTCCTGAGTACTCGCCTGCAAACTCAGCGGCACATCCCGTCGGCGAACCTGTTGCAGATGTGCAATATCGTGCACTGCTGAACAGGGTTATTACAGCAGCCCGCAGAGCGTCATTCCCCTCGCAAGGAAGTAACTTGCACGATTCTCTGCTTGATGGCGTGGGAGCGGAATCGTTTGAAAGCTTTGATGGGTTGGACGTCACGAGCAATTTCCGGACATTTAACCTGAAGGTTGGAGCCGCGGGCGAGCTATATGTGAGTACCATCGGTTGCAAAACACGAGATTTAAGAATCAGAGGCTAACTGATGCCCTTGATAGGCGTTTGAGTTACTATGCAAACTTGCGATGCCGGGTTGGAGCCGCGCCAACTGGCGAAGTAGAATTAGAAAGCATGTGAGGATTCATCCGGAGTATCAGCTTATGGGTGACTGGACCAGAGCAGAGACATCCGATTTGGTCTATGTCGATATTGAAGGGCACTTGACCGACACCCTCATTGATCGCGGTTACCTCAAGCGTGATGAGTGGCATGGTGCTCGACCAATATATTACTTGGAAGTCAAGACCACGACTGGGCCGTGTACCACGCCATTTTACATGAGTGACAAGCAATACCAGCTTGTAAGTACTCCAGGAAGAGTTTCCAAAGTCGATGGCTAACTAGGTGCAGTTGAGCCGCATACACCACACAGAGAATCGTTCGGAGGTGTATATGGTCTTGCGCGTCTTTTGGTTGAACAGCGATAGGATCGGCATGCGTGTTTATTTGGACCCAGAGCAACTGAAGCAAGACGGACAGCTGTTGTTCACGAGACCAACAACGTGGTCTGTCGTTCCTGGTGACGGCACGGAGCCTCAGGATTAAGCGTGGACCTCCACTCTTCAGGAGTCATCCCGAACAATTTGCATTATCGGAACGTTCATATAGTATACACTGATCTTATTACCATCGCGCCTTGTTTCCTGACCATTATAATTCCGTCCGATATCACACAAGGATAAATGCGCCCTGCCACCTATGTACTAGTAGTTTTCACCATCCTCATCCTCATCCTCATCCTCCTCATCTTCATCCTCGGCCATGTTGATAAAGAAGGGATTCCGTGACCGACCCTCGGCGTCACTCCCGTCGTCCTCATCGTCCGAAGCCTCATCGCCATCACTCTGCTCTGGCCCAGCTTCGTCATCCGATAACTCGACTGGATGCACCTCTCGATGCAAGCGGAGTCGCTCTGCCAACGACAACGGTGCTGCCGGCTTTTCGTCCTCGGAAGATTCGCTCTCGTCGCTTTCATCTTCCTCGCTGCTCTCGTTCAAAGTCCCACTTTCGTCTGTCCCTGACTTCTTTGCACCCTTGGGTTCCTCTGTCTGCTCTGGGGTGTCTGATTCCGAGTCAGAGAGTACAATGCGAGCGGCGCGTTTGACAGGCGGGCGGGGTTCTGTCTGTTCCTGGTCATCGCCATCTTCTGAATCGGAAGAAATAACGTGGGTGGTCCTGGCTCGTTTCGTTGTGGGCTGTGCCGGGACGTCTGAGTCATCGTCCGAGTCTTCTACAACCCGACGCTTGCGCCCTCTGTTGACTGGCTCAGGGTCAGGCTCCGGGCTTGAGAAGTGAGCACCTCCGTTGACGGACTCTGGTTCTGGGCTCGAGAATTGAGCTCCTCCGTTGACAGACTCAGGCTCCGGACTCGAGAAGTGTGCCTCTGAGGTAACACCACCAACTGCCACTCGCTGATGAGGTTCGCCGTCGATGGAAATCTCATCATCCGAAGCGTCGGAGCCTTCTACGATTTCCTCGTCGTCGATGCCGTCGCTTTCGTACTGATCCAAATCCGTGCCCGACTCAGATTCAGACCCGGCTTCTGAATCATCAGAACTGTCGGTCTCATACCCCTCTAGCCCGGGCTCGAGGAGAGATTGATACCTGCGCATGCCTCGCTCGAATTCAAACCTTACCACTGGCCAGGTCTTGACGCCCTTGCGGCGGAACACCTCGTCGAGCGGTTCAGGGACGGGTGCCAAGAAGTTATTGGGTATTTGAAATCTGGCAAAGTCCCCGTGGTTGCGAATGTCGGGCCACGCGTACAGCGACTCCATGTCCTCGCCATAGCCAGGCGCTTCCTCAAACCTCTGCAGGTATTGGCGATTTACAAGATCCGACGTACACCAAGTGAGGGCTTCTCTCCGTAATGAGCTACTTGATGGGCAGAAGAAGAATGCCTCGAGGCTGACGAGGTCTTCAGCCAAGTGGGCGAGAGCATCGGCGTTGAAAGCAAAGTTGTCGTCCCAGGTGGCAATGCCGGCGTGCTTGACATGTTCAGCGAACCCCGGAAGGCGAAAAACATCTTCAGGCTCGGCGCTCTGCAGGCCACAAATCATGACAACGTCCTTGTCTCGGTCGAAACGAACAATGGCATCTCCGGACCCACCCTCAATGCTCAACGAATCCGGGAACTGTTTGAGTGCCATGGCGCGGGTCTCGTGGTGCACTGAGAGGAGCCTGCGGATGGATTTGGTCTGGTCACCGAGGGTGATCCAATCGGAGACTGTCCAGACCCTGGCCGTTGCCGGTAGAGATGGGTCGTGATACCGGGCTGTTCCTGGGGACATGTTGAAGTCGAAAATGCGTGAGCGTAAGCGCAATTCAGGGCAGAATAACTCCCACACACGCTGACGCAGCTCAAAGGGGAGTTGAAGGAACTTCGAAAATGAGTGATGAGATGAGCCGTCGTCGTCGTTTTCTTCGCCGTCGTCGTCGGATGAAGCATCGTCGCTCTCATCGGTTTCCTCTCCTTCGGCGGCCATGACATCAAGAAGGCCTCCTGCGTCTGAGGTTTCGGAATCGGAGCTTGCGTCTTCGGATTCATCTTCAGAGCCGTCTTCGATTTCAATGACCTCATTCAAGGCTCCAGGGCCCCGAGGTCCGTCGGAGACGTCGGAGCCCTCATCTTCGCTGGCAGATGGCGACATTTCTCGGAGGACGGCGTTGAGTCGCGCCTGGATGTGCAGTCTGTACGCGCATGCCTCCCAAGAATTGACGAGTCTCGGCGGCTCGGAGACTTGACGTGGAGCGAAAACACGTGACTCGTCTCACCTCACTCTTGGGATCACGTGGGTCGGCACATGACCGGGTGCGTGACTGTCAGCTTTTGCACGCAGCCATCAGTCATCATCCATCCGTGTCATAACTTATCCAGCAAAACTGCAACCTTTCTTCATATCCCCAAGGTGATTAAAACATGGCATTGTCCACTCACCGAAAACCGGTCCTGATGCCCAAGCCCTGACTCAGCCCTCCTCCCGGTGGCTTCAGCATCTCCATCATCAACACATCATCAAGCGGGCAGCTTTGTCAGGCAGCCGTAAGTTCGCATGGCTTGAGGCTAACCCGCATTCTCGCACCAACACGCCGCTCTGATTCGACCGTTGTCCGTCTGGTCTTGGCGTTTCCCGACCCAAAGCGGGCTCGATTGGTAAGGCTTGTGATTCCCCACCAAAACGACCAAAGTGTAATGGCGGCCACATGCATAGACTAGATGATAGATGTCTGTGTATTTATATCTATGGGATTGGAAATTGTAGTGTTATAAATTATTCCAACATCCATTAAAGGCTGCTCCTCTCATCATACTCTAAACTCGCACCTAACGAAACCTCTCCCTCACCTATTCCCACCTACACTCATCTCCAATATGTCGAAACTCATCACCGTCTTTGGCGCCACCGGCAACCAAGGCGGCTCCGTTGTCCGCGCCATCCTCAACGACCCCGCCCTGTCCCGCGAGTTCAAGGTCCGCGGCATCACTCGCGATGCCTCCAAGCCCGCCGCCCAGGCCCTGGCTGCCAAGGGCGTCGAGGTTGTAGCTGTGAGTCCAAACTGCCTCCTGTTTCACCAGCTTGCAAGGCATTAACCTCCAGATACCCAGGCCGATATGGGATCAGCCGAGCTGGCTGCCCCTGCTGTCGCTGGCGCGCACACCGTATTCCTGGTCACCAACTACTGGGAGAATCCTTCTGGAAATGGTGAAATCGCCCAAGGCAAAGCCGTCACCGATGCTTGCAAGGCTGCTGGTGTCAAGCATCTCATCTTCTCTTCGCTCATCAACACAACCGAGGCCAGCGGTGGTCGTTTGACTGCGATCCATCATTTCGATGGAAAGGCCAAGATTGAGCAGTACATCCGCGATAGCGGCGTGCCGGCTACCTTTGTCTTGCCCGGCCTGTTCATGTCCAACCTGTTTACCATGATCCGTAAGAATGACGAGGGAACTTACACTCTCTCCCTTCCTGTGTCGCCGGTGAAGGCTCAAGTGCCCTTGTTTAATGCTCGCGGAGATCTTGGTGAGTCGCAATGGTCCATCAAATGCAATCACTGAAAAGCTAACTCTTGTGGTAGGGAAATTCGTCAATGCCGCAATCCAACACCACCCTAGCACCATCGGTAAGAGAATCTACGCCGCCACGGATTACTACACGCCGTCCCGCATCGTGTCCGAATTCTCCGAGGTTTTGGGAAAGCCAGCTTCTTTTATCCAGCTCTCCAACGAGACCTTCAAGTCTTTCATGTCTCCCGGTGTCGCACAAGAGATGTTGGAGAACATGCTCCTTCTCGAGGACCCCGGCTACTATGGTGGAGCCGACTTGAAGGAAAGTCATGATCTCCTGAGCGAGAAGCCCACTACCTGGAAGGAATTTGTAGAGACCTACAGAGAAAAATGGATTTGAGAGCCGAGACAAATACAAAATCTCGAATGTGGTGGACAAAAGGATGCTGGTCTCGGGATGAATAACAAAGCTGAATCTCAATTAGTTTAATTCCATACGAAATACAAAATGTGGAAAATTTACCTGAAGTATAGCTTATCATTTTCGAGATGAACTTTCTAGACAGCCGATGAAACCTGAATTATACCCTCACACCAAAGTCACCGTCTCTTCCTCGAGCGAGCCGGTCCAAATCTCCCCAAATTCTGTCGGTTGTACGTTTCGGTCTTCTAATGATAGACAAAGGAGAAGGTTCTCCATAGCAACCACAGAATCAACATCATACTCCAAGGCAATGACAAAAAATCCGGCTCTGCGGTAGGTACTCTCTTTGCCCTCTACCGGGACCAGTACGAGTCCTCGCGACTCGGTAGCCAGATTTTGACGACCACCCCACTTCCCACGGCTCAACTCCATAAATTTCAGATCCTCGGGACAGCTGATTTTGGGCTTGCCATCAATGTACACGGTCTCGAAATCTGGATTTGATAGGCTGCCGTCGAGATAAATGTGATTTGAGAACGCTGCCGGGGTCGAATCCGGGCTCAGCCATTTGAATTTGGTAATAATTTCCTCAATGGGAAGGCGAGATACCGAGCCCTTGATGCAGACTTCGCCTTCGATAACCAGCTTGCTTGGTCCTGGATAGTGGCCGGTGGTTTCATTTTTCGTAATCTTGATATCTTCTACCGAAGCTGTAACGTTCTCGGCGAGAGAGAATGAGAACGGACCATCCACCTTGGTCCATGACCAAGAAGGACAGGTTCTTGCTTTGTTAAAGAGCATCAACTCGGAGTTCCTGTTCGTCGCATTCTGGTACCACGATAAGCAGCTGACCGCGTCGTTTTTCCAAATGCCCCCAAGGCACTCGTCGCCAGTCTGCTTTTCAAGCTCGTGAACAATGCCCTGGAGAGCATTCAACTTGTCAGCAGGATCACCAAGCTGTCGGCTTGAGAAATCATGAAGTAAAGCCCTCCACAAATCTCGAAATCTGTATTTGCTGGCAGTATCCAGAGGAGGAGAGAAATGAGGTCGTCGTGTGGTGCTAAGTTTGTTCGGCACTTGACCTCCATCCGCCTTGGTTCCCTCTGCACACTGCCACATGACTTGCGCAGAACCATAGATGAGCATCCGGCGCGAGAGCCACGACTCTTGTAGGGTCCAACCTCTTTTACTAATCGGCTCATCCTCAAGATCTGGAGCTGTTACAAGATCTCGCCCGTCTGCATTTGCGAGATTTCCGGCGAGCCAGACTGCGGATGGATCGGCTTCCCACGCGTCATCGTTGACGTACCAAGACGTCTTTTCAAACAGGGCTTGGACTTCTTTACGGTAGGGTATGGTCGCATAGTCAGGATTGTTTCGATGTCCCTCTATCCAAACCAAGAGACCCTCCACGTCCTTCGGTACAGCTATGGCCAGCTCGAAGCTCGTTGCAGCTATTTCCTGCAAATGGACACGAGGTTCTGTAAAGCCTTGGCTGGCGCCGGATGCCATGGCTGCCGAGATGGTCACGCAAGCGTTCTTGTATACTTGGGCCATGGCTGCAATCTCGCGAGCTTTGTCCTCGGGGGAATCTTGCACGATGCAGAGTGCATCGACCCACACATACTTGATCCCTAGCTGTTGAGTGCAAAGTAAGGCATCGAGTACCGTGTAGGGAAGCCGTTGAAGAGGAATTCCGATCTTGTGCGCAGCTAGGTTCCTCTCGATGGTCGTGTATTGATTCTTAGGGTCCCCCCACACGTAGCTCAGGGCCACATAGCGACCCTCTTCGCCGGCGCTGCTCTCGTGTATGCGGACCTCAAGATCGTCAACATCGGTTCCCAATATCTCCAAGACCCGCGTGGGCAGTGGCGTGGGGTCATTTGTGCGGCATGCAGCGTGGTCAGCTTCACACGTCTCGACCCAGCTGCGGGCTCTTGCAAAGGCATCCTCGGATGCAACTATGGGATTTGGAGGCCGGGAGGCGATGAAACTTGCTGCTGGCTGACTATCCACCGTGAAAGCGCTCATCTGGACTTGTCGGGCCTTCATTTGGGGAAAGCCCCAGCTCATCTCGAAGTCAAAGGCGAGGATCTGGGAGTGAGGTACCCTGGTGTCGCGACCGAACCTCAACCGAATGAGGAAACTGGCGTCGGTGATGAAGTCTTCGGTGCCTCCAAGTTCCTGGATGAACTGTCGAACGATGTATACGCAAAGCATACATCGCTGGCCTTCTTGGCTCCATCGCAGGAGATCTAGTGTTTCGCCGAGAATGACGAACTGATCGATGAAGAGACTGAGGACTGTTTTGCGATGGCGAAAACGACTACAGAGTCCGCATTTAGACGCATCCCAACAAGTGTAGCCTTCGGGTCCCGGAACGCCTATCGAGAGATTAACATCGATTGTTGTGTCGCCCATTTTTCTGTCGTTGGCACTAAAGTCTGGTAGGTGATGCGGGCTTTAGTGGTTACGGACCAGCGAGGAGGGATGCGAATGTTGAAGACTATGCTTAAGTATGATGGAGCTGATGAGGAAATGTTGTTCTAGAGCTAAAACAGGGTGGACCATCCGGAGATACTGAGCTCAGCCGCACACGACTGACGCCTAAGCCGGACAGAGGTTGGTTTATCGGGGCAGATTGCATCGTCACAAGGCAGATTCGTCACTATCAGTTGAGGAATAGCAGGGGTGGAGTAAGCGGGGTGTTGCGTGGAAACACTATGAAGTCCCCGCAGAACGACCCAAGTGAATCAGCTTGTGATGTCTCTGTCTTGAGACTCCAGTCCTTGAAACCCCGTGTTAGTCGTGAAGTTGGGATGCATGGTAAGGTTCCGCCGGTTAGGAGAAAACAGTTCTTGCATCACCACTGGAGACGATTGTCTTCATTCAACGAAATGCCCAGTTGCATTATTACATCACAGATTTGCATGAGATGATAGAATAATGGATATTTAGGAAAGATTCGCAGCAACCTATTCCCTAAAGCTAGAAACGCGACCATAATGACAGACAAAGGAGAGCATCCGGAAATTAGGATCGCGACGGAACAAACAATAAAGCAATCGGTAATCCAGCAAGTGACAACGACGCGCGGCTCAAGATTGATAGACAAGACAAGTGAACGACCAAACAGAGATGACAAGGAAAAAGACAAAGAAAAAGAGCAGAAACCAGCTAGCACGTAAAGACTGTCCCTTGCTCAAGCGGATGGCTCGTCCTCAGACACAGCCCCAGCAGGAAGGTTAAAGCTCCGGCGCATGGATAGATGATGCTGGTAGAATACTCTGCCCGCAGAGCTGTGGCGCTTCCACCAAAGGTTGAGTGGCAGAGTGTCGCGTGAGTGTCGAACGCCGCGGTGATGACTATTGAGGCTCATCATGACCAAGGCCCAGATGGCCAGACCGACGGTGAGGGTACCGTCACCAGACGCGTTCCAGGGAATAGACTGCCATTCTGCCCTGTATTCTCCGTCATCGCGGGAGATGCGCGCAACCACGACTTCTTCGTCGGTGAGGATGAAGCTATACCGTGTGTTACAGGCTTGGGCGTAGGTAGCGACTTGGCTGATTGGCGCTGTGTAAAGGGGATCTCCGTCCATGAGATCTTCGGAAATCCAGTTTTCCGAGCCTTTGACGCTGCTAACAACAAGGTATGTTTGAACGGGTTGATTGAAAAAGAAGGACAAACTGCTCCGAATGTTGCATCCCTGAAATCGCACCGACTGATCTTCTCCGGTGTTGACAGCAGGCAAGGCAAACCCAAATCTCCGCCCCAATACACGAGACCCTTCAGATATTGGGAGCTTCAGAAGTGGAAAGAAGTGGGTTGCGCCGAGACCTTTGATGTCCGATGCATATCGAATATACACGGGATCAGTTACCCTAGTTGAGGCCCCGGTGGCTATCGGGCTGTCGAGAATATCACCGAAGGCGTGGACGATGTTTCTGAAGTTGAACTCGCGCCATAGAGAGATATTCCCCTGATGTATTCTGATCCAGGTCCGACCAAAAACGAGTCGGCGGAGAGGTGCCTCATTGCGTATCGTCGGGTTTGGCCGAGTTAGGATGGCTCGAATGGTCTCGTGCGACGGAGCTACCGGACCACTAACCTCATCGTTAGAGGGTTGCATGGTGACGAAGGGTAAGGTTAAAGGACAGCCCAAGTTGCTGATGTTGATGTTGATAGTCTCTATGGTTGAGAACCAAAATGGATGGGAACAAGTCCCTTTTGAGAAGAGGTAAAGATGATGCGCGAGTCGGTTGTATCGACAAAGATGGTGTTCAAGACGAAAGAGGAGAGCTTTCAGAAATCGCAGTCCGGCTTATATGCACATCTCTTGTTGCGTTGGCTAAGAAGAATAGCTGGGGTCTGCGTAACCGTATTTCTGTCACTTTTCAACATGACAGATTTGGGCTTGGGACTGCCCTGATTCTTCGGTACCCATGCCGTTCAATGGCGGAATAGAGACCAGGATACTTGTCTCACCATGGTGATGCGAATGGCAGGCGCTGAAAAGTATCAATCACATTTGGCAAGCCCAGGCAAACAGGGCCAACAAGGCTAACTGGACCATGACCATGGAGGGGCAATCACGACACGGCTTGCGTGTTCACCTCTCATGGGTGCGAAGAATGGAAAGCCACTGGGAGGTAATTTGCATTAGACTAGAGCCATGGGTGATGAGAAGGCAGAAGTGAGTGATTGAAAGGTGGACATTGGATGATGTATCACAATTCAGTGGTACAAACCAGTACAGCCAACGAGAGGTTGTGGTGTTGCGGCTTCACGGTTAACCCCTTGAGTGGCAGGCTACAGTCCACCCTGAAATGTGTGCCCAAGAGAATAAAAATACGAGCGCCTCTGAAACAAAGAGACAGCCATCCTGGGTGTTTTCTTGCTCTTTGGAAACGACCGTTTCCACTAATTAGTTGGCTGGTCAGCTGGACTGAGCCTCCGCACGGCTCACTTCAGAGCCCGACAGAGAACAAAGAATGCATTCACACTAGTGATGAGCTAGGAAGCAGATGTAATCTATTTCTCTGACTATGGATTATTGTGCTCTTTTGAGTAAGCCCAGGACTCCCGGGCCACCGTCTTGATGCAAGGTTGATTGATGAACTCTTTGGACAGGTCAACTTAGACTGAGACTACATGTCGGTGTGGTGGGTGACCCATCCTTCGATGCTATTTTCTGCGTCGTTTTGTGGCTTTGTCTGAAATATGATTGTCTCAATTGCCCGGGCTCGCCGGATCTCTTTCCAGCCTCAGCGCCCAAGCACCAAGTTCCCAGTCCCAGAGTCCCGCCACTCTGCCAAGCGGATGCCCCTCTTCAGTCGGCGACGGGACCATTATATAACCACCCACCCTCATGGCAGCCCATCTGAAGCCACTCTTAGATTCAACCTACAATTACAAGCTTCTGCGAAAGGTCCCGTCCGACTGCCCTCTTTCTTTCGTTCCTTGCCTTCTTCCTTCATCACCCCTGTTACTGCCGCCGACGCCGCTGCAATGCCCACTCTCAAACCCCTACCCGATATCGAAGGGCCGAAACTGGAGTGTTTTGCCGACAACCTCGCCGATCGTGACGTGAGATTCATCTCAGCATCTTCTTATGGAAGTGAATCAGTCGTTTTCAAGGTAGAGATTGATGGAAAAGTGTACGGCCTCAAATGTGTGAGTAAGCCCATGAGCATTGCGTTGCGGGATTTCGCAGTCATGCTGATCCAAGCTGTTGCTTTGCGCACTAGTTTCTCCCCTACTTATATGACAAGCCGAATGCTCAGCTGGATCCGATTCATGACATGACCAGAAGAGACGTCCCAGACAGCGAAATCGACGCCTTAGTTCCGTACGCGACTCCCTTCAACTGCGAGTGCCGTGCTTTTGGCAGGCTCAGGGAGGTCGGCCGAGAACATCTCGCCGTTCGAGTATATGGCTATACCGCAGTGTATCTTACCGAAGATATTTCAAGGCAGATGGCAAACGCATACGCTGGTACTCCTCGCACCAAGCCCACCACTATTTCCCATTGGAGGCTCACCGACTCAAGTCAACCCATCATGGCAATTGTCAAGGATTGGCTCGGAGACGTTAATGCCGAACCGTACTGGCAGCGAGTTGCAAAAGAGTCCAAGTTCTTTCCGCGCATATACCGGAATCTTCTTAGGCTCCACAAGTCCGGCATTGTGGTCAGGGACCTGCATGCTCAGCAATATATCAACGGGGTCCTCGTTGATCTCGGGCAATCTTGGACGATCCCGCACATTTATGACCCCGAGTTCGGCCAGCTGCCATCCTGGACATTCGCAAGCTTAGCGGCGTGGGACCTGTTATGCTTCCATAGTATGATCTTGAGGTGGAACCACACCGACTGGCCGGAAGAACAACGCCCACGACCAAAGAAATCTTCGTTCACGGTTCTGAGGAATCAGGAGGCGTGCGATCGTCTGCGCCCTCGTGTCCACAGGCAACGTCCATTTCTACCCATTGTGAACCATGATGGGATCGACGATTATCTCATGGAGGACTTCCCCCCATTTGACCCAGCGCTGTTTGACTGGCGGAAGGCCGCCAGAAAGGGCACCGGGAAAGGCCGAACGTCAACCAAGCGTGACGCTACCGACGAGCCTCAGAGAACCCAGTCGACCAGGAAGCGGAAGGTGGTCAAACGTAACTAAGCTTGTTTCTGCGTTGAAGAGAGACCTGCTCGGTCGCAAGGTTTTGGTGGATGATGGTTTCGTTTCGTTGCTCTTTGTCGGCTTTCTCCGGCGGATCTAGTTCTCTCATGTTTTGGTTCTTTCATGCTTTGACTTTCTCCCGTTCTTTAGAGTTTAATCTGCTTTTGTTCTCATTTCCCCTTCTCTTACTTCCGCCACTCATATCAGGACTGCCTTCTACCCTCGTTCTCTGCATGTTTGTTAGTGTCGATTGGATGTAAGATAGCACTGACATGTGCCACTCAACCTTTAATTATGACTTGATTCGTTGCCTAGATCCATTCGTACAGGGGCGTGTAGACACCGCATGTAGAGGAAGCGAGATTCATTTGTACTGGACAGGTGCTAGCGACGATATGAACCCGCCCGATATCGCCAAAGTCCATCAAATCACCACGGTCGCGTGGCCCAATGGGTATGCATCCAAAGCGCAATTCGGTACTTGGACTATTTACTAACAACCGCTCCAGCAAGGCGTCTGACTACGAATCAGGAGATTGTGGGTTCGATCCCCACCGTGACCTGTTGTCTTTTTGCCTCGTTCTGTTCCATTTTTGCTGTACATTGGTGAGTTCAATATGACATTCACAATGTCGAATGGTTAGGCGAAGTGCCGCCGTCATTACGAGTATAGGAGACCAGCCTAAAAGGCCATGCGTTGAGCCGAAACGCTTGGCGAGGAGCTAGGTATTCCTTCAAATGACTAATTATTGCAGACCTTCCACCTTAAAGCACCACGACACCGACATGATTCAACCAAGCGCACGTTTCTCTATCTGAACCTTCCTATGTGCTCCTTCTCACTAATAAATTATGGCGCTTGATGACGACTGCTACGGGTCGCGCGGGAAATCGGCATAATTGTACTGTAAGATCGCCCAGGCAATATCTTCACTGCTCCTGGTTAGAATGACCTGGAATTGCCGCCTAATGAACTGTCAGTACACGTACGACCAAACTGCTGGATCCGGGGCTCGACATACCAGTAATCTAGCATCGTTGCGGGGTTGTCATATATAGCACGCCAAAAGATGAGGCGAGGGGTGAAGCACCAGTTCAGCATCTGCGGATCAAAGCTAGGTCCCATGAGGCCCAAATCGTCTCTCCCCGGCTGGAATATCTCGAGTTGTCGGTCGACAAGATCGATGAGAGCAGCTCCGATGCGCCCTTCCTGATTGTTCATGTTCTTTTCGAAGCAGCTGAAGTCCTCTATGGATCGTGAATATGTCCCATCAATCCCATGATCCCTGTAGACCATGTAATCCCCCTCGGTGAGATGGGTGTTGTCGATCGCCATAAGGCCGAGAGCCGTAGCGTAGCCCTCTGAAAAGCTTGTCGCATTTTTCACGTCCGTGTTGAAGCAGAAGCTGTGAGCACCGCCGCCATTAAAGGGTTCTTTGCCTCGAGCTAAGTAGTGCGCGAAGTGACCATATTCGTGTGCCATCACGGCTGGGTTCTGAGCCTCGATAGCTGGGAGGTTAATGTAGGGCCCTTTGTCACTGACCGAAAAGAACGTGCCAGCCTGGGTGGAAGGGTACCACACGTTGACCTTCTCCGTCTCCCCAGGTTGCGTAGCCACCTTTGTGCTAAAAAACTCGGTAATCGTGTGATAGGTATCGGCCACCCACAGGCCTTTGGCGTACTCGTCGAATCCATGAGTGTTTGTGGTGGAAATCGTCTCTCCGGCCTTCACCATCCAAGGATTAAGTGACAAGTCTAATTGGACTCGGGTCACCTGAAAATCGTCTGAATTGCTGTCTCGAGTCCCAACAAGGTAGTAGTCACCCTTGAGCTCTGTGTACAGGGTGTGTGCAACAATTCTTTGACCAGGAGAGACACTGAACTGAAACAGCGCTTCGCCATTCTCGTTCAACGTCTCTATCGACTGCCAGGTTCCGATTTTATCGTCCCCGCTGTAGAGATCTGCATGTGCCGTTACTCTCAAGAACCGGACTGGTCTCTGCTTGGACTCGCGGTCCATAAACGTCACTCTAGCATTAACGAAAGCAGGGAGGATATCCTGGTCGTCTCGAGCTTGGTGTTTCGTCTTATAGTCTGGAGGAGGTGGTGTTGATGACCCGGGATAAACAGTAACAGTTCGATACACGGTGACAGGATCGCAGGAACACCCTGAAATTGTTGGATCGGTGGCGGACGGTTCATAAGCTGGGATTGTCGTGGCAGGCTCGTCGATGGATATAGTGGTTGATGAGCTGCCGTCCTTTGGAACAACCCTGTCGACTCGTTGATACGCTCCGATCTTTTTTTTCGAGTCCTCTGGCGTAGTCTCGTCCTGGCCACCAGCGACAAATTGTTTAAGCTTCTGAGCAATTGCAAAGTTGACGTTGCCGGCGTAGCTTCCAGTGTTCCAAGCCGTCCATTGGTTGAGAGTGGCATTGTACGCAATTACCGCACCGGTCCGTTGGACTGTGTAAAGATTGGACTGTCCATCGTCGATGTCGACCAGAAGGAGGAGGTCCTGCCACGGCGCAGTTGGGATGTTGAAGGATACTGGTTGCACAAATTCCTTCGACGACAGCGGAGGTTGAGTTGTCGTCGTATAAATAAGAGCTCGGCCTGGGCTTTGCGCCTGGACATTGGTTTCGTTCTGCAATAGGTATGGAGAAGTGTACACATTTAGTGTGACGGTGTCCGCTCTGGCCTGGAGTCGATGGATTTTGATGGGCGCGTCGACGAACAATCGCACCTCGCCTCCGACATTGTCGGTATTGAAAGTGACATCACTGGTAGCAACCTCGACGGCCCAGCCAATGTCAGCCTGGGTGGCATAAACAGAAGCAAGGAGACCCGCCAAGGTGGCAAAATTCGCAAGACGAACCATGTCGGCAGGATAGAGAATGGTCGCCTCTTCTGGGATCCCGCGACAGCTTCTCTGTAAGGATAAAGAGAAGCGAGGGATTGTGATATATACCTTTCTGCGGGGGAACTGGTGCTTACACCCCAGCTGACTGTAGTATAAGCTTATTATTGGGTTGGCGCGCTAGCGATATGTTCGCTTTGATTTGAATGGACCGACTGAGGCGCCTTTCAGCCTCTCGACAGCTTGGTTCGAGTCTTTGGCACCCTCGTGCACCGCCCTGAGAGGGCAAAGCGTTTAGTGGTAGGGCGTAGGCAACTTGGAAAGGCTTTAAAGGTAGCTAGAGGACTCGTTCTAGTACGGACTAAGTGTGGAATGACATGGCTGGACGCCTCGTTGGAGGGACAGTACACAAGCGCTGAGCAGATTGGGTTGAGGCTGGGTAGCTGAGCGCCACTCGTAGGGCTGGAGACGATCCATTGATGGGCATGTCCTGCGGCCTCGAATCATTTACTTGGTGTCGGGATTTACAAGAAATGTTCAACATAATCTTCTGCTTGTCTTGCTTGATGTTGAAACTTGCAACCGCGACGGACAGCCTGTCCGTCCACAATCTCCATCATGGCTCACTCAACCGCAAGAACAACATCGCACTAGCAACGCACCTCTCACTCAGCCTTTTCAGCCGTTGCTCTAAACCGGACGGAGTCTCTCAAGCGCTGGACGCTAAAGCAGTGGTTAGGATTCTTTAGGGTCTAGACCTCCAACTTGGCCGTGTTGTGGCTGAGCGACCGCGGAAATCTCCAGTTCCGTGCCCTGAGTGGTGGCGGGCGACCGCCATTCAGTACTGGTATGTCACAAGATGCCTAATAAGCAGCCATGTTCGTTTTTGGAGAGAGACACTAGTACGGGCACAATTTGTTGTTATCAATATGGTATTGGTAGTTTTTGTTGTTTTGTGATTCATCTGCTGGCTAACTTGTTATGGCTTGACCTACTTCAATCCGCCGGAGAGAATGATTTCCTGCCCTGTCATGTAACCAGTCTTAGCCATCCTACATCACCCGTTAGCAAAAAAGGCACTTTATGGGACATGTGCCATATGACGGACATCACCACTGCGTTAGAAACCTCCTCTGGCAAGCCCAAGCGATGTACTGGGACGCTCGCGACAATAGCTAGGCCAGGGTCTGTAGCCCTCAATGCCTCCATGTCCGTGTTGCTCTTCCAGGTGCTGTGGTTAGAAGTTAGCTTCTGACTTTCATGATCGGATGAATAACAATACATTGACTTGGGTTCTGGTATCATCCCAGTTGACCCAATCATGGCGGGCAGAACCTGTTCACGTTAGAGCCGTTCATACAAGAGCCTGCGCTCGTAGGTAGGGGAGCTTCTCACGATATTCACAGTGACACCTTCGGGTGCCAGTAACGTTGAGAGGTTCTGGCCCATGGAACTGTCGAGAAATTAGTATCTGTGTCCATCGCCTCTGCAAGGAGAACTTACCTGAGGGCACCTTTTGTGGCGGCATAGTGACACCCGTTGATACCCCCGCCTCGGCTCGCAATGCTCCCGACGAGGATGACGCGCCCCCAGCCCTGTGCTCTCATTCCCAGCAAGCATCCCTTTGTGACAACAAACTGGCTCCGAGAGTTGACTTCCATCATCTCGTCCCAGTCATCTTCTTCAATGTCCTGGATGTCGCGAATACGCTTCCCAAGGCCGGCATTCGCCACAAGGATTGAAATGGCCTTGTGCTTGGGAGCCACTTCTGCATGATTCAGTACGTTCGAGACTAAGTTCCGCGTTGATTCTCGAACTGAAAGATCGGCAGCTACACAGACAAAAAGCTGCGACGGATACAAGGCGCGAAGATCTTTTGCGATTGCCTCTGCTTTGTCCTAATTCCGCCATTGGCATCTCTTAGCCACGATTACGACACTGGAGGCCCTGGGAGGTAGAATATCTCAGTTCATACCTGACTTGACGAGTAATGCAACGCAATATCACAGCCCTCCGCAGCCAGACCTCTTACGGACGCCGATCCAATGCCACCACTAATGAAATGTCAGTGAATCGAGTTTCCTAGGGAAGAGGTGCGAGGTGCCCACCTGGCGCCTGTGACGAGGGCTAGTCTCCCCTGGACCCCATTGTTCGCGGTTTTGAGGTGGAGCGTCGTCATATTGGGCAATAGAATAAAGACAACGAGACAAAATCTGATTGTGCCGAGCGCGGGATTGTGGGAACAATGAAACGTATGTCGTCAGTTGAAGGCTTAAAGCGCATCAGGAAGGACGGAAAAGCTGTGCGGGGAAGCTCGCACCGAATGCCGATCTACGGCCGACCAATGACTGAGTTGTTGTCTCCGCACCGATGATGGTGTGATCAAGGCCTGAAATAATTGAGATAAAGGATTTTTAAATCAGGAAGGGTAATATTCCGGAGCATTTTAGTTCTTACCGGATATCAAGGTAGGCCACGGGGTTTCAAATATTGAAAAGTGGTCTGGAACTCTCCTGCATTTGTCCCGACAATCCGCAGCCGTCAACTGCAGGCTGGACGTCTTTTTATCTGCTGAGCTTCTTCCACGCACTATAAATGCAATATTTCCTCTTCTGAGGGAAAATGCCCATTTCAATTACTCATACAAAATATCTTGTCTTCAGGCGCCCAAAGCTTAGAGCCTTAAACTCTGGTTTATCCGGGCGGCGTTCAATCGAACACACAGCTCCATCACCTTCAAATACCGAGTGTAGCGATCAGTTCCAACAACGTATGGGTTTGGGAGGGTGCAGTGACGCCCAGAACACTGGCGGTTCGCAAGAACGTCAAGATACTGCAGCGTATGGTCTTGTGTTTGGTGATTGCTTAGTAGTACATCGGCCCCGCGATCCTTCACCCGCCTAGCAAACTTCTGGAAGGACTCGATTTGTGTCGCCTTGTCGTCTGCACTGGAGGGGATTCCGCCGCCACCATAGAGCCCGGCCAAGTGCTTCTTGCCACGATCGTACACTGGAAACATGAGAGAGATGCATCCTGGGGTATGTCCCGGCGTCGCGTAGATTTCCACAGTGATATTGCCGATAGTCAATGCATCTCCCCCATCAAGCACCTTTTGTCGAACCGGTGTGCCCTTTATAACTGACAGTGCCTTCCATGCGAGTTTAGAGGCATATACAGTGATATTGTATGTTTGCTGAAGCCAGAGAGCACCGCCATAGTGATCGTAGTGCTCGTGGGTAATGATGAGCGCTTTTACGTCGCTGCCCTCGTAGCCAAAAGCCTGTAACCCCGGGATAATAACTCGCTCTGCCTGATCTGCGTTGTCCATGGAGTCGATAAGAATCAATCCGTCGCCGGTATCGAGAGCCCAAGACGAAACACCTGATGCACCAACGAAGAAAAGCGAATCGAAGGGCCTCCCGGGTGTGACAAATCCCGCTGTTTGCGCAGCGCTACCAATCTCGGGGTATTTCTGCCCAGAATTGATACATCGGTGCTGGTATTCCTGCCATAGGTCAGGCCATGCGACTCGCTGTGCCTCGGCTTGCCAGTGGGAGACGTTGGAAGTTTGGGCATTGGGAAACTCGGTCACGCCGAACCATGTTGAAAAGTCGGTCGTAGCTGAGTCTAAGCTGTATACAGGGTGTGCGAAGAAAGTAGAAGACAATAGAAGCCATAGAACCTGGGAGGGAGCGGAAGGCATCTTCAGATCTTCAATCGTTATTCATGAAAGGTCTTCAGTCAAATGTCGGTCTGACTGACACAGTGACAGAGGATTCTCCTAATAGGTTTAAGCAGTCTTAAATATTCTCAGTCACCCTGGATTCATCTCGGATATCCTGACCCGTCATGATACTGCTCCAAGACAAATCTATTTCCGACATATCCATACCTGTAAATCCTAACAATTGGACAAATTGAAATGCAGGTAGGCGGAGTGAGAGGCGGGGAAGCATGCACTATCAACATCCTTGGAGGCGAGTATTTACAAGTAACAAGAGACACATGATCATTCAGTGTCAGGTAGTGTGGTAACATCAAGTATTCTACAGGGATCAACATGTTCAAGTGTTGGAGTGCAGTGTCGAGCGACGGAAATGCTCAGGAAAAGGGGCGGATAAGTTCGCGTGCAGAAGCGGAGTAAACGGATTCAGGTTCGGATTTCGGAATCCGCTTCGGCTTCATTCGGGAGTTACTAGTATAGGGCTGGCTATACCTCTAGGTTTCATGGCTCCCAGTCTATTATAGCATTTATTGGTCTGCGTGTTCAGCGCACTGCATTTGATCTAAGCGTTGCCCTATGCCCAGATTCACCGACAGCAGTTGATGGCATCATCTCCCCTTCGTATAATGCGCCACTGGAGGAGATGAGTGCTGGAAGCATATAAGTTCTAGGAATGATGTGTTGATGAATTACTGTCTGATCCGTAATACTATGATAGAACAAGGGGGTGGTGTGTATAACATTTACTTTTGACTCATCACTAGTCCTGATCAAACCCGAAACCCGAGTTGTCAGTTAACATCAAACTCGCCCTTTATCGGTTGTAACAGTCTCTTTCAACCTGGGTTGCCATCATCGGCTATCGGCTGAATACCATGGTTCCCATAGGGAACAATCCCGGGGATGGGTAGAAAATAGCAGCGCCCAACGCATATAAAGAGTCTTCTAAGTAGCACGTATTGATTGACTGAACGCGGCGCCAAACATCAAGGGTAGGGGACGGATTCCGGGTTCTCAACCAATCACAGCCCAAAAGATTCCAACCCGGCATGTTCACCCTTGTTCACCCGGGAATCACTCCGAATTATAGCCAAGTGACTGTCACCGATCGGACCATTCCCCTCATTGACCCTTACCCCGGTTCTTCTAGAAGACGTTCTAGTTCTCCGAGGTCGGCATTTGGACAGGACGCTATCGACAAATAACCCAGGGTGTGTTCCTGCTCCACTCGTCCCCCAAGAGGCAACAGTCGACAAAAGCCTGGAGCGCATCCATGCGTTGTCGCCCTGCTTGCGACTGTTTCAATGGGGAATCATCAAAATCCAAAACCAGTGGGCTGACTCTGCACATTTTGGCTCACCCAGGCTCGTGGCGAGTACGACGCGGCATAATACCGAGGTTTCTCTACGGTGCCCGCACCAACCAAACAGTATTGCCTCGGTGCGTGCCCCTGGCTCCCCGCCAGTGATCACAGGACAACATGCCTCGTCGGATTTCCCGACAGGGAAATGTGATCATATCTCATATTTTATACGACCGGTAACGAATGGACTGCCCAAAAAGGATTTCATACCGTCGTCAGATAAGCGTTTGCGGAATCCATCATCTCTGATTTGCGCGGATTTTCGCGACGGTCCCCCTCGCACTGGCGAAGCTCGGTGAGTCTTTTCCAACCACCCCATACGACTGAATGATCCTTGCACTGGCTGACGTGGTTGAGACAATCATCCCGACTGGGGAGCAAGGGTGGAGCGTGGGGCGGCCCATCCCTCAGGTTCAATATTTGCATTCCTTGACAACCTCTTCCATCGAACAAATCTCAGTCTGAGTTTGAGAACACGGCACCACGATGAGCAGCCCCAAGTCTAAGCACTCTTCGGCCTCCAGTCTTAAGTCAGCTGCTGCCGTGGAATCAGTTCCTATTGTGGCAGTACGTTTTGCTCGCCCTGTCTTGAGACCTCCTCTGGTCGCGTTCCCACTAACCTTATGCGCTCGCGCGACCGCAGGATCCCCAATTCGAGAATGGAGGCGAGCATGACGATGCAACCTCGGACTTGAGGTAACGTGCTCCCACAACCTCCGTCTTCGGTCGCCCTCAGTGTGTGCTGACATGCTACCCCGGCCTCGCCAGTGAGGAATTCGAGTCGACGGCGTCTCTGACCGACAGCATCCGAGACTTCCGTAATATCCATGGCCGTACATACGGAAATTCCAAGACTACGGAGTATTGGTGAGATACGACCTGCGATTACACGAGCCAAAGGCGACGGCTTCGCTTGGTATTAGGGCTCTGATTAGTGGAACTGACATTTCGAGCTTCAACCTAGGGCCCCTAATGACGAGCAGCAAAATGAAGGTCTGGACATAACGTAAGTTTCGTCAACAATCATCTGGGGTTTTTCTCCAGTGGCTGGCTGGCAATATGCCTCAGTATGGCACTTCCTGCTCAACAACCTTTACAGGCACCACTACATGCTTCTCTACTTCGATAATAAACTATTCCAAGCGCCTATCGGCGACAATCCACAGGTGAGCCATCGCTTACTGATACTGCTTTCCATGCCTTCGCACCAACTTCATGGATCTAATATAGCGTTTCTTACGGTAGAGAGTGTTGGATATGGGAACTGGCACCGGTATATGGGCAATGTGAGTCTGCTAATAGAGTCCGCCTGGAATCCGTTCTACGCTGATCCCCCCTGTCCACCAGAGACTTCGCCGACCAGTTCCCCTCCGCCCAAGTCATCGGCACCGACATCTCTCCCATCCAGCCACCGTGGGTGCCGCCCAACTGCGAGTTCTACATAGACGACGCCCAGCTTGAGTGGACCTGGCCGCCCGACCACTTCGACTACATCCACATCCGCGACCTCTACGGCAGCATCGACGACTGGTCTGCCCTCTACAAAAGGGCCTACCACCACCTCAAACCCGGCGGCTGGTTCGAGGACCTTGAGCTTGACATCCGCGCTCACTCTGACGTTGTCACCGACCCCGAGCACATCTTCTACCGCTGGAACCGCGTCTTCCAAGAGGCCGGCGAGAAGATGGGTAAGACGTTCAAGATTGCCATTGGCTCGCGCATGCGGGATCTCATGGACGATACGGGCTTCGTCGACGTCACTGAGCGGAAGTTCCGGCTTCCCATGAGTGCCTGGGGCCTCGATCCCAAGTTGAAGGAGATTGGGCAGTTTGTGCAGATGTTCGTGGATGGAGGCCTAGAGGGGTTTGGGCTATACCTCCTGACACAGGTTATGGACTGGAAGTACGACGAGTGCCAGGTTTTTATTGCGCAGATGAGGCAGGCCCTGAGAAATAAGAAGCTCAACCCTTACTATGAGGTGTAAGTCCCATACGTCATACTGTCTGGCGCTCAGATTCTTACGTTTACATGTGTCAACTAATTCGGGAAATAGGACCTTGGTGTATGGGCGGAAACCCTCAGACACAATTGCTGCTTAAACCTGCGACTGGGCCACTCTCTGCCCCAATAGAAGGGTGGACCAGACACAACCTGCTGCCTTGCTGCTATAGTTATCGTTCTTTCAGACAATTGCACTAAATGCCACCTCCGTACGTATGCTTACTACAATCATACCCCTGCCCTCTTCCACGTGCGATGTTTGAACACAATGCCGGCGTACCATTTGCGACCCAAACCGCGTGGGCTTCGGTAATTCAAGATAACATCCCATGGCACACCGGGTGTAGCATTGAGATCCTTATCTTCTCAGACGCGTCAGTCTAACAACCCGCCGAAGATGGAAAACACAAGTATATACCAGCTTTGACAACACTACCAGACTCAGCACCGTTGTGCTTAGTAGGTTGATGAGCAAGTTCGTCAACTGATGTGGAAAGAAGTGTCGGCCATCAGATTAGATTTTGCGTTGGTTTAGAGTGCGAATGAAGCGAATTTCAAGGCTTAAGGCGAAGAGTTTATTGACATCAGATGTATTTGATACCAAGTGAGTCTCTAAGGTTATTCAAGGGAGAGGCCATGGGAACTGGCCATGTAATCATAGCCTAGATTTATGATTACTCAAGCTCCCTTCCTCCCACGCATCAATACCCCTGAATTCGAAATAACAGCTCCATTCCGGATCATTTACTAGCTGCTGTACGAGCTCTGTCTCACACGTAACCTGTACTTCTATCCCCTCGTCATCCCCAGCTGGGCCCTTACGCGGCGGGTAGACAAGAGCTTGGCACAGGGGCACCCCACCGAACAAGTGCCGGTAGGCAGAGGGCTGAGCGAAGCCAAAATCAAACGTGCATAGATCAGCGTGCCGCCAGTCACTGACTAGTAAGGCCATAGGTGGGAAAGAATCAAGGTGGATTGATAGGTCCTGCTTGTTACGCACATGTGCAAGTTTCTGTAGCATGCCAGCCAGCATATCGACAGTAACGCTATCAGTCATTTGACGTGTATAGCTTGCCAGCTCAGATAAGGGCGCCTCTGAGATAATCTCAGCCAGAGTTAGCTGCGGTACAGTAGACATAGTAGATGTAATATCGATCTGTAGGTTGCCCTGCATGCGGGCAGGAATTGGAGGGTCGGTAAACAGCTTTGAGATGGTTACGCCTTCCGCCCAGATCGGCTTATAAGCTAGGCCAGGCTTGTAGAGAGGCTCGCGGATCTTGGAGAGGACGCGCCACATGAGGGCACATATAGCATTGTATGTAGAGATCCAGGAGCCATCACTAGGTGAGGCAGCCTTTTTCAACTCAATAGCCCTGCTTTTACGCAGGTGGAACATCAGCGACTGCGACTGCCTGTGCTGCAAATTGCGGTCGGGCCGAGCAGGCGCGTCAACCAGTGGCTCGTTGGAGATCGACGGTCTGTCGAACCCTAAAGAGCCAAAGAGGCTGCGATCAAGGCACTTCGGGTCAAAGGAGGGGAACTCAGTCGCATTTGCAATAGCGTAACAGTTCTCTGCCAGCTGTTGAACAAAGGAAGACCAGCCCGTAATACCATTGCAATAATGGTGGCTGTGTATATTAAGGATCAGACCGCCGGGGATGAAGTTGACTTTGAATGATGAGAGAGCAGGGCTGTTGTCGGGATGGGCTTCTGGCTTGTTGCCGCAGGTCATAGGAGCGTTGCTCAAGACATTAATATCGCCAAGTATAGCCGAAAGGAAGTGGGCTTCTGCAACCTCAGCAAAAGATGGGAACTTATCCTCAGGGGAGTCAAGATACTGAATGACAAACTTGACAGTACTGTTTTTCCTCCTGATGATAGAGTGGTAGCCATCTTCGTCCCTCTCAATAGTGCCAACAAGGTGTCTAACCTGGCTGAGAGTCCGCTCTAGACCTTGCTTGAGTATTGCTGCAGCTTTGCTGTCAGAAGGGTTAACAAATTTGCTTTCCAGAGGGGATAATCTAGCACTAACGTCTTCTCTGCATCTTCTAGCTTGAAAAAGACAGCCATGTTGGTATAGGTCGTTGTCGATAAGTAATCGAGAGTAGAGAGCTTGAATCGCTCCTCCTCTGGGTCATTTTCCCAACCCAAGGGATGAAGATGGAATTCATTGACCCTGGGCATAATGCCGTTTTGAGGCAGAGAGGACGTGACTGATATCCGCTGCGGCAGTAGGATGGTGCAACTAGACTTGCTGTGGTATTACAGGCAAAGATCTAGAGTCGCGGGGGATACTAATAAAAGTATGGCATCAATGGGGAACGGCCAGGTTTAAGGAGCAATGATATCTGTACAGCATGTGGGAAGCGGAAGTAAGCTGTCATGCGTTTGACGTTGACTTACTCTGTGTGTAGTGCAACATTTTCGTATGACAACCCATGCTTATACAGCATGGATAATGCTCCTGATAGCCACCGATATTTTTCCATGCCTTTCTGAAAGATAACGCCGTTGTAAACCGTTTGCAGGCATTGCTGCAATGTCTAAAGAAAGAGGGAGGAGGTAGTGTGGAGAAACCCTGCTGCTGTTACCTATTGACAAAGGTCCCGTTTGCAATCAAACGGACCCTGCAAAGCCCACAGTTAAGATACGTCACGTACATGCAGTATCCAACGTTAATTATACAGTCGAGCGAGTGAGCGAGGTCAGGGCAGTTCTCTTCCCCATATTTCACGGCGGCCTGGTGCCGTGAAATGCCGGGTGTGTTGTTCTTTACAGAGCTCGAAGAGCGGGGAAGCTTTAAGCGGGCGTGTTGTGCGGGCGCCCATAACCAGGAGAGAGAGGCCGGGAATAAAAGGGATAAATCGCGCTTTAGACGTAGCAGGGGGGTTTATGATATGAATACTGGGTAACTAGGATTTGCGCTTACTGAGCTTCCTAAGGCGTCAACGCAGGAACATCGCCGCATTCCTGCATGGGACGATGGATTCATCCATGGCGCAGCTTCACGTAAACCTCCATCTCCGGTCTCATCCACGTCACATAGCCCTTCTGGTCTCTCATCCAGTTCTGTGCCTTTTCGCTTAACCGCATGTCGAATTTCCACACGGCCCGGCCTAGAATCAGTCTCCCCTCCGCATAGGCCAAGCTTGCGTCGAGTCAGCCAGGCCGAATCATGATGGTGGTGTTACGTACCTCTTCCCTATGCAGTTGCGTGGACCCACGCTGAATGGCTGCAGGACATCTCGCCGGTCGTCCGGGAATGCTGCCACGTCGATGAATCGTTCTGGGATGAACTCGTCCGCCCGACTGAAGTTGAGGGGTGAATGGTAGGCGGCGTAATGGTTGACGGCCACTGACGTCTACTCAACCCGAGTCGTCATTATTAGCAAAATCCGGTACTGCTCGGTAGTTTCTGTAGGGTCAAGACCACGTACCCCACCTGGAACATACTCGCCGTCGACCGTGGCTCCACCCTTGGGGACCTGTCGTGGAAATCCCGGTACAGCCGGTGAATATAGGCGCAAGGCCTCCTCGAGAACGGCAGCAAGATACGTGAGACGGTCGGTATTCTCAATCGTCATCATGTCGTCGCTCGCAAACGAAGTCGTCAACTCGTCCACCAGCTTCTGCATCTTGTCCGGGTGTCGAAGAAGGAGATGCAACGCCCCAGAGAGCAGCGTAGCCGTGGTTTCGCTCCCTGCCTGGATCAGCGTGGCCGAGTTGCTCAGCATCTCGCCCAAGGTGAAGCCTTTGCCGGGCGGTTGGCGCAGGATGTGTTCCATAAAGTCTGGGCGGGAGGCGTTGTTGTTCACTCGACGCGTTACCTTTTCCTGAGTGAGTTTCCGATGCCCTTCTGCCCCCTTCACGGCATCCGAGGGCAGCATTGTATTCACGATCTGGCGGGCATACCGGCCCAGCAAAGGGATATGCTGTATGATGCGAAAGTGCATCTGGGCCTCCTCAATCTGATTCAGCTTCAGAAGCCAATCCGTCGCGCCATTCTCGAGACATCCAAACGGCTCTCCGAATGCGAGATCCCCGATGATGTCAAATGTGACCCAGTTGAACCACTGGACCATATCTACGGGTGTCTCGCCGTGCTCGCAAGCCCGACCAAGGCCGCTGATGAACATGTCCACGTAGCCCTGGATCAGCGGCTCCTGCTCGCGCAGGGAGCGTAACGAGAACCCTGGAGAGTATAGGCGCCGGTAACGCGCGTGTTCCTCGCGGTTTCCGTTGACGATGGTGGGTGCGTCGGGGTTTCTCACGTAGAATTCAGGGTCCTTGATCATTTCCAGCTCGCGCGTCTTCTTGTGGGCATAGATATCTTTCCAAGCTTGAGGATTGATGAAGGAGAGATTGTTCGGTGCAATGCGCACAACGGGCCCGTATTTTGCATGTAGTTCCTGGACCGCACGGTGGTGATATCCTGTCCACATTGCCGCCAGATATGGGACCTTGCTCGCCGCTCGGAGTCGAGGGCCGGGATATCTTGCCAAAGGATGGAACAGGACATTGTATCCAGAGCATCCCGCCAAGTACAGAGCAATCTCTCTTCGTTAGTAACGTGTCTCCCAGTATTGCCTGTGTTTACTCACAAGTGCAACGGTGCTGATGACTATACTCGGAATATTTAGCAGAGTCCAAGTCAAGCCAACTCGACTAAAACCTGCCCAGTCAGACATTGTAGGTATGTATTATGCTGCGTCTCTCGAAGTTCGACAGAAAATATGTCTCTGGAGCGACGTGTCTATGTTTGTATGTGGTAGCCCCTTTATATAAAAGTATTTTGTAAAGGAATTCCTAATAGGATGGAGCCATGATATCCTTCAATCGTTTGGTATAGAAGCATAAAATTCCCACCATAGCTCCCCACATTCAAGCTAATCCTATTGATAAGGATTGATACTTCTCGACGTAGATATTCGAAGCAGAAGAAGAATACTTTCCCCACCCCCGAATCGTTAAGCTCTAGTCTCCATTGATTATCAAGATTTTTACTTGTAATCTTAAACACCAAGCCAACACCACAAGACGGCGAAGACTTTAGACATGAGAACGAGCGTCGGGCACATAGACTCATGGCCACAGTTTCTTTCTCATATCATCTCTTGCCATCTCCTTGATCCGCCACGTACTACGCAGTAGCCTCAAGCGAGTTGATCCTGTGGGATCCTTTATCGCTACCCTACCCACACCAACACGGACGAGGGCAGCGTAGCGCGGATGAAAAGAAAACTCTATAATGAAGTATTATCAGAGACTTACCATGGCTATAGGCCGGCGAGGTTACTCCGAGGGAAACAAGGCTTGTGCTGATCTTTCCCATACTGATCAGAGGCACAGGCTTCGGACCAACATTTGTTATAGGTATTACGGGGTTTTCCTGCGTCGTGCATCATGTCGGCCGCTTGTGCATGCATCACAGCGTCCACGTATGCCTTAGAAATCCTGTCTCATGTCGATGGAAACTAGCATTACTGACAATTTGTCAATGGAAGTTGAACGGGACCTCCCCGCTATTTTTGGCGTGCGCCCCTCTCTTCCTCGGACTTGTATATGTGTTGAGTCCGAGAGCCCTTATCTGTTGATATAAACAGGTACTCTTGGTTCATGATTTGTTATTATATTTAGGACTGCCTGATACGGAAGGTAGATGCTCTGTTACTTGGCCCCCGCATCTATTCATGCTTACTGCATACCAACCGCGTATTGCCTGCTTGCTGATTTTCCTTAACGCTGACATAATGTGCTCAGCGCAGCAGTTAGGCAGTTGTCCAATTCTTCCAGTTTACTTTTGTGCTCAAAGGTAGTTTTGCTATTCTTTGAGAAGCTTCATGTTATCCTAAACTATACCAACGACAGCCCATTGGTCCTCCCCTCTGTTCGAAGTCGCGCCATCAGGGCAACCACATCGGCATTTGCAATGGTGCTGTAGTGTGCAGGTCCATAGTATCCACATAACCCGACACATGTCCCTCTTGCTTGGGTCGCCGGGTAAACACGACCAACATATCTCTACTTGCGGGCTGCGCAGCATCCAGTTGGTGCACCGACGTAACGCTGTGCTTGAAGTCGTGATCCACAAAGACCAGAGTGTCCAAGAAGTGTTGGTGGTGCACGCGCGCCCGGATCAGCGTGGGATTCGTCTCCCATACCTGCACCCCAGTCGTCTCCTTGTTGTCGTGCATGAATGTAACGGCGCTATCGGCACGCATGTTCTTGCTGCCCAAGAAGACGGTCATGGTGTGGTCGGATCCATCCGAGTGGACGCCTTCAAGTGCCGGTTCGCCGAAAATGCCGTTGTTCTTGGAAGTGTGCGTACGCGCGTTGAAGACAGTGCAGATCCAAGCGGGGGAGGAATAGTCTAGGAAGTCGCGGGGCGTGACAGGGACGCCCTGGAAAACGAGTGCTTTGAAGAGCATCAGGGCCTGTACGACTGTGTTGCCTTGCATGTCCGTCGGAGTCTCGTCGAACATCCTGGGGATTCCGGAGTCGTGGCGCTTGTAGTCCTCTTGCAGCGTTAGTGTGTACGGCTGTGCCGCGAGCCGTCGTATGCTACGTGTCTCAGGGTCGATGCAGTACCGCCCGTAAGTCACCGAGCGATAGTCGAGGGTTGGATCGGGTCCCGTGAGGTCGCTGACCTGCTTGACAGACTCGAAGTCGTCTTCTCTGGCGCCGAGACCTTCCAGAATGGGAATCATGTCCTCTCCTCGCACGAAGATGAATCTGCTTTGCAAGTACGTGTTGCGCAGAGCCATGATGGCGGCAATGGACTCGTAGAAGCGAGCATGATAGCGTCGTTCAAGGACATTTAAAATGTGAGGCACTCGACGAGGGCCCTTGTGCCCGTTAACGAAAGGCATGGTGTTTGATAAGGAATCAAGTTCAAACTTGGGTCATCGAGGGTGTGAGGATAAGGTGCTAGTCCTCTTATACGACGGACTGGACACATCGTTATACCAGCCTTATTTATACTAGGCTTGTTGACTCGCTGGATATTTAACGGGAACAGGCCATGTTAGCGTCTAGGAATCCCAGCGCTGCAACCTTCTATCAATATGTGCCCAGCTACGAAGTAGTGGTAGAGACTATTGCCGCGTTTTAAGTCCTCAAATACTTTGGGCGTCTAACGTCGAGCACCTCCGCTCACTTATTGCTTATTTTGGAAGGTCGGCTGGGACCCCTGAAGTACGGCCGAGCATCTCACTTGCTTCACCGCTAGTAAGAGGAGACAACTATCTACGTCATGGCATTAATACTTCGAGAATCTGCGAGTTCCCCCGGGCCGGCGTATGTGTGACCACCCACCCCTGCGCTACTAACAGCTCCCCACTCGTGTGTGAGAATTAGAGACAGTTCTCATCCTGGCGGTGCTTCGCAATGTTACTAGGGCATACATGGGCCCCTTTCTCACTACAAAACTCGGACGCTTAGATGGCAAAAGCACCATCTAGGCTTAGAGTTACCTACTTCGTTTCTCTGCCGTCTCCCTGTCTCAATAGTCGCCTCAATGGTCTCTCCCTATCCCATCGCAGTCGCCAACCCCAATGGGCAGTTGTCGCGACGCATAGATCCCAAGTCATACGAAACGTTTAAGTTGTCCATCGTTGACACATGGTCTCTTCTGCTATCCCGCCTCAAGGCGGCGACGGCCACTATCAAACAGCGCTTTGATGAACGCGCCCGTATTGAAAAGGATATATCCGCCCGCACCGACGACTGGTGCATCGGCATCTTCCTGCAGACTTACACTCGCCTAGAGCATCTTACTTCAGAGCTGGAGATGCAGCTAGCCATTACCCAGAACCTGGGCCAGGGCCAGAACCAGAACCAGAACCAAGCACCGTCGGCGTTGTCAACATTCGCCCTTGCCCCCTGGCAGATGGAGGAGCGCTACCGCGCTCTGATCCAGCTGCAGTCCTGCTTGGGGTCGTTCTTCGAGCGAGCCAGTCCCGCGTACGACCAGTCTCAGACTGTGTGGTGGTTTGACCCTTCCTACCACCAGTCAGACGGCCTCAACTATGACCGCTACGGGGCGCCCGACGTCCGAGATTCTGAGGCGCGACTCCTACGAGCTCTGGGGCTGGGCAACGAAAAGCTGCCGCTCAAGCTGTTGTTGACGTCCAGCGGCGTTGCGGCCTTCACGGTGCTGCATCAATTCCTGATGAGCAAGGTCTTTACCGCGGGCGACACAATTGTCATCTCGCCGTATCTCTATTTTGAGTGTTTTGAGCACCTGCGGTTGATCTCGCATGTACAGGTCGTCAACTCAAGCTCGTTTGATGCCGAGGACATCATCGCGACGGCGGAGAAGCACAATGCCAAGGCAGTCTACCTCGACCCCATGGCCAACACAATCGGCTTGGAGACTACGGATATACGGCGGTTTGCGCAGCTCCTGTCAGGCAGAGAAGGCTGGGCGGACCGGTTTCTCCTCATCGACGGGACGCTGATCTCGGGCGGAATGCCGTTGTACGACTGGTTTGATAAGCCAAGTCACCCAAAGATTCTCTACTACGAGAGTGCCCACAAGTATATCCAGATGGGTATGGACATCGTCATGTGTGGATTCGTCGTCTACCCGGATGTTTTCCATGAGACTATCGGCCTCATCCGCCAGGTCACCGGAACGACGCTATATTCACGTCAGGCAAACGTCTTGCCGCCCATTGATTTCGCGATTCATCAGTCGCGGATGCACTGGTTGACAACAAACGCTGAGAAGCTCTATCACCTCCTGGAAAAGAAGAGCTCCACCATCGCCGAGTTCCATTTTCCGATCCATTGGCGCAAGATGGGCTGGGGCAATGGCGGAAACATCGTCACCATCCGGCTCTCTGGGGATCAGATGAACAAGCGGCCGAGCTTGGATATGTTTACGAGCCTTGTACTGAGGGCCGCAGAGGAAGAGGGCGTTGCGATGACAAAGGGAGGCGGCCTGGGCTTCTCCGTCACTCGCATTTGGCCGTCGACGCCTTTCATCCGAGATGAGGACCCGTACATCAGGATATCGGTCGGAGTCGATCCCAATGAGATCGAGCTCGTGGCCAGAGCAATCTGTAAAGGGCTGGAGAGACACTACCGCGCTTCCAGATCCGTCATGGCACAATGGAAGCACAGGGAGAATGGGGTTGTCAAGACAAACGGTACTTACTTCGACACTGGCATATAGGCAAACGTAATTAACCCGAGAGTACACTCTCCTTTGAACTATCATGTTGACTACAAGTCACAGCACCAAAGAGCCTAGAACTCGTACCTATTGACTTCTTAAAACCTTTATACACTACATTATATGCTGGATTTCAGCCGATGGACGAAGCCCGGAGGGTTTCCCCTGCAACGTTGAGGAACGTTTCGTTGAGGGAGGCTATTGAGATTGTTTCTAGATAGTAAGTGGCAGCATAATAGAGGAATTTATTTCAAGATGTGACAAGTTGGCGTCCAACCTCACGAACTCCCTCCCTCGACCCTGCGACACAGGACTAATGTCCATTACATTTCGACTCCCTCATCTCACTGGTTGGTGATCGTCAATTCCCTTGATTTCTCACACTCAGAGTCAGTGAAATACCGGCAAAACCTGCACGACGTACCTTACCTAGGGATGCCCAGCACAGCAGCCAACCTCTTCATGTTAAAAGCTTACAAACTCCCCTGGCTCCTCAACTCCATTCTACCGGACTCTCATCTGTGGGCATCGTCTTTGAGATCTGATCCAACGTGAAGGATTGTGTGATTTCGGTGATAGTATCATGGCGTGAGGTTATAGGAACAAGCTGGAGGCAAATTCAGTAGCATGAAAACTCCAAGATTGATCTCAGCCGCCCTCATAGGGTATATATCCCTCCAATTTATATACCTCTCCCGCTTACTTTAGGCTTTGAAACTAAGTGAGTTTATATTGGTCTGGGTTTGATTCCCCTTCTTCTCCCAACTCAATCCCAACTGTGAAACCTCATCTGCCGGTCCGCCCACGTGAATGTGTCAAGGAGTGAACGTCTAGTTAACTCAACAGATCCTATACTTGCGGAAGTCTTGTCTTGATTGGGTAGTTGGGCGTTTTAGGGAGACACCGAGATAGCAGAAGCCCTGCGCTGCGTCTTCTTCCATTGCCGCCATCAATAAACGGATTATAGGAAGGTTTAGTCTTTTTCTCTAACTACCGTGATACTCATTCATGAAGTTCCATCACGCATCATCCTTTGGGCACTGCTAAGAGCCAGATCGAGTTATAGATCACGGATATAGAGATGGATCATTTGTCCTAAGGTACCAAGCTTAGAGTGATAGCCCGTATTGTGGTCTTTCCCTTACAATCCTAGGTGTTGGTGACTTGTATTGTATTTCGATCTATCCACTGATAAGTCTCTAATGGAGCTGTTCTACTGCTTTCCCCCGCGTCCTGGGAATTTATGAAATCAGCGAGGAACGATAATTGAAGGTTGTGAATGCGGGTGTGGACAGGGACAGACCTTGAATCCTTGGCGAGGCTTTCTTGATTCTTGCTTGCCTGAATCATTAGCTATCAATCCTTTTAAGCATTCAATTCGCCCGCTAAATCAGACTTGTCAGTCTTGTTACGGGTCTTTTAGACTTCTCTACTAGGAGCAACCCAGAGTGACAACGGCTATGCCTGACGTAGTGGACTCGGCTCTAAATCAATACTACTCTAGCAACGAGCTCGTAGCTACAGGCTGCCAGCTCGAAACGGCTCGCCTTGAATTATATATAGACAGTATGACGGTAATAGCTTGCTGAAGAAACTTGATTCAATTTTCTTATACCTGGCCTGTTTCTTTAGGCATTAGAACTTACCCTGGACGCATGAGTGTCCAGACTAATATATGGTTCGAAAGAGCCCCAGTTCAAAAAAGGCGAAATATGAAGTTCCCAAGATCTCCCAGCTAGGACTCTCGTGCAGCCCACGTAGTTTAGGCTTGGGTTAAGATCCCTCGTGATAGAAACGTGGACAAATGTTCCGTCTTCGAGCTTCCATGCATCAAGTCCATCTTTGAGTGTGTGTTCAGCGGCAGTAGGAAGTTTATTTTTCCTCCCTTCTTGAAACCATTTAAGAAAACCACCGCAAAAAAAGTCTACTGGATCTCTCTGGTTGGCATTGTTATAAACGCCAATAAAATCGTGTTCCATGCCCATCCCAGCTCGATTGTGGTCATCTCCGTAACAAAAAAGCGCAAGAAAAAATGAACAGCATGATTTCTCTCTGTGACGAAAAGAAAAGATTGTACCACCAAGTTTGTCTATATATGGCGACGCCAGAAGAGTTGCCGAGTCGCGGTCGTAAAGGTCACCAGGACAGCAGCTCGTGATGAAGTATCCGGACTCCCTAGCTGGTAAGCGGGCCATAGCTAGATAGTCGACCATATTCTCTTTGAAAAAGTGAGACTCATAGATGTTATTAGGCACAAATATGGTGATTCTTTCTAGATTTTCTAGAGATTGGTGTTCTTTAGTGTCTCTCATACCTCCAATTATGGCGTAATCGCTCGGTCCAGTACGGAGTGGTTTGACTGGAAGCGAGCAAGGAGCAGGAATACCGGCCCGTCGGTATCCCAGTACGATCCTGTTGCGTGACGGATTTGATAGAACGCTGAGAGATACACCTCGGCTCGTGACTGTATGCTCGATACTATTTCCAAGAGCTCGAATAGGTATGAATCGGTGATTTCTCTTGAAAGCCGACGGCGACTGGGCGAGCAGACCACTGAGCGATGGAATGCACTGGATAGAGGACCAAGCAAATATAGATTGGTCGTTCGACTTCCGCAAAATCTCTTGTTGCAACCGGAGGAAGGCCCTCTGACCACCCTCGCCGTATAACATTGGCATATTAACACCGAAGATACCGAGAAGGCAGTACGCGAGATCCTCTGCCCGAGTCGTAATTCTTTCGGATGCCCATGACATACGCTCCGCAATACTGGACCGTTCGATTGGATTTCCCAGGAGAAAACCACAGTCAATTCCAGTTATTTCACCTATTGCATGCGCAAGGTAATCTGTTCTTTCTCCAATATCATCCCAGTTCTGGTTGAAGAAGATGATCTTCCTAGGAGCAATGAGTTCTTGAAGTGTCCAGCCGCGAGTAAACCACCGGCATGTTTTCAGGTTCGAAAATAGGGAACCAGAATCTCCCTCGGAAGAAAGATCTTCGAGATATGCATAACAAACCGCCGCATTTGAATACCAAGCATACATAGAGTTGATAGCTTCTGATAGTTCCACACTACTTGTCTTATCGATACAAACTGTATCAATCCACACGTAGATGAAACCATCCTTCAATGCTTGTGCGCAGCATGATCGGATCTTGAGGAAGCGCTTCTCATCCTTGTGCGTTGGGCAATTTGCCAAGTCTTGAAACGATGGCTCGTTATCACTCCAAGTGTGTGATAGAATAGCGTACGGTGGTATCTCAGCTCCCAAGAACGGCCCAGCTAACTGAAGAGTGATGGTATTGACGAAGCGCATTGTGACAAGCGTAGTGTGTGAGATAGGATATCATAATCATAGAGTGAGTATGGCGTTGGGTTGAGGCATAATGTGGATTGAAGGGCATCAGGGAAGGAAGCGCATGACAGAAGTTGGAAGTATTACTCCATACACGGGTCAAGCCAAGGTTATAAAAGACATGAGAAGGCTCACAACTTTATCAGAAATAGGCAGGGCGCTAAGCTTCGTTTGGGTTTGCTCAGTCACTGCCTCAACCTCTGATCACACCATACTATATGTGAGCTGTTACTAAGAGCCTTGCAGTGCGCCTTGCCTGTGGCCGTGACAGGAATATGCAGAAAGACAGCCAACCAAAACTTGGCGATTGGGCTGTGCAAGGTGGACTGGCTGTAAGCCTGACGAGGCGTTAGGCAATCATGAGCGACAGATGATGAACCCCAGGCGAACAGTCATATAATGGAGGCGAAGTGATTGTTCATTAAGTCTTTCTGCTCCTTAAGGATAATGTTTCAGTAGATATTAAGTACTATTCGTGTAGATTTCCCATGTCGTCTTGAAAATAACAACGGCGGGCTAAGCACCTCTAACAGTGACGAAAATACAAGACACCCAAACACTATCACGCACTATCCATCATCTCTCGTCACGACCACTGAAACAGTGACACGTCCTGCTACGTGCGGCGTCCCGGACAGCGCTTTCTCAACTTGTCTTCTAAACCCTTTGCGGGCCTCAGTTACCCGATACTGGACCGCAGCCTCACACATGGCAGTATCTAACCATACCGTTAAGGTCATTGAAATTATGGAGACTCATTATTGTCAAGAATCACATAGCGTCCCTAGATCCATTTTCTTCTATAATGCAAGAGTCTTAGCATCTCTATGTACATCATATGCCTTAAAGATGACCTTGTGTCAGCTAATAAGCACGAGAGGTCATTTCTAAAGCTTTGGAAACAATACAGATAGATGCCAGTGGTATTGAACAAACACTGCCTCATGTTCTGTCACCCTGAGCGGGGAGAGATTGAGGCGGAGGTTCTTTTGGATCCCGTGGGCTCGGCAATTGTAGGGTGTTAGAGGCACCGCCGATCATTACACACTTGAGTGACCGTATGCAACATCGTTTGCACTCATGAGTCACACGCTGTAACCTTGCTGGTCCGGGTGATGCCCACCAAGAAAATTGAGTTGCGATCTCACAGGGTAGCTCGTCAGCAGCGTCGAACTAAACCCACTTTCAAACATACCAACAACTTCTTGCTTCGCCGCATGGAAAATATCGGCAGGCAGGTTTCGAGTTGGAGGCTCACAGGAGATAAATCTGGATGCCGTTGGCTATTTATCCCGATTTTTCCCGTTATTTTCTTGGCTGCTCTCTTGGCAACCCCGCAGTGTGCTGATGCTGCAGTAATTCTGCCGAAAACTCGGGGTCCCGCATCACGAAGCCGCCCATCTGACCAGTTCCCCGTGGGGAGTGTTGCGGGGTAATCGAGTAATAAGGTTATCTGAACGGTGATCAGCTATCATGACCGTTTCATTCGCTAAGTTTAATTTATCCCTGTATTTCTTAAGTGAGCGTTACCCTTCGGCATTGCGCTGGGTTGTCTTGAGATGCTTATAAAAAGAAGACGTGATGCCATCACTAAGGCTGTCACGACATTCACACAACTTCTAGTTCTCAGCACCATTTCTCAAACAAACAGGCAGGAATATTAGGTTTGGTTAGCTATGGGCTTTAGTACTCATGCATCGGGGACAAATGATCCCCCGAAGTGCGGAATTGGCGTATACACATGATTGCGTTGGTTGCAAGCATGTCTGCCCTTGCTAGTGAGTGCCCAGGACGACTTGACAAATGCTGCTTATTTGTGTACTGAACTACTGTCTCTTTTTAGTGGGTTACGATACAGCAGTTATTGGAGGGACGATGGCTTTGGAATCGTTCATCCGTGACTTTGGTCTTGATGCTGGTGACCAAGTGTCACGAAACACGGTCCAGGGTAACATTGTTTCAACATTTCAGGTACAAAACACCACGACAGGCTCAACTTCGTCCACACACTGACTGATGCCAGGCTGGCTGCTTCTTTGGCGCTCTACTGACGTTTCCGATCGCTGAGAAATGGGGCCGCAAGAAGACGGTCATTGGAGCAGCCTTGGTGTTTCTCATCGGAGGCACATTGATGACGGCTGCAAATGGCAACATGAACATGATTATCGGTGGCAGAGCTGTAGCAGGCCTAGGTATCGGAGCATCGTCTCTCACAGTTCCCGTCTACATCGCAGAGACGGCGCCTCCATCTATTCGCGGGCGATTGGTCGGTATTTTCGAGATCGCCTCTCAGGGAGGTGGAATGCTGGGCTTCTGGATCAACTACGCCACAGATCGCACGATAGACGTCAACTCAAGAACGCAGTGGATCGTCCCCCTCGCGCTTCAGCTCATCCCGGGGCTGGGGCTTTGTCTTGGGATGATATGGTGCCCCGAGTCTCCACGATGGCTCGCTCGAGGCGACAACTGGGAAGACGCGGAGAGAATCCTGAGCAAGATCCGAGGCCTTCCCCGCGAGCACGAATACATCCGCCGCGAAATGGGCGAGATCCGAGCCCAGGTTGAAGAACGAAGCACGATCCGGATGGACAAGAAACAACAATTCAAGAAGCTATTCCAGAAGGGCGTCCGGAACCGCATGGGGATCGGCCTGGCTCTCATGTTCCTGCAGAGCTTCACGGGCGTCAACATCATCACGTACTACTCGCCGCGCATCTTCGAAAGCCTTGGCGTGTCAGGCACGTCGTTGCGGCTCTTCTCGACTGGCTTTTACGGAATCGCCAAGACTCTGGGCATGTTCCTGTTCACGTTCTGGGTGGTTGAAAAGGTCGGGCGGCGCAAGGGACTGATCTGGGGCGCGGCGCTTGGCTGCATTCCGATGTGGTATATCGGAGGCTACGTGATGGAGGCTGATCCGGCGGGCGCGGCCGCTGCGGGAGTCGTCAACCGCGACGGCTGGGGATATCTCGCGATTGTGTGCGTGTACATCAACGCCATCATCATCTGCGCGACGTGGCAGGGAATCACCTGGACGTACGCGTCGGAGATTTTCCCCCTCGACATCCGCATGCTCTGCGTGGCGCTTACGACTGCAGATACGTGGCTCGGCTCCTTCATCATTGCGCGGTCGACGCCGTACATGATTTCCGACCTCGGCTACGGGGCTTATTTCTTCTTCGCCAGCATCCTGGTGTGCATGGGTATCTGGTCGTTGTTCTTTGTGCCGGAAACAAAAGGTCAGTACAGTACACTATGGATACTAGTCGTCGACTTCCCCTCGCCAAGAGCTTTAGTTGGCCCTTTTGCGTTTTTTTGACCTTCCCATTCTGTTTTACGTCTGCTACGCGGTGGCTATTTTTGCTGGGCGCTTACACTTACTACGCACTTGCTTACTGGGCTTAGGTGTAACCCTCGAGGAGATGGACGCTCTTTTCTCAAGACCCGTTTACAAGACGGTGTGGGCGCAAATACGACGGAAAGAGCTGGTTCCTGGCGAGCGGTCCGACTCTCCATTCGACAAGGCCACGGCTTTGGAAAAGGAAGGTTAGATGTACTGAGCGTAGTCTGTGCACGCAAGAGAAGAGTGATGCCGTGGATGTTGGTTACTCTGGAGTGAGGGGCAATGTGAGATCCTTGCAGCTCTGCGCCTCACCACTGTGGTGTACATAGTACGCAGCTTTCATAGCAAAGCCATGGACTACGTTCAGAAAATGCCCACGTGCACCTCGTGTGAAGGCTACAGATACTGACCGTAGCAAGGTTGACATGCAAATTCCATTGCGCCTGACGTCTGCGTGGTTTGACTGATTGTATCTGTCCCTTGCAATCAACGGCGTACAGGCATGTGATAGCACCTGAAGATGCGCGGCCCCCAGGCCTGGCTCCATCTGCCGTAGGCTACTGGTCACCTTGGAGATGCCAAGAATACATCATGGGACCTCGATTGCTGCCGGTTTCACCTGTGGTCTGACACGGTCGAATGCCAAGCCTCACCTTCCTTGTTGGACTACGGCGTACTGAGTGCCAAGCCGCGGATGCAGCGATGCAGGATCGGTGCATCGCCACGATTAGTATGTACGGGCGAGATAGTCCGGCCTTTCCAGCTGGGTTCACGTTCACTGTACGGACGTTTGCACGGATATTTACTGCTCGCTTTGGGACATGGTCTGTGCATGAACAGGTCCGTCCGTCCACGAAGATGGAGACCGCCAGAGCTTCCGGAGAGGCCTCGTCGTCGAGCCATCTCGACCCACCGCGGAGTCGATCCACCATATCTGCCATCTAGCTATACGGAAAGCCCTATGACCAATGCTTATTTCTATTGTTATGACACATCTTGGGAGTGTCAGTGTCCATCTCGCCGGTGATTCACCACCAGCTGAAAGAGGGCATCCCACTGGAGGTTCCCAATGGAGGGGTAAGCTGGAGGCGAAACTGCTGATATACATACGGTAGACAATGGCTGGCTGGTTGCCTCCTCGTTCCAAGCATTCAGCTTCTACCCCGGCTCCAGGAACTCTGCTGGAAGGCTCGGCGGACCTTCCAGTCTTCTAGAAAAACGCATCCCGCAATTGACTGCGCACACCACGCCCGGCCAGATCCGAGCGCGAGCCCAGACGTTGCAGCGGCCATGTCGTCCCTTGATGGCATGCGTCTGTTCCGGCAGGTTCCAGCGGCGCACCCCCCAACTGCAAAGAGTGGTGGTGAAAGGGCTTCGAAGGCCTGAGCCACCGTCACCCCCGTGTCACCAACCTTGCCACTTGGCCCGCCCCCAAGCAAGGTAGTCCTTGATAGCAATTAAGGTTGCGACTGGTAGTTGATGAGATTGGCTGACGGGGGCGCCACTTAATAAAGACTAGACACTAGACAAGATGGTGTTGGTGTGGTGGTTTTGGGCCGTTTGGGTGCTGACAGACAACCAACTTCGTAACAACAACAGAATCACTCGTTGGAACAGGCACTCCCACAGCCACTCTCGCATTGCCAAGCCCCTACACCCCCGACGATCGATCCTCCGACCTTCCCTTCTTAGCAGGTGGGCCGTATTGCCCCGGGACAATGCCAAGAAGCCTATTTATTGGGTCACGCGGCCAAGCGAGATAAGCAGCGATCCTACCTGGTCGTCCGCCAAGGTGCGGGGATCCCGACGATGTCTTGGCCACCACGATACCACCACATTGCAGAACTGATACAGAAGGAGGCCATGCGTACTTTGGTACAGCGCCAAGATGCCAAGGTGCTAGGCCTATCGCTGTCTCCAAAAGATACCCGGACGAGATAGAGAAGTGCCCATCCTTCAACCGCATCCCTGACTCGGCCCTCTCCAACTGCGTCCTCCCGCGAGCTCGCAGCCTCTCACGGCCTTAGTTGCACTTTGATGACCTCCTCGTCTCCTCCCGTTTCCGTCCCAGGGCAACCAAACCTTGGCTGATTGTCGCCTTTCCGGTTGGCTTGTTGGTCGGCCGCCTCTTCCCTCGCCTGATACCGCCATGCATCGCCGTCTTGGCGCATACTGCTACCACCTCCTCCACAGTCCCAAGGTTGTCCTGGGACTGCGGAGTACTTCGTACTGTAACACTTTCCCGTTCGTGTCCTGGGATCGTCCTTGATCTTCTCCTGCCTGTTTCGCCATCGCGCGCAAATGTAGTGCTACGTAGTGCATGGTGCAGCTCCTTTGATAAAATGCTCTCCCCGCGCTCCCTTTTGACAATTGATCATCCTTTTCCTCCGTGACAGGTCTGTGACAGGTCTGTGATCAACACCCCTGATTTTGCGACTTCTCGCCGTGCTCCAGACAGCTTTCTAGGCCTCGTTTTCTTCCATTTTACCTGTGAGAGACCACGCCATCATGTCCAAGGACGCTACTCTCGACGTGGCCCCCGCCACGCCGCCCTCTCTCACCCAAGATGCCGAGAAGTCGGGCGACGGCGTCCCCTACATTCCCGAGGATCGTCGCGAGAAGGACTTTATGACCCGCAATGGTCTCAACTTGCGCTCCTTCGAAAGGCGTACGTTGACACTTGGCTTTGCGCCTCATTGCTTGTTTGCTTCCCGCATTCGTTGCTCACATTACCACAGGTGACTATGGCACCGGCGAGGTCGAACTCGATCGCTCCATGAAGCAGCGCCATCTGCACATGATTGCCATTGGCGGTTCAATTGGTGCTGGTTTCTTTGTCGGATCCGGTGGTGCCCTCACAAAGGGCGGACCCGGCGCCGTTCTGATTTGTTTCTCGATTGCTGGCATCATGATCTTCAACGTCGTCCACGCTCTCGGTGAACTCGCCGTCATGTACCCGGTTTCTGGTGGCTTCTATACCTACTCGACTCGCTTCATCGATCCTTCTTGGGGCTTTGCCATGGGTTGGAACTACGTATGCTTCCCTTTGGCCTCCGCGCACACGCACCAACTTTGCTAACCGATGCCTGCTCAGGTCTTCCAATGGCTCATCGTCTTACCGCTCGAACTGACAGTCTGCTCGTTCACGGTCCAGTACTGGAACCGTGGCATCAACGAAGCAGTGTGGATCACCGTCTTCTGGATCTTCATCATCATCGTCAACATCTTTGGTACTCTGGGTTTCGCCGAGGAGGAGTTTTGGAGCTCCTGCTTCAAGCTCGCCGCCACTGTCATCTTCATGATTGTCGCAGTCGTCCTCATCTGTGGTGGCGGCCCCTCGGACGGCCAGTACAACGAGTACTGGGGTAGCCGGCTCTGGAAGGACCCTGGTGCATTCCAGAATGGCTGGAAGGGTTTCTTCTCCGTCTTCGTCACCGCCGCCTTCTCATTTTCCGGCACTGAGCTTGTTGGTCTGGCTGCTGCCGAGGCCGAGAACCCGGCCAAGGCACTCCCTGGTGCTATCAAGCAGGTCTTCTGGCGTATCACTGTGTAAGTGCCACTTTCTTGGCCAATTCATCGTGAAAACCTACTAACTCTGCCCAGCTTCTACGTCCTCGGCCTCACTTTCGTTGGCCTGCTCGTTAGCTCCACCGACGAGCGTCTCCTCAACGCTGAGAACCCCTACTCTGAAGGCACTTCGCCCTTCGTCCTGGCTGCCAAGGATGCCGGTCTCGCTGGTTTTGATCACTTCATGAACTTCGTCATCTGTGTTTCCGTTATTTCCATCGGTGTTTCTTGCGTCTACGGTGGCTCGCGTACCCTCACTGCTCTTGCGCAGGAAGGATACGCACCCAACATCTTCACTTATATCGACAGGTCTGGACGTCCTCTGGCATCCGTCATCTTCCTTCTTTCGTTTGGTCCCCTCGCCTACATTGTTCTGGCGTCTTCCGGTGCCGTTGTCTTCGACTGGCTCCTTGCTCTTTCTGCCCTCGCCGCTCTATTCACCTGGGGTTCCATCTGCGCGGTATGTTTCCTCGATTTCCTCCACCTTTTTGTTCGTCGCTCTAACAAACCACTTCCAGTGCCACATCCGATTCCGAAGCGCCTGGGCCTACCATGGTCGCTCAATGGATCAAATCCCCTTCAAGGCTGTCGGTGGCGTTTACGGCTCCTGGTTGGGACTTATCCTCTGCATCGTCCTCCTTATCGCCCAGATCATTGTGGCCATTCTTCCTTACAACCAGGATGGAGTCGGAGATGCCCAGAACTTCTTCATGCAGTGTCTTGCATTGCCTGTTGTGTTGGCGTTCTGGATCTGTGGCTACCTCTGGAAGCGCTCTGGCTGGCTCAAGCTCGACCAGATCGACCTCGATACTGGTCTGCGTGAGCACAACTGGGATGAGATCAACACGTACCGTGCCAAGGTTGCTTCTTGGCCCGCGTGGCGCCGTGCCCTGCACAAGATTATGTAGGCTTGGCAAAATCTGATTCATCGTCAGACTTGGTTCTACTTAGACACCATTTATCATACCTAGTATAACTTGATTTTCTCAAACATTGACTCCAGATAGCTGAGTCAGAATGTTGTTTAGTTAATTTAATCTTTTTGGGCCTTGAGCCCTGGGTTACAGCTTGTCCGCCCTCCCCTTGCAATGAACCCCCTTGACGCCGCCAAGTTTGACAATCTCAACCTTGCAGTAAGTTATCGAATCATCTCTTGACATGACGGTGAGAATGGAATCATTGCATTGAACTCCACTTTGTCATGACAAAGTGGGATATCCGATTAAATTCCTTGTTTTCTACGCCCTTTTCATGACTTGATCGGTGGGATGTGGGATTCGTCCGAGTGGGATGGCAAACCCATACTGACTAAGCCTCTGGCCACAATCCGCATCATCCTTATATGACCTGGAGAACGTCAAGCAAGATCTTTTCACAGTGCTGTCTATCATTCGACTACTCACTTTGAACCATATTATATGTTTCGTTTTATGTTCAAACTCTTACGCGCAAATTTGAGACAGCACATCTCACGATGCTAGACGACACTTTGGCATATCTTCTCAATGAAGCGACTGAGTCTCACCACAGCAAGTCCTGGCGTGATCAAATACGGCACTACAAACAGCACCTGGACCATTTTGAGACGTCGACGAAACTAAGAATTCTTCAAGAACTTCTCTGTGTGCGTCCGCCAGTTCCGCCGCTGCCGGAGCACATCTTGCAGCAACTCGACGCCATTCTTGATCTCCGGAGATCCCACCAGTTGCTAACAAAAGCTGGGTCGCTGGCACCACTAGCGGCATCAAAGCGAGATGGCTCGCCAGATACCAGGATCAGTCTTTGGAAAGGGGATATCACCACACTGACCGATGTCACTGCAATCACGAATGCTGCCAACGGGAAAATGCTGGGATGTTTCCAACCAACTCATCGGTGCATCGATAATATTATTCATACATGGGCGGGGCCTCGATTGCGAGCAGAGTGCTTCGAGTTGATGCAGTCCAGAGACGGCGATGTAAAACCAGGGGAGTCAGTTGTTTCCCATGGTCACGATCTGCCAAGTCCTTTTGTCATCCATACCGTCGGCCCTCAGCTGTTCAACGGTACATCCCCCACGAAGGAAGACACCAACCAACTTTCTCAGTGTTACCACTCGATACTCGATGCCTTGGAGCTACTACCAGCCGGTAAAGATGGAAGGAAATCAGTTGCGCTTTGCTGTATTTCCACTGGTCTGTTTGCTTTTCCGGCCCAACAAGCAGCCCAAGTTGCAGTCGAAGCAGTATTCTCCTGGGTTGAGCAACACCCCACAACAACAATCACAGACATCATATACAACACGTTCACCGATTCCGACACCGAGATCTATCGCCAAGTCCTCAGGTCGCTCCCGAACGGATGGACTCCCTGTCTTGACAGCCAAACAACCCCCTCAGTTCAATCAGACTCCCTTGAAAAGGCTCGGCAATGGCTTGACTCTGCAGACGCCGTTCTCGTCTGTGCTGGGGCCGGATTGTCTGCTACTGAAGGGCTAGACTACACATCAACAGCTCTGTTCAAGAAACATTTCCCGGGGTTCCTCAAGTATGGTTTGCGCACACTGTACAGCGTTTTTGGATTTACGGGCTGGCCTTCGGAGCAAGATCGATGGGGATATTTTTTTACACACCTGAATATGGTCAGCACATGGCCTGCATCGTCTACCTACCAGAAGCTCATCTCCATGCTTGTCGGGTTCGGACCGGATGCTCATGTTCGGACGTCAAACGCTGACGGGCTTTTCCTGGCAAATGGCTGGCCTGCCGAGCAGCTGTCCACTCCCCAAGGCTCATACGCGGTTTTTCAGTGCCTTAAAAACTGCAGACCTGACGCTATTGTTCAATCATCGCCTCTCGTGTCAGATGCCTTTTCTTCGTTGGACCCCAAAACGCAGAGACTCTCTGACCCCGAAAAGGTTCCATTGTGTCAATTTTGCGGGAGCAAGATGAGTATCTGTGTGAGAGCCGGATCGTGGTTCAACGAGGAACCTTTCCGCGCAGCTGAGAAGAGGTGGGAAGATTGGAAAAGCAGAGTACTTCGTGAAGGCAAAAGGCTTGTAATCTTGGAGCTCGGTGTGGGCATGAATACCCCAGGTGTGCTGAGATGGCCAAACGAAGATCTTACTTCGGAAGCAGATGGGAATATCAGGCTTGTTCGTGCCGGTCTGGGGCAAGAAGTGGCTGTACCGTTTGATTTGGAGGAGACCGGGCTTGCCACTACCATAGAAGGGGATTTGAAAAGGATCGTGACAGAGCTTCTGGGTTAATTGATATTAAATCCCATAGATGGTAAATGGATATAGATTCTAGAAATCATATGTGTGAAGACAGATGGGTAAGGTCCCGAGGCGTGCTTTTCTCAAAATCCGCTTCTGGAGCGATGAGGAGTGGAATATTATTGTCCGAAAACGTATTATATTTTCGCCTGAGGGTGTGTTGGACTGTTGGGCACTTGGCAGATAACTACTGCTTTGATGCTTGTCTTATTGGGGACTCGTAGGTTTGTGGCATGTCGTACCGTCGTGCCAGCAATCCTTAAAGTCACACCGAGCTGCTTTTCATTATTGTGCAACGGTTCCCTCATTTAGAGTCCGCATACCATATGGCCTCAGCTTAACGGCATTTGCCGGTAGATGCTGTGAGACAACCCATTTTCGTTTCAGCCCCAAGCCAAGCGGGAGGCTATGGCTAACGATAGCACCCAACCAAAGTGAGTTGTAGCATTGTCATCTGCTCCGGCAGTTGATTGCGACGACGCCACGCTAATTAACATCAGCCAATGCCCTGTAGAGTTGGCCTTTTCCTTAAAGACGCCCTGCGCCATGGCGTTCGCGCTTACAGAGTGGTGTTAAGTGAGCGTGGCCCGATACTTGACGGACTTGTCTACCCAGTGACGTCTGCTATTATGAATCGTGGGCTCTATCCAGAGGAATATCAACACGGTATCCCCTTCTATCAGAACAAGGATGCAACAGCCCTTTTCTTCCACTTCGCTGACGGTCTCGTTGGCTGGAGTGCAACTGATGACCACAACTGGATGAAGGCACATCCCAACAAAGCCAACTATGACCAGGAACGTACCTCGCTATCCACCGATACGAAGATCACCTCCCGCCTCTTCCATCGCTTCATACTCGCGTGCAAGGACAAGGCAATCAAATACCCGAACGGCCAGAAGATCGCCTCGACACTTGGTGGCCCGCCACAACATGCCCACAGCGTCGTCAACGTTGCCCAGATTGGCGGCGAATACTCCAAGACTGTTGCTATTACCGCCTGGAAGGGTGCCATCCATGTGTTCCCCATCAAAGCTGGGAAGACGATACGGGTCGATGGAGGTCAAGCCTGGCATCGAGTGGAGCATCCGCAAAGTTGGGACGACGGAGTGGAACAGTGGTGATCGGGACCGGGCGGTTACTATTGTGGCTCCTCCGAGTGCAGACACCAAGGACGAGGTTTCTGTGAGTTCAACCAGGGACGATGTCAGTTCGGGGTTGAGTAAGGTGAAGATGACGAGGACTGGGTAAGGTGAAGGTGATTGATGTTGGCAAATTGGCAAATTTTCCAGCTGGATCTATTTTTTCCACTTCCATTCTTTGTGAATATAATTTCTCTGTTTGTTTCAATACATCAGCCGAGAGATCAACCCGTGATGCAACGTATATCGATCAATGCCTCACTTCAGACAAACGAGTCAAGGTGCTACGCGTGGAAACCTTGCCAGCTTCATCTGCTAAGTACATTCATTAACCCAGGCCATTTTAACCTGTCGAAGAACGCCATCGTCGGTACCGAATCAGAACATAAAAACAGAAGCCTGGTGCCGTAAACTCCACCCACATCCTCAGACCCTCGGGGCAACACAATGAATGCCCTGGTAATCCCACACCGACACCAATATTTCTTAAACGCTCACAAGATCTCTGGAGCCAAAATCCCCATGTCTCTTCACGTGTCCATGGCGCACTCTCGAGACCTCAGTTGTCACTCCAGCCCTTCTTAATGGCGTCCAGAAATTCCTTGATCGTATCGCTCTCCTTCTCCTCTTTCCCTTCCTTTTGTTCTTTTCCATCAGCTTCATCCTCCCCTTCCATTTTAGCCTTGAACCGAGCGACGACAAGATCCCGCGCAATCTTCGGGGAAGCGTGAGCCAACTCCTCCTCTAGCTTCGCCTGGCTGATGACCTTTCCGTTGCACAAAGCTTTAACGAGCGTCTCTACCAAGTGCTGGCAGTTGTTTGACAGGAGGCGATACCGAGGGTGAAGTGCCATATGGGCGAGGCCTTAAAATCGGGTTAGTAGAAGAAGTAGGACTGAAATCCCGCTCGTTCCGGTTACTCACCCAGCTCCTGGATCTCTGTGTGAGATTTGGTAGTCTCTCCGACGTAATAGCAGGAGCTCCAGCTCTGCACAAACACCGAGGTAATCTCGGCCACGCGGAAATAATTCCTCCCGAGCGCGGTGAGCTCCATGCGGTCGCTCATTAGATCGTAGCAGTAGCAAGTTTCGAGTCCACGGTCGATGACGCATACCGCCCAGTGGCTCACGCTGTCGAGGCTCATGCCCACGTGCCTGGCTAGGAGCGTATACGTCTTTTCCGACAGCTCAAACTTCCCGAAGGAGATGGGTATTGTCACCAAGAAGACTGCCCTGTGGTTGGTGTTGTCGTCGTGCACCAAGGGCGCCATCTCGGTCATCGAGTCGCCCGTGAGTTTCGCTGTCACCAGCTGGAGGAACTCATTTCTTAGACGGATCTCCTCGGCCCGCTGCTCTTCTTCCGTCTTCACCCCGCGGTCTTTCTGGCCTTTCCGCTGCTCCCTACAGAGTCGTCGCTGGTCAGCATCTATCCGCAGTTTCGGAGCCTCGTTCAGGCTGCAAGACGGGCAGAGTGAGGCACCATTTCTTAGAGAGAGTCGTATAGGCTCGGGAAGCCCCGCTAGCTTCGGCTAGCTTGGACAGGGTATCGAATGCCATGGCTGGCTGGGGTTGCAACTGCGAAAGTCCGGCTGGATCCTTTCAGAGAGGGCAAATGATGTGAGTTTGCGCTTGCGAGTTTTGTGAATCTTTTGCGCATGCCACACGTATGCGTCAGACTACTAGCCCGTAGGGGTTTAGTGAGCGCCGAGGCATTCATATGCCCGTTTTCTGTCCTCCGTAAGCGCGCACGGTGGGGTCTGGGAGTGCCAAGTACGAGCAGTCGGGAACTCGGATGGCTATGCAGCGTGCTGCGCCTCCATGACACGACAGCTGCATCAAGTATGGCTGGCTTTGGGAGCTAGTGCATGTATTTCAAAGAAAGCAGAGTATTCGAGATTGTTTCCTGTCCTTGACTGCAGGATGAGGTCTTTCGCTAGCTTTACTCGTCATGTCATCTAGACCAGTGTCAGCAAGTCTAAGCCAGTGTTTATGGCGTCAAATTTCCCTAGGTAATAACACGTCTAGAATATATTTCCATCAGTTTGCACGCCTCACAAAAAATGTCACAACACAGCTAGTCTATCTGGCTCCGGATGCTTCGGATCAAGGCATGTCGCTTCCCATTTTGTGATTGATCTACAACTAGTAATAACTCATGATGGGGCTTTCTGATTGTTTATTCTTTTGTAGCCTGATTAATTGCAGCACCGCAGCGTATGTCATGCACTGGGACAAGTCGCGCGATGCCCAATGATCACAAGCCAATGGAAATCTCATTCCTAGAGGCTATGCAGTGTGTCTCTGATTCAACGTTAGCGCTCGAGAGAGAGTCACGACAATAACGCTTGCTCACCTGTGATTCAAGCCAGGTGTCACAAGCTCTCGCCAGTCCTCGTCCGTCAACTTCGAGAAATCTACGTTTCCCGTGCCACCCACGGACTGACCCAACCCCACGCCAGGTTGCAAGAGAACAGGGTCATCTTTAGTCCAAGGCCAAGCAACGAGGTCGAAGAATGCATCTGCTTTGACATGGACCGTAGCCGTGCTTGGCCCGTCAAGGACAACCACAACCGCAGCCAGCAGCTCACTCGGCAACCCATCTTCCTGCTTCTTGTCCTCGTGTATCCAAATCTTCACACAGTTTGAATCTCTGTGTTTGCGATCTCCCCAGTCATCGCTCTCAACTTCTGCAGCGTAACGGCGAGGAAACGACCCGCTTACGCCGGCCGAAATCTCAGGTCCAGCTTGGAAAGCCCCCATGGACGCTTTGGCGGAGATCGTGCCCAGATACTGCCATTCGCGTTGCTCTTCCGTTTCCACAGCCTTCATCTTCTTTGGCCCATAGTTGACCACTACTGGGTCTTTGTCCGGTAAGCCGGCCGGTCTTGCCTGAAATTCGATGGTCATTGTAGCTTCTCTGAATCGCAAGGTCTTGGCGTTTCCATCCTGGAACTGGAACCGAAAGCCGACTAGGCAGGCTTGAGCGTCCTCCCAGCTGCCGTACTGTACGCGAGTGAGGCTGCTGACAATACTGAGGCTACCCAGATCTTGCTGAGTGATTTTCTTCCGATTATAGTCCTCGTCGTCGTGGTTTTTGATGCCAAGTTTTACTGACGAATCGTCGATATCGAAATTTGACACTCTTTCCACGTAAGAACCGAGGACATTGTCCTGAGGAGAGCCCATCTTGCCAGCCACTTTTCCTGTAGCGTTCGGAACTGAATCGACGTCCAGTGCAAGGTTCAGATTGAAGCGGGGGAGAAGTACAAATCTCCCCGCTCCCAGGGCTGAGGAAGTCCAACAGCCTCACTGCACGTTAGCCCAATCAACGATCACGGTTTAAATACGTTATCATTATCACCTGATCTTTGACTATCCCTTATTTCTTGCCGTCATCCCAGCCCAACTCGTCGCCAATTGCATGCCCAAACTCCCATCAGGGTCAAATTCGGCAACGTACGCAGAGCACCAACAATGCGACATTTGAGTCTCTTGGAATCTCAAAGCTTCCAAAATTGCTTCGAACTATTGTCTCAAACAACAGTCTACATATACAAATACCACTCCAGCTTTGCGTAAAGTCGCATCGAAACCATAGTCGTTCAGCCTTTCATAACACCGCTATCGAATCTGCACAAATGGATAACCTTGAGATCACGGACAAATCCGCGATCGCAGACGCACTATCTCGCTGCGCAAACCTGACTCTAATCGGGCATTTCGATGAGGCTTTAGCCTTACTTGACGTTCAAGCGGAACGGGACAACCTTGCAGTGGAGGACCGTGTGGAGGTTTACCGAGCAGCTGCGCGCGTCTTCGTACACCGTGGATTTCCCCTAATGGCGAAGGAATGGCTCAACAAAGCCCTTGAGTTATATGAAAATGAGGAACACCAACAGCCATCCCTGCCACTCAAAGTCCACCTTGAATTTGTGTCCATGGTTGGATGTGGTGATCAGTCCGAGGACGAGACTTGCAACAAGGAGGCTAAACAATTATTGGACGCTCTCACGTGTTTAGACGACATGGACAAGGACACGGTAGGCTATAAATGTTATATGTGGACTTGAAAGTAACTGACCACGTGTGGCAGGTCGAAATGCTTGCCTCCGTTTACAAGATCGACCTCATGAAGCACATGTTCTGCCAACGAAGGGGTGTCGACATTAACCCAGCAATCGCGTCGCACACACGGTCGCTCATAGATCAAGCAATGGCCCAGAGCCGCTATCATGATATTTGGGTTCTTTCAACTCCATATATCTTGTCAGCTGGCTCTGAAAAAGCGTTGCAATGGCTCCAGAGTGTTGTCAATACCGAAGGGGTTCCTCCATCGATCCACGGTATTTTCGCATTGGAGACTGCAAAACAACTCGCCAAATCTCCATCGGATCAGAAAGAAAGAGGAAAGAATATTGCAAAGTTCTTGGACCGAGCTGAGAAATCCTTCACATCAAGTGGGAACGAGCTTGGGCTTATTGAAATACGGATGCATCGTCTTAAGCATGGGTTGCAACCCTCGACCAATCTTCTCTTCGATATGATTGAGCATATCAACCAATACTTCAAGGCCAGTTTCCCGAGAGGTATTCTTCAATCCGCGCCGCTGGCTCTTACCGTTGCATTTCAAAGGCAGGATCATAGAACCTTCGTCAACTTGCAGGAAGTATTCCAAGGCATCTGCGTGGGTGTTGGCTTGCGACACGAAGTACTTCTATTAGAACTACAACTTCTTGCTGCGATGAATGCAGGAGCTGGATATCTCGGCAGTGTGCTGGAGCTTGGCCGCGACTTGTACGTCCAGTTTCGACAGCGGAAGCAGTGGAGCCAGGTCTGGATGACAGGTCGCATTCTGTCTTTAGCCCAAAGCCAGATGAACAACCTTGACGACTCCGAGCTCCTGGCAAAAGATATCTACGAGCTATGCCAGAAGGAAGATCTGCAATCTCTTTCTGAGGCCGCGTACCATCTTGCGTTCATTCGAAGTCTGCGACCACGCGACGATCCGACATCAGGAAGCCTCATCACCAGGCAAATCGTCGCAATGCTTCGTGAGAACGCCATCAGCGACCTAGATTTAGACGAGACTGAGCTCGCGTGTGACAAAATGCATCTGATTGCGACAATAGAATTCGATATGGCAAGGTCAACAAGACCAGATGCAGAGTACTGGGCCGGAACGGCAAGAGACACCTTGGACGAGCTACGCCGACTCTCAGACAAACTCCCAGAAGAGAGCAAGATTCGCATTCAGGGCAACTGTCATGAGTCCGAGGTCACGCACCTTCTACATGAAGGTTCAAAGGTTATTGGCGCCGAACGGGAGGATCGAGCAATAGAAATCTGCGGCACCCTGATCGACACCTACGGCGCTCATGACATGCTTATCCAACAAGCCATGAAGTATCAAATGAGAGCTTTGTGCAGAACGCAGCTATTCCGAAAAGAACAGAATGCTCAAAGCCGCTTAGAGTACTTGCTAGCAGCGGAGAAGGATGCACAGATTGCTGCTGAGAAACTCGGCCAGCTAGGAGCTCGCCAACTTGTAATGAATGCTCGGCACTTCCAGACTTATCTTCATATCGCGGCTTGGAATTTCTACAGAATCGAAGAATCGGTTGTCATGGATAGTCTGGCTATACTCGAGGCAACGGCCGATACCATTCGGCGAGAACTCTCAGCCTTAGGTAGCCTCTCCTCATTGCTCCAGAAACAAAAGTTCGCAGCCAGCAAGGAGGTCACAAATCTGTACAACTGGGCGATCATGATAAGTGCAGCCAAGCTCTTACACCAGCAGCTGTGGCGATGGAGCCAAAAGCGCAAGGCTCGGAGCCTAAGCGATCTCCTAGGCATTGGCGTCCTTGTCCCCGCGTCGATTCGTGAAGAGATCGCGGCAGATCCGGGTGCGAGTATTCTGTTCGAAAAGCTGACGGGATTGCAAACCTCTCTTGATACTGCACTCCCTAGCGAGAAGAGCTTCTTGCGTCAGCGTATTGAGGAGACAGAAGCGGAAATGAGCGGACACGATGCTCTTCGCAGATTCCTTGCCCTCCGCGACGGTACAGTCAACGACGTTGCCCAGCTGAGCAGCCTCAAAGCTGCAGACGAGTGTCTCGAGACCCAGAGAGATGTGGTGTTCGTCGACTGGATTGCACACCAGGATCAACTTTATGTCGTGACAGTCAGAGCATCAAATCCAGAGTTAAGCTGCAAAGCTGTCGCTCTGCCGGTTGGAGCATCCTACATCAGAGAGTGGAAAGTGGAAAACTTCGATACGGCCGAAAAGAGGAGGATCTGCCTTCAAAAGGACAATCTGCGCAATCCCCATAAGCCGATGCGCCGCTTGGACTGTCTCCTTGCCCCTCTGCAAAACACAACAACTGAAGGCGACCTCCTTGTTCTGTCTACCACGAGTTGTCTTTCAATGATTCCCCTCCATGCGCTCAGAATCCTCGATCCTACCACCAACCGGCACATGGCCTTAATCGAACGGAACCCTGTCGTGTACGCTCCGAGTCTGCCTGTGGTTGAGATATGTCTCTCCAGAAGCCATAGAAGCCACACGACTGAGCTAAGCAGTGGTTTATTTCTCAGCACCTTTGACATCGAGACAGAGGCAACCAGGATATATACGCAGATGGATAACCTTGCACGCCGGCTTTCGGGCAATAGCATCACGGACTCTGCAGCAACAAAGCAAGCATTCACCGAGTCGGCCCCCAAAGCACGGATCCTGCACTATCACGGACACTGCGTCTTCGAGGTTGACAATCCGCTCAAACAGTCTCTTGTTCTGGCACCTCCACAGGGTCAGGGAGCGATGACGAGAAATGCCGTGTTGCAAACGGGAGTTTCGATCCCTCGACACGAAAACATCATCGAAGATGCACAATACACTGATGGAACCAGAATCATTTTGAGTAGTAGCATGCCAAGTCTAGATCCACATCAACTTTCTCCAGTAGCTCACAGCGCAGAAGAGACTGTCCTTCTCTCTGCTGATTCGGCCGAGGACGCAGCTACACATCTCACAGTGGAGGAAATCTTCAACGTTCCTCTGAACTCTCCCCTCGTCGTTCTTGTCGCTTGCGACTCGGCTTCTCAAGCAATTCTTGAGGGTGACGAGCCCATGGGCATGGTGGCTGGCCTCCTTTGCGCGGGTGCGGCGTCCGTCATTGGGGCACTGTGGCCAATTCCCAGTGTCACTGGCCGTGACTTCTCAAAGGAGTTTTACGAGAGTCTGACCTCACAGAGAGTCGAATCCAGGCTTGTGGACATTGCTGTCGCACTTCAAGAAGCGACGTTGGCGCTTATGGATAATCCCTCAACATCGGAGACGTACTGTTGGGGCGCGTTCTGTTTGTATGGATCATGGGTTTACGACAGAGGCTCGGGAAACGGAATGGAACGTAGCACGTAGGGAATGCTTTAGAATTTATATGCTAGTAACCCCACGTTTTCCCTCGACGCGAGGGCAATGAGACGTGAACTGAGCCATACAATAAGTACACGAGCCGTGGACCATTGCGGAAGCTAGCGCGTTCCTTTGGTGTCATCATCGCGGAGTTGGTACCTAATAGCACGTAGAATCAATCGCAACATCGCGGGGATCAGGCCGCAGTCCGGGGCAATAAACATGTGGTTTTTTCTGGGTGGCAGACGCCGCTCACGGTATGGCTCCACAGGATCTCCGTGCCAAGCGCTTCATCTTGGGGGAAGTAGCAGCTAATTGCATCCGATCCTCCGAGGTACGGTTGACCCAAGACTATTCCAATGGACTTAATGCTATGTTGAAAGCGTCTATTCGGTCTCTTGGCAGCCTCAAAGGAAAAGTCGCCATTGTCACTGGTGGTTCCAGGGGCATTGGTCTTCATGTTGTAGCTGGTTTGGCCGAAGCTGGAGCTAATGTTGCCTTCATCTACAAAACCAGTACCGACGCGGAAGACACTGCGAAAAAAGGTCGCCAATAAGACGGGTGTGCGCTTTGCGGCGTACAGATCCGATGTGATCGATCGAAAAGGGCTCCTGCAGACCGTGAACAAGATTACTGAAGAATTTGGCAACGGATACCTTGACATCATGGTGGCAAACGCGGGTATCTATCAAAACGTCCCTTCTCTAGACTCCACTGAGAGCACCTGGCGGTACATGAACAGCGTAAACTACGATAGAGTGATGCGGACGGCACTTGCTGCAGGAAAATGTTCAAGAAACAAGGCACAGGAAACTTGCCCCCACTAGCAATTGTCTATTCGATGATTCAAAACAATGTAAAGTGGATTCTAGTACTTCAGTCTCTTGATAAGAAACAAACACTTGTCTAGCCACTATCTACTAACACATTGCTATGTTTTCCCTCATGCTATTGACGGATTTTCTCAGAGTTCTTTTGATTAACAAACTAAAAGTCAAGTTAGCATAAATAGCTTGCATATTTAAAGGGCTTACTACTTACTTCCGATCACACCGTTCACTGGAATGTCAATCGACGTGGTGTAGCTGGCTGCCTCGCTGAGAAGGTAGACATAGGCACCGCCCAGCTCCTGGACTTTGGCAAGACGGGGCATTCCACCGTAGTACTTGAGTTGCTGGTCCCAGTCAGGCTGCTGCGGAACCCAGTATGTCATGGCCGTCTCAACAAGACCGGGAGAAACCGAATTAACGCGGATGCCATACTTGGCCCACTCCATGGCCAGCGTATGGGTCATATTCCGCACGCCTGCCTTGGACGCGCCATACGGGGCAGACGGTACGCGCTGCAAATGGTACGTTAGCACGTTTGTTCATGTTTCAGAAAGCTTTGGAGGGGTCTCGTGCCTTGTTTGGTCGGTAAGAAGCCATGGATGCTGTGAAGACGATAGATCCCTTGACGCCCAGCTTGATGAATGCTCGAGCAGCGGCTCGTGCTGAATAAAAGGCACCGAAGAGCTGCCGGTCGCCCTCAACGTCAGCCTGTACCTTTCACATAGAATTCGTTGGGAAATCTCGTTTGAGACTTTGGACATACGTTAATAGCGAAGAGGTCGTGAATTTCCGCCTCGGTAAAGTCAAGCGCAGCCTTGTGGTTCGTGCGACCAGCGTTGACGACCATACCGTGAATAGCGCCAGATTGCTCAACGATTTTTTCAACAGCAGCAGTGATGCTCGCCTCCTTGGTGGAGTCGGCCTGGATGGCCTTGATCCTGCCAGGGTACTTCTTCTCGGCCTCGGCGAACTCCTCTCCAGGCTCAGCCAGATCGATTGAGTAAACCACCTCGGCGCCATTGTCAAGGCAGCACTCGGCAACACCTAGACCAATTCCTCGATTGGCGCCAGTGACTACACAAGAACCGGGACGTAAGCCTGTGTATAAGGTGCACGTTATGAGCAAGTATGTCACTCACCTGCGATGACTTTCCCAGCCAGGTTGACCTGTGTCTGAACCTGGGAAGTGCTGACATGCGCGGTCTCTCCATTGGTGGCCGACGAGCTCATATTGGGCGACTAGATTGGCAGTTGTGTGTTGCTGGTTGAAGAAGGCTAGGAAAGCAACCACAAATTGAGAACGATGAGTCTAAAGATCAAACAGGGGAATTAATGAGCGACGCGGCCTGTTTATATGCAAGCACGGAGTCGGAACACAACTCGCCAAAAGGTGACTGTGGACATTTCTTAACCATTGCCTTCATGCGCGAATGGGCCAACACGGGATGACATCCCCGAGACGGTTGATCGGGGATGCGCTAAGTGAATCCTCAGCACACGCACAACCCCGAGACGCGGCAGTCTTGGCGTCCCTCGACGCGAGGGCATCACTTGACCGTTTGTGGAGCGGGGGTAAACTGGCAACCCTTGGCCTGTTTGCACGAGATGACGTTGGAGCTTTGCTCTGTCGTGGGTACAAGCTGAGGGACCTAAGCTTCAGTCTTTCTAAGTTGATGACGGACACTGGAACTCTTCTTTAGCTCTCAACGGTGCCTCAATCTCGCCTCTATGAGCTTGGCATCGGATGTAGACTACCCTAGACTAGTCGAGACAAAGCGAAATTATCGGTGCCAACATCACGCACTCAGTACAAAATCACGTTCTGCGAGGTAGAATTAACCAATGCGGGGTAGTGTGGAGATGACCCCGGATTATTGATGACTCCGGAACGACTCAGTGAGATGGCTCCGGGTCAAAGGGCAACCAAGGTCCAATGTGAGCAGATAAACCGGATTCTCACTTTAGTCAACCGCCGTCGTGAATCCAATAACGCCAGACAGCATTCTCGTTATTGGCGATCCGCACCGACGGGTATGAAGAACCATAGCCGGCGGTAGAGTAACAATGGCTGGCGGCCTCCAACCGACAACGACTCCACGAGAGCGTCGCTTCACACGTAACCGAGCATCTCGCGGCAAGGGCCTGCGTAGGAAGACGGGGTGGTGAGCAACGCAACCTCTCTGGACGGACTCTCCCTTTGACTGATCACGCCATTCCTGCAGTCTGACCTGCCGACGTCGCCATGTCAGATGTAACGAGGCCAAACCCGTCTGTGGAGGGTGTGCCAAAAGGAAAGCTGCGTGCGTGTATGACACTCTGCAAGACCAACTGTTGCTTGGCCCCCAAACCCCAACGATAACTGCAACCCCGACCCCAACTCTGGTGTCGACCATCTCCTCGACGAAAGACATTGCCGCTTGCTCTTTGGACGATGGGGTTCGTGGCGAGAACGACATCAATACTGTTGACTACGCTACATCACTAACCAATCGTGATGAGGATCTTGCCATCCCTGATGCTGTCATCTCTTCCCCTCAGAATCCGCCATACCAGATAACCCCTGTGGCACACGACCAGACACCCACATTGGTGACCCTCGGGCCACAGACGCATATTCCCACCCTTCGGTCTGATGTTAACAATGGGCAAGGTGACTTGGTTCCCATCGTTGAGACGGCCACCCCGAATATCAATGAGTCTGAAAATCCAACGCTGACCCCCCACGGGCCAGAGCTAGCCCCTGGAGACGAACCAAGCCCTTGCCACCGCGCCACAAATCACTTCGGAGACTATCGATGCTGTCACTCTGCCGGCCATAGTGTCTTATCACCGCCACAAACCTCAGCATACGCGACTTTACCCGGCTTCTCTGCTGCTTCCATCTCCTCAGCAAGTCAAGGCGTCGAGACCCCCACCGCCAGATGGCTAGGGCTGCTTATCGGAGATGCCATACTTGGCAATAGGGCCTTGCCTGACGTCGACCTCGAGTACAATGGGCTGAGCATGATTGGGAATTCTGTCGCCCAGACCCCAAGATCTATAGCAACCGAAGAGCAACAAACACCAGCATTCCGTTCTGAAGTCGACCCGCGGTCTACAACCCTCAACGCCTCCCTGCAAGAGCGCTTGCCGCAGTTGGGGAGCAGCCAGGTCTCGGAGAAGCAATCCTGGCACTCGGCAGAACCCATCAAGCTCTCGCCGCAAGAGTGCAGACTCTTTAATCACTTTGTACGGCACATCAGCCAATGGGTAAGTCTAAACTGCAAGCCTGGTGGAAAGCAATCCTGATTTCCCTAACAATTGAGGTCAGATAGATCTCTTTGAGCCCAAGAAGCCCTTTGGTAGCTTTGTGCCGCACCTGGCTGTGAGTTTCAAGTGATTAATCTCGCTGCGCGTGCCTAACCACCAGTAGATACACAACTATGGCCTAATAAATGCCATACTGGCACTCTCCGCTCGACACCTCGCTCTCAGCACTAGCGAGCCCCCTGGAAACCCCAATTTCAGCCGCCCCGATCCCAACGATGCTGTTAGATACTACTACAGAGCTCTCCACTATAGCCAAGAAGCAATGCGATACGATACCTACAAGGTCAGTCTGGAGCTCCTCGCCATCTCCATTATCATCTCCACCTACGAGATGCTCGACGGATCAAGCACGGACTGGGAAAGACACCTCAAAGGGGTCTTCTGGATTCAGCGATCGCAAGTTATTCATGGTGACTCCGGTGGTCTGAGACAGGGAGTTTGGTGGGCATGGTTATGCCAGGACATCTGGGCTGCCTTCCGAGAGGAACGCAAACCCTTCACCTTCTGGAGGCCAACACGATCGTTTGATGCCTTGGACCCTTGCGAGCTGGCCGCCAGATCTGTCTATCTTTTTGCGCAGGTAGTGAGCTTTTGCTCCAAGGAAGAAGCGGAAGAAGAGAGGAATGATTTTGCCTCCAAGGTAATCAAGGCCGATGCACTGGTAGAGAGATGGAACGATTGGAGAGAGCACTTGACTGTAGAATTCGAGGCACTTCCCGTTTCCACTGACGCCAAAGACGCATTTCCGCCCATCTGGGTTCATCCGCCTGCGTTTGGTAAGCTCTGTCTATCTCGTTGGATCTGTGAACCCACTGACTATATACAGGTGTCTCTCTGCAGCTTTACTACTGCGCTCTGATCTTGATATCTCTCCACCGTCCTCGGGCTGGCGGGATCGATGGCTACCTTGAACAAAAGAGGATGCTAAAGCAGTGCATAATGAAGGTCTGCGGGATTGCATCGACCTTGACTGATTTTGCTTCGGGAGTCATGTCATCACAATGTGTCTACATTGGTAAGTCGATCTTTAAGTGTTTAAGAATGTATCTGACGTTCAATCCCTCGACACAGCCGGCATATCCGTTGAAGAAGTAGGCCAGCGAGCTGCGGTACTTCAGCTCCTCGATGACTGTCGACAGCGCACTGGGTGGCCAGTGAAACCTCTCAGCGAGGAACTGTCCCTCGTATGGCAGAAATTCGATCAGTCGCTCGATTAACAGGCAGAGTTGGCCATGGATATCCAGGAGCTAATCGTTTCATACCCCTCCGTCTAAAACGATTCTTTTGAGCTTGAAATACGGCATGCCTGGACCATGGAAAGACACCAGTACGAATTGCAAGACTCGACGCCAGTGGAAATGAAATCATACACTCCTCGGGGGTTATCTTGCTTGCCTCTAGACCATAGTTGGGTACGCCATCGCGGATCCTCGTGATTTTGGGCTGATGTGTGTCAACCGCCGCTCGACCGGAAACAGCGAGCCAATTAGTTTATGTTCTTGATGTGGATGCTAAGGTTACTAGGTAGTCAGTAGTATCTCAGCGCACGAACCCTAACATCTAGCCTCGATATAAAAGCCCGCCAAGGTCTAATGAGGGGACGACTCGGAGAAAGTCCTCTGGCTGGGCGTGCAGTTTCATGTAGGCACTCTAAGAGCCGATGGACGAATCAACTCTGGCTCGGGGGTATACTATAATTGGATCCAATGATGTAATTCCTTTGTCAGTAGCCCTACACCCGACGCCCTTCATATGCATGTAAAATGTAATCATTGCATCTTAGCTCCTGATAATATGCGGAGCGAGTCAGCAGGCAGCGGGGTAAAATAAGAATTAAACCCATTTCCGGCCAAATGGCCCATTAGGAGTGAGAAAACCATGGCCGTGTCTAACCTAATCGCGAGCACTACGGTTCTCCTGCAGCTGTATGGCGGTTTTCACCTAAGAAAACATCGACCTTTTCCGCCTACTCAGGCACAATGATTCCAAATGCCGAGAAAATTGAGCGGGAAGACGTGCCCTCCGCCCGACAAGAGGTAGCATCGTGAGGTGATTGGTCTTATTCATCTGCTTTGTAATAAAAAATTGAGCGGGGTGAGATCACAACGGCTTGCCACGTAGCCTATGTCATCATATCTAGTCATTGCACTTGTGACGCAATGCTTATCCCCGCGGAGAAGTGGTAGAACTCACGGTGATAAATAAAGGTACTGGCCGCTCTAAAAGCACTCCATCTCGCACTTACAGATCATTCCTAGTTTCTGACACCACCACACAACATGACGACTCCAGCCGAAACCCCGATCCTCCACTACTTCGACCTTGGCAGATTGGGCCGTGGTGAAGTTCTACGGTACGCACTGAGCTGTTACCAAATTCCAACTACTACATGCAATGTTGCGCCCATTGGGAGTTGTGCTGACGAGAACGCTTCGGGAAGACTTTTCCTACGAGATGCAGGTATCAAGTTCGAGGACATTCTTTACCCATATGGGGGCACCGGGGGCGCCTGGGAAGCCACCACCGGAACCTTAGCGAAGCAAGGTGTCACTGTTACCAAGAAGCTGCCTGCTTTTGAATACGGTGGCAAGATTTTGACTCAAGTTAGTCATACTGCTTTCATGTTCACTACCAAGTAGCCAGCCATTAATCTGTGTACAGCATATCCCTACGTTGCGCTTTCTTGCTCGAGATCTCGGTCGCTACGACGGAGAGACGAGCGAGGAGAAATTTGTCGTCGATGTCGTTGCCGATATTTACATCGACTGGAGAGTAAGTGAATGTCCCTAGCCTGCAAGGTGACAAAGTACTCACAAATACTACCTAGTTCCAATGGGTAATTCAGCTGGACAAAGTCACGGAAGAGTACAAGAACAAATATGCGCCGAACTATTATGACGTTCTTGATCATTACTACTCCCAGAGCAATGGTCCCTACCTCCTTGGCGACAAGATCACCTATGCCGATTTTGCAGTTTACCAGTCTATTGACAATGACGAAAGGATCAAGACTCTTCCGGTAAGTGCAGCCCGATATTCTACTGGCAACCAATCACTGATTAGCCGTAGGCAAAACTCCCAGCGTCGCTTGAGAAGTTCAGACAGGCGTTCGAAGCAAGGCCGAATATTGCGGCCTATATCCGGGAGACGGCAGCTGCATAAGTGTCTAAATGGACTGTTTGTTACTCTGATAGGAATTTCTCGTAGTTAGTTGAATAAGAAAGTGGATCAACCAAACTTCAGTTCAAGAGAACCCCTCCCCCCGTCGTGTGCCAAGTTTCACATTGAGGCATTTTACCAAGGCTTGGAAAGGGCAATATTTGTTTTTTTGGACAAGCCTTACCAGGATCGTCAACAGCTGAAAACCATTTATTAGGCTGGTTGGAACAACGTGACTGAAGGTGGGCTAGGCTCTCATTGTTGCACAAAGGGCCACGGTACGGATTTTCCCTCTTCCGTCACCGAGAATGCGGTGTATTGTGCCAGCGAGGCGGGTGTGCAAACATGTCACAACCATCATCTACAAATACGAGAAAGACGCGGCACAACGGGCAACTCCACGGTCAAAACCAGGTCACCGTTCGTTTTGTCTTGACTCTTGACAGCCGGGCCCTCGGATTTCACCATGGCCGGGATAGAGCACCTCCCGCCAGAGATCGTCTGCTTGATAGCAGACATGTGCACGCTTGGCGTTTATCCCAAACTGGGCCAGTACGCGTCATCCTACGCCAAGTACCATGCCCGCCTTGCGCGAACGAGCCGCCGTTTCTACACCATTCTCAATCCAGCGCTGTACAAGCGCAATATCCTCGAGGACCCGCCTCTAGATTCCTGTGTCTTGTGGGCGGCTGGGCGAGGCCGCCTCGAGACAATGAAGATCGCGCATCGACTTGGCGCCAGCTTGGACAACAACGGTTTCCGGGAAGAGGACAACTTCGCCTACAATTTTGCTGATATCCCTGGCCGCATGAAAGTCTTGGCGGCACCGCTCCACCTCGCTATCCAAAACGGACATCGACATGTCGTCGAGTATCTACTCGAAAACGGCGCAAAGGTCGATGTCGTTGCACAGCGATTCTGCACTGGAAACAAGATTATCCAGGCCAATTTTAGATGCCCTCTTTTACCCTATCCACTTCACACTGCGCTGGTTCATGAACACGACGTTGAAGATGCGCCGGCGATGCTCATAAAGCGTGGGGCCTATCTTGTGGATCGCGAGACGCATGCGTTCCCTATTGTCGCCCATAGCGGCCGTGCAGATCTTGTCGATCTTCTCCTCGGCTTGAACGAGCCGAGTGTGGCAACGGAAGCACTTTGTTACTCAGTAACCGCCAAGGATTTCGACCTCTTCCAGCGTATATTAGCACGACCTGAACTAAATACTGCAGCTGGGAACCACCATGGTGACACGGCTCTTCACCGTGCAGCCTTGCTCGACGACGCGACCTTTGCCAGGCCTCTTCTTGAGCGACCAGAAGCCAATGCCGCCGCCACTAACAATGACTTATTCACGCCATTGCACCTCGCAGCTACGCGTAGTAACTTGCCGGTGGTTGAGCTCTTACTGCAGCGTCCTGAAGTCAACCCAGGGGCTGCAAGCGAGTCCGGCACGACAGCCCTATATCACGCAGTCAAAAAAAAGTGTGTTGCAATTGTGCAGCGTTTGCTAGAGCGACCCGAGGTGGACATAGGGATTCGAAGCGATTGTGTACCTGATTCACCGCTGCAATTGGCCATCAACAGCGGTATGCCCGAACTGTTTGATCCCTTCCTTCAACGTCAAGATTTCGACGTTACCGTCTTAGATATCTACGGACGTACCCTCCTACACTACATCAGCGAGTCTAAAGGAGACGGTGACGCCATGATCCTTCTCACCAAGAAGTTTATAGACATGGGTGTGCCCGTCAACAGAGTAGCACAGTTTGGGACGGCATTCTTCCGCGCAGTATTTTGTCTCAACTTCGAGGCAGCCTTGACATTGCTCGAACACAATGCCAATCCAGGGATCATACCCAATGACCCGTATAGTTGGACCATCCTTCATTACTGTCTCTACGACCCTGTGCCGAAGCAGACCGAGCTGGTTGCAAAACTGATTAGTCTTGGCGTCGATACGGACACATTGACGACACAGGATGGATTCGGGAGCACCCTCTATGATTCTTCTAGCTGTGGCAGCCAGTTATTTTTCGCAGCGGCGTATGCACAGAATATCGACTGCATGAAGCTCCTACTCGATGCAGGTGCTAATGCTGATGAAATGGTGGTTTACACTGGAATTGACGTTACATTTGATGAGCTCAACTGCGACGACCAACAGCCTTTTCTTTCTGGCCTTTTTCGAGAATTTTTTGAGAATCTCCCTGTGCACGATCAATTCGTTGAGGAGATCGAGGAGCATGTTTGCTTACTCTTGCAGCATGGCTCGAGCCTAGGCCCCAGCGCACATGGGATTTCTCCCTTTGAATGGGGTCTCGACGCTGCTCTTCAAAATGGATCGTTTGCGCTTCTGAAGTTGCTCCTAGACAACTCCAGTAGGGCCAACATCTCACTTGATTATATTGAGGATAGGATTGAGGAATATCAGGAGCGCGATGTTCTCGATGAGTCTTACCGGAAGAGAGCGATTCAAATGGTGTTCCAGTTCATGGAGAGGGAGTTTGCAGGCGCAAATTCTGAAGATAAGAAAGAGCAAGAAGCCAAGCAGGAAAACGGAGTAACTCGGGAGGATTAGTAGATGGGGCATGGAACCATGCCACGACCAAGGAATACAGAATGACCCATGGCAATAGCTTTGTTATCTAGCATTCAGTTAATAATATCATGTGTGGCAGTATGAAGGTAGATCTTGGCAACGGCTAGCTTACCCGCCGCTAGTAACCAACTGTTGGGAATAGTGCGGGAATGGAGTGAATGTTCTGGGGTTTGTAGCGGACGAGAGAACGACAAATTCCCCAGACGAGGCAAAATGACAACAGGGTAGTTAAACAATCCTGGGTAGAACATCGTCCCACACAAATAAATGGCTGAAAATCAATTCACTGATTAGCGACTTCGCTCCGCAAGGACTTTTTAGGCTTTGGTCTTACGACTGATTGATGACTCGCTGTTTCCGGTCGGGCGGCGGCTATCACACATCGGCCCAGAACAGAACCACGAGATCCGCGATGGCGTCACGACCCATGGTTGTCAGGTGTGATGCACGCTAAAATGCTGACAGTTGGTGGGGGTTACTGGCCGAGACCAACCTGGTCCCAAAGGCTGTCCTCATCGCCAAACATTATTCGTCCTCTTGGGCGCTTGGGTTCTGCCTTGCCATGGATATTGAAGCAATCCGACCGTCACAGTCTAGAGTCTGGCTCGATTGAGCCCCAACTCTGCCTTGCAGACTGCCTCGCAGCCTGCCTCGCAACCTAATTAACTGGAGCCACAGGGCTGATTGTCCATCATTCTCATTGGCTGTTCACTTGTGGCGCGAGCTAACAGTCGTACGGATGGAGGCCTCTCCAATCTCCATCGAGCTCGGCGGGGTTCTTTTAAGCTGGGCTGACCACCGAACCCCTCTTTCGCGAATTCGCTCCCAATTCTGTTTTGCTTCTGCATCTTCCAAATCGCAGGTCACCTTCATCCTCGGCACAAAGAGACCATGAACCCGCAACAGCCGTACTACGGACAAGCAACCGGTCCGGGGGGCGCCCCGCAGCCGGGATATCCGGCGGGGCAGCAACCTCCGCCCGGCGGCCCCGGAGGCCCGGGGTACTACCAAGGAGGCCCGCCACCGCCAGGACAGCCGCCGTATGGCCAGCAGCAGCAGCAGCCGCCTTACGGCTACGCCCCGAACCAGGGCCAGCCGCCTCCGGCCGGTCAGTACCAGAGCCAGCCTTATCAGGGCGGGCCACCTCCTCCTCAAGGCCAGTATCCGCCGCAGGGACAGTACCCCCCGACAGGCCAACAAGGCCAGCCCGGGCAAGGATATCCAGGAGGTCCTCCTCCAGGCCAGTACCCTCCTCAGGGCCAATACCCTCCGCAGGCCCCGTATGGACAGCAACCTGGAGCCCCTTACGGCCAGCAACCGCCTCAGGGGGCGCCTGGACAGCGACCTGGAGCCCCTTACGGCCAACAACCGCCTCAGGGGCCGCCTGGACAGCAACAATACCCTCCCCAGCAGTACGGTGCTCCTCCGCAACAGCAGCAGCAACAGCAATGGGGACAGCCTCCTCCTGGCCAACAACCGTACGGCTACAACGTCCCACCAACACCCGCGTCGCCAGGCTATGACCAAGCTCAGAGAGCCTGGACGCAGCCCATCGACACGACAGCCGACGCCGAGACTGTTCGCAAGGCCATGAAGGGCATGGGCTGCGATGAGCGCGCTCTGATCCGTGTCTTCACAAGCACCAAGTACCAGAATCCTTGGGCAATGGCCCAGCTAGTGCGCGACTACAACAGCCGCTTCATGCGCGACCTAGCCAAGGATATCGAGAGTGAGACGCGCGGTGACTTCGAGACGGGTCTGCTTGCCCTGATTTGTGGTCCTCTCGAGAACGACGCCCAGGTTCTCAAGCGAGCTCTTGTCCGTGCTGGTACCGATGAAGATTCCCTCAACGATGTCCTCCTCTGCCGCTCCAACGCAGACCTTCGCGCCATTTCCGCCGAGTTCAAGCGGATTCGCGGGAGGGACTTGCTCATCGACATCAAGGAAGATGTCGACGACACGCTGTTCCGGATGTACAGCATGGTTCTCGGGGCCACGCGTGCGGAGGATGCCGCACCCGTCATTGCGGCTGAGATCGACCACAAGGTGACGGAGCTCCAGCGCGCCACCGAAGGCACCATTGGGGCAAACGCCATTGCCGTAGCGCACATTTTCGCGACCAGCAACGATGCACAGCTGCACGCGCTCTCTGAATCGTACCAGCGCAAGTATCACCGAAGCCTAGAGGACGTCATCGAGAAGGAGTTCCGCGGCGACATGGAGGATGCGCTGCTCCGGATGCTTCTCCAGGGCATGAACCGCGCGCGGACGGACGCGGCAAGGCTGAGGGAGCCGCTGTTGAAGACAGTTCGTAAGGACCGTCTCTTCATCAACCGCATTGTGAGCTTGTACTGGGATCGGAACCGACTGGCCGAGGCGAAGGCTGCTTATAGGAAACGGTATGGCGTAGCCCTGAGCAAGGATATCAAGGACTATCTGAGCGGAGACTACGAGAACCTCATGTTGGCTCTCATTGGGGAGAAATAGGGCTGCTTTACTTGTATCAATAGCGAACTTGTTTCCATCTACGCTTGAAGCTTGAGTCTCTGTATGTGGGGGATAGGTTTTCTTTTGACTACAAATACACACCAAAACAATTAAAATGTACCATGCTTCTTCATCGCGTCGACGGAAGGGGTGGATGGGTACCCTTCAACCACGAGCTCCGTACTCTATCCACAAACACCCCAAATGCTTAATATCACTCTCAACCTCCATTCTGGACATGCTTAGCCGTAACGCTCACTGGATGCCGGCGATAACCATGCCAGCCATCGCGACAGCAGCCACAGCCATACCGGTCTGGCGTGGTGCAGCATTGTCGGAGTTGGTCTGAGCTGTGCTGTCACTGTCGTCACTGTCGTCACTGTCGTCATCGGAGGAGGACTTGGAGGTCTCGCTCGGCCACGTGAGTGATGTGCAAACGGTTAGGCCTTGGGGCAACTGGTCGAACTGGCTCTTAATCTCAGGAACATCGCTGCAGGCTTCAAGGATGCTGGAAATCGCCGCAGTGTGCCCCTCATACCAGCTCGCAAGCTCAGAGACCCACGAGGAGTACTCTGAAGTTAGAGAACCAGTGACTGCCGGGATCTCGCAACCGTCCGTGATGGTCGCTAGTTGGGTCTGCTCGGCGATGAACTCGGAGAGGGACGAATCGGGCGTGGGGATGCCGGCCAGGCTGGGGAGGAGTTCTATGGCCACCGAGGAGCACTCTGCAAGGTCGCGTGGGTCGAGGGGGCTCCCTTCGGCAGCGAGAACCGAGACGACGGCGCCACCGACGAGGAGGATCTGCTGGGTGCGCATTTTGGCGGAACTGTAGAAGTGACGTTAGAAGCAAGCTACAACGGAGATTTGCTTTCGGGACTGACTTGTAGTAAGAATTTTGTGTTGGGACTCGAAAGGGGTATGTTCAAGCAGTAAGACAATCAATTCAGAGCGATGTGGAGTTCAAGAAGGCTTGAGACAGGACAGGACGTCGGTATTTAAACTCCTTTCCTGCAAACAGCAACTGCTAGGGATCAGGAGGACCGAGCTGGATGGACAGGGCTTCGTAGGGTTTCGAAGTGGGACAACCCCCTGTTCGGCAACTTCTCCGGGCAGATCATTGCATAGCCCCATCCAAAGAGATGGGACGCCAAGGGCCTGACGAGCTTGGCATATTTCCGAGGACCCATTTCTCTCGTGTAGTACTGTCAGGGCTGTTCGCCTTGTAAAGCCAAACGAACCTACAAGACTGAACAATGATCGAAAGTCGACGTCTCTCCATTGTCTCTCACTGCTCGAGAAACTCTGGGAGCTAGAGAAGGACTACGCATAATGTTCACGACGTATTGGCACGGCAAGTCTGTTTCACTAATGCGTGCTCTTCCCTGCGGGGATAAGCGAAATCACCTAGTAATTTTCAGCTGGTCAACTTGGCGCCAATTGTGGAGTAGGCATTAAGCCCTTCTTATCATCACGCCCTGACCTAGATCCTTCGCTTCATTCCGAGCATTATCATTCGCTCACGTCCCCCACTCATGATAACACGGTGATTATTGGTCTATGCCCCTTGCTACGGGGTCAGGGGTAATGTTTGGAGTTGCGATGACGTCGATCGCCTTGGCTTAGTCGTCATGCTCTCTTGACATACGCACGCCAAGTGACACCATCTAAATCCTCATTAGTGATGTCCACGACACGCAATATCGACTGGCTCTATGAGAAAAATAAGAACACGATCCGAAGAACAGGTTCTAGTATGAGTAATTTCCCTCTCGTATAGGTGGGCTGTGTAATCATTCGCCTAATGAACGCGCTAGGCATGGGTAACATCTCATGACTGGCATAACCAAGCAATAATTTGTTTATAATTCAGGCCAGATTATACGAGAATTTAGAAGCATTATTGTGAAAATGCTTCAAGGCTCGTTCATTAAGTGTGTCCGTGAACAATGCTGGGGAAGCCGACAACTAGCAGCTTCACAACCGTCGGCATTAATTAATGCTCCGGGGGAAGGAGAACGAGGGAAAAAAGAAATCAATAGTACGGTAAGTGAATATATGGATGCTTCCAAAAACCTCTATCAAGTGGCCCTTGCTAGTGTTGCGGCCATCCAGACTATAGTCCCAAAAGCATCGAGAGTTTCGCACCAGCTCATTATTTCGGTTACAAACGTGTCGTTCTCACCGTGAGAGATTGAACTTGGGTTTGGCGATGCGACTGACAACTTAAGATCTCCCACTGTCAACGGTTTACTTCGCGTTCTTCGCAGCACGACACCACGGTATCCCTCAACCCATTTGGCAGTTGACTCAGCCTCCCAAAGGTCTCTGATGCAGGGCAGTGGTGTTTTGCCGAAGCCATCGCATTCAATGGAGTCTCTCTCTCCGATGATGACATCAAGCAGTGTCTCGATGATGAACATCAAACAAATAGTCCTAGACAAGTTCCCAGTTAGAATGCACATGTGTTCAACAAGATCTGGGTGCGGAACTGGCTCGACAAGGTTGACAACGTGCATACCTACGCGAGCTCTCATGTATCATCCACTCAAGGCGAAGAGTCCGCCCATTTAGCGCGTTATAGTCTGTTTTGTAGCTTGACATGTCATTCAATCTACTACCAAGGACCTTGAGATCTCAGTCAGTTTCAACCATTAGGTTAATCTCATTTCTGGGTACTCTGGTGCAAGTCTAACATACCCCCAAGGCAGTAATCATGGAGTTTGTGTCATTGGTGTCAATCGAATTGGAATCCAGGCTTTGTAGAATGACATAGATGCATATCGCCTGTAGAGCCTCGAGGAGGGCTTCGTTGTCGTAGCTCTCATGCTTGAGGTACGTCATTAACCGTGAAAGTGTAGAAAGTTTCGGGTATAGGCACAAGAACACACCTCCTGGCTTAGCCGTGCTAGCTCTGCATATATAGTCCTCCACACAAAAGCGCTGTTTTCTGGTGTCTTGGTGTAGAAGAGTTGGACGAGAGAAACGCAAATGCTTAGAGTTGGAGGAAGACATTGATGTCTCTGGTTTTTGACACAATTCTGAGTGAGACCATCATCCAGGGAGCATCTACTATGAATGAACGGCGGGAGTGTGTCACCTTCGCACATCATCTTCGGATAAGACTCAACGTGGCCTAGAATGATCTTTGCGGCGAAGAAGCCGTGTGATGTAAGAGGCCGTCGCTTTGTGAGAGGTTTAGAGGAACCATGGGGAGCCAAGAAGTTGATTTCTGTAGACGAGTCGCTCAAGCAATTAGTCAGAGCATTTTCGCTACCTGAAGCCGATCTATAACCCGGTCCGGAAGTTATGTTGAACCCGCTAGGGAATCCGAGGATGGGGTTGACGGGTTCAAGTGGTGGCGTCGGAGCCAGTAAGCATCCAGACGGTAATTCGTCTCTGGAGCTGGAAAATTCGCCAAATGACCACATTGATGCGTGCATTGGATCCTCAACAGATGGCATAACGATACCAAGGTCCTGATCGCATCCAACGTCATCAGACCCCTCTGGAGTGTGAGGGAACGGTGTTTCCGTTTGGGTAGGCATGTCTGGCGGGCACCCAATGAATACAGAGTGCGTGTCTACTGCAGAAGCTCCGGGGTAGGGCGGCGATCTTGCTGCATGGCCGGAGTAGTCACAGTCGAGTCTCCGTTGGATGCACCGCGAGCATCGGGGCAGCGTCAGGCTGCAACGGGCCTTGGCTTCGCGACACCGAGCACACGCCTTCTTCCGGCTAATAGGCATCTCGCACGGCTTGAGTCTCAGGCTGCTCTAAATTTGTCGTGGCCTCAAGCGCTGTAGGAACGGAGAGTCTCGTTGTTTGTTGATACAGGTTGCTAAGCGGCGTCCTTACGAAATCCGGACTTCGGATTTAGGAGTTGGAGTGGGGCTTTCCCTAGCGCCGGAGTTCGAGTGGATCCCCGATCGCTCTGCATGGAAGCCGGCTGGCGGGAGAAGCTTCATCAGGCCAGTTGCGAAGAAATGATGCAAAAGTCCGACATGATGGGCATACTATGCTTCGGAACTCCGTGATAAATCGTAGGAATGGAGGCGGGTGGAGTAAGTACAGGCTTGTCCTAACGAGACTGCAAGACTTGAAGATGAAGACATGTTGAGTATAAAGATCCAAGACATTCGCCCTTTTACAGATTGATTTGACAAAACCATCAAATCAACTCCTCCTAGACTCGTCTTCACCAAGTTAATCATTCGACCACCATGGCGCCTATCAGAGTTGCACTTATTGGCCTCGCGCCCCTGGACAACCCTGAACCATCTCTGGGTAACTGGGGTGTACTTGCGCACCTGAAGGGACTTGTCGAGTCGCCGCACTACGAACTGGTAGCTATTTGCAATTCCTCTGTCGAGTCAGCACGCAAGTCTATCGAATTTCACAAGCTGTCCGCCACTGTGAAGGCGTATGGAAGTGCAGAGGACCTGGCCAATGACCCCGACATTGACCTCATCTCCATCTCCGTCAACGTCGCCAAACACTATCAGTTAGCCAAACCGGCGCTACTCCAGAAGAAAAGTGTCATGGTTGAATGGCCGCTAGGCGCCACTCTGGGCGAGGCTCAGGAGCTGACCGATCTAGCCCGACAACATGGTGTGAAGACAGTGGTTGGCCTTCAGTTTCGGGCAGACCCCTTGATACTCAAGGTCAAGGAGCTTCTCCGCCAGAATGCTGTTGGTCGCATCACTAGCTCTGTAGCTTTGGGATGCTCCAGTGTAAACCCATCCGATATCTGGGGGCACGAGGCAACATACTATTTGGATATCAACAGTGGTGGAAACGAATTCTACATATTCTTTGGACATTGTGAGTCAACATCAAACCAAAAAAGAAATCCCAAACTAACCGTGCATAGTCCTGGACGCTTTCACATCCGTTCTGGGCAGCTTCAAAAAGGTCCAGTCAGTCCTGAAGATCCAGCATCCAGTTGTGCCTACCGTCAGCATGGCAACGGGTCAAATTGTTGACCCGGCCTATCCCAAGACAGCGCCAGACCACACCTTTGTCCAAGGAGAGCTTGAGAGCGGTGCTGTTGCCAGTATCAGCTTTAGAAAGGCGAAGAAGCCTACCGATGGCCTGGGTCTGCGCTGGTTGATCACTGGTACTGAGGGTGAGATTGAAGTGACGATCCCTGAAGACCATCTCCAGATGGGACATGCTGGGCGCGCCATTCGCTTAAGAACCGGGAAGGAAGAAGTGGCCCAGACAATCAACTTCGACGAGAAAGAGCCTGCGCATGTGGAAGCGGTCCCAATTCCAGGTACCAACACAGCCAGAGTTTACGAGGCCTTTGCGACAAGCTCGGATGCCTTCGCGGATTTTGAGTCGTCTCTTGACACACATAAGCTTCTGGACAACATTTTGCAGACTTCGAAGGATTTCTAGACGCACAATACAATTTGTGTCAGTTGTAATAGACTTCGATTGCGGAAGCGAGGGGAAGGTTGAAGGTTCTGTCATTGTCTAAAGACCAACTATTGCACTCTATCTAAATTACTCTCGCTTGATCGGAAACTTCTAGTCGCACAAATGTCTTGAATACTGTCTCGATGTCCTTTAGTTTGCTTGTGGAAGGGCATCCTTGATCCTCTGAGCCAAAACAGGGTCAACGCGCGAAAACATGTCTGTTGTGGTAACAATTAGCATGGCCACGTACTTTTTACTGGGGATATGAACTTACCGAGTGCGCCCTGGTGCATACTGGGAGAGGCAGACCCGAGATGCCCGGCGACGTTGTTAACCAGGTGCTCTTGTTGGCCCGATTGCTTGGCCAAGAGGTTCCAGAAGGCTCGTGCCTGCGCAAAATCGTCGTCTGCTATCTCAGAAGTGTAGCTGTTGACAGCGCCCGCCAACCATTGCTGATGACTGTCGGCAACGTAGCGGGACGCTCCGACGTTCCCCTTGAATGCAATCGGCTTGAGAGACGAACGCACGTAGTTTGGGTCGCTGCCATAGTTCTCTGTAGCATTCATGAAGCCGTCACGCTGGTAAGGGTTATAGACGGGGCAAATGGGACGGTTGCAAGGCAGGTGCTGGTAGTTGACGCCGAGACGGTATCGGGCCGCATCAGGATAGGCGAACATTCGGGCTTGAAGGACTATTCGTTTGGGTTAGAGAAGAACGTTGAGTTTACTTTGATAGAGAAAGCATACCTGGGTCAGCAGAAGGCCCAATGCCAGGCACCATGGTCGAAGGTGAGAAGGCTGCTTGTTCAATGTCGGCGAAGTAATTTCCAGGCTAGAGGTTGTGATGCATTAGCTTCTATTTACTGTACGGGGTCGTTTTCGGAGACGGGACAAAGGACAAATCCTCACATTTTTGTTCAGGGTCAGCTTTCCAAAAGGCAGCAGAGGAAAGTCGGCGTGAGGCCAAACCTTGGTCATGTCGAAGATGTTCCATCGGTACGTCTCAGCTTGCTCAGGGCTCATAACCTGGAGGTAGGCGGTCCAGGAGGGGAAATTTCCAGATTCGATGGCGTTCCAGAGATCAGCGGTGTGGTTGTCTGGGTCTTGACCAGCGAGTCTAGTGGCATCAGCGTCCGTGAGAGTCTCATTGCCTTGGTTCGACTTGAACTGGATCTTGACGTAGTTGAATGATCCATCCTTCTTGGTGAGTTTGTATGTGTGACCGCTATATCCGTTGACATGTCGGACGGACTTGGGCGTGCCCCGATCGGAGAAGAGCATCATGAGAGCATGGATTCCTTCTTGGTTGTTCTTATGAAAGCTTTCATCAAGTCAGCATCTCTATAGAGTATTATCATTTGGGGCAATTTACTCCCAGAACTATGGAAGCGTCAGTGGTCTGTCTTGTAATTTGCTTAGGACTTTCATCACGTACCATGGTGCTGTCGGTGATGTTCGTTGCAGGGTGTCTCTTGTGAGACCTGTTGAGGCTTGGGAACTTGATAGGATCGCGAATGAAGAAGACAGGCTGCGATATCTGTTAGCGAGTGATAGGTGGGAAAACCTGTAGCGCGTAGTTCATACAATATCGTTGAAGACAAAGTCTTGATTTCCCTCCTCTGTAAAGAGCTTCAAAGCCCACCCTCTCACATCACGGAGTGTGTCAGCGGATCCAGGGCCAGGGCCAACAGTGGATACTCTGATGAGAGCTTTGCTCTTAGTGCCAATGCCATTGAGGAATTTGGCATCCGTCAAGTGTGAGATGTCATGTGTCAATTCGAATTCACCCCAGGCTCCCACTGCATGAGCGTGAACCACTCGCTCTGGGATTCTCTCTCGATTGAAGTGTGCAAGCGTCTCGATAAGTTGAGTGTCCTGGAGGAGCATGAGGCCCTTGATGGGACTGTCGGCACTAAACCGCTGAGCAGTGGTTGGATCTGCGTAAGGACATCCTGTGCAGCCTATCAGTGATCATTGTAAAAGGAGATGCATGCCAAAATTGACACTTACCCTCTGCGAGAGTATAGGTCGGAATCGTTGTGCCATTGGTTTGCGCCATGGTTGAGTTTCACTGCTTTTGTTTTGTAGAGTTAAGTTGAGAAGAGTCGATGAATGTCAGATGCTTGAGCGTCCAATGCTTGTTGCGGTGGAAAGTGGAAAGAAGACATGTTTGCCATGTAATCAGATTATACTTATACGTGAAGTCTGTCTGCTCTACTTGATGTTATCACGGGAAACGGCAGCAATCGTGGTATCCCGTCCGGCGCGTCCGGCGCGAACGGCGCGAACGGCGCGTCGGTGCCACCGGCATCTGTCCGCAATGCCGGGAATTCGGAAAACGGCTGAAGAAAGTCAACGGGTAGTTTCTCGCCGACGTTCGCCGATATAAAGCCAATTTTTTTGGACAAGGATTGGTCTACATTACCTAGTGTCGTCATTTTCGACGAAAGACACAATGACAGCCAAGGCGGAAAAGTCGGCTGCCTGGTGCGGGAACGCCGATGAGCTGCAGCAGTAGAAACGGCGCCAATGACGACATCAGAGCACTGCAATTGCCGGCTTCCGCGATCACGGCAAGCGACAAGCCGTTTTATTCTTGGGATTTGGGTAGGTTACCGGTGATCCAATCACGTTTGAGGCATTACTGGGAGTGACGAACCTCGTCGACTACACCAAACGCCGTTTCTGCTCTTGGCGCTATTTTTTGCCGCTCTAAGCTGAACTCGCAGGGAGTTTAGGCTGAGTAGTTAACGCCCAGGAGTATTCAAGCTAAATGGGATTCATTCATTACCTTGTCAACCTAAATGCGATCCAAAACAAATCCTATATTTATCATTATGCGAAATATTCGCAAACACCATGCTGGTAATGCCATTTGATCTGAAGTGTGCGCCTTCAAGGCGGCCAAACCAAATATGCCTCTGGTGACACGATCACTGGACGTGTATCATGGAAAACTCCTACAGGGAGCCCTGAATCTTCGGTGGGAATCTCTTTGTGCGGAAGGGCGAAATCCAAGAGGGTTGTTCAACACGAAAACAGGTCTACATCGTACGGTAGACGCCGGGACTTGATAAATTCGGTGGGCGACGTCGACACGGTCGGGAACAAGGCTGCCTTTTACCACAACGAATCTCAACCCTAGGATCCTAATGAAGACCTCACTACTGAGACGTCTGGTAACAATTTCAAGGTCACCTCATTTCGCCTTGTCTTGAGGATGGAATACACCAAGCGATCATTCTCCAAAACGATGAAGAAAAGGTTAAGCTTCTTTAGCTCCTCTATCCCACGACTGATTGTAGGCATGCAGATATATGTGCTAGGCGAAATACAGCTTAACAGCCTTAAGGCAATGTCCTTCAAGCTTGGCTTGACTCTGGACTGGGATTTTACGAATGAGATTACTCGTGGAGAGCCCTAGAAAGCCAAGCTGACAAGGCTATCCCTCCGAATCATTCCCAGAACTGAGATCATCAGCGAAGGCACAACGGAAAATAGACAGGCTACTCGACAGAAACTTCAAGAGACGGACCTTTTTGTATAGGATGTCAATGAGCCACTTCGAAGGGAATTATATATTCCTTGTACAGTGGACTCATAGGCTGTAGACATTACAGAGATGATTAACCTGCCGGCCGAGCAGGATATCTCGGCAGTTATGCGCAGAGCGCTCTGGATCTGTTGTGGGTGCCGAAGACTTTGACCCTATCCATGCGAAACAGGATTTGGGGGATCATTTGAGTCTCTTTAAAGGAGGCCTGTAAGAGAGTCCGAGAGCTCTGTGAATATTAGACTGGGAAACCCCTACTGTGATCGCTTTTATATGGTTTAGCTTAGCCCTAATATGGATAGTTTTTGGCAGGGGTTGCTCTTAATGCTCTGTTGTGAACTCTTTCTCCTCTACTGGTCGATTGTAGCTGGTCTCGCACGAGTGTGAGGCTGGACAGGTCAGCTTCGGTTTAACGATGGTCCTCATCTAATCTTTAAGCTCGTGAAGTATGTAGGTGGGATGTTTGTCTGTCGAGATACCCAATTAAACCGCACCGTCTTGAGAGAATCGATTCATAGGAGTGCGCCAAGGAATATAAGCCTGATTCGTATTTAAATCGTACGATGAATTATGAAATACCCCTCACTAAAATACACGGCTTCGACATCTACTTAATACAGTCATGATGATATCTGACATTCATCTTAATTCAAAATCCTCACCAATTTACAACCCACTCAACGTTTCCATTCTCAACCAACTCCAGGCCTTCAGTCCACGATGGCTCCCGTCTCCCGCGTGGATGTGGTGTTCCCAGCGAACCCCATGAAGACACCTGCATTCTTATCGACTATCGTCCCTACCTCCAGGTTGACTCGGTACCTGGCTCTTAGATCCTGATTGGGCAGGTAGCGGGGAACTCCAGATCGACTCCAGGACGATGTTACAGCCGCTCTTTTCGAAAATAGAAAATGCTTCCCAGGACGACCTCAAGTCAGCAGAAAATCCAGATAAGGAAACTGTACATACGCCGCTTCGAGATGCAGTCTACTTTACGTGGAATCATGTCTTCTATGACATTTCGCGATGTTTCGAGTTAGAATGCGGCCATGCGAGCTACAATCCACCAGCACACGACGTTATTGAACTGCGATACCCCGAGAATATTGAAGACTGTCAGGCAGCTAAGGTGGGCGAATTGGAGTTGGACTGCAATATCATATTCGCGCCAACGTTCCTGGATCCTGGCGTAAAGATTTGGATACTACTTGGAGGCGAAAAGCAATCAGCACTGGCAATAGACAGTATCAGTACAGACCCAAGGCCAACTTTTCTATTCGATGCCTCAGACACGACCAAGTCGTATCGCTTCTATGGAGCAGGCTGGATCTGCTCTGGTCAGAGTCTTCAGGTTTTTGCGAGCGGACAGTTCGGTCATAGAGCGAATGGACTAGCTGCTGTGATTGTCTACGGAAAATATACGATGGGTGAAGGACTACCACCATTGAACAGTTATATTGGAGAGGACACTTACTAGTCATAGACTATTAAGATGAAAGCCAAGAATAGAAGATGTTATTACAGTGATTAAGAAATTAGACAAACAGCATCTCTAGATTGAGAGTTCCTGAATGAATAAACAGCTACTAGTGTAACAAATATAGCTAGCTTAAAGAGCAGACCCGGACAATTCTGCACCTGGGAACTTGAGCTCCATGCCGTCCTCGAAACTCTTTCCGCCAACAGTTATATCTCCAAAAGAAGGACATGCCAGGTCCAAGATGGCCGCCCCAAGAGTGTCTGTGACCAACTTGAGAGGTACCCTAATGATGGAAAAGAGGGTCGACAACGAGTTTGGCGCCACGGTCTTCACGACTTCGAAGACGAAACACATCAGATTATTGCCTTCCAAAATCTTCTCGAGGTTCAACACGCCACCGGTCAGATCACTGAGGTCGACGCCCGCGTAGCTGTTGACCTTTCCCATGTTGCCTCCGATGCTGAAACTGTTTAGCACACCGTTCATTGTATCAAAGACTTTAGGATATCAGAAGCACATACCTTCCTAGCTCAGGGTACTTAGCAACCAAAGCGAGAATGTCCACGTTGAGACTGAGCAAGCCGTAGTCAACCGGTGTCCGGTACCAGTTTTCCGGGATTCTCTCCCAGCCTCGCTGGTAAGTGAAATTGCCCTCTTTACCTTGGACAGCAAAGAAGCTCTTCAGCGTTTCCTTATCTATACAAAGTCAGCATTGAAAGGCCCCTTCCGTCACGGGGTTAACTCACTAAGGATACCGGTAGGGTTTTCGGAAGAGTGGTTGGCAAACATCCGAGAAGCAAATAGGTAGCCGGCATTTCGAGCAACCATGCCAGTGAAGGGTCCATAGTAGAAGTTCGGGTTGGTCGCTACAGTCTCATGGAAGCGAATGGAAGCTCGCTCAGCGAAGAGGTTGAAATCGTAATCACCCTCACCAGTCGACATGTCGTACAGAGATTGGAACTGCTCCATGACCATAGTAGAGGCATCTCCCGTGACATAAAGGTCACCTCGCGTATTGGATGAGTCGCCTTCAATGATGTTGTGTGAGCCGTTAAGACCTCTAGGGGTACCTAAAAGCCCACCGAGGTTTCCCAATACGTTCTGAGCTCCGCTTGCAGTATCTCCAATTGAGAAGCCTGGGTTGAGAGACAGAGGGTTGCCCACGAATACGGTACCCATTGTCGACAGGATGGTTGCAAGATCCAATCCCATTCCCAGAACCTGATTGATGGCACCTGTGACCTCGACCAGACTTGTAACACCCTTTCGGCTGATGTAGCCATGGTTAGCCAAAGAGTTGAGGCCCGGACAAGGGCCTCGCTGAGCACCGTTTTCGAAATCCGGTGGGATGAATTTGTGGTCACCGGTGACCTCAATGGGCGTTGTCAATGGGTCGAATAGCAGCCTCTTCTCATGCGCCTCTTGCAAAGCATCGGCCAGGTTTCCGGAAAGTCTCGAAGCCGCGTCGTGTGCAATGGAGCCATGGAGAATGGAAGGGAAGCCATGGGCGGCGCCGCCTAAGCTGGGCAGAATAGCCAAAATATGATGCCACTTCATGATGCCGTGTCTAGCAAAAGAGTGTACGGAGCGAACTTGGTGGTGGTTGGAAGAGCGATGCTGAAAACTGGAGCCGTCTGCGGGATGTCCTAGTCCCTTGGAACGGAAAGGATTGGAAATCGAAACAATGTTCCTGGCTGTTGCTCCTACGACGCAACTCTTACAGGTGCCGAGCCCCCTAGTTGCCAAGATTGAGATCGGCTTCTTGGGCTAACCTTGGTACCGGGAGAAGACCGGCCCCAATTCGACCTGAAAACGAGCAAAGTGACGCAATGACAGCGGTATCCGAGTGCCGATACCCTCATCCCCTGAATAGTATAGACAGCGGGGAGGCTTATTCTGCTCCCCTCTCATCGAGCAAGGCAAAGATCGTCAACAAAGGAGAGTGTCAAATCGTATTATCCCCGGTTGACCCTATCGTGTGCTTGGGCATGAACGCCTAGTCTGTGCAGAAAGGCACTAGGGATGTTTCAAAAGGACTTTAGCACTCAGTAGCCCGGAAACTTTAGCACAACACTAGGAAGTCATCTCAGCCCCCAGACCCTGTACGGACCAAATATTCCCCACATCAAGTGAACTCAACCCGAAAATCTAGAACGGCATCGATCTACGTCCGAGTTCCCCGCTGCACTAAATGTCAGAATCTAAAGCTTTCACAGTTTGGAGAATCACTGGTAGCACAGGAAAGCCACGCGGCGGTTGCAAAACACACGGACAATCAGGCGAGAACCCACTGATCTGTGCGTAGCGTACGAGGTAGACTGAAGCTGAGACTAAGTGCGGCATCAAAGCCCCAATTCTCCGAGGAGCTTTATCACGCAACCCAGATTGTACTATGTACGTATGAAATTTTGTTTTCACTGACCTAGGATCAGTAATTAGTTGGTCTGTTGCTTGTCATTCTCCATACCCACCCTTCCCAAAAACAGGGCATATCGGTCTGTCTCCTTGACGCCGAAACCGCTAGCATGGTATCCCTTGAAAGGCTCCGTTCTTAAAGTGTTTTGCCAGGGGTGCATTGTTATGCAAATGGGCAAACTAATTCCCTAGACCCAGTCTCTCTTCGATTGAGTGGATAATCCCAGGCGCCGAAGATGACTGGATTGCCCTACTTCGGCATTTGGAGCGGGCCAAGTCCCCAACGCGGGATGAAGGAATTTCAGTAGTTCTTCACGTCGTCGTGATTCGAAAGTCTCTTTTTCTTTGCCTGTTCCCCCTCTTTTCTCTTCCTGGCTGTCGTGTCTTCAGCAACCAGTGAAAGATGAAGTTTCTCACGTTCGCTGCGTGGGTACTGACCGCATTTCAGGCCGGTGTGTTGGCTGCCAACACCACCGAGACCCCTCCCTTGTGCGGTGTAGGTTCCTCTTCGGGTTATGCAGGATGCACTTGACTGACGTTGATCTTTAGTTGAAATGCATCCAGCAGGAGGCATTGAAGTCGACTTGCTCGACCACAAACGTCACCTGCATTTGCACCAATGTCGAGTTGAACGAGAAGATTTCGCTGTGTGTGCACTCCAACTGCACTGTCCGGGAAGCACTAGGTATGTTACTTTCGCTTTTCTTAGTTTGCTTGCGCTAACAACTTTTTTTTGAAGTGGTTCAGAGTTATTCTAAGCACACATGTGGAGCGCCATCAAGAGACCGCACAGCATTAGTATGGATTGTCGGCGTTGTATTCCTTGCCCTTGGACTTCTAGGCTTTGGCCTCAGAGTCATGGCCAGACTTTGTTTAGGTCTTCAGACCTGGGGAGCTGACGACTGGGTCATGCTTCTTGCAGTGGTAAGTCGACTTTCGCACTCGCCAGGTGAAGTGCATGCTGACTTGAGTCGCCAGGGTATAATGGTACCACTGAATGCCCTCTCTGTACCAAGTAAGTACTATTTACCATCGCCCCGTCGCGCATCTACTAACTATCTCAAGTTTCCAAGGTCGCCTTGGGCAAGGATATCTGGAATGTTGAACCAGACGACATCACAGACTTCCTCTACGTGAGTCTTCTGCCAGCTGCTTACCATGCCAGAAACTCATCATAAATGCAGCTATTTTTCTGGGACGAACTTCTCTACCTTGGTGCTCTGCCAGTAACCAAAATCTCCATCCTACTTCTCTATCTAAGGATCTTCCCGGCAAAGGGTTCAGAATCGCCTGCTGGGTCTTGATTGGTCTGAATGCGGCATACTTCGTTGCGTTCGAGCTGGTCTCGATTTTCCAATGCAGTCCAATTGAAGGTGCTTGGAAGGCATGGGACAAGGAGTTTCCGGCAAAATGCAACAACATCAATCTGCAAGGCTGGGCGGCAGCTGTCTTGAACATCGTATTGGACGTGGCCACTCTCCTTCTGCCCCTCTTCGAGCTCATCAAGCTTTCTTTGTCTCTGAGAAAGAAGATCCAAATTATTATGATGTTTAGCGTTGGATTTTTGTATGTTGTCCCTTCCGAAATCCCTTTTGCTATCTTGCTCACGGTATTGGTAGTGTCACCATCGTCAGTATTGTTAGATTGCGCTCATTGGCGAGCTACGCTACAACCAACAACGCAACCCGTCAGTATTCTGTCCGTCCCATTAAAAATTTGGATTCAACTACTGACATAAAACCAGAGGATTACGTTGAAATCGGGTACTGGAGCACAATCGAAGTACCAGTCGGCATTATTTGCGCAAGCATGCCTGCAATCCGCTCTCTATTCAGTCTGGTCTTTCCGAAGGTCTTTGGCAGTACACAGCAGGATAAGCCCTACGCCAATATTTCGAACCAGTCGAAGCCAATATCGAACTCTCAGAAAGACTTCTCCAGGGGCTCCTCCCAGCCAGCCATTCGAGTCAAAACAGAATTCACAGTGCAGTCAAGACGTCAGGACGACTCGTCATGTGTCGAACTCACGAACCTGGAGTCTAGCGATCGCGAAGAACGCCACTTGTCGGAGAGAAAGCCGACAACTCCCAGCGAGTCAGTATAGACCGTGCGATACTCAGACGACCCATCTATTCCTTTGTTCCTTGATTTTGCCGGTATAGATAGAATAGGTTGGGCCGATCCCACCAAGTTCCCTGTAATTTCGCCTTGCGGGCTAGCCTTGAGACTATCGTCACCACAATGACTATCTTCCTCTCGTCTTACTGTACGTGTGTTGTTTTGCTACTCCGAGTCTCCACAGTCAGGATTCGTGCCCCTTGCGTGCACCTAACACTTGCTCAAATGAAGCCAAGATCACCCGGGGAACCTCGACGTGCTCCATTGAGTTTTGAACCCCCGGCTCTTCCCCGCCACCAGGTTCAGCCTTAGGCTTTAATTAGTCCATGCGTACGGAGTAATATTACAAGGGCCCTCTTTTAGTTGGTTGGGATACGGAGTAGTGCCAAGGACAGTTAGTGCAGCAAAAACTAGGAGAAGTGGATAGTAACCGTTGCACTCGCCTAGCCAAGCAACCAGGGTCCTCCCCAACTCCCTCAACATAATGTCAATCTTGAACAGTGCTGTGGATTGTGCTCGTCACCTCTCCCCCTATCTTGTCAAGCTTTTGTTACTAATGCTTGTCTCATCTGCCAGTTGCATACCGGTGACTCGGTAGCTAAACCTCTTCAAGGCTAGAGTGGTTCGTGAGTGCCATTCCGTCAACGGCACGTTTAAGCCCGGTGTTTCAACATGTAGTATTGCTTTTATCATGATCATCTGCGACAGAGCATAATTCACCCAGGGCTAAAGGGGAGCCCGGAAAATGTTCCCACAAGGTACGAATCAAACCCCTGCATCGTTCTGAGTGACGTTCACGGACCCCTACTTCGCACGTAGTCGTTGAGTAAACGCTGGCCGGGACCTACTACGTAGTCGTCAGCCGCTATCTTGAGAGATTCGAAGTATCGGGAGATGCAGTATTCTACACCGGACTTCATATCGCTCTCCAGGTCGTACGGGTGCCGAGAGCACGTTTGCAATTGCCGAAGGTTACTCGGAGTATGATATCCCGACAGCCTTAAGATCTGCAAGGATGCGTCGATAGTCCCGCCACTCCCGAAAGCGACGGAATGTGGCGGCCTTGCGAGATGCTCCGCCGCAGCATATCACCGATTTTAGCGTACTCCGTCTGCTCCCTTCAACAACCAAAGGCTTTCCCCTTCCATGGGCCCCCTTGTGTAGTCGCAAGGGGTCCAATTACCTAGGTTTTACTTTCTTGAAATCGTCCTGAAGTAGCTTCTAGCTACCAGTGTTCAACCGTTCGTCTGCACCTCCGCTCGATGGTTTGAAACCCTTCCAACGTCCGACCAGCTGTCACTCCATTCTTTATATCCGACTTGGCATACTCCGCATTCAAGATGCGTGCCTCAATCGTTTTCACAGTCGTTTCACTATTGGCCAACTCAGCCTCGTCTATGTATGTACACGTCATATTCGGAAAAAGTATTTGATACTGACTAGCAGAAAGTGTTGTCCCTGGGAAGACGGAACAGCAGCCTAGAGATGACCCTCTCATCGACAAGCGCGATGCAAACAACACCTTGGAGGACTACGACTATGTTGTCGTCGGCTCTGGCGCAGGAGGAGGTCCAGTCGCCGCCAACCTCGCTATCGCCGGCTACAAGGTGCTGTTGATCGATGCCGGCGGTGACTCTGGCGACAGCTGGACTGAAAAGATTCCGGCTCTACATCTCATGTCTACCGAGTTTGAAGATACCAGATGGAACTACTTCGTCAATCATTACCCCGACCTTGAGCAGCAAAAACGAGATTCTAAGATGACCTATGAGCTGCCCGACGGCAGCTTCTATGTCGGTCTGGATCCTCCGACAGATGCCACTCCTCTCGGTGTTTGGTATCCTCGTACTGGTACTCTTGGAGGGTGTTCAAGACATAATGCACTCAGTGAGTTGTTTCGTTCTCTGTTTACTGTGTAAATGAGTATGCTAATATGCTCCTAGTTTCCATCAATGCCCACGACAGCGACTGGAGCAGCATTGCCAGCCTCACTGGCGATAACTCCTGGAACCCGACCAACATGCGGTCGTACTTCAAGAAGCTGGAAAAGAATATGTATCTGCCCAGCAGCATCATTGGCCACGGCTACAGCGGTTGGCTTGGCCTGTCTCTTACCTCTCTGTCACTCGTCGTGGAAGACCAGAAACTGCTGTCCATGATTATATCTGCTGCTTCTGCAATGGGAAAGAGCCTCCTCGGCTTTGTCTTGAACACTGTGGTAGGACTTGGTCAGGTCTTACTTCGCGACATCAACGCGCCGGGCCAGGCTAGCAAGACCGGGCTATACCAAGTACCGCTAGCGATGACGAACTCAGTCCGCGGCGGTCCCAGGGATCTAATCTTGAAAACTGTCAACGCTGTCAAATCAGATGGCTCGCGCAAGTATCAGCTTGATGTTAAGCTCAATACTCTGGTAAGTACTTATCGTTGGGTCTGATCACTTGGTACGGCTACTTACAACATGAAAGGTCACTAAGATCCGCTTCGACAAAACTGGCTCAAAGCCTCGTGCCATCGGTGTCGACTTTTTAGAAGGCGCGAGTCTGTACCGTGCCGACCCTCGATCTGGATCAGCCAAAGCTAGCGGGTCAGGTAGTGTCAATGTCGACCGCGAAGTCATCGTGTCCGCCGGTGCTTTCAACACACCACAGCTCCTCAAGCTGAGTGGCATCGGACCAAAGAAGGAGCTCGAATCTTTCGATATCCCCGTCTTAGTCGACCTTCCCGGCGTTGGAACCAACATGCAGGACCGTTATGAGGCCACCGTCATCGGAAAGACCACCAGCGACTTCGTCATCACCTCCAAGTGCACCTTCTTGGAGACGTTGCCCGACCCCTGTCTGGAGAAATATCAGAAGGGTATCGAGCCGATTAGCAAGGGTGTCTACGCCACGAACGGCATCGCGATCGCTGTCGTACTCAAGTCCTCCGTCGCCGAGAAGGAGCCCGACCTATTCATATCTGGTGCTCCGGCCAAGTTCAAGGGATACTTCCCCGGATATGCTTCCGACTCCCTCGCTGACGCCCAGCACTGGGCTTGGATTATCCTCAAAGCTCACAGCCGGAACAACGCTGGAACTGTCAACTTGAAGTCAACCGATCCCAGGGATATGCCCCTTATCAACTTCAACTACTTTGATACCGGCGTCAACAGCAATGGAGAAGCCGATAAGGATTTGCAGGCTACTTATGAGGGCTTCAAGTTCACCCGAAGAGCCTTCGCTGATCTCATTCCTCTTGATGGAAGCTTTCCTGAGGTTTGGCCTGGCAAGAACGTCACCAGCGAGAAGGATGCCAAGCAATTCCTCAAGGACGAGGCTTGGGGACACCACGCTTCATGCACCTGCCCAATTGGTCCTGACAGTGACCCAATGGCGGTCCTCGACTCCAACTTCAATGTTCGCGGCACCGAGGGATTGAGAGTCGTCGATGCGAGCGTGTTCCCTAAGATTCCCGGGTTTTATATCGCACTGCCTCTGTACGTCGTTGCCGAGAAGGCTAGCGATGTGATCATCAAGGCGGCTCAAGCGTCTTCCGCTTAAGAACTTTTTGTCTAAGATAGAGGGTGTCTTTCAATGCGGTTCTTCCTAGTTCTCATATAATTGCCTCCCATGAAGCATGTACATCTAATTTTACTAAAGCTACAATATTGTATTCTCCTATTACGGGGATTTTAAACGGTTTCCGAGTCCTAATTATCTAAGAAGTGTGGTATGTTTGACTAAAGGTCCATGTTAGGTAGGTGTAGGGTAGCCAAGACCCTTTTACTCCCCCTGCCTTTTATCTAGGTAGGGAAGCGCGTTCATTCTCGATGAGAGGTACTTCCTCAGTGTGTCAACTCATCAATTCCTTAAGGTCGCGTCAATGAGGTTGTTAATTAGCATTAAAGCTTCAAGGTTAACCAGAGATAAAATAATGGGATGGACCCAGATGATTCATCATGCTGATGTCTAGACCCGTTCAATAATGGATCAACTATTGAACAATGTAAAACACACGGAACGTATCATACAGATGAAGAGCCCCTACTACACTTTATCAGTTGCACAAACTGCCTCCCAAGACTCCTGCATGGCGTTCATTAGATTTCTCCAATGGGATTATGACATCTAGACGAAAGCAAAGCAAAGCCTGTGTGCTAAGTTTCGAACTGAGTCGAGACTTACATGCTCGTTTGTAGGAAAAGTGCCTTCGATAACGTCCGAGGAATACTGTTTTAAAGCCCGAACACTCTCCTGGCCGACGTTGGCGTAGCGCTTTTGCCATATGTTGCCCCACGAATTAGTACAACTAGCATCGACGCCAGTGGGCTAAATGAGGCCTGTTCTTACTGTGGAAACAGTGGTGTCTGATATCCTGGTACTTCGGACTGGAGTACCATCTGTCCTCCGCACGCGAGGCCGGACCTGGAGTAAATGAAAAAGGAAGGTGAGTATATAACCGCAACGGCACCAGAAGACCAGTTCAGAACTGTAGGTGGGAGGGAGTATATCCTATGCCGATTGTTGAAATTCGCAACGACTTTGAGATCTCTCCTGCGACCGACGCCGGGATGGCCTCGAGAATGATGGCGACAGCGCCAGAATTCTGGATGCTCAAAGCATCACTAACAAAACTGGTAGCCGGTGTGTTCGGTGTGGGGTAGCCAGATATCATACTCAACAGATTTCTCGTAAGACCACAAAGGCAAGTCAGCTAGCACAAACGCCGTCTTGACTGCGCGAGTAACCGGCCGAGTATGATGGATCGGAGTCGAGCAACTGCTGCCATGTTGTTGATTAGAGGGGGAATTCGAGATGGAGGTTGGTTTCTATCGGGCAAAAGAGCACGCCTTTGGCCGTTGGATTTGCTCGGTGTTATCCAACCATCCATTTATAAAGGTTACAACGAGCACTGCACCTTCGCTAGCCGATGAAAACCACCTCCCTCTCGGCAAACACCATCTGAGACTTGAGGGTGTGCTGGTGTGACAGCCCTGAACCATAGGAACCACCCAGCGATGCAGGCCAGTAAGCGTAGGGTGTATGCTAGGGCGTGAACCTGTAGGGCGTGAACTGTAGGGCGTGAACGTGCAGGGCGCGCGAGAGATAACCCGATACGACCACGATCTCCCCGCTGCTTCCGCCAGTCTACGTTTCGGGGCCGATCATCGTAATCCGTGTTTCTTATCAACCAGACTATCAACTAGCCACACTTGCTTGCTTGGCCTCGGGCGAATAAATTGGTGTGGTGCGCCATTCACCTGGGGAAATGCTCTTACCACAATCATAAACCCAACTCAAACACGCCCACACCATGCCGGCTCTAGGTTCAAAGACTGAGGCGAAGATGATCCTCTGTATGAATGACCTCCGGGAAGCTGCGGCAAGCCGATTGCCAGTGAGTGCAAGAGGTACGTATCATCCGCTTGCTCATAATGGGAAGTGACGCCCTCCGATCGACTGGCGACTGGCTAATTGGCTCCGACTCATAAGAATTCTATGATTCTGGATCCGATGAGCAGATCACCGTCCGCGAGAACACCACCGCTTACGGAAAGTACCGATTGCGCCCTAGGGTCCTCGTCGATGTTTCCAAGTCCGATACTACCATGTCGCTATTCGGTCGACATATTGACTTCCCTCTTTGTGTCTCCCCAACGGGTTTGCAAGCCATGGCGCATCCCGATGGCGAGTTAGCCACGACCCGCGCATGCGCCAAGCGAAACATCCACATGGGCGTCTCGAGCTACTCAAACAATTCAGTCGAGGCTGTGCGAGCCGCGGCGTCGGAAATCGCTGAGATTGAACATATCATGCAGCTGTATTCTATGAAGGACCGAGCGAAGCAGGAAAGAATAGTCAAGCGGGCAGAAGCGGCCGGGATGAAAGCCATCTTCCTCACTGCAGACAGCCCAGTTCTCGGAGTTCGGTACAATGAGCACCGCAATGGTTTCAAGACTCCCAGCGGATTGGACTTTCCGATGTTGGAGAAGACGTCGGAGCAGATTCAATCCGAGGGGCACACCGATGGCTTCACGGCATTCAGCTCCGACGCTCACTCGTGGGTCAAGGAAATACCGTGGCTAAGATCCATCACCAAGATGGAAATCTGGATCAAGGGTATCTTGACTGCCGAAGATGTGTTGTTGGCGCGGGAGTTCGGATGTGACGGGGTGGTTATCAGCAACCACGGCGGCCGACAGCTTGACGGCGTTCCTTCTACCATCGACGCACTCCCTGAATGTGTCATAGCCGCCGATGGAAAGATCAGAGTGCACATCGATGGCGGAATTAGAAGCGGTGCTGACATTTTCAAGGCCCTGGCTCTCGGGGCTGAGTGTTGTTGGGTTGGAAGGCCTGCGATTTGGGGCTTGGCGGTACGTGTCCCTGAGAGCTACAGACCCAATACATTGAAGCCGTTACTGACCCTTCCCTTCTTACTCTAGTACGACGGCGAAGCAGGTGTCAAGAAGATGCTCGATATCTTACACGCAGAGTTCCGCCAGTGCATGCAGCTTACCGGCTGTCGGACGATCTCCGACATCACCAAGGCCTCATTGGGAGTGGTCAGACATGATGGACCGTTAGCCAGACTGTGAGGTTACGTGGATTTGCTGCAGCGTTACTCTTCGATCGGAAAGCTCACCACCCAAAACATGACTGCTAGCTTGGGTGACAAACTACGAGACAGATAATGACCAGCCTAGTTTGCTTTTGTCACCCGGTGATTGTACCTTCAATCCTCTTCAAAACCGTCAAATGGGACCGTTTGTTGCACATTCACATGTTCCTATACTAGTTTCATTTCGTATCTATGCACAACCACGTGAGGGGTGAGGCATCGGCGAGAAGCAGTTTTGCAGTTGGGGAAAGTCTTTAGTCTTCGTGTAGGGTGTGTTCCATCGGCTCCAGATAGAATGTCTCCCTCATCGTCCGGCGATTGGTAGTATACCGCCCTTTATCGGGGACGGAGGTTAATAAGATCCAGCATGTGAAGATGCATGAAATCTTCAACTTTGGCCCTAAGAACCAAACTACGTCTGAACTAAAAGACTGAATTCAGTACTCCATTGAAACCGAAAAGGAAAGCATATAAGGCGTATGATGACAGCTAGGTAAGGCCGCTCCAATATATGAACGCCCATGACGGCTCACACGACTTCTCAATCACCTTTAGTGTCTCCTGAACCACCTCCTAGCCGTAGATAATCTCTTCCGTTTATGGCCTCCACTATATGTAATATTACCTGAACAGATTAATAAAGCAATCCCATTTGATAACATCAAGGCCTTTTCAAACTCACGTAACCAAGTCAATTTCGGCGTCATTCAAATGCAAAAGAAGATCAGCCGTTGAACCCATGTGTTTCGTTTCACACCCTTCGATACGGAGTATGATCTCGTACGAACCTGTTATCCGCACAGTGTATCAGAGGATCTTCGCACAGCTGGTGGATGATGGTATCAGCTGGTGGAAACCCGAGCTGGAGGGCCAAGTGGGATATTAGTCAATAACGGGGATGGATATATTGATCCAGATTCGGACTTCTGGTGGGATGTCATGGAAGGCGGGATCGCGAAATTGAAGGCAACTGAAAATGCTTTTAATCTAATCGTTTCGGATTGCCTGAACAATTGTATCCGCTTTCTTCGCCACAGATGACAGGCTCTGTCTGGAGGGTTGATCTATAACATCTTAGCAGCGGTCCACATGCATCATCAACCAGTACTAACAGCTTGTCTCTGTCTCCTCTCCAGTGAAATCATGACCGACCTCGCGAGCATGTGCTTTTGCATAATGCTGCTGTCGGCGCTGGCGATGGGGTTGCGCATGGGAGCTGTAGATAGGACCGAAAAGGCGAGAGCGGTTACTAGTCCGCAGAGCAGCATCCTGGACAGATGCCTATGATTTTGCACGAATGGACCTGAACTGGCGAGAAAGGTATGAGTATAATTGGCGTCAATCCACTGGAGCTCCTTGGGTTACTAATATATATATGATGAGCATTTTAGCGGATGGATCAGAAGTAAAGCGGCAATGTGCGAGGCCGAGACAGTTGACTGAAAAGCAAAGAACGACTCACATACGGAGTGAGTACATACAGCAACCTAGATAACCACGGGGCTTACCATAAACCTGAACCATACACGCAATACCCTTCCTTATAGTTTTAAGACAGTAATTTGGGTAGCTCATCCAGTATCTCCAACGGATGTACTATTGTCAGGCCTGAACTGAAAGCTGGCTTGCCTATGGAAATATATCTTACTGACAAGAAAGCCGACAGGTCCTGTTGTGGCTATGACCAGCATGCGAAATAACTGGCACTCGACATGGGACGCGACTCAGTCTCTAATGCATGTGTGATCAGGATCCTTCGTAACTAAGAGTGGCTAAGACTGGTGTCCACGATCACCTCGTTCGCGACATATACGCGAGCAATCTATGCCCTGAAATTCCCGTAGTTGCGTGCACCACCCCCTGGGAAGGCTCAGTAATGGCGGCGTATCTCAGAACACAACTGATGGATTGCTGCGTACATTGTGTGACCACCCGGGACCATGGCTGCATTGAGACACCAAGTCAGAAGACCACATATTGAGACCAAAAGCACAATCTGTTGCTTGTACGAGTTGGCAGGCTGGGAAACATATTTCCCGGTTGTAAAGGGTGCTGGGACCGCAATATCCTGATTATACGCCCGGGTGCGCAACTCATCAATCTGCTTGCGCACGCTGGCCACAGCATCGCCGTTGAGCAGCACACCATTTTCCAACGACCGACCCTGGTGCAACATGTTGCGCTGCGTCGGCCACAGGTACGACGTGCCGAGGTACGCAGTGCTGCCGTCGGCAATGATGACGTTGAAGTGCGGGCGCGGCTCCCACCAGCTCGAGTCCTCGAGATGCAGGTTAGGATAACGCGCTAGGGCGTCCATCAACAGTCGGATCGAGACACAGTCGAGCTCGCGTACTTTAATTGTAACGTCGACACCGCTCGCGGCACGATCGAGGAGCATCTGCGTCATGATGGGATCGACTAGCTCCGAGATGCTGACCATCAGTTCACAAGACGCGCCGCGGATCAGGGCGTCTTGTGCACGGCTGATATAAGTTAAGCCGGCAACTGGGTCGTTGATGACAACACCGTGGCTCGCGAGCTCGGCAGCAAGCTCGGCGCGGCGTTCAGGGGGTGCATTTCCACGAATAGCCTCGTCGGTATAGCGCCGGAAAGACACAGCTGCAGTCGGGGGCAACTCGATGGAGAAGTCGGCTTTGTTGATGGGCCATGTGTCCATGACGGCACCAGTGCTAAACAAGACCCGGTTGTCAATCACGATGCCCTTAGCATGCATTACTTGGCGAGTCGGGCCGTCGGCGCCGGTGAAGGTGTCGATGTGAATGTGGCTGTCATTCAGGATCTGGATATAGTTGCGGAATGCGGGCGTCTCCTGAAACTCGGTCGGGCCAAGCTTGGACACGACGATCGCCATGTCGGCGTTTGGGTTCTGGCACCGAAAGTAAACCAGCGCAGAGAGCACACCCCGGGCGTCGCCCTGGTTGCTCATCGACAGGTTGAGCAACGTGAGCCGGCGCGGCCTTTCACTTCCCTCACTAGGCGGAGTGTGGTCGCGAATGAAGTTCTCGAACACGGCTAGATGTTCGGCTCCGTTGGTCAGCAACGGCATGTCGCCGGCCGGAAGATTGCCGAAGAGTGGGTCTTGGATCGGCCCGCCATCCGGATCGGCTCCGACGCTCGTCGCGCGACTGCGGAGCTGGTCCTCGCAGTACAGGAACATGTCGACGTCGAAGCTGGAGCCAAAGTCGAGCGACTCAACCCTCTTGTAGCGTGGTACAATCTCGGCCGGCGAGATACTCATGCGTTGTGTGTTTCCGTCGCGGTCCATGCCCGTTGCCATTAGCGGGCCGCTGTTGCTGACTTCGATGATGTATGGGCCTTCCAGTTCCCGATCACACAGTCGGGCCTCAAAGCGCTGACCTGGCCGCAGAGGCACCCGTATCTTGTCCCTAGACGCCACCGGGGCCATGCGCACGATGCCGTGCTTCACGGGGCCTAGCTTATGCTCGCCTTCGACGCTGGGGAATCGCACCCGTGCCGTCTTGGCGCCGGTGATGGTCCGCGTGCGCTCCATGTTTCCCGGACTCGCCAGCTTAAGGATTGCGTCAGACGGACCGGTCACTGCTTCGAGTGAGATGACGCGCCAACACACGCCGTTGAGCATCGCCGGCCGGCCGGTAAAGCACTCGATCCGCATGTCCTTGTGCATGGCGCGCTGATCCCGTAGCAGCAGTTCAACAGCAGGGCTCACGCCCAAAATGTCGTGAGGCTGGCCCTCGTGCTCGATGGGTTCAGGGACGCGTGCCCGCTCCTCACGCGACCGCGCATACGGCGGGAGCATTGGACAGAAACAACCACCACGAAGGTTCAATATCCCGGGCGGTCCTGCAGCTGGAACTCGGCATTGAGTCGCATGGGCGATTGTGGAAAGAATGTGAAGTTGATCGAATGCAGCCCTGTCAACCATAGTCTATATACCCTGTCAAACCGAATCACTTCCCTTTCTACCTTTCCTCCTTTCTCAAAATGGGTTTACCTTGCCCATTACGTAGCAACTGAGACATGCCGTGATCGACACAAGCCCTAGCTAGTGCCTCACCACCCTACCACAGCTATACAACTGCATAAGGACGTCACAAAGTATGGGTACTGCGGTGACTACTCCGTAATGGAAATGAAGTAACGTCCTAGCCCCATAGCCTCAAAACCTTGCACCACTATGAGCCGTGCCGTGCCGTGCCGTGTTGGTTGCCATGTCTTGTGTGTTTCCGTGCCAGCGGTAAGACTGGACTGGCTTTACCTCCCCATTCCCTAGATTTTCTGACCACTAGGAGAATGGTACTGGGGCACCGACCTTTAAAAATAACTTCCTGACTGTCAATGGTGGCCACATATCACAACAGCAGGATGCCACTGACTACCACCAGAAGCGAGTTAGCGTTCTCCTTGCATAATTCGCCGTCGCTAAGCATCTTTGCCCCTTGTTCAGCTTATGATGTAATGTTTACACCACTGGTTTGAATGGAGCCACGAACTGTCGCAAATTAATACGAAGGCGGTCATTTGTGAGACCCTCTAGGAATGTGGCAAGCTAAGTTTGGGGCCAAATCCGCGTCGGGTCAACTGTGGTAGCGCCTTCAGCTGAAATATCCAAGCCATCACGCTTAAATGAGTCAAGAGGGGTTGCTTGCGCCAATGAATTGATGCATGTTGGCAGCCACTCAGTTGTCGGGAGAGCACACTATAGAAGCCGCTTGCCGTGCTACGTCAGTGGCGACATATTGGAGACGCAACGGGAATTCTCACTCATCGCTACAACAGCCTTGTTTTCTGAGTCAAGATAAGATCTTCGGTTTCCCATAGTATTCTCTTCACGGCATCGCCTAAGAGACAGCTCAGCCCTTCTCGTAGATCCATCCGAATTGGCATGACCTGGAATAGACAATATCCCGCTTCTGAAGCCAGAGATCAACCTCTCTCTTGGCATACTGAATGGTATCGGGGCCGTAGCATGCGTCAAGTGCGCCTTGGCATCTAGCTCCCACTCGGCCTCCAGATGACCCGTTATAATGGTCGCCGAGTTGGGGCCTTCTACCAGAGTCAGCATTCTCTTCCAGGCAGTTAAAACTGTAGGAGTCTCAATCTCTCCAACCCAAATATGCGAGCAGCGCGCATAGAGTGAATCGCCGTAGATGATCGTCTGCTCTGACTGTAGCCAGAAGAGGGTGGTCGCGCAATCGCCTTGCAGAGGGCCCATTAGAACGACTGGAGAGCTCTCATTTCTATCGAGGACGAAGAAGCTGTGATGGAACTCGTCGGGCTTTCTAGGCGCCGCTGGCACCTTGTCCGTACCGACGACAGTGGGCCAGTACTTTACTTTCTCGTCGTATTCGCGATCAATGGCAGCACGAACATAGGGTGCCGCGTAGAACCTCGCATCTGGAGATGCTTCGAGGATTTGATTTGTGCTGAAATAGTGATCCGGGTGGTGGTGGGTTATGAAAACGGCTTTGAGCGGCAGCGTCGTCGTCGTTCTGATCCATGATACTACATCGTTCGCGTCGGGGATGAGGAATGTCGGGTCAACCAAAGCACAGTACTTGTTACCTGCAATGAGAACAGTGACCGAACTGAGCCCTTCTACAGACGAGCAATGGATATGGGTCGTGAGGGGCATAGTGATCTTGTAAAAGCTGGAGTGCTCAGGTGGCAATGGCTGGGTCGGCGAGACCGGCAAGAGAGAGATAACCTAGCGATAATATTTCCAGCAAAGTCCTCTCTAGTACTTCAGCGCTGGAGGGAGCGACTTCGCAGGGGAACTTATACTCGGGGGCGTCTCAAACTCACCCAGGGTTCTCTCTGTTGATCTTATGAGTCAAGGAAATGCGGGGAAGGCCAGATAGTCAAGACAATGGCATCCTCCTCTTTTGTAGCCTGTAGGCTTTCAATGAGGATCGGCTCAGAAGGGCAATGTCACCATTTGCAGACTGCTAGCGTTTACAGGTGCCAGTTTTCCAGTCAAACTTGGCCAAGCTGCCGAGAAACGCTTCCTGACAAACCTTCAGGCTGTTTCCGTCGCAATTACAACTTGCTAGTGAATGTGACGCAAGGAAGCCGGCCACCTTGAAGGTGCAGGTCAGCAAGATTTTCGTATGGAACTGAGCTTGCAGCCACTTGGAAATCTTCTTGTAAATTGTCGTGTTATCGCAGTTTCGGGGGCAAGGTATTTGGTCCGCTGGTAAGAGGCTTTGTTGGTTCCACGTACATGAAGCATCATGCATGCACATGTTCACGTAGTGTTGATTGCGCATTGACAGACTTGGTAGGAGATATAAACTGCTTACCAGCATCATATTTATACTAAACTATATAAAATCCAAATGGCTCCCAACATAATGTACATCGAGGACCTAGTATTTCCCACTGGAGCAGCATTTGTCTCCGTAGGCTCTGGCGTGGCAGTAGTAGCTGTTGCTAGTAGAGCGGATGTGGCTGAGCTCGCAGCCTGGCTTGAGATACTACTTGCGACGGCCTTGTCGATCTTGACTGCGCAAGGAGTCCCCTCAGCCGCGTCTTCCTCCTTATCCAGTACAATTGGGCAAGAAGGTACTGTCGCATTCGGTCGCAAATCCACCACGGATCCCAACACAGGGCACTTGGGGACATCGAGCACATCCGGATTTATTCCTACTCCTGTTCCGTTGAAGCTATGCCGGACGTCGTATGGTGTCTCAATAGAGAACATAAGGCCACCAAAGACGATTGATCCTACGTAACCACATCGTTCATGAAAATCCCAGTCGACACGCCAATGTAGCATGTACTGCTCGCCGCCGCTCTTGCCACGAATCCACTCCGTCACGTTGGTGTTGGCAACCAGGATAACGGGTTCGTCGGCGTCACGGGGGTGTTGGGTCTCGAAATCGGCCATATCGTAAGTGATACCACCCGGAATACGTCCGTCACTGTAAGGCATAATGTCCCAGCCGATCGTGAAGTTGTAACCCAGCGCCTGTATGGCCGTGTAGTTCTGCACGGCTATGGAGATGGGAAAGACGTCAGATGGCTTATATGTCTCATTGCGCGGAAAGATGACATCGATTTCGAAGCGTGCTGTCACGTTGTTGATTGAGGTGGCACTAGCACAGGGAATTATAAAGGTGAAAAGGCTGACAACGCTAGCAAATGCCGCCGTCAGGCGTTGTAAATGCGGCATTTTCGGTCTGTATAGTTAGTTAACTGGTCAAGAAAGTGGAGGAAGCCAAAATGGGGAGAAAATCAGCCCCTTAATGTCGCGGCTAAGATAGGTTGAGAGTAGGCGGTCACAGCCGGCAGAACCATTAGATGTGTACTCCCAATCATCAACACACGTTGTCAGACCCTTGGCAGTTTGATTGGCAAGTGCATCCTTCAGCCCTGCCAAGGCGAGGTCCTGAATTACCCGAGGACCGGTATTAGGGCTTTCCTTTATGCATACCGTGAGCTTTCGCTACATATTCCCGATGGGGCATCCAATAGACTCACTCTATGTAGAGCTATGGGGATGATCTCGTCGGCCTGGGTAACTTCGGCGTCAGTAAGCCCGGTCGCTATTTGATCGAGTACTGCCCGGACCAGTACGGACTAGAGACCGAAGGATGGAGCCTCACTACCTATGGCCTAAACCAAAATCTTATTGAGAACGAGATGGCGACCTAATTAACTAGTGGAAGGAAAGGCCTAGCTTTTTACCATCAACCAGACTGCAGAGTTCACGCTGCTAAAGCTAGGACAGACAATCGTTCCTAAACTCGCATAAACAGTAAACCCATCGAAGCTATAGCTAAACGGTACAGCAGATGCCAAAGTTCGGTCCGTTTCGCCTGACATATGTGACGGATCACATCGCTTCACGTATCTCCTGAATCTCGCCGGGTCTCACTGAAGGACAAAGGGTGGGGTTCGATTTTGGGCCTGCGGATAGCACAGCGAAGAAGCCAGTTTGAAGAGAAAGCATCTTAATCGCCATATGAATAGCGTTCCCTAAAAGCATGAACCATTACTCACATTCCCTCCCCCGTAGGCATTCCATCTGTCCCAGTCTGCTCAGGTAGTTGCACTCTATCGTTTACATCAGGCATTTGGTCTGAGTCGGAAACTCCATCCTGCCCCCGGCTAGAAACCGGCTGGCCGTTTTCCCCAATCGTGCCGGCTTTAGAAGTATCTCCAGGCATGTTTCCCACTGCCTGGTTTACTCGATCACCCCACACATATGAGTTTAATATGATAAAGGCCTGAGCCTGATAGTGACGCCGCAATCGGATAAGTCAATTCAGTACTACCGCGTAACTCTGCGACCTCTCCAGGCAGATGAAGTTCCCACTCAGGGACCTGATGCTCTGTCTCCTTCAGTAGTAGGTGGAGACGGAAATTTCGACCTGTACCCGTGGGCCGAGGATCCAACACTTCCGTCAGATAGGCCCGCGATGTATAATGCCCAATGTTCGCAGACGCAGCCCACTACTGTTGACAATACAACTTCTATCACAAACTCAACCAGTTTCTCTGTGGGCGGTAACGCTGGATTTTTCGGGGACGTACCCGCTGCAGGTGAGTGCTATAATACCGAAGACCGCTGGTGCTCATGGTAGGCTGACGTTTGGGTGATTCTTTCCTTTAATTAGGAGTCACTGCAAGCTATTCACTATCGCATAGTACCACGGTCGTTATCGCCCCCGTCAAGATTAGCAACCAGAGCCAAGATGTGATCCTGGACGTGCGCTTCCATATACAGAGTATGGAAGACGGTAAAGACGCCTTCCAGCCTTATATTTCTGGTATTCTGCAGGCCCCCGATGACGGGCAGGGCAACCGCAGTGACGACCCGGCGGTGGTTGGCGCTCGTCAACTTTGTTTTGACCTCCGCATTTGGTCATTGCCTTTTGAATTCGAACAGCTGGCGATGGATGATCTCATCCTCGCTTGGACACAGGTGCCAAGAATGATCTGGACATTCCATGTTAGAATGCCGCCCAAGCCGACTCAAACTATCTAGGGCAGAATGGAAACTGGCTCAGGTGCGAATTAAGATCCCGGGGGCTAGGGTAGAAGTTATGGCAGTGGACTCCTGCAGCACAACTACTTTTATGTAACCACACAACGCAGCCCGTTTGTCTATAACGTGTCGTAGGTCCATTTATACAAAACTACCTCGTTGACCAGGGTTCGTATGGCCATGACAATTGTTCCGGCTGGCACTGGCAGGCAGGCAAGCATCTGCTCTGCCTGAAACGAACCCACATTCCTACAGTAAATCCAAGCATGTTAGCCATGAGTTGTAAGATATCATTTCAATCTTCAATTCTCTCTAGTAGACACGACGAAATCGATAGCACGCAGCCGAGTTCACATACAGAAGACTAGAAACGTCGTCTCATGTGTAGGCTCATGTAGATAGCTAAAGATTGTATCTAAAAGATTTGTTCTCCCGATCGGTCATATCTTCCAATCCATGGCTCAATTCTGGTGGCCCGTATTCTCGATCGCGTGAAGCATTCTCCTTTGCCAGCTTCCAACGCAGGGCAAAAGCAACAAATATGCAAACAACGAAACAAATCATAATGCCCATAAAGCTTTCGTCATAGCGAGGAGCGTACTTTCTGTATGCCTAGTCAGTGTTGTTCCCATGCAGTATCGTGTTGCTTGTACTTACGCATCAAACATCAACGGGCCGATGATATTGCCAAGAGAGTATCCGATGAAAGTGCCTGCGGCATATACGGCCTTCTTGGTGTAACCTGCCACATTTGAGGTGCCGAGCCCAATACACTGGACCCAAGCCGAGGAAAAGAAGTTGAGAAGATAAAATCCTGCAATACGGCCTGCTGTCATGTCGTCTGGTAGTTTCCACCTGGATAGCATGAGATGTTGATCCAGATAAGAGGGAGTAAGTGCTTACAGTAGAGAGCAGCCAAGAATTACCGGCAGACAAGAGCCGGCGACGATGTAGAGACGTGAGCCCGGAATAGTCCTGCCTAAATAGCCGGAGCCGATGACACATATCAGAGCCAACGCACCGATAGGCATATTGAGGAGAAGCGAGTTATATACGCTAAAGCCCATTCCATTGAAGACAATTGATCCGAAAGAGCTGATTGCGCCGGAGCCGGTCGTCGAGACGGTGGACATGACCACGATGCACCACAGCTGATAGTCAACCAAGGCCTCACGAACCTGATACATCTTGACATTCTTGTTTTCCATCCCAGCATTGTTTTGCCGCACCCGCTCCAGTAGCAACTTGTGGTCTTCCTCACTGAAGCCCTTCGCGTGTTGAGGACTGTCTGGAAATAGCCACCATAGCGAGATGCCCCAAACAAACGTGACAGCACCAGCGAACAGGTACATATACTGCCACGAATTCAGGCTCCCGCTTGAGATATTTCCTAGGCCATAGTTGATTGGGGGCGATATCAAGAGCGACCCGCCGCTAAACGAGTACCACCAACTCGAGCGCGAGACCTGCTCTGGGTGGGTGTACCATAGCCCAATAACAAGCATGAAAATTGGTGATACACCGGCTTCAATGAGGCCCAAAGCGAATCGATTGGCCAAGAGGCCAGAGAATGATGTACAGGCAGCCGTGCATAGCGTAATGACCGCCCATATGACGCAGATGACGGTGCACACAATCCTAGGTGGGTATTTCTGTGCCAGGACGGAGATGGGATAGGTGCCAATGATGTACCCAATTGAGAATATGAGAGTAGCCCAGGAATATTTCAGGCCGTCTTCAAGACCAAGGTCTGTTCTAAGCCCAAAGATAGCCGCCTGACTCATGGTAGCCTTGTCGTAGTATTGTAAGGCGTATGTGAAACAAAGCTTGGACACGGCGTTAGTGAGGGTCAAGCAAGGCAAAAGTGTTGTAGTGCGGAATGTTTTCAGACGAATCAACGTACAACTGGCATAAGTTTCCAGTCAATCTTTCTCAACAGTCGTTTGTTCGTTGCCTTATCTAATAGGATGATTTCGGTCGTTTTGGAAGCATCGTCAATCGCGATGACGACCGGTTTATCATCGGTGCCATCGATGAAGTGAGCCTTGTGAGTGCTTGGAGAAGACATCGTCACCAATCGAGTGGGATGTCAGAAACAAGGATCAACGGCTGTAAATAGTGAATAATTACGGATTCTAGTTTATCTCCCCTCCCAGGGAGCAGGGCTACTTATGTCTTCAACGTCTCATCAAAGATGGCAAGATCCCTGGGAGGGAAAGCATGGGCATTCATCTGTACCCCAGATTCCCCCGCATTTTGAAATGCCTGCCAACTCCCAATATGGAAGAAGTCGGTCGATTGCCGATATCACGCCAACTGCCAATTCCGAGAATCCGACGGGCTCAGGTTTGAGTTCCGGTATTCCGCACGAATCACATCCAACACATTAGCAGCCAGGCGCCCCCCAAAGTACGAAATTCCATCATCTCTTCTTCGAAGTTGGGCCGTAGTCCAGCCTACGAAGTATATTACCCACCTTAGCGGGCTGGCGATTAGAGATTGAATTTGAAGCTAAGGAGAGGTAGCCGTCAATGAGTAGTCAGAGAATGCGGCCCTAATCTACTCCATGGCAGGTGGCGTCACTGGAATAGACATTAACAAACAATGAATTGCGACGATGCCACGTTGTATTCCTACATGTTTGGCTCCATGGGCCACTAGCCAACGCTTTGGTGAGCAGATCATATCCAAGAACAGGAGGTAGTATCAGCTCGGGCTCGGAATCTGTTCCGTGATGGCGTCAAGGGGACACACTCCAGTCATCCGAAAATCAATCCAGACCTCGGTTACGGGCAAAGCTCTGACAAGGAACAGAGATAAGATAGTTATGGCCAACTGGCTATGAAAATATTTCACAATCGGATGATGCCTCACAATCAGCCAAGCCATGCCCTTTTTCTCCATACAAAGTCCCCATCCTCGTACCCCTCACCTTACATAACTCTTGTGTGAGGGCAATGTCATTGCACACTGATTTTGAGCAAAAAGTGTCTCTGGGGTCCAAGAATGCAACCAAGCGCTCCATGTAGGCGTGACATTCATGGGAATTCATTTATTTGACCCTATTGTTTTAAAGTTGAGGGAGACAAAAGCTCAGAGTGCAAAGCACAATACTTATCATTAGCTGGGCTGAAGTATTCCACTTTGACGACCACTTCGGCGAGTTTGACCAGGGTTGGGTGATTCATGACGTGACAAACTGACACTGCCACACTGCGTTAACATGGCGAGGAATACTTCCCACAACGCCCGACGTTGACATAATACTATATACAACGTGAAGCAGAGTTGCACGATTAGAGCCAGCCACCACCTTTTACACCAAGGAATAAATCATAGCGCAGTTCCGGCGACCTGAGTGAGTGACCAGAGCCGCCATTCTTCATGCAGGTCACGGCTGTTTCGTGATGGGCAGGGGTAGTAAAATGTGGGCATTTATGGTGGAAAGTAGGGTGGCTGGCTTGTTTGCGGAAAAAGACGCATTTCACTTCATCCTTTATTCGAGCACCGATTGCCCATTCCTCATACTCGCCATGGCCCAGTCATATTGGGACCCAGCAAATTTATTGCAAATCACCCTAGATCAAAACGACACTTACGGCGAAATACAATGCGTAGGTGTTGCGCGCAGTCGACGCGATAACCGATGCAGGTGGACAATTGAAGACCCGAGCAGCGCAAAAGTCCGTCCATTGCTCATCGAAATGTCCAAAACGAAGCCCGAACTTGTCACGGCCGAGACTCTGCGTACACTCGCCATCCTTTGTCTTTGTCCTTCGTATCATTTGCAACAAGTCGGTGAAGTTATCGGTCGCTGGACAAGCGTTATTAACACGGCCGCTCAATGCCACCGACACCTAATCCAGAGCGTACGACCTTCTCCAACAACCATCGATTCTCAGCCCATTACTATCCTGGGGGAGACAAAGAAAAACTCCGTAGATTTCAAGAAGCGCCAAGATACAGAGAAATCTTCAGCGGCACTCACTGCGACAAGCCAACTGCGCACCGAAGTTGATGTTTGGAAAGACAAATTCCGGCAAAGCGAAGACCAGAAAACAGCACAAGAGGCCACTATTGCCGACCTAAGGCAGTCTACTCGAGCATTAGAGGAGTGTCTGAAGGAAGAAAGGGCATCGGCTGCTCAATTTGCTGCGAAGACAACGAGCAACACGAATGGCCTCCGTGCTGAGGTTTCTTCTTGGAAAGAGAAATTTCAAAAGAACGAAGACAAGAAGTGGGAACAAAAAGTTATCATTGAGAGCCTGGAGAAAGTCAATACATCTCTCAAGGAGACGATTATCGAGAAACAAGCATCAACAACTCGGGTTGCGGCGGGTACATTGGAGGCCAGGAACGAACTATGCGCTACGGTTTCTTACCTAGAAGATAAACTCCAACAGATGCAAGACGAAAAGGCAATACAAGAAGTCACCGTGTCAGATTTCAAAAAGGTTAACGAAGAATTGCAGAGGAGATACAAGGCCGGTCAAGACAGGCACATGGAGGATGTTGAGTCTCTTCGAGAGAACCTGGAGCGGACACTTTCTGAATTGCAAACCCTTCAGACAGAGAGGAACCAAGCACACTCAGAGATTCAAAGGCTCGGAGTTGAGCTCAACAGCATGCGCGATGAATTGAAAGTTTCAGTTGAAAGCCTCAACAGCCTGCAACTTCAAGCCCATGAATCCACGGACGCCAATCAGACACTGATGGCACAGCTCGGCCATAAGGATCGCTCATTGCGCCAGCATCAGACAGACCTTGCACAAGAGCGGGCTCGCACTGAAGACCTTGAGGACAAGATTTCAAGTTTGCAAATCTCGCAGACGACTTTGAAGGATAGCATATCAGGGTGTTGGCTGCATAAATTCCGCACTTGGTTTACTAGCTTTGGGAATCGGCCAAGCTCAAGGCAGACGGAAGATGTCGAGCTCAACACAGCTTGACGTAGAGCTTAAGGTTCTCATCCATTTAAAATGCACTCAAATACTATTTCTCTCACTTGGCATAAAACATGATAAGATGGAGATTGGCCAGAATGATCTCGTCTCCGACGTCAATGCTGCTGTTGAAGTCGTTACGTACAAACGGTGTGCAGGGATGGTCGCGCGCTGGTTCATACATATAACGCAGACGGAGTCGAAAAACCATATTCCATCACTATCAACCCTCAGGGCTATAGAATAGATGGATAAATGGTAATAGACTGAGACAATACAGAAGCCACATTTCGAGGAATTGAAGTGCGCGGCATCATCCCCATGGAGATTTCACAGGCTATGGAGGGCAACTTTTAGGTATATGGTCAATTTATTGTGATAAACTTTTCAATAGCCCTTGGAGGAGAAGGCGTGCCATTAAGTACTATTGGTCATTTTCTTGCGCCCGCTTTTGTTTCATTTCCATCAAGCTCTGCTGGAGGCTGGCAATTTTCCATTTCTTGAACCCAGCCACTGTTCTCAATCTCATGCACGCCTCCCTCTGTTGACAGCTCGTGTTGCGATTCGGGATTTCCCATATCACCCGCGTTCTCAGAAGACAAGTGTCGCATATCAGCGTGGCGGGTCTTTCCCCGTTTTCGCGACCGCAGGAGGAATATAATACATGCAGCGAGGGCAGCAAGAAATGACACAGGCAGAACGACCGCAAGAACGATTACTGAAGTATTAGAAAGCCCTGACGACTTGGAACCTGGCTCCGTAGAACTTGCAGAGACTGATGTACTGGTTCGAGTAGCTAAATACGGTTCGAGGATATATGTTGTCGCCGTCTCCCCACATCCCCACGATGTGAGTTTGGCCTTATCATCTTCAGCTGTTTGAATGACAAATTTGAGGCAAATCGAGGAGGCTCCATATGTACTGTAGCCCGAGGTTACTCTCATGATATACTCAAGTGGACAAAAGAGTTAGAGTGGCGAACCATGACATGATTGGAGAAAAAGGGCACTTGGAAGTAGCTGTGCCATCGCAATACGTCGCTCCGGCATCTTGGCACGACGCTGGTATGTAACAGCTTGTCTCATCGCAGCAGCCCCAAGACTTCCCACCGGGTGGTGTACTACAGGTGCGTGATCCACCACAACCTGCTGTGTAGTCTACTCGTGAAGTTTGAAGTCAGACATGGACCTTTTATGGAGGAAGCAATGCTTGCCTGTGTTTTCGAACAATGCACAAACTTGCGCATCACTTACATTGCCATCTCGTCTCAAGATTGGTGCAAGCGTGACTATCGCCTCTATGTCGTGTAGCGCCATGAGAACTGGGCACTCAACTCAGGTTCTGAATGGATTGTTCAATAATACACAAGCGGGCTCGAGTTTGGGCCCTGAATGGGATCGACAAGCCATGATAAAATACCAAGTTCCAAAAGTGCGAGCCATATATACCACTATAAGTCATGTGAGGTTGTTAATCGATAACGGAGCTTGCCATCAAGCCAATGAACCAACATCAAAATGTCACCGGCGTAGTTAAGTGGCTTTCGCCAACGAATTGCGCTATCGCACGTTCGCTTAAAGTTGACTAAAAAGCGGCAGGGCTGAAATGGAACAAATGTGGCGATGAGGGAAATAAGCAAGGGGGCAACGTGGAGTATTGAGAGAGAATGGATCTAGCAGAATATGGAATATGTAGCTGTATTGAAGAGAATGCCGTCGCCATGGTACAGTTCTGCAAGCGTGAGCTAGAAATATGAAAAGAGCAACCATCTGCCAGGAAGTTAGTGGCGCCAACTAAATGATCACACGTACCAATGACTACCGAATACGCCCACTTATACCTATAAGACTCTCAACTTCTAGTCGCCGTTTGGAGATTGAGGGCCTGCTTGACCAGGCTGGGCAGCCATTCCAAGTAAGTATGTACTCTAGAACAACTCACTGTTTCAGTGTCTGCGCCAACATGTCTAATCCAGAACAGAAGTTAGCATGGAAGAGGCGTTCTAGCAGGCCGTCCGCCGGTTCCATGCCTGGCAAGAACCCATGATCTAAGTGTGACAGTATGTACCAGGATAGCGGCTATTTTATGTCTAGCATTGGATTTAGATAGACGAGCAATTATCGAAGATAGCTGCGGATCCACAAGGCTCAACCTGATTTACTATTCACCGATCCATAATGTACACATTACAGCCAATATCTGCAAACGTCTCGATCTGATGCTGGATCTGCTCCGCCACGGTATCCATGAGGCGACACATGTCCCTACCCAATGGGAGGACCTGCTCATTCTCTTTCCCTTTGCCAAATCCCTCGCCCATGGCCATATCATATATGACCTTGGTAGCCTTGCGGTGGTCCCCGTCGGGCTTGTAATTGCTCCCTAAGAGGCTATTGGCCACTTCATCTGTCTTTCCACCAACATAGTCCTCCGGGAATGGAACGGATGACAGGCGCAAGGCATAGGTGAAATTGGTATCGAAACCGCCAAGCTGGACAGTTAGAGTGCGGATGTTAAAGGGAGCAACTTCGCGTGCGAGAATCCTGGTGAGCCCTGTTCGTCTCAGTCTTTGAACTAGGATTTGCTCGAGGAGGCGACTTACCGTCCATTGCAGCTTTACTAGCAGCATATATACCCATGCTCTCACGACCACCGACCCCAGCGCCAGACCCAATGTTGATAATAAGTCCTCGACGGCGTTGTCGCATGTATGGCACCACAGCTCTGATAAGTCGGTACGGTCCGAAGAAGACAGTTTCCATCTGGCGGCGGGCCTCGTCCTCAGAAAAGCTCTCAGCAGGGCCATGAATAGACCAGCCGGCGTTGTTGACCAGAATGTCGATGTTAGTTCCCTCTGCCTCTAAGTTCTCTATGATTGCGCCGCCATTCGGATCGTCGACGTCCAGAGTCAGCCATTGACCGCCCTGACTTTCAATCTCGGAAACCAAGTCGGGAAACTTTTTTGGATCGCGAGATGTCGCGATGACATTGTGGCCTTTTGAGAGAGCCAGTCGAGTCAGCTCAAGGCCAAACCCGGAGCCTGCGCCAGTGATAAACCATGTCAATTTGGTGATTTTCCAGGAAGCCATGATGACGTTGAGAATTGATTCAGAGGGCTGTATATACTGTGAAGGGCTTGGGTCTTCAACCATCCTTTCTTTTTCATATCAAACAGAGGACAGTTCTTAGTTATAGTTTCCAGAGCTCTCACTATTTCCGGAAACGCCGTTTAGTTCTGTTGTTAAGACCCACAACTTCGGCATCGACGGATTTAAGCGACGCGAGCACACCGCATTCAGGATGACCACAACTTCGACATCGACGGATTTAAGCGACGCGAGCACATCGCGTTCAGGATGACCACAACTTCGGCATCGACGGATTTAAGCGACGCGAGCACATCACGTTCAGGATGACCACATCTATGTTACTGGAACCTTGGAACATGCACTAGTGGAACTTGCATCCAGAAAAGTGCGGAATTCCTCCGTCACCTTAGCCCTGGGTCTGTGGCATGCCGTCATTGAGCTCTTCGCAGGCTTGACGGCAATACCCACGTGGAGTAGTGTAAGCGGTTGAAAGTACCTGAACTCCTGATTGCACGATGAAAAGAGGCTACAATAGACACTGTAGGTCCGAATTTGACGGACACCATAATAGGCGATCTCAATCTACCATTACTTAAGTATCCAATCCATGCATATAATAATAGTATGTAGAACTCATAAGTAAATTACTCTCGCTTGTTATTTTGAAGTGTCAGGGCAGTCTTTGCCCGTCAACTTCACAACCCAAGCACCACGCTCAATGGTATTGATAAAGATATAACCTGACTTGAAGAATGCGTAAGAAGACCAAGTCCCAACAAATGCAACAGAACCACCTCCTGGCAAATCGTCGTCCTCGGGGTAGATGTCAAACCAGGCGGCTTCACAAACGCCAGCGCCAGTAGGGTCCTTGGGTATGGAACGGCCATCGAGGACTCGAAGACCGGCGCCATAGTGAGACTGGTAAATGTACTTGTCGACCACATATTGGTTGTGGTCAATGGACTTCGTTGGGTGCTTGAAGTATCCTGTCTGTTTGGGGTTCTCGAGATCTCGAATGTCCCAAATGAATGTGACTGGGAAACCATCACTGGCTGGACCTTGCCCTCTCGACTCATCCAACTCGTCATCGAGGACAAGAAACTCTTGATTCTTAGTGTCAAGAACCCACCCTTGATGAGTGTAGGATGCACCTTCGTATGAGATACGAGAGATAATGTTGGTGACGTTTGCCTTGTCCGTCACATCATAGATGGTCAATGTGTCTTCATTGTATCCGTAGCAGATGTCACGCCCCTGGTAGCGCTTGTCCGGTCCACGATACACAAGACATTGGGCGTCGTGAACATAGCCGTCGCCACTTGCGCATCCCAGAGACTCTGGGTTGGCTGGGTCGCTAAGGTCGAAGAAATTGAGGCCGGATAGACAGTTTGGATCGGTGCGAGGCTGCGCGCCAACAGCAGCAGCATATTTAAGCTCCTCGTTCACCACAACATTGTGGGCTCGTCCGAGGGGGAGTAGCGCGTTGAAATGGCTGGTCAGGTCGGACTTGGCATCGAAAATGACAGGCTCGTCCGGGTCAATATCAAGCAGCTTTTCAAGGTCAAAAATCTGAATGCCATGGCCGACAGCTTCCGAGCCGATGATGACATAGTTCTTGTAAGTGCGGATTTCGCGCCACTGTGAGGGCTCGGAGTATTGAGGCAGGCGTCCAAGATAGGCCAGCCGTCCGTTCTTTTTGATCTCAGTAAAGGCGGTGCCGTCCCATTGACCGATGGCAACGAACTCGCGACCGTCACCTGAGGTCCATCCCCACGAGGAAGAGCCTCTGCCCTCAGAACTACCCAGTGCAGCATGGCTGACAAAAGAGTAGAGGTCGGCCTGTGGACAATACGGAGTCAGTGCTATTCCACACAACTAAAAGGGCTCTACAAACATTGTGACACCGAAAGGTGTTGTTTCGGTCCCCTTGGATTGCCTCAGCCCATCCATCAATGCAAGCAGTGTAACCCAGCTCGGGCCATTTCTCGCTTGCAAATGCGCCCGCCTCTTCCTGGCGAGCCCACTCGGCCTGTCTTTTGTATTAGCCCTGAAAATGGACCGTCAAGTGTCACACAAACCTTCTTGCTGGCCATCAATTCATTGTGGATGATTCCCGAGTCATACAGCTCTGCTGCCACAGCCTCGTTCGGTTTGATCTCCTTGGCCTGCGACCAAGAGACCACTGCAGCTACAGTGCTCAGGTAGACAGCAGGACGAACCATAATGAAGATGATGGAGATTTAAAGCAAAGGAAGATGGATGGCGGAAGGCGAATGCGCGAATCCTAAGCTTAAGCAGACTGAGTTTCATTCATGTTCGACGACAAGTAACCGCTTTTTATAGAATTGACTGTGCGGGGGGGATTTATGCCAAGATCTCTTAAACGAAGATTCCCGACACAAGAACCTCGCTGTTCATGAGACGCTTTCAGTCTTACCAATGATGTTGCGTTTTGAGATTAGAAATTAGGTAGCCTGTATCACGGCATTGCACCCCAGCACTCGTATAATTGCCGGAGACAACCAATCAGTAAGCAAAGGAGGTAGCACTCGGGTTCGGCAATCATTTTAACCTCCATCTTGGGTCACATCGGGTGGCTCTGTCTTGGACGGAAACGCAACCAAAAGTGGAATGTGCTTAAATCTAAGAAGGTCACAGTGTAAAATGTCTTGGCTCTTCGCAGATAGCCATTGTGCCAAGCTCCTGGATTGGCAATGAATTGCATTTTCCTTTTCTGGGGTTGCATGCGAGTACTCGGCCCCAGTTCTATTTTAGGAAGGTTCGTAGGCTTTCTAGCTCTTAATTAGACTGCACAGAACATACTAATGTGACACCAGATTACAAAAGTTCGCCTTGTGTTGAAAAAGATGACCCGTTATTCATTGCGTCAGTAGTATTTATGCAAACCTTGCGAAAGGCGACCCAGTCCCAACCCAGGTTCAACAGCGAGATTAACAATACCACACAACAGTACGAGAACATCACATCCTCCCGTTACGTGGCTTTCAACACCATGGAAGATGTTGTGAGACACTATTAATGGTAAATTAAGGAGAGGAGATTTCATGTTAAGTATATGCATACTATTTCTGTTGCTTTCCCTTCTTGCAAAGCCAAAGGCTACCAGCCAGCAAGCTCGAGCCCACAAGCATAGTAACTCCGCAAAAGACGATCAAGCCCATGAGTTGAACGCCTGACCCCTCCTGCGTTGTCCCGTTACCAACGATGGCCCCTTGAATTGGTAAGCCTGTTAAGCTCGCAATGGAAATAATCGCAAAATAAGTGCCAAGCATAACTCCAAAATCGTTCGTGTGGCCTCCCGCAACTTCAATGAGTGCAGGTGTCATTAAAGAGACATATGCTCCCGATGTAAAGCCAAAGAAGATTGCAAAGACAATCAAGCCACCGAGCGAGTTCTTGTAGTTGATTGGCAGCCAAATCACTAGAATCGTAATGCCAGAGGCGGCAGCCATTATTGTCAGGAATTTGAGGTTGCCGACTCGGTCAGAGAATATGTTTGGGACAATACGGCCTGGGATTGAAGCGGCGCTAGCGGAGTTGTCAGTATGCTGCCTTCAGTGTCATGCGGAAAACTCACTTGACGATGGACACGGTGTACAAAGCGACAGATGCCGTTGAAGAGTTGTTGTCGGCGAAAAGTGGGAGATAGTTGAAGGGCCCAAAAAGCCCCCAGAAGAACATAAAGCTTCCCGCGGCAAACAGCAAGTAGGTGGGTTTCTTGAGGGTTGCAAGGCTGATGAGTTCACGTCGTCCGGCAAGACCTTTGGGTGGGCGAGCCGTTGTAACCAGCAGATTCGCCACGACAAGCATAACTCCGATCATGAGTGCTGTCCATCTCAGCGTGGCTCGGAACCCAACCTTGTCAAACAAGCGCGCAAGCATGATTGGAAAGACGACACCACCTAGAGTTGCAATCAGCACAAGTATGTCTCTCATTGAGGAGAGACCTTACCGCATGAACTTCCACTGGCAACAATACCCAGTGCGAGTGCCCGCTTAGTGGTAAAGAATTGACCTGCCGCGACCAAACCAGGAACAAAGGTTCCGGCCGCCCCAAGACCAAAGCATAGAGACTGGGCCAAGAAGATTTGCCAGTACTCATGCGCGAAAGACAATGCGATAAGCCCACCTACCGAGAACAGCGTTGCGACCATCAGGATCGGGCGGGTTCCAAACATGTCAACACCAAGGCCGACCGGCTGAGATAAAAGGAACATCAGGAATAGCTGCATCGTCAGAATCCAGGAAATGTCCGAGGCCGACTTGTTCGGCAGAATCTCCTTTTCGTAAACATATTGAAAGGATCCGAGTCTTCAGCTAGCATCAGCTGGATGTACATAGTATGGGTAGCTAAGAAACACTCACGCATTAATGAATCCAAAGAACAAAACTGGCAGAGCCATCCGCCAGCGACAGTACGCCAAGCTTGGTTTCCACCATTTGGAGGTGGCGTAGCCGCGGGAGAGGGGACTTGAGTATTCGTCGGAGGTGGTGGCTTAGGGTCGCTGGTCGTGGACATGTTGAAAAGCTGAGTGAGCAAGACGACTTGTGAATGAGACTTCCTCTGGGTCAATCGAGGGCTCTGAACAAGGTAGAAACGTGAGTCAAGGGGGTTGGACTTTTGTAATAGCCGGCTCTCGGTGATGCTAGTGCTACAAAGAGAGTCAAAGTGAGAGTTCCAAGAGACACCATTCCGACTTCTTTATTCACTCTCCGTCCCTTACACTCCTCTGCCATGGACCTTGAGGGTCTCCACTCTTCAAATCCTTCACATTCCGTCCTAGCCGTGCTCAGACCAGTCTCTGAGACAATCCCCAGTCTTTTATCCACAAAGCTTGTGATTCGGATCTTCGCAGGGCTCTGGATGGATCCCGGATGTTCGGATATCCATCTTAAAGTGTTGGTTGTCTAACTGCAAGGTCCCAATGACACGCAACCATACTCAAGTGCCACGAGGAGCTGTGAGAGGCGAGCCTAACCCAGTCCCTGTTGGCCAGTCCCCGCTTGCAACCAACACCTCACACCGCACATAGAAGCCCTTTGTGAGTCAGTTTTATGTTGGCTCTCATCTTCGGCACAGTTACCCGGTGGCTGAGGCGGCCACGAAAAGCGCATCGATGTCCCGTGCGCCGCCGGGAGTTCGCGTTTAATTCCATCTGGTCAATTCCGAAAAGTGCTCAAGGACCGGACGATTGTCGTGCCCGAAGCAAGTGGCGTGATGGACCCCATCTTGACGTCAGCAATGTCTCAAATGAAATGGGGCAAACTGACCGATCTGACAACGGACATTGAGCTGGGGGCACCGAACTTGTGACGCAAGTACATACAATTTACTCGATAACGAGTACTCAGTAACATCAGAAGTGCTTCAAATTCAAGGCATTAACAGTGAACAGGTGACTTTTGATCTCTCAGTGTACCAAATGACGGAGGCCTTAATGAGGATATCAACATGCCTTGGACATATGCAGAGGTGTCAACCCAGGGATGCTAGAAGGTAGCCATTTCGACCCTTCTCACCCTTCTCGTAGATTCTGCTAAGTCAAATGGTCTGTATTTAATTTGTCTCCAAGAATAACAATTTTCTTCATTTATATACCGCCGTGACACTGGCCTGCAATGGCATTAAGTCGGCTTCTTGAAGCGACTGTTCCAACATCCTTCCCAGCCTTCCCTTTGTCTCAACGCAAACATGTTGCCATGCAAAAAGTCTCATATCTCCCTTTCCGCATCCCAGTCTGTCCGCATTTTGGCGGCTATCGCGCCAGGCGCAAATCATATCTTGTGCGTCTTTCGTGTGACCATATTCCCTGCCCCACGCATCGAGGCAATTCTCTACAAAGGTGACCTGTTCTATAGCAGAGGGAACTTGGAATGGGTAAGACGGATGAATTGCAAATGTCGACAGCGCAACCTGGTCGTGATCCGCATCAGAGAAATGCTGGACATGCCGCTCGTTCTCTTGACATGTTTGCCCGCTGCAAAGGTAATGCGGCAAAGTGTGAGGGGTCCTCTCGCCATCCTTCATTGACGAAACTACCAAAGAAGTGTACGAATCGTGAGACCCATGAAAGCTGTTACCCATTACGAGGAAGTGAGGCGATACTTGATCCTCAGCTGACATCAAAGCCTGAATCGAAGTGCGACTGACTTTCCAAGGCTGATCTTGCTGGAGTGGGTGATCCCCTTGTCGGCACTGCGATCTGGAGAAGCACTGCAAAAGAAGTCTCGTAATCAGATCCAACGATTGCCATTTTCGAGATTGGAAAATCTCCGCTTCAAACACATTGACGTGATATCCTTCTGGTGTTAGCACACGAACGCTGCAAAGTTGACAAAGAAGACTAACCTTGAGAGCAGAAGTATCTGTCTACAAGTACGATTGGAGAATGCAGCCGAGAAAAGGTAGTCCTCTGGACTAGATACCCGGGAAAGCAGGCCGCTGCTGTCAACCCCTTAGGGGACTTCTGACAAGTTTGAGCTATCAGCCTTTACGAGACGTCAGTATAGTAATTGGGTCAAGTGATAATCGCAGCGCTCACTCTGAGAATCCAGTAGGGATGGATAACCTGTCTGCGAGAGAGGAAAGCCATTCACAGCTCAGCTTCGAAAGCCAAGACTGAATATCACTAAACTCTTTACCCAGCCTCTTAGGGCCGGGATGCTTGTATGCCGAATACTGCATATCCCAATAAGGTTCCATGAGCTCCTTGGTGACCTTGTCGGTTTCGGAGATATCCATACGTCCGATAAGAGTTTCCTTGTGGTAGGAAAACTGCTTGTGTCTCGATAAAATGAAGGAGTAAATCAGAAAGCGGACAAGGGTTGGGAAATGGAGGACGTTCCAAGATGGGTCATGAGCCCTAGCATCATCCTTGGGATCCTCATCACACGAGCTTGACCAGTTCTTATCGGAAAATGACGATGTCTCCGACGAGAGGACCGATGCCAGGCTTTTACTATGCTCCGAGTTTAGTCAACAAGCATGTGCGTGATTCAAAAGCACCCACCTCTTCCCTTGCCCAGTCCAGCCCAACTTGACCAGAAGGTTGCGAGGCGTCTCTTGGTTCGCATGAAAGCCAATCTTTCCTGGCTTTTGTTTTTCCTTTGTAAGCTTAGCACAAGCTTCTTGAGCTCGAGCGGACACCTCCTGAAGTCTGTGAACCAGATCCGCCACATATTGAGTAAAGTCTTGCCAGCCATCCGAGTCCAGCAGTAGCGTATTCCGATAAACCTCAAAGGTTTCTAGGAACATGCCTGCACGGAGGTGGCAGCCAGTATCCCCGCCATGTGCATCGAAGGCCATGAAGCCAATAGAGCTTGACGAGGTCTCGTTTCCGTGGAGGAGCTTTTGAAACAGTTGAAGAGCATCTATCGCATCCCGAGAAGCCCGAACAATATCACCAAGCAATGCGGGGTAGGCATATTTCCGCTTGGCGTGATCGACGTTGTCATTTGTAGGAAACAGAAAGTTTGACATGTTGTTTAGAAAGAAGAGAAAACTTTGCTTTCATCAATTCGAGGTGGCAAAGCTGGGCAGTTGAACTTGAAAGGACCTTTTTAGCAACGGAAACGGAATTCGGATATATAGTCTCGAAGTCGACGAGCCAACACACGGTGTTATGTCCGTTCCCACGAGAGTACCAAATCATCGAAATCACTGCCCTTGACAATGATTTAGCCCCAGAAAGTCCATATGCTGAGCCGGTAAGCCGAAGCTTCTAAATGTGGAAAACTGGCCGACTCGTAGCCAGTCATTAGGATGGCGTCAGCAAGTAAATTCCACTCCGCCCTATTCCTATTCCCCTTTCGTTTCTTTTCCCGGACACTCCAACACCCATCCTTCGAATCCTTCATGAAGCCTGGTGTTGGCCGAAAGGCATCTCCTGAGCTCTCATCCATTGGGCCGAGTTGCTCCTTTGTTCCTATTGTGGCAACCCACATGGACAGATGATCCAACAGCTGAAAATGAGATTCGCGCGTTGTGGAGAACCTCGAGGTTGCCACCCGAGCGGCAGATCGACGCCCCACAAGAGGCTCGCTCCGTGGCAGCGACGTGGAAATGCGGAGTGCGGGCCGCTGCAAGGCACAGCCGCATGAATGGCATGTTGTTGCACACAGATGGATACACGGAGACCTCCGCTGAAGGTCTGATTCGGGTAGGCGGCAACGGATATATTGCGTTAGTAATGAGTTGCATTTTACGAGTCCAACAACCGGTATGGCTATGGAACATCGGACCACCCACGCAGGGGCAGGGCAGTGGTAGAGGCAGGGGCAAGAAGATGTCAAGCGAAGGGAGAGAGGATTACCATTCGAGCCGAGAAAAGAACAAGCGTCATCGGTCACACTTTAGTAGTGTCACATAAAGTAATGCACCCCGTTCTCTGTATTTCTATTCTAGACTCACTTCCAAGCCATTGTCCCATCCTCCTCTCCCACAGTCTTGTCCGAACGTTATCATGCCACCAGGCTCCCACTTGACGTCGTCTTTGTATGAAGCGGCTGCCTTTGTTGTTTCTGTTAAGGCTTATGCTGTAGCACTTTTCATCTTAGTGGTCGTCTTTTCATGGAAAAGGGTTCGTCACACATGTCCTGGAAACAATCGGAAACAATACGGCCTTGGCCTTTCGATTTGTTCTGCTGACTAACATCGAGGTTAGACAATAATCCGTACGAAATACAGCAGGTTTGCTCTTCATCGCCAAGGCTACTTGGTTAATCGACAAGGGGAGAGGATCCCCGAAGTCTCTGGTAACACACGCTTTTCACGATTCAGCCATGGGTATGTCCTCAAAACACCACCCAAGTACGAACCTAATCTGAGTGGGATAGACGAGAACTGTCTCACAGAGGTATTACCGAATTCGATGACAAGCCTTACTTGATTTGGAACAATACCAAACCTGAGATTGTTCTCTCTACGCCAGAAACTGTAAAGGCATTTTACAGCCGGCAAGCTGGAGGTTAGTCACCTCCCACGATGAACTTACCTGACTGCTAAGTGTTTTGAAGAACACGGAAAACCAGTAAATGGAAACATGGGGAATTACTTCCATCTCTTGCTGGGCGAATGTGTTGGTGTCCAAAATGGCCGAAAGTGGAAGAGCATTCGGAGGGTTTTTGAACCTCACTTCAGCCATCAACGTGCAGTCGGAGCCATGTCCGGGTTTGAGGCCGAGATAGCCAAATGGAGGAAAGACCTCAATAAGAATTCCAGCGACCAGACTGGGTTCACGGTCGACGCAGTGTCTGCTTGCCGCATTATGCCGTTTAAGCTCATTGCTATTTCTCTTTTCGGCAGCGATGTCATGAGCGATGGCGTGAGTTTTGTCCTTGAGAATCTATGCCAGTTGACTAACATCAAATCTGTAACAGAGGTTCCGTCAGCTACTCGACCTTAATATCGTTCACGAGAGAATTATGATCAACACTTTTTTGGGCGAAAGCAGACCAGTCCCATGTACAACGCACTCTGGACGGCTTCCAAGAAAGACATGGACTTCTTTCTGGCCGGATGGAAGAGCTATGTTCTAGATGCTATACATGATGCCGAGCAGGTAAGAACATAAATCTTCAAAAGGCATAATCCATTACTAATAAGAACACAGAACCTGTATGCATCACCAATCAAAGACATATACTCCAGTGTACTGGAAGGCTCCATGACTGAAAGGGAGTTTCTTCAGACTGTTGATGAAATTCTCTTTGCCAACCTGGATGTCATGTCATCAATCATGGCATTTCTACTCATTAATCTGAGCAAGACGCAGGAAGCCCAGGACGAGCTGCGCAACGAGATTCTGGCACAATCTTCCACAAACCCCGAGGAGCCTCAGTCCCTTAAAGCTTACGGGCAGAGAACTGACACCCTCCTCGAGTATACATGCATGGAGTCTATCCGCCTTTGTCCTGCGGCATGGTTCACTCTTCCTGAGCATGCGACAGCAGACACTGAAATAGGCGGCTACCGAGTCAAAGCCGGCACGGCGTGTATCATAGATTGGGTGAGGTTGAACACCAAGAGTCCCATCTGGACTTTTGTGAGCAAAGAATCGGATCAGGAAATTACTGGCAGCTCGTTCTACCCTCGTCGTTTCGAAACCTTGTCTCCGGCTCGGTATCGCTGGAGCTTCCTGCGTTTCGGCCTCGGGGGAAGGCAGTGTCTTGGGAAGAACTTCGGCACAATCATGATGAAGCAGTTTCTGATCGACGTTTTGAGTCAGTACAAGCTGCAGCTGGATGGCCACGCATCTGAAAAGAGCATCGATTTGAGGGATGATAGGTTTACCGTCACTCCGACCCAGGACGTGCAGTTTGTAAAGATATGACCTACAAAAACCGCGGTACTTGCTATAAATAGCCGAATCAGACTGAGAGAACAGGTGTTGTTGTGATGGGAGAACCTGGATATGTAGCATTGTCACTGCAGTTAGAAGTTTGCCGCATGTTAGTCTTGATATCCGCGACAAATATTTAAGAGGCTTGGTAGAAGACCGTAAGCCCCTGCCATTCATGATAAAGAAATAAATGTGACGTTGAAGTTAAGCTCATAGGAGCCATCTTCAGTAGCACTGTATTGTCTCCCGGTGACGCTTATATATGATCGTCTTGGGATACATATTAACTAACACGTGGGTGCAAAACAACAGGTCGCAAAATAAACTCAGTATCTTGGTTATTGAATAGTAGAATAATAATCTCAAGGCAACAGCTGACGTATCTAATACTTCTTCTCAGCCTTAATGTCAAAGCGATCCAAGTTCATCACCTTAACCCATGTAGTAATAAAGTCCTTGACGAACTTTTCCTTGGCATCCTTACTTCCATACACCTCAGATATGGCACGCAACTCAGCATGAGAGCCAAAGACTAAATCGGCACGCGTCGCGGTCCACTTAGTCGACTTTGTCACCCGGTCGATACCTGTCCAGAGCTCGCCCTGGGTATCCTTCTTTGCCCAAGTAAAGGAGCTGTCCAGTAGGTTCACGAAGAAGTCGTTTGTCAGTTGGCCCTTGTGTTTGGTGAGAACACCAAGCGAAGAACCATCGTAGTTTGCACCCAACGCACGAAGACCACCAACCAAAACAGTCATCTCGGGCGGAGTGAGCGTGAGCAGAGCGGCCTTGTCGACTAGGATCTCTTCTGCACGGGCTCGCGCAGTACTACGGCCGTAGTTGCGAAACCCATCGGCCACAGGCTCAAGGTAGCCGAAAGACGTGACGTCAGTTTGATTCTGAGTGGCATCAACTCGGCCAGGAGTGAAGGGGACGGTAACACTCTTGAAGCCAGCATCGTGAGCAGCTTTCTCAACAGCTGCGGAGCCACCGAGGACAATGAGATCAGCCAGGGACACCTTCTTGGTGCCTTTGTTGAACTTCTTCTGGATGCTCTTCAAAGCAGTCAAGACCGTTTGAAGCTGGGCTGGGTTGTTCGCTTTCCAGTTACGTTGCGGGTCAAGTGCAATGCGCGCACCATTGGCGCCGCCGCGCTTGTCGGAATGGCGGTATGTAGATGCCGCGTTCCAAGCCGTAGAGACCAACTTGGAAATATCAAGGCCAGAAGCAGCAAGCAATTCCGACTTCAACTTGGAGATGTCGCCATCGCTCAGGAGCGCGCCCGTTCTCTCGGGCAAGGGATCCTGCCACGTAAAGTGCTCGGTCGGCTTTTCGGGTCCCAAGTAGCGGGAGGCGGGACCAAGATCACGGTGTAGGAGCTTGAACCAAGCATTGGCGAACGCATCGACTAGCTCTTCGGGGTGATCGACCCAGCGATGACAGATTTTCTTGTAACTCGGATCGTTGATCAGAGCAAGATCGCTGGTGAGCATAGTTGGCCTTCGGAATTTGGTCTTGTCGAAAGGATCGGGATAATCGACAGTGCCGTTGAGTGCTTCCCACTGGTGAGCGCCTGCCGGACTCTCGACCAAAGTCCAGTTGTTCTTCACAAGACTGTTGAGGAAATCGTTGCTCCATCTTGGAAAGAGTTAGCATGGGCGAATTTCAGCAACCCAAAACGACTTACTTGGTGGGAGTCTTGCTCCAGATGACTTCGAGGCCGCTGGTCTGGGTGTCGGGGCCATTTCCATCACCAACGCTGTTGTGCCATCCGAGGCCCATCATGCCCAATTCGGCAGCTGCGGGTTCTGGTCCGATGTTGGCTGCAGAGCAAAAAAAATGTCAGTGAAACATGTCCAGTGTTGAGGCTCGGGGCGGGACTATTTACAGGAAGCGACGGCGCCGTGGGTTTTGCCAAAAGCGTGTCCACCGGCAATCAGAGCAACGGTTTCTTCGTCGTTCATGCCCATGCGGCCGAAGGCAACGCGGATGTCGCCGGCGGACGCCTTGGGGTCTGAGCTACCGTCAGGGCCCTCGGGGTTCACGTAGATCAAGCCCATGTGAGTTGCGCCTAGCGGTTTCTCGAGATCCTCAGCTCGTCCGTAAATGTCGGTACTACCGTTGTAACGGACATCGTTGCCTTTGGGCACAAAGGTAGCCTCGCCACCCCAGTAGATCGACTCGTCGGATTGCCATGTGTCGGGGCGCCCGGCAGCAAAGCCGATGGGCGTGAAGTCCATTGACTCCAAAGCAACATTGCCAGTCAGGAGAATGAGATCGGCCCATGAAATATTGTTGCCGTACTTCTGCTTGATCGGCCCTGTGGAATTTTGTATCAGCGTCACCTTCATCCACTACTACACGAGCAGAGGGGGCACTCACAGAGGAGTCGACGAGCCTTGTCAAGGTTCTGATTGTCCGGCCAGCTATTAAGTGGAGCGAAACGTTGTTGGCCCTGTGGAGATTTGCATTAGTACAAAATGTTTGCTTACTCCTTGCCAATCAAACATGTACGCAATGCATGCGGAGAAGTTTCAGAAGCAAAACAACCTAAGCCCGCCATGGCCTCGGAACGGAGCGGGAACAGAGGATGGAAAACCCAACAAACAAATGGGGAGACTTACCATTCCGCCACCGCCACGACCATCGAGGGCGCGATAGGTACCTGCGCTGTGCCAGGCCATACGAATGAAGAACCCGCCATAGTGGCCAAAGTCGGCAGGCCACCAATCCTGGGATGTGGTCATCAACTCGTGCAGATCCTTCTTCAGAGCCTCATCTGTCAGGTCACAAGTCAGTAATCTAAGAGGCCCTGATGCGTAGCCCTGAAGTCAAGCTCATAAAGACTCACAGTCCAGAGACTCAAAAGCCGCCGTGTAGTCAAAGTCACCGCCCAATGGGTTGATCTGCGGCGAAAACTGGCGCAGCACATCAAGCTTCAACTGGCATGGCCACCAGTCACTGCTTCGGGTACCACCGCCGGCAGCATTGCTGACAACGGAGCATCTGCCAAAGTCTTCCGGTATCTCCCTCTCGGTGCCGGTTGCTCGTTTGGCAAACGGACAGGAATTGGCGTCAACAAGGGAGACAAGACCCAGGGCTAACAAAAGCCACCCAGGCAAATCCGCGTGCATAATGAAACGATTTGGGGGGGTTAACAAACAGTCGATGCAGAAGACAGAGGCGATGTGCTGTGACGGTCCCCAAAACTTGAATTGGTAATGCTTCTCTACTTATGGGCTTCTCAATCTGCCGCAGGCACCGGGCGGGCGAAGCCATAAGCCCTCAGCCTTCGTAACTGCCGCAATCTTACCCGTGGGTCAGCTCTCGCTTTGCCCAATAGGTATTTAAGGTTGGGTGGGATGCTACGCGCCGGTATTACCAAGGATGTCGCGCCTTGATGATTGCCAAGATGAGACAGCCGGGATCTTCTGTTGCCATAAGGTTCCATTGCAAACCTCACCCAGTCATGACTGGCTTAAACAACGGGTACCTGTGTGGACGGACGAAAAGTCCTCATGTGGAAGGATTGACAATTTGTCAGCGCTTGCGCGTGAAGGCTTCTTGGCATCATCCGAGGTGATAACCAATGGCTCTCCCTGTATTACAAGGACTTAAATTTCCGCAGCTAGGGATCCCCCGCAGTCACAAAGTCAGTGAATGCCGCGGCCAGGGGCATTTCAAGGGTCTGCCGAGACCAACGACATAAATACGGCAAGTGGATGGAAAACTCGACCGGGGTGTCATCCGTATTATGCATACGCTAGGTCCAACTCGGAAGCTCTGCTGCGCGCTTTGTGGCAGTGCAAGCAATCGCACTCAAATTGCGACGGTTTGCGAATACTATGCTACAAACTCTAACAAAACAAAAAAACGTTGGAACTAACTTCGCAAGGGTCTAGGGTAAGGAACCGTCATCTACCTGCGCTGGCCGTCTAGAGCAGTAATCGAGAACCTAATGACATGTGTTACGCGAGCTGCTGAAATAGGACAAGGGTGAGCGGCCCAAAGCTTAAATCGTATTATCTTAGGGCACTCCTCTAAGTCACAATTAGAGTTGCCACGCATTTGCGAAGCGAAGTAAGCGAGAGCCTGTGATCAACCATATGTTGAAGTGATCGCTTGTGTAATCAACTCCCCTCACATCCAAGAAGGTCGGTTCGTCGCCGGCAGTTTCCGACGCAGGTAGGGCCTCTGCCGACAAGTCAGATGTTCTTAAAAAGCAACACCTTAATTAGCTCACAAGCGCTACAACTACCACACTGCACCAGATCGGGACACCGGACGTTCTTATTTAATACTGCGATGTCACATTCAAACCTCAACTCACAAGTCTCCCAAAGTCTCTACAATAGGCACAGTGATATCTAGAAACATTCCTCGTTCAGACGGGTGGTAACTGGCATGTCACATGAGTTTTTCTTTACTATCTGTTTATGTTCTGTGCATGCAGAACTAAATAGGAACATCCTGATAACTTTAAACCGCCAAGGGGAGCTACTGTACACAACGAGACAAGAAAGCCGCCCAGACACCTCAGGTTCCGGAATCATACCAAGATCTGGACACTTTGGTAAGATGATGGTGTGATATCGGCATCACATCAGACATGGAAACTAACTGGACACTTTTGAAAACAAATCAAACAACCTGAGACTATCTACGTCTTTCTTCTATTTGAGGCTGTATTTATTATCACAGATTGTACCTGATGAATATTACTCTACAAATGAACTTCAGACATGGATGACCGGCAAGTTACAAGATACTAGTTTCCAAATTCGGTAGTCCACAATGGCTCCAAGATGTTGTCGATATGTAACAATACTTAACAATCAACATAAAAAAAACACTTCAAAGTTGACATTTATGCCATTGTTCAGGCCTCAGCGCTGAAGAAAAGGGTGAGTGAGACCACGTAAGCACATCAATCACATGTGATGACTAGTCTAAGATTCCCGGGGAATGTAGGAAAAAAGTCGGGCATAGAGCGGCTTTACGTAGGTAAGTCCGCGTTGGTGCCAACGAAATGCCTGCGCCCACTGTTACGTGGTATCAGCGTGTTGCTAAATATATACCTACGCCTGCCAATCTTTTGCCAAGCCATGTCCCCTGAAATTCACCTGCACCTTCTTCTTTTTCATCACACTCGCAAACAAACACAGTCATTCTCACCGCTTATCGTCGCAACTCCCGAGTCTGACAGAACACCACCTATTGCGACACTAGACGTATGACATGACACCCAGGCGCTCATCCTCAGATGCAGACCGAAAGCTGGAGAGTGGGATTGCGCCTGCTCCCAGTACACCGGGACGAGGTTTGCATCCAGCATTCTACATTGCGTGCGCCGCAAACCTCTCCGATCCGCCGAACAAAGCCATGCTCACATTCAATTAGGTTATGGATCTTCTTAAGCTCAAGTGTCATTCTCTTCAACAAATGGGTTCTTTCAACTGCCAAGTTTGGTGAGATTCCTTTTCACGGACCCAAATGACCCAGTCGAGATTTCCAAGCTAACCCAGAATTACTGCAAGACTTTCGTAAGCCCCCTTTGTAAACGATTGCGAATGAGCGACCACTGACCACGAATCCGTAGCATTGTTCTTGACCACATGGCACATGATCTTTGCGACGGCGACGACGCAAATAATGGCTCGATTCACCACAACACTTGACTCGCGGCACAAGGTGCCTATGAATGCGAACGTATACATGTAAGTGCTCATCCGGACGAGTGTAACAGCTTGCTTGGTCCTAGCATCACCCAGCGATGGAATACTAATGGATCACTACCCACAAGGCGGTCTATCGTACCGATTGGTATCATGTTCAGCTTCAGTCTGATCTGCGGCAATATGGCCTACATTTATCTCAGCGTGTCGTTCATCCAAATGCTAAAGGTACCATGACGACAGAAGATACGCAAATCCAATCAACTGACCCTATCCAGGCTACCAATGCCGTTGCCACCTTGCTAGCTACGTGGGCATTCCGTATCGCTCCACCTAATTTCCGTGTATTGGGGAACGTCTCATTCATTGTCGTGGGCATCGTAATCGCCTCATTCGGGGAGATTAAATTTGATCTTACCGGTTTTCTCTGTAGGTTGCCGCCAACTTTCGTGTGTGAGTATAAATGTCTGACATGACTACGCAGACCAAGTAAGCGGCATCCTCTTCGAGGCGCTGCGCCTTGTAATGGTGCAGCGCTTACTTAGCTCGGCTGAGTTCAAAATGGACCCCTTGGTGTCGCTGTACTATTACGCACCCGCTTGCGCGGTGGCCAACGGTCTTTTCACGTTGTTCATCGAGATTCCACGGATTACGATGAATGACATCTACTCAGTGGGCATGTTGACGCTTGTGGCTAACGCGTTTGTGGCTTTCTTGCTCAACGTGTCTGTGGTCCTCTTGGTACGCCGCGCTCCCTTTCCTCCTTCATGCATGTCACTGACTCCGTATAGATTGGCCAGACTTCAGCCGTTGTTTTGACCATGTCGGGTGTTCTCAAGGATATCCTGCTTGTTGTAGCGTCGATGGTTATATTCCGCGACCCTGTTACTGGCCAGCAGTTTTTCGGGTACTCGATCGCGCTTTGTGGGCTCGTATACTACCGGCTTGGTTCCGACAAGGTTAGCTCCCTTGCTACCGATGCTCGTCTACAAGTAGCTCAACTTCGTCATCAAAATCCTGCGAGAGCAAAGGTCTTTGTGAATATCGCGGTGCTAGCTGCGGTGGTTTTCTGTTTGTGGACCTGGGGACCAGCTTGGTAGGGGAGCAACGCAAACGTGCTGGCTGACGACGCAGGTCACAAGGTATAGTACTTTCTGTCACGCATGACTAGCTAGTACCTATGCACTAATCTGTTGGTGAACCCGACTCCGCTGTCTACGGTTTCGTTGTATCTTTGCTTCTTTGTACTTGTACAGACTTGACATTTGTTGTACGATAAGCTCTAAGAGATGACAGTTGCCGTGACAATGGCTAGTCCTGCCATTTCAATGTCCCTTAATCGTACGAAATATAGGTTAGAGAGTTGTGTTACACATTGGATCTTCATAGACCTTGCAATCCTTGATAGTGTAGATATACGCTGGGCCAAGTTGCAGGCTTATACTATTCACAATAACCTCACACAATTGTTTCCAGACTTGACATGCAGGGCATAGCGCGCTTCGGCGAAAAGTGAAATAACTATAATGTTATCAACGATGGATTGATCTCCCACTACCCTAAAGCTACGCGATTACCTCTGTTGAAATATAGGTCTCAGTAGTCTTCTGGGAAGTAATCCTTTTTGCCTTCTAACAACCTCGTTACAAATGAAGAAAACCCCGCCGTTAGTGCTGGCGTATCACGGAACAAATCCAAGCTCCACCGCAACTAACTGCACATATCCGACTGCCACTACTGCGCCATGTTCCCAAGCCAAGAAGCTTTCCGTTGACAACATGATATGTCCCGACAAGAGGATACCGTAGTCTATCCCCTGACTCCTTCAGTATCACGTCATACAAGCGGGGAATTATTCGGCGCTGTACCACGCATGTCACCCCGGAAATCAGTCCAGGGGATTGAAGACGACCCAAGGCAGAAACCCACTCGCCAGGACTGAATTCGTCGCCGAATACGATACCAGCCCCCTTGCCACCGCGAACTGGTTTTAGCATGTACTCGTCTTTCAGCTGAGGAAACTTCTTTGATATTTTCAGAAGTTGAGCCAGCTGTTGTGAACCAGGAAGCATGGTGTCCACGATTCCTCGGTCAAGGACCAGTGCCTGCGATGGGGTGAGCACTTTGCGTGCGACCAGTGACTGCAGCTCCTGCTTAACGATGCCGAGCATGCGTTTGTCGTGGACCAGGAGAATAGTCCTCATGTCATTAAAACAGCGTAGGCTGATCTGGCGCAGAATTTCTGGCTCCAATGCGAGCAACTCACGCTGGTGTAGCTCCATACCGACCTGGTGAATCTCTTCTAAAATCTCTCCTTGGCTGGTGATTATGAAAGAAGAGGAGGGGTGAGAAGGATGATCCCCAGTATCCTCAGCAATGCAGCAGAGCCGGTAACCCCCCTTTCCTTGAGGATCAGGCAGTAGTCTGAGGTCCGCTGGGCTTATTAGCCTGGGCGTGACACCGAAACGCCGCTGAACGATGTCGATGAACATGTGGATGTCTATTCCTTTCTCTTCACCTTTGAGAAGATGCAACGGCAGCCCCGGCTGGAAAAGGCTGAATAAGCCATCAATAATCTACTACATGTCAGAGTCTGGACCAACGTATGATATAAATGACGTCTTCAGCATTACCTTTTCTGGATCTGTTGCGTTTTTCAGTCCACTGGCTCCCACGCCCATGTCATCCAGAGCTTGCTGTCCATAAGCCTCATGCATGAACCCATTGAAGGAGAAACGAGCATTAATTTCTGTAATTCGGAAATTTTCCTCTGTTTCACCGTCTTCAGGGCCCCGACTATCCTCGACAAGAAAGTCTGGTCGCCATGAGCCTAGACACGCCGGGAACTTCTGCAAGTTCCCACACAGAACTTGGGTTTCCAACCACTGTGACGCAGAAGATGTCAATGCCACGTTTCAGAGGAGGCTTGAGTAATAGTACGAAAGAAAACGAATAGTAGACTGACCTGTAAGAGATTTTCCTCTTCTTTTTCCAGAGGCATCCGTGCGGGAAAAGCAGCATCACGGTCGGTCCACCATCGTTGAACAACGTCGCTGATGGCGGTAGTCAATGCTTCGTGAAGCTCTTCCATTTGTTGTTGATGGCATTTGCTAATCAGGATTGGCCGAGGACAGGCAGCTCTGTAAGAGTTGTTGTGCCATAAGTGAGGAGGGCACTTCGCTAGGAGGGTTGCTTGAATCTTGTCATGTTCCCGAGCGTAGATGGTACTCTTGGTCTTGTGAGGCAAGATGGGCTCATAGCCGTCACGGTTAAGGCCAAGGTGGATCTGCTCCATTCGGGTAGTGACTGAGTACGTCATTGGGAATACACGAGTAGGCTCGACAGATGGCAACTTCAGGTGTCTGGCCGAGGTGAAAACAGAATGATGCCGATGGATACTTATATCAAGCCAAGTCGGCTTTGGAGGCATTTTGTAGGCCTGAGGTATGACGCTATCTCGTACACGTGCATGAGACTATTGGCCTGTCGTTCAATGCGACCGGGGTTTCGTTGGGTGAGACACGATCACCAATTCTGTGGCCCGAAGAGGCGCGAGGTTTAATCTACTCCTTTTTGGCATCCAATACAGTCGCAGATGCTCTGAGCGAGATACTGGGCAGGGCCCCTCAGCGGGAGGAATATAGTTGATGATTGGACCCAACGTTAACTTCATGCAACGCTAAGGTGTGTTCCAGCTTCCTGCCGAACTACGATCTTCTCGTAATTGAGCCTTCGCGGTGGTGGGAGTTACGGTGAGCCAGGGGTGTGTGAGACAGACCCAATAGTCTTGGTTCCACTGCAGCTGCAGCTGCAGCTTCGACTACCGTCATCCCCGGGACGGGATGCGCGAGCCCCCAGGAGCTGTGGAACTTATGTTGCTGGCCATTGCTGGGTCCCTGAGGCTTGACAGCTACCCAATCTTTGAAGTTTAAAAGGTCCAACACCAGTCAGGAGAAGTAGGATAGAACCAAAGACTGACTTGTATCAATCACACTCGTGCCCCATTGCTGTCTATTTCGACAGCCTCCTCAACATTGTTCACGATGCATCGAGTTACGCGTCACGCTTGCAAAACCATCCGTGCGCACACCTTCACCCCGCGACAATCTTTTGTCCGAAATCATGGAGGCCGATTTCTTGCCACAGAAGCCTCGCAGTTGGTCCCTCATCTGGAAGCACCTGATCTGAGCTATGCCGAAGAGCGTCGTCATGTTCGCCATGTGGCCGAGAAGCTCCAGCAAAGTGGTATCCTCAAGATCAGTCTTCAGTTTCCAGACAGCAACAGCGAGTATCTCAAACAATTGCTCTTGAGTCTTAACACACACCACGACCATCAACTACCCATCACGCACAGCGCGACCCGCGGCTGGTTCTGGGACGTCCGCCCCAGTACTACGGACTTTCAGGCTGGGAATCACCAGGCGCGATCGGAAACCATGGACGAGTTTCCTTGGCATACGGATTGCAGTTATGAGAGTCTACCTCCTCGGTATTTCGCCCTCCAGGTGCTCCAGCATGATCGATTTGGCGGCGGAACCCTGTCCGTCATGAACGTCGAGCGACTGAGTGAGTTGCTTTCTCAAGCAACGCGTGCGAGTCTGGTCCGCCCAGAATACCGGATCACCATCCCCCCCGAATTCATCAAGGATCCCACTCAACGACACATTCAAGGCAGTTTGTTGGTGGCGGACACGGAAGGCCAGTCAAGCATGATGCGGTTCAGAGGAGATATTCTCACGCCCTTGAGCGACAGGGCGTCGAGAGCGCTGGACGAGCTCAAGCAAGCTTTGCAAAGCGTCGAGGCTCAATCGCACTCCACTGTACATCTTACCGCAGACGACTTACCTTCACGAACAATCGTTCTGGTTGATAATCGCCGGTGGTTACACGCGCGAAATGAGATTAAGGATCCGAAACGCCATCTGCGTCGGGTGCGGTGGGACGCGATTCCGTTCCACCGCGTTGCTTACTAGCATGGTAGTACTTGTTGTTGAGCGATGGATGTTTCTCAGGGCTGTCTATGAGAGAGTAGTAATTTCGCTTATGATTGCGTCACCTGGCTGTGGAATGTGTTTTTATGTAGGCTGCGCCGAGGGTTAGTTAGTCAGTGACTGAGACAACGACGGCGGTGGGTGGATTGATCGACCTTCGCTAAAGCGCAAACCCTCTGTACCAAACACAACAGGCAGTATTAGCTAATTACCTTCTGAGGCATTTACTTTGATTTTGACCAATTCCCTTGAGAGACATGTGCGTGCTGAGCACTTCAAATGTTCGGCAGTTCATGAGTGCAACTACTATGAATGGTACTGTTCAGAAGCGGAAGGTAGCCGTTCTACTGCAGGCGGATACACCGACAGGGCAACCAACACGGGCTGGAGCCCGCAGCACAATCATCATTTGATAAAATTAGAAATACTCTGATGCTTGTTGCGAAAACTGCATGTTTTTTTGTTTTTTCTTCTTCTTCAGCCAGCCATATTGCACATCTGCATGGTCAATACGGAGAATGTCTGAGAATACGATCATAGGCTTGCGCCACTGCCCTGCCGCTGTGGAGAATGAAAAGGGACCGCCGATGCAGTGGGCTGGCACGGGAAAACGCCACCACCGTGGACGGGCCGGCTCTAAACCGAGTGCGACGTAAGAATACCGAATATACCGTAGATAATAGGTAATTCCATTACTAACCGTGAGACAGGTGGAGCAGACGGGACGTGACAGATAGAGGGCCACCAATTACTGCCACCACGGCCCGTGAGTGAGTGAGACAAGTGGTGACCAGACGGGCTGAATCTGATCTACATAGTTCCGCTGTCTGAGATCGGACTGCGCTTCTCAGATTGATGGGGCCAATGAAACCGCCCCAACAATATCAGAACGCTCCCAGCCACCAGTCTATTGCAGCCCGCTAATGAGTGTTGAACCCTGGCCTACCCTCAGGCGTCATGTGTCCTCGCTCGTCTTCTGTATACCACCTCGGCTGCTTGCATGTGACTGATGATAAATGAGGCCTATTACCTGCCGGTCCGGTGGAATTGTGTCAATCTCGTAGTTTTGTCTGTCTCCCTGCACTTTACTGGGAGATCTCTTGGTTAAGCTTTTCAATACTCATCCCCATTGTAACTTTCGGCTCTCTCATCATGGTTCTTGAATCAAATCACTCCTTGGCAGACGTACTGGCTGTTGCCAAGATTCACCCTTTCTACGTCCCCAATGTCCAGTATCCGCCTGATTCCCACACAGTTCGCGCAATCAGGGAACAAGCTGCAAGGGAACCAACGGAAGCCGACTTACGGGCACAGCCGTTGCTGCGTAAAAAGGATCTGTAAGCACCAAGCGTCATGACTACCTTCTGCACTCCCTAATTTATTCAATCAGTTATGTCACGATTGAGCGACTTATCAACGACACAAGCCCCGAAAACGCTTACCGACATGGAATCTACGCAAGCGTGACAGGAGGTGGATTTGGCTCAAAACCCTTGTTTTTCGCGACGGATGTCCATGAGAATCGCAGACACAGGGCCAGTTTTGGTCGATTTCTTCGGAATATGGGGCTCATCAAACATGGAGATTGGGTTTTGACGACCCATAGTGCCGGTGAGCTTTATAGGTACGTGGTATCCGATACTAAAATAAGGCAGACTGAAAGCGCTAACCTGTCAGATCTCTTGACCTCACTCTGGAAATCCTGGAAAACGCCGGAGCTTGTGTCCTTGCCGCTGGAAACCGTATGCCACTAGCACATATTGTTAAGCTCTTGACTGACTATCATGTCAACGTGCTGAGTGGCGACAGTAGCCAGGTGGTTCAAGCGGTGCATTACATCTCAACGCTACCTCGTGAAGACCGAGAAAAGCTCAAGATTGACAAGATCATCTACACCTCTGAGACACTAACTGTCGCGCAACGGTCGCACATCACCGAGGTCCTTGGTCCTGTCAAGATCTGCTCGATATTGGGTAGCGCAGAGGCTGGCCCTTACGCAGTCAGCAACCCTGACATTACTGGGAAGAGCGCCGTTCCAGGTCATGAAGAATTCATCTTTGACACCCGCGCCACGCTGTTTGAGATTCTTCCCCCTTCATTCTCGGAGCACGGCTCGGATCCGGATCTCATGCCCGACGGAGAACAGGGCATCATTGCACAAACATCTCTCACACGCTTGCGCAACCCAGTCGTGCGCTACATCACGGGCGACGTTGGGTCACTCCATTCTCTCCCTGAAGAAGCCCGGTCACAGGTCCCTGACAGCTATTGGCCCTATTTGCGCGTTCTTCGTCTTCAAGGCCGCGACCGCCGATTCAGCTTCGAGTGGGATGGGGAGTATTTCGAGTTTCATACTTTCTCATCTTTGATGAACAAAGCCGAATGCGGACTTCTTCAGTGGCAGGTTCTGTTAGACAAGATGGAGCCATCACAGGAGGCATCGCTTGAAATTCGTCTACTTTGCTCCCCGCGCAATGCACATCTTGTTTCGGAACAGGCGCTTAGCAAACGAATCACGGGGTTTCTGCATGTCTATTCTGCGAATGAGCATCGTTTTCAGATTAGATTTGTCAACAAACTCGAAGACTTTGAGCTGAGTAAGACGGGCAGAAAGGTTATTAAGTTTATTGATCGCTTCAATTGAGCTAAGCTATGCACCGTCGTGGTACAGCCTAGTTTACATATTAGCCATAGCAGAGTACCAATATCAGAGATTGACCACCCTTATTAGCGAGCTAGATTGTGGTGTTTATTGTCTAATCTGGACAGGGCAGTTTCGACAATGAGTCCTTTAGGAAGTGAATGAGGCTGTGTGACTCACCAAGCTGACCATAACATCACAACAAGGCAATGGCAAGCCCTTTAGTACCACACAGCTATCTTTCATAATCTCAAGGCAATTAGGCTTGCTGAATTCGATTACACCTGATACAGTGATACTGGGTAGTGGAAGTTAGATCCATAGCGCTAAGCACGCGAGTATCGCTGTGATATTGCAGCAGGTGCCATTGTTTCATAGCGGCACTTCTATACACGATTCAAGTCAGCATACAACGTGTCCTTCTAGCACTAGACTCGGCAATTTTGGAATGCAGTGTTGCCTCTATTTGATTTGACAACCACTATTCTGACACGCACTTTCAACCTCAACGTAGCAAGTCATGGGGGATTATGTTCGTATCTATAGGCTAACGACAAGCTGTCTAGTGCAACCATCTATCTGATCTCTTCCAAAAAAAGAAAATCTCTTTACATCGAACCAGTTCCAATTACAGATCAACCGCAAAGCGAGTTCTCAACTTCTCACCATAGCGATAGAAGAGCCAAGGAACTGGAGTGAAAGCAAGGCATATAAACCCTAGGACGCTGTTTCCCCAGCCCAGTCCCAGCTGTTTATACAGTGGCTCGGCGGCAAGGCCAAGAAAGGCGCCGAACGGGGAACGAACAAGTAAGTTAGCAGCCAAAGCTGAAGCGGCGGCTTCCGATCCAAAAGAATCAACCAGATATATCTGCCCAGGTATGACAACAAAAAGAGATCCAAGTCCGACGATGAATGTTCCCAGAATCGGTACAATCCAGTGAGTATGGTAATCGGCACTCCAACCGTACAGGAAAAGTCCCAGCGGGGTGATGGGGCCAAACCACTTCATTAAGATGAGGCGCTTCTCTGGTTTAGCAACGGTTTCACCATTCTTTTGCCCAAGGAGCTTATCGCTGAGGATAGAGAACAATACCAAACCAGTTATCATGCCGAGGCCGAGGCCAAGGTAGGCCAACCCGGCAAGTCCTGCATTGAAACCGTAGACTCCTTCAAAAAGAGCCGGGAAAGTGGTGAAGAGCAAGAAGATTAAACCGAAGAGAATTCCCGTGTAGAGCGACACGAGTAAAACGATAGGTGAAAAAAGGAGCATCCTCACCGGACGGCTGATGGCACGACGAAGCATTTCGCGAGGGGTTTCCTCCCTGGCTACTTTCGGTACGAGCTTGTCGTTGCCAGTTTCCTTGCGCATTCTCTGTGTTTTACGCTGTAGTAGGACTGCGGCGTTGGACTCTTGCATGAATATGGCAGTGGCGGCGCCGATGATACCAGACTAAACGCGTGATGAATTAGAAGTGTGCAGCCGACGGGAAACCCGCGAGTACAACTCACAAGAATCATGATAATCCGAAATGTCCAGCGCCAGCCGATACTTTCAGACACAAACCCACCGACGATCGGTCCAACGACCTGCATTAGTTAGCACACTGGTTTCTCCCGGCAGGAGATTTACCTACGGGTCCTAAGATTGGTCCCATGGCGAACAGTGCCATTGCCTTTCCACGTTCTTCTTGTGGGGTGAGGTCGGCGACAGTACCACCGCCAATACTCATGGGGCCTGAGGCAGCGCAGCCACAGACGAACCGAAAGACAAGGAACATGGATGTATTGGTGCTGAAGGCACACCCCACGGTAAATGCAAAATAGAAAACGCTGCAGAAGTGGTAGACGATGAGGCGCCCATACAGTTCGGAGAGAGGCGCGAGAACTAGGGGTCCCAGAGCAAAACCTAACACGTAGAGACTGACTGTCATTGCCGCTACCGTCGAGTCTTTGATGTGAAACTCATTGGCCAGCTGTTGTGCCCCAGGGGCAAACATGGTTGCGGCGAGGTTTCTGCGACGAAGAGTCAGCCACACTCTCTCAGAGATAGGCGAAGGCATGGGGAATGGAAAGCTACTCACGCAATAAGTGTAAAGAGACTAACGACGATTATTTGTATGTTCTTCTTGGACTTCGACCAGTTGCGGGGATTTGCAGGGTCGTCGGGACCGTCCCAGTCAACGATATTAGGATTCATCTTTTGCTCATCGACGACGGTTTCGGTAGGTGAAGCGCACGTCTCAATGTCTTCTTGGTCTGTAGTTGCAACATGCGTCTCCGGTTGGTGAGCTCCACTGTTTGGAGTGGACATGGTGGATTCCATATTAGGGCGTTGGATGGCGTCGTTTTTGACACGGCTCTCCAGGCTGAAGAACGTTGGTTTCACCAAGGGTGAGAAGTTTAAAGTGGATTATAGATGGCCAAAATAAAAAGATCTCGAGAGGAATGTCCAGGCACGGCAAGTTTGGGTGTGCAAGTGTAGATTTGTAGGCTCCCTTGATTTCTCGGCAGATGTTGTTCTTAAGGGAAACCCAATCTCACCTCAAGAAGTAACGAAACCACCCTAATGTGGAATGCAAATCTCCCTCGGGGTGTAAAGGGGTTGTCCGATCCCCCGTGCGCTTCATTACTGCCGCGGACGAAACGTATTGCCATCCCCTTTGCCGGCGAAGGCGGCATGGAAAGTCTACGACAACGGAGGATCGGAGCGGAGGATCGGAGGAGGTGGAGCTCGGACTTCACGGAGGATCGGCGAATGTGACGTGGCATACTGCATTGCTTCTGTCGGGCTGAGCGGGCAACTTAAATACAATAGTGTTATGAATGGGATATGCTCGCTTGACATGATATGTGTGAATCGTGTTGCAAACAACGACGAACAGTCGACCATCCCCCAATCCGCACTGCGTTCTTTCGCACAGTAGTCAAGGGTCGGAGCAACGGAGCATCGGAGCAGCGCACCGGTCTAGCCTAAGACAGTTGGTTGGTTCATCACGTCACGTCACCCCACTGCCACCATCCAAACTTCCGTCAGTGCTCATCCTCCGTTAAGAACCACGCAAGCATGGCCCCGTTGCTTTGAAAGACGAGTTCTCTCAGAAGCCTGTACTCGCGTCCTCAGGCCTATGAAACTGCTGGCCCTAGCCGGTTCTCACAGAAAGATTGTGGTTTTCCGTGCCAAATGTCTGACCCTGACGAACAGCTCCCTGCGGAATGGGGCCCAGGCAAAACGCCGATGGGAAGAGCACGTCTACTTTCCAGTAGGCGTAGAGAAAAACAACAGTTATCCTGTAATCTCTGCAGGCAAAGAAAGTGAGTAATTATTATGCACTGCCCCTTTCGGCCAAGGAGTATCCTGATCGTCCAATTTGTCCAGGCTGCGATGCGACCGACAAGATCCTTGTGGCACCTGCACCAAACGAGGGCTGGGCCTATCTTGCACCTACGCGTCGCCTGCTTCACGGACTACTGATGGCTTGCGGCGACCAGCTGTTACTATGCAAGATAGGATTCAGCAGCTAGAGAGCTTGGTGGTTGATCTGATGCAGAAAACGTCAGCAACCCACCCTGTTGAGAAACCCATCGCCACCGCGGAGCAGCCATGCCGGGTACTCGCCACCGAGCACGCGGCTGTAGCTGCATCAAACGAAGACATCGCCGAAATTGATTCCCCTTCTTCCGATTGCGGGAGCATGCAGTTCAGTCAATCCGGTGCCAGTTATGTCAATAGTGCCCACTGGGCCGCTATCCTTGACGGAATTGCAGACATCAAGGACCACTTTGAGAATGAGAAAGAGGGAGAGGTGCAAGATGGTTGTCGACTCTCTGATCCTGTTTATCCGGACTGGACAGGTCCGCAGCTGCTGTATGGTTGCCCCAGACTCGTGACCAAGGACGAAATACTGGCGTCAATGCCTTCACGGCCGGTCGTAGACAGATTAGTCTCGCGCTACTTCAATTCCTTTGAGATGTCTCCAGGTGAGTGTTCTCTAGACCTAAGGGTTGATACAAGCATCAATCTAACACTTGCATCTCAGCTGTCTTGCATACCGCCCAGTTTCTGAAGGAGGTATTGTCCATCTTGTTAAACAGTGCGATTGCTTACCGCTGACGTGCCATTAGTATGAAGAGTTCTGGGAGAATCCATCAGCCACCCCTACCATGTGGCTCGGCCTTCTATTCACTATCATGTGTCTTGCAACCCAGTTTCAGAAGTTCAGATTGGACCCCGGCGTCCACACCCCATCGAGCCTCGCCATTGAACAAGACCTCGAGAAGACGGTCGACATATTTCGGCAAAAGATTGTGCAGTGCCTTGTGTTGGGGAATTACGCAAAGGGAGGCTCGTATGTGCTAGAGACGCTCATGCTTTACATTGCTGTTGAGATTTTCCTTCACAATGATGCTGAGATTGGGGTATGGATTCTCCTCGGGACCACAATTCAGCTTGCGATGCATATGGGCTACCACAGAGATCCGAAGCACTTCAAAGAAATGTCTCCCTTTACGGGCGAGATGCGCAAACGGGTGTGGGCAACCGTCGTTGAACTCGATATCGGAATTTCTGCACAGATGGGCCACCCACGGTTGATCAAGCAATGGCAAACAGACACTAAAGAACCTTCAAACCTTCAGGACTCTGATTTTGGCAAAGACACAACAAACATGCCCCCGCCACGGCCGGATGCGGATCTCACGCCGATGCTTTATCGTCTTGTAAAGTTCCGGATAATGAAGACGATCGGCTTCATATGGGATTTCGCAGCCGACACTAGGCCATATACCTACACCGAGGTCATGAAGATGGACACGAAACTGGAAGACGCGCATAAATCTATTCCATCATGCCTCAAGTGGCGTTCACTGACGCACTGCATCACAGACTCCCCTCAAGTCATCATGCAAAAGGTGTTTCTAGAGATTATATTTCACAGAGCAAAGATCGTGCTGCATCGTAAATACCTGCATTATCTGCCAACGAAGACTTCGTATAGCCATTCTCAACAAACATGCTTAGATGCAGCCCTGAAGCTCCTTGACTATCAGCACATGCTTCAAGAAGAGACACAGCCCTTCTGCCAGTTATATCAGGAACGGTGGAAAGTGTCTTCTATAATTAACCATGACTTTCTCCTTGCCACAAGCATTCTTTGCTACTACCTGCAGCAGTTCGATGACGAGATTCATGAACACCCTGACCCGTCGATCGTCGAAAGGATCCGCGCATCGCTGAGAAGATCGCATCGCACATGGCTTCAACTGAGTGGATCGTCTAAAGAAGCACAAAAGGCCGCCAAAGCCTTGAGTGTTGTTCTTGGGAGTCGAGACGGTTATAGTATAGACTCGGATATGGAAACGAACACTCCACTGAGTCCACCAGAGGTGGTCTCGCCATCCACCTTTGTCAACGTCGGTGGTTACCGGCAAGGTACGTGCCCATGTGTTCCCTGCTGAAACCCTTCCTAATGTTTAAACTTCCCGGCCTAATCTTGGCTTAATTAGAACACCTCTCCGGCCTCAGTATTCAGTTTCCAGCCTTCGATGCACCTGTGGTACCAAATTGGGCAAACCTCACCAATGAACCCCCAAGCTTTTTTCCGGCTCCGATGCTTGATTCAAGTGAAAGTTGGCAGATTATGGATGGTAAGTACCTATGATGTGGCTTTGGTCACATAGAGCTGATCGTAGTCACTAGAAACGAACACAATGAGTTCTCTACAATTCCCTTCGAATCTAGAATGAAAGTTAGTAGAGTTTTGTTTTTAGTTGTCATGCTGCTACCTTTCAAGGGTGTGGCATAGGTTGTTACGTATACTTACTGCTCAAGGCTTAGCTATAAAAACAAAAACAGCAGCTGACTTCTGACCATCTGCTCCAATAGCTGTAGTTTGAAGGTTCCGGAGCCATCGCATGAACGAACGGCTAAGCATCTTGTAAATCCTTCATTAACAGAGCTCTATAATCAATTACGCTACGCCATCATTATGAAGTGGTTGCGTCTCTTGCATGCCGTAGCCTTACTCATTACTGTGCCAGTTACTTATGGATCATCCATCAAGAAGCGTTACGTTGTTGATCCAACAAATACAGACAAGCCAGCTCCCTCTGATCTAATGCCTATGCCTGAATCTGCTCTAGGGTGGATGAATGCTCAATGTGACGATCCTGGAGTTAGCGATGCATCCAAGCCTATGAATGGTGCTGGGATACAATAAAGGCCCCGTGAGCATGAGGAAACGCTGGCATTACATACTCAATCGACGTCAACCACAGCTCTTGATATCTTGAGCTTTATATATTACCCTTTCCTCAGAGTGTGTGTTGAAGTTGTAACACCTAGAACTTTTTGAATGGTCATGAGCTTATGAGATGCCATCAACCCAACGAGCAGGATGGCTGCGGCGACTGCATTACCCTGACATCAACCACCCTGCTGGCTATTTGATCCTCACTTGTTTCAATATCTTGAATATCGTTGGGTTAAAAGAGTCCGACCTTTGAGTTCGATGTCACTGGCTCTGTGTTAGATGCTCTGGGACTTACGAGGTACACTGATTGAGATCTCCAACGAGATGCAAGACGTTATGTCATACTTCACTGGCACTTTTGCGCCACAGCCAGATCAGGACCTTGGCCTCAAGGAGATTCCCGACATTGTGCTACTCGGCTGGGGTGCGTCTCGTGCCATCTTGGAATAAGTGTGTGTTTCCCTCACATAGTAGAGTTGGTTCCTTCGTTACTAACTCGGTGCTGTACGGCCTTCCAAAATGAACTGGAGCCAAACTCACGGCAAGAGTTTTACTACTCTGAAAGACTTTACGAATATATTATATACTCCATGTTAATTCACAATGGGTCAATCAATCTCACAAAGATTCCTCGTCTATTGAAAGATGACGTAAATTCACGATCCACTTTCTATGGATCAGCAGCTGTATAACATGCCACATAAGCGTTTGCAAGCCCTTAGGGAAGCGCATCAATAAGAACCTTGGGTCCAGCTGGTACAACTAGGGGCGCATTTCCACCAAACACCACCATGTTCCTCCCGGAAGCATATCCACGGGCGTACAGGCCCAAATAAGGAGCGGTAGTCTTATAAAACGCACCCCGTACCTCACTGTTCTCGTCTTGATCCCAGTATAGACGACGAAACCACAGATAAAGTCGTGGATAATCGTGGCGGATAGACTTTAGGTTGCACATAAAGACTGGGTAGTAGGCCACGTCAAATCGCGCGATGGTAGTGTAGAGCCGCACGTCGACCTCGGTGATTGTGTCTCCTAGAACGTAGGGCTTGCCGTGGGATAGTAAACCTTCCACTCTGTCAAGCGACTCAAAGAGAGGCCCGATTGCAGCGTCGTAGGCTTCCTGTGACTTGGCAAACCCAGCCTTGTATACACCATTGTTGATTGTATTGTAAACCCAGTCGTTGATTGCGTCGATTTCCTGCCGAAGGTGCGCAGGGTACAGTCCACCACCTGGCTTATTCTCTTCTCTCAAATGGTGCGGAACGAATTCATCGAACTCAGTGTAGAGCATTCGGATGATTTCGGATGATTCATTATTGACGATAGTGTCGGTCTTCTTATCCCACAGCACGGGAACAGTGTATCGTCCAACATAACTAGGGTCAGCAAGAAGGTATAGCTCCTTAAGCTTTGTAAAGCCATGTAGTGGGTCCTTGGGCAACGATTCTCCTTCGCCGCTGAAGTACCAGCCTTCAGGTCCCATGGTGAAGTGGACCTGATATACATCAATCACGTCTTCAAGCCCTTTCAATGATCGGACAATCAGCGTTCTGTGGGCCTTCTTTATGTCAGCCAAAGAGATCTCGAGTAAGTAGGAAGTCTGAAGAACCAACCCAGGGGCAGCCGGGTGAAACGTAAAGGGCATATCGGCCCTTTTCCGCCACGAACTTAGAATTCGGATCCCGAGAAACAGATTGGCGGAAGGCGCTTTCAGGTCGGGCAAACTTCCCACCCGCATGAACCGACTAACGAGAGTTTATATTAGTCTACGAACGATCAATGATTATAGAGGGGAGGTAATCACCGGTCCGAGGTTGATAGTCATGATCTCGCTGTTGCTTTTTTACCAGCAGAATGGGACAGTATATCGAGATGTTGCCTGGAACTTGGTGAGTTTAAAGAAGATCTTCCAAAAACTTCAAAGTCTCGAAGAATGAACAGTCAACTCTTATGCACGCTTCTCGGCCTTCGCGCACGACACGTGGGGCATAGTTGATTTGAAATGAACCCGCGCGGCATCACGTCATGGGCTGACAAATTCATTCCGTCGACTAGGCAAGTTGCGCGCGGTTATGGAATACGGGTCTGGTCAAATGATAGATAGTGTATCCTTGAAGTGCTATTTGTGAGTGCATCGATGCTAGTCGTAGACATTGTGACAATCTAGTTACTTAGATTAGGTTGATCGAAAAGATTGACCCGAGGTAGAAAGTCTTGGCTAGGACTGAAAAGCGAAGCAACACTTAGGCAAGGACAAGCCGACGTGTATTCCCCTCCCAATTTTCTGGCGAAGTGGCAGATAATTTAGGGGCTCTGTACGGATTTCGTCAGTCATGATCGTTGTTAATCCAGCTGTGATTACAATGGTGCAAGGCATTGTTGCGGTCATCGTCTGGCTCTATCACCCTTCTAATCCAGGATGATTGTAGGAATGAGTACGAGAACAGGAAGTACAGAAACAGTCTGGGTGCTTCTTGGTGAGCGTAACGGCAGGTGAAAAAGGCAGTAGACTAGGCTTCTCAAGCTCCTTGTCATTAAAGCGAGCTACAGTGCTAGTTAACTTAAAGCAGCGACCGACTTGCCCTTTCAGGATGGTCAAGTCAAAGGTCAGGTGACAAATGGGCCGATTAGGTGGACACCGATAAGATCATGATCACGCTAGGAATCGTGCATCAACAAATCTCATCTCAACCGTAGTACATCCCAGCGAACTACTATTGAAAGCGAACAGTGGGACTCCCGATGGTTCATAATCGTTGAAGCATATACGTAACAAACGGCGAGGCGAATATCTGCGTCGCAATGAGTGTCCACTCATCACGGCACCGGCCTATGACCTTCACAGGGTATGTTCCAGACCGCTCCGACAATGCACGAGACGTTAGCTGATGAGCAATCAACCAGTTGCTGGACATGCAAGGCACGAAAGGTCAGATGTGACGAAAGGCCATCGGCTTGTAGGAACTGTGAAACGAGAGGAATTCCCTGTGGTGGTTATGACATCAGACTACAATGGATGTCAGACCCTTTCGCACAGCCCACTGCATCGAGCAGCCAAGGACGCAGAAGCATCAAACTGGGTGGGGATTCAAACCATTCTCGCTGATGTACAAACCAAACTAATCCACTCTTAGATCGAGTCAGTGGTCATCGATACCGGATGCAAGAAATCACCGGCTTCCTTTCTGCCATCGACAACCATGCGGAAGCTGGGCTCTCATTGACAAAAGGCCCGTTTTCCGCTTTTCCAAGCCTCAACAGTGATCGGGGGCAGTTGAATACTTTAGCTACACCATCTCATGAATTTTCCATCACCGTTGAAGTTCCGCAGGAGAGTCGGACTGCAGGTCAATCCGATGACCACGTGGTCCCAGCCGGCCACGATCATAACGGTTTCTGTGGAACGGAGCCGGGCTTGAACACGGCGACGACTGTGTCCCTATACGGTAGCGCACCTACTTTTCAGACAGAAGATGCAAACAGCATCTTCGACGGTACAAATTTCCACGCAGACTCTACAATGAATGTCGAAGAGCACACCAACAAAGGCGATGTATTACCAAATACTGTCACATGCAACATCAGCTCCACTGAAACGGACCGAGCACCGTGGTTCAAATACAATGTGGTAGGGTCATCCATCTCCACAACGCCAAGTGCATATTCGGCTTTCTCTTGTCTGAACAGCCTTCCTATCCAACACGTTCACACCAGTCTCTTCGGAAATCCCGAAGCTGACCTGTTAATGCATCACTACATGATTCATGTCGCTGATGTGCTCTTACCTATCATTCATCCCCATAACCCATATCGTGGTTTGTACGTCCCAACCGCGCTTGAAGGGATATCTTTCCACATCTCAGATCCAAAAGAAACTAGAGCCAAAGTTCATGCTGCACTTTACAACGCTCTGTTAGCGTCAGCGGCCTTTCATCTTTGGAACTGCAACAAATCTCAAAGCAAGTACCAAAAGATGGGTCTCAAGCACAGGTACCATGCACTGCATTCCTTACAAGCTGCAGTCAACTCCCCGACACTGGCGGCGGATCATCAAATCCTGTTGATGGCAATGCTATCTCTGGTCACCATAGGCGTAAGTATTGGTGCAATCATTGCAGCAATCCATACAGCGTATACTGATATAGCAGTAGGTAATGTCTGGAGAAGATGATGACTTTATGGTACACCTAAAAGGCATATCCCAGTTACGCAACTCTCGCAGACGGTGGAGAATTGTCAGCGGTCCTACTCGGCAACTAAATGAAATAAGTGCTTTCTTAGCCCTCATGGCTCGGACAACATCTTTACATGTCTCTCCATCCGCCTGGGTTGGTGAAAACGACAGCGTTTCCAACGCAGAAAATACTCTTATCCAATCGGGCGGCTGCTATGGATACATGTACGGAATCACGCCCAACATTGCAGCGGCAATCCAGGAGACATGTCGACTTGCAGAATTTGCGGCTCAATATGACCACCAAGGTCATGAAGCCATGCCAGACGATCTTCTTGAAGCTTGCGAAGCATTGGGTAACAGGCTTCTGTCTTGGAGCCTTGAATCTGAAACACTATCATCAATCCCAGCAAACGACGACTTGATGATGATGATTTTCAACCTCCAAGCAAATGCCTGGCACCATGCAGCACTGATTTACTACTACTGTCGTATCCAACGCTACGATGCGTCAGATTTGACAAGGGAAGTGGAGCGCGTAACTGAATATATGCACGCCGCAGAAGATGCAAAAGCCGGACTCAGATCCAATAGAGCAAGCATAATGGCTCCAATCACATGGCCAATGTTTGTTGCCTCCTTTAATGCTGTCAAATCGCAACGGGATGGGTGCAGAGCATGGTGGGAAAGGGTACAGCACTACGGCATTGCTAACATCAGGAGGCAGTGGGATATTATACAACAGGTATGGAACGATTTGGACGGAACACAATGCAAGGGGCATGGTTCAAGCAACTGGTCCGCTATTTTAGGTGGTTTAGGGACGAATATCTTGCCTATATGAGCGTAGGTCGCGTTAGCCATGGCACTCATCTTCGTCAAGAAGCAAACGTCAGCATGGTCTCATTACTAGTGGGTTATTTCAGACCGAGTAATGAAGAAGGGTTCAAGTAAGTCACTCACCATTTTACTCACAGGCAAGGGCATAGAGCGGGGGCTTTCCCACTTACGTTTGCCCAGAATACGGCCTCGGGGACAAATTGATTGGCATTAGCAACACAAACTAAATGCAAGCTCGCAAAACAGCGGCACTTATCTATACGAGTTAAATATAATTTCAAGGATTTTGACTAATCGCTAAATTACATTAGGGCATTAACCATCCCGAATATGAGTATCCTGCCACCCGAAGCCTCAGCTACAGGGTAGATTCAAGCGGCATTTTCAACCAGGCAGTATCCACAGTTAGCAAGCGAGTGCGGAATGTGGGGAGCGCTCGGAGGACCGTCCCCTTTGTGCGGAGGCCCTTTTGGCTGGTTTGCGGCCGTTGAGAAACAGATATGGAAGTAGACTTCTTGTTATTACTTGTGGGAACCTGCTTACACTTGTAGGCTGCGATGAATGCTTCTGGATACCTACTCTTTCAAGGGGGTTATTAATCTCCAAGCGATGCGAATACGAACTGCTGAAAACCGCGTCGGCCGGTATCGGGGTAACTATGTCTAGTCTGCTTTTAAGGAAGGCGTCTCCGAGATACTCATCACATGGCCCAAATGACCGCACACTAGCAATTGACTTGCCCCAAGCCCTCCCGCAATGATCGTATCATTGTCACATATTTTCATGAGGTGACGCAACTAAAGATTGATAGTTCCCTGGACCCATTGATGGCAAAACACGAAGTAACTACCAGAGCAATAAGCGTGGCGTACTAGTTGGACGAATATCGTTGATCAATGGTGCCCATTTCATTGTTAGTTCCCATGTATTTGCATGTGCCGACAAGGGCTCCAAGGTTGAGTTGTGCTGAAATGCGCTGAGTGCTCCGAACCTCGCACACAACAGTGTCCTTACATGGTCACACCCTCCAAACTTGAGATGTGTGGCCAAGAAATCCTTACACAGCGATTAGCACGCCAATCATTACTGCATTGGTCCATTTTCGGAGCTGCTTCCCTCTTTCATATCTCCCTTCTTCGACGTCTCTGATGTAGAGACCCATATTCCTGATGATAAGCTCGAAATATCGAAACTTTATTGGTAGCGTAGCCAAATGAAACCTGCGAGCTAGAGCACCAGTGTTTAGTTCTCACAATACTAACCCTTCCTGGTCGATTATGTTGGTACCCCGCAGCCTCACTTCACGTGGTTGATGATAAGACACAGAGATGGAATCGTAGGGCTTTGAGTATAATAATGTTGTAGCTGCCGTCACCTCGATTTCATGTCCATATCTCACAATCTGCTATCAAGCTGAATCATCCTTCGGCAACCGAGAGCTTATGAAATGGCAGATATTGTTGATACTGTGATTATCGGTGCAGGGTTGAGCGGCCTCCAAGCAGCGCTGGACATCCACAAAGCTGGCCGATCTGTCACAGTCCTCGAGTCTCGTGATCGGGTTGGAGGCAAAACGAGCTCCATACAGCGGTTTGATGGAAAAGGAGTTCAGGAAGCTGGGGCTGCATGGCTCAACGACACCAATCAGTCGCACGTCTGGAGTTACGTTAAGAAGTTTGGCCTCAATCCAGTTGTTCAAAACATTGTGGGTTTGGTGGCCAGTGAAGACGTAAATGGGGACTGCCATATGTTTCCGTTTGGCGAGATGCCCAAGGTGCTTAGCATTTGTCTATGCTATGTTTTATTGGTCGCGCGCTGACGTCTCTACAGTTCGGGCAGTTGGAGATAGACAACATCACTGCTATGCGAGACATGGTCGAAACTGCATCGCTGCATCCGGCAACTTTCAACCAGCCACAGCGCGGCGAACTCGACAACATCAACTTTGAGCAATGGCTACGAGATTCCGGTGCGGGGACTCGAGCTTTGCAGACTGCCCGGCTCTGGTGTCGTGGCACTCTAGGCCAGGACCCCAGCGAGGTATCAGCACTCGCATTTCTAGAGATTGCTCGAGGTGGTCTGGGGATTGTGAACTTGAGGTACGATGGCAAAGACGGAGCCCAATTTCTCCGCCTCCAGGAAGGCACCCAGTCTATCTCGATCGGAATGGCGGCAATGCTGCCTCGTGGTTCGATCAAACTCAACTCCCCAGTCACATCCGTTGCACAGCACACGTCCAAGTTGTATACCGTCACCACGGCACACGGCCACACGCTGAAGGCGCGGAAAGTCATCGTTAGCATTCCCAGCCCTGCTTACAAGAATGTCACTTTCAATCCGCCTCTCCCCCTCCAAAAACAGATGTACATCACATCTGCGCGCTACGGGTGCTACATCAAATTTGTCGTCTTATTTAAAACTCCTTTCTGGCGGCGGCGAGGCGCCTGTGGTCTCGCGCAGAGCTTTCGAGGGCCTATCAACCACTGCCGCGACACTTCCGTCGATCACCAGGGCAATTATGCACTAGCGTGCTTCCTATGCGCAGGTCCTGGGCGAAAGTGGGCATCTCTCAGTGACGAGGACCGTCGCGAGGCTATTCTCAAGCAGCTCGGTTCCTTGTTTGGCGTAGGCTACGATGCCGTCGAGTCTGAGTTCTTGGGATCCATCACCTCGGAGTGGATGCAAGACAGGTGGGCGGGATGGGGCTGTCCTCTGGCTGCCACACCGCCTGGGGCGATCGGCGACGGGGCCGATGGTGAGATGATTGCCGAGAAGTTTGGAGGTGTTTACTTTGTTGGCACAGAGTTGACCAACGAGTGGCGTGGCTACATGGAAGGCGCGCTATGCAGCGGTAAACGCGGGGCTGCACAGGCTTTGTCGGATCTACGTGTGGATGAGGTACGCCTGTAAGGGGGTCATGGTTGTGACTTGATCTCCTCCAGGGGAAATGCTCTCAATCTGATGCCGGACCATTCTTTGCATATCCAAGTAGTGTTTCCTCTTGCTAGCCCTCACTGCACAAGTTCAATTGTGATGTAATTGTAGTAGCAACGGGATCACTGGCAACACGCTCGTATTGGAATGAACAGCGGCTGGGTGATTACTGGAGGGTGTTGTGACCTGGTTCTAGCCATGGAGGGTTGTTTCCGTCGTTTAAGATGTCCAATGACCAGTTTCAGATCTACATTGTACTAATCTCCCTGCGCCAACGCTAGTAAATCTTAAGTAGCTCCTTATGCGCTGGCTTTGGATGAGCCGAGATTCGCCGTTGACCGCTAAAAAGCAGCCATGCAAGCCACGATCCATAGCTGGGGCGATTTCTTGACAACCTCGATTTTCCCCCGCTTCAGCGGAAAGACCCATTTGAGCATGAGACAACACCGGCAGGATTCATCGAGGAACGGGCCAGACTTGTTTATAGCCTGCGTCAAAGACCAACAGCATTGTCCGACTATCAAGGCCGACACGGGACCTCCTCCGAGCTGCCTACCTATCCGCTGTCTGCGATGACGACCTGGTCCGTTAAAGGCGCACCTTGTCCCTGTGCGGAGCGTCGGAGCAATGTGGAATTCAACAGGTCCCGACTCTAACAGGTCTCCCCCGCCGGGAGTCGTGCCCGACTTCGACAACCCAGAGGACGTTGCCTGGACCACCAATATCGTTATAATGGTTGTATGCGACGTCTTGGTAACCGCCTTCTTCATTATACGGATCTATGTAAAGATTTACATTAACCGGAAGATCCTTGCTGAAGACTGTGAGTAACTCGCCTGCAACACTGCCCGCCGATGAGAGTCTGATGTGTCGAATCATTTACAGACACCTGCGCTCTGGCCTACGTATGTCTGACCACAACTCACTACGCCTTTGGTCTCGCTTATCACTGAAGACGATAGTGTTTCATTATATCATACACCGCCACCATCTTCGCAAGTATGTCTCGGCCGGGTTGCGTTGCGGAAAAACGAGCTACTGATCCGAAAAAACCCAGTGGCACACTACGGAGAAGGATACCATGCATGGGAAATAAGGCTTCCAGAGTACTATCAGTTGTTGAAGGTAATCATGCCCACAACCATGATTTAGAGTCCTACGAGACTGACGTGGGCTTAGTGGCTCTACGCAAGCACCGTCGTCTACTGCCCCGCCGCCTTCTTCACCAAGGCCACCATCCTGCTGCTAATGGCCCGCGTCTTCGCAGTTGAAGCCCGGGTCTCAAAGGCCATTCACATGTTCATTTGGGCGCTGCTCGTGGCATACATCCCCCTCCAAGTCATAAAGACGGTCGTCTGCATTCCTGTCAGCTCCTTATGGGACCCAACTGTGCGCAACGTGCACTGCATTAACCAGCGAAAGGTGTTCTTCTGTGACGTCAGCCTCGCCATCCTCACAGATTTGATCGTTTTGCTCGTGCCAATACCCTTGACCTGGAAGCTGCGAATGCCGCTGCGGAAGAAGATCAAGATCTTGGTGCTCCTCAGCGCCGGCGGCGTGGCAACGGCTGTCACCATTTTTCGCACGTACAAGGTGGCGCAGTTCTTGAATTCGAGCGATCTAACGGCAGATTTTGTGGTTATAGATATCTTAACGTAAGACAACAGAACTCTCTTCCCTCCCTCTTAAACCGCACAAACAAACGGTCTCCATTCGCAATGAGTAACGAGGCGAGACGAAGGATGCTTTGCGGAAAATTTGCACTGACTAGTGAGAATAATAGTTGCCTCGAGATTACAATTGGCTTTATATGCGCTTGTTTTCCGTCCCTCAATCTCTTAATATCGAAGTACTTTCGCAAAGAGCAGAATCCGAATGGGCCACGAACACCTAGCTTTTTCCCACACATAAAGTCCCGCCTACAACGGGCCCGCACGACGAGAACAACTCAGCCTACAGCAGCGAGTGGAAATACATCTGCGGCTGACCAAGTCTCAGGCCCAGCAATTGACTTTGATCTTGAACTGGCCGTGTTTACGGGACAGCCGGTTGATTTAGAATCCACAGAGGTTGATGCAAGACCCCTACGGGACAGAGTCAATTCCGCCGAGGGTCGAAGAGAGGGCTGGCTCTCACACAGCAGGGCGGCCAGAGAAACCCAGAATGCAGAACTTATTTTAAGGATGGTAGAGCGTTCGCGGATGCTTGCGGAACAAGGAGCCAAGGAAAGTTGGTGTCCTGTTTGGGATGGACAAAGGGAATTCAATACACGTCACACAATTCCTCCCATGAATAATACTGGTGGAAAGTCGGAGGAAAGAAATACATGAGCTGCACCAAATAGACCTGCATTATTAAATTTTACATCCGCTCTTAGGTCCCTTGAGTCGCACCGCTTTGAGCGAGATCGCGGAGAAAACTTGAGCTTTCAAGGTAACCGAGTGTCCAAATTTCTTTACATAACACCGGGTGGGTACTCGGCGTCAAAGAAGCCAACTTCAGTAGCCGCGAAGTCATTGAACTTTAGATCTTGCCCACCCCAGCACGAGACGTTACCAAGGCAGGTACATCGCCAACCTTCCAGTGATCCCACTTGATGTTAGTCTTATATTGCCCAACGGTGTCGATCGCGCTTTTCGAGACAATGGCCTTGACAGAGCCAGAGTTTGCGAGACGGTTCCACTCGGGAATGTAACCAAGAGCGCTCTGCGCATTTGATGCATCTGCGACAGTTTGAATAAAGTAAACTTGGCCACCGGCAGTGTAGCTTGTCTGCGTAACGGGCGTAGTGACCGAGTCAAAGTAATTGCCCTCAATAAGGAGCCAGGTGTTGGTATCGACATCAAAACAGTGACCGCCGACGTTCTGTGTACACCCGAGTTAATACACATTCGTGAGAGGTGCTACCCCTGACAGCGAATTTTCGGGTACTTACTTGGAAGTAGTTATTGACAGCGTGGACGATGATCTTGGAAGCGGTATAGTCGGTTCCGATGTGAGGCGTGCGACCAGACACATCGTGGAACCAGTTACCAGCGATGGTGTACCAGTCTTTATTGCCAATAAGAAGCATTGTCCAGTAATGCTTACCGTTGCAGCCAGCTGACCATGACGTCTTGCCATCAAATTCATTGTCTGATATAGTGACGTGCCCAGCAGCTCCCCAGCCAGAGACGATCATCTGCCTACCAATGAGGGAAAACTTATTGTGGTCAATCCAGACCTTGTCACAGTCATCGAGAGTAATGGCATCACCACCCCAGACAAATTGCGGGTTCAGCTCCTATTATAGCAACGCAGTCAGTGTTATGTGTTCCATTCTGAAGCGGAAGCATCATGGATTACTCACAGTAATGTGGATGTTTTGAATGATGACATTGCTGACACCACCGTTAAGGCGAAGTCCCTTGCCCCGAAGAATGCCTTTGGTGCCGACGCCAACGATGGACTTGTTACTTCCGACCTTCAAGGGGGTCCTCGGGGCATTCCAATATGTGCACTTCTCCCATGTACCGCTGGTGCATGTGGTCTGGATGAAAGGTTGACCTTTGGAGGTACCGCCAGGGCACTTGGTAGTTCGATCATCGCTACAGCACTGTGCGGTGGTGCTTCCTTCGGTTTCGAGGAAGTCAAACGTTCGGTCGATCATGATAACGCGTGAGACGCTATCGCTGAGAAAAGATGCGAGTCTTTATAGACCAGAGGATTATAGTTAGCCTCTCTTCATTCAAGGCCTCAGTCTTCTTCTGCACAATCCGGGTTGGCGTTGATGTGTTTAATTTCAAATCGACCTACTCTTGGTTGGTCTTAGGGTAAACAGGAGTCGCACTGCCGCCGCCGGTAGTCCCAGCAGCAAAGCCGAAGACTGTGCCCCGAACCTGCGCATAGGCTGTCGTAACAAGGGAGAGGAAAGTGATTAACTTCATCTTGGCGTTGGAGAATCGTTAGCTGGCTGTTCGGAAGACACAATGGAGTAATTGAGGCAATGCGGTGGTATTTAACTTGGCGAGTGACTACGAAATAGGGTTTCGACAAGATAGATCCATCAGGTAGAAGGCTCAATCAAGCATCAAGGCCGACGTGGAAATACCCCTTCAAGGATGTGGGCTCATGTTAATTTCGTAAATAGCCTTTCCGGTGACTTGTAACCTAAACGGGCTAAGCAAGAGTTATCTAGACTACTTGGTCGAGCTTTTATTCGTGGGCAATTCACGAACTGAAACCCCGGCTCACCCTTGGCCTGGCCAATGCGCTCGTCCTCGCCCTTTGGAGCAACTTGTACGGAGAAGCTAGCTCCGAGATTGGTGAGCAGACCTGGCAGGCAAAAGGCGGTATTTGCAGTCACTTGGGCAATTCCAACAAGGACTGCCATGTCTCAAAGGAATTGGGTGCTAGGGCTTCAGGTGACAGTGTACTCAAACTCATAAGATAAATACTAGCGCCGGCTCAAAACTTCTACAAGCAAAAAATAAAGAGCAACACGTTTCAAAGCATCGCCCGTGTGGGCCTCGGACCGCCACCACTTTCTCCTTGTGCTGATGCATCCTCTGAACCCAACAGCTCTTCCGCAATGGCCTTCCCGGCAGCTCTCCCTGAGAAGATACAGCCCCCCAAAAAGGTTCCTTCAAGTGAGTTATATCCGTGAACACCGCCTCCACCAAACCCGGCAACCTCACCGGCTGCGTACAGCCCGGGGAACCGAGTCCCATCGGCCTTCATCACGTTGCTCCCCAAGTTGGTCTCGATTCCTCCCAGAGTCTTGCGGGTTACCAGGTTTAGTCGAACTGCAATGAGCGGACCATGTGCAGGATCGAGCAACTTGTGTGGCGGCGCGACGCGGCTTCTTCGATCTGGCCAATACAACCTGGAGTTGTTTATGAGCATGGCTTGCGCGTCTTTGGAGTAGGCATTGTCCATCTGGCCATCTCGCGCTTCGATTGTGTCTTTGACTTGATCCATGTTCAGTGGCGGACCTCCGGATGCTTTGGCAATGACGTTCATCCCCTCGACGAGTTCTTCGAGTGTTTCACAGACGACAAAATCTTCGCCATGTTTTTGGAAGTTCTGCACAGGAATTGTGCCCTTTTTGCCGAAAACACGCTGGATGAGGAACTGAACGATGCTTTTGTTTGATAGATCGGGGTTCTGCTCGGAGCCGGACAGGGCGAATTCGCGAGCGATGATGGTTTGGTCGAGGATGAACCACGAGTAGTCAAACCCGGTGCTGCAAATCTGCTTCAATGTTGCTAGTGTGTCTGTCCCTGGGAAAAGGTGAGGCGGGAGTCGCTTGCCGGTGGCATCAAGCCAGAGGGACGACGGTGCAGGTAATATGCGGATGCCGTGGTTCGGCCAGATAGGGTCCCAGTTCTTGAGACCTTCGGTGTAATGCCACATGCGGTCGCGGTTGACGATGTTGGCGCCGACGGTTTCGGAGATTCCAATCATCCTCCCGTCGACATGAGCAGGCACGCCGATGACGAAGTTCTCGGGAACCTTGGGCCCTAGCCGGTCGATGGGCCAGGCAGCCTTGACGGCTTCAACATTTCCTCCAATTCCACCAGACGAGACCAAGACTGCCGACGCCTCGAGCTCAAACTTGCCCACCTCGGCCCTCGACGACTTGACTCCTCTGGGTTGGCCATCTTCCTCCAACACCCTGCCTCTCACTCCGACAGCTTGACCCGTCTCATCGAGGACGATCTCGTCCACCACGTGTCGAAATTTGAATTGGACAAGGCCCTTTTCCGCAGCTTTCTGAACAGGATCTCGGAAGACCCTGACAACTTCTGGTCCTGCGCCCCAGGAGATGTGGAACCTCGGCACGGAATTGCCATGGCCATCGGCTGTGCCGTCTCCTCTCTCGGCCCAGCCAACGTTGAACAGAAAGCCTAGGCCTCTTGCTTTAACATAGCCCTCCAGGCCGTTCTCGCCGTCTTTGGAAGCAGCAAAGTCGACAAAGGCCTCGGCCCACTTGCGCGGCCAGAAGTCCTCGCGGTCCAAACGATCGAACTGCGCGCTTCCCAGCCAATCCCGCATAGCTAGCTCGCGCGAGTCTTTGATGCCCATACGCCGCTGCTGGGTGCTGTCGACGAGAAATAGGCCGCCGAGCGACCAAAAGGCCTGGCCACCGAGGTTGGCCTCATTCTCCTGGTCGACGATGATGGTGGGGATGCCGTGCTGGACGGCGAGCTCAAAGGCCGCCACCAAACCAGCCAAGCCGCCTCCGATGACGACGACTGGCTTCCGGTCAGTTGCATCTGGCGCCATGATGAAATGTGGATGCGAAAAAGAATTGGAACTTGGTGACAATGCTGTTGCCGATGTAAAATATGAGATGGATGATGATCTCACATGTCTATGTCTAGAGCTTCCGAGGTTTGGGGTTGGATTACGGTTAGCTCGGCTTCGTCATTCTTCAGCGTTAGAATCCCCACCAAACATGACCCAGAAACGGTTGTTGCAACGCTGGGGGGGCGGAAGCTTGGCCCGATCCGAAGCTGGAGTGGTGTGATGTGTTTGCGGGGTAATTCAGGCCCGCCCTCCTTCGTACGCGTCTCGATGCTGACCGGAGACGCTGGTTCAAAGAATGCTCAACATAGACTGACCGTCTTATGGGACTATTTTACTTAATGTGCCGTGATGTGTTTGCCGGGAGGGGAAACTGCCCATGACGACTAAAGTGCGAGGAGAAAGAGCCATTGACCAATAAGACGGCTGAGGTATGAATTAAAACAAAGTGAATCAAGAGAACAATTCGCCACTGTTGCAATATCTATAGAAAATGAATGCCGGGCAAGACAGGGGCTAGGTCAATTTGTGATTTCGTAGATTTTGGGTGTGCATCATGATCCGCGAGGCGGTATCCGTAATTGCGAGCGGTATTGTGAAGCTTGATCAAGGACCGGCGGGATTCAGCTTCCCGATGCCGCCGAACCATCATCCATCCAGTCATTGGCGCGGAAATAGATTGAGCTAGTGTTGCTGACGGCGGGGTTCGTTGTCAGAACGTGGGAATCCCGCCGCCCTTATCCCGGTCAACCCCCTTCGCTTCGTCTCGTCTCGTCCGGATGGCTTGGAACATCATCTTCCCGCCCCGTGTTCTAGACCTACAATTCAAGCTGACGAGCTGGATTGAGGAGACTCTATACCGCTCAAATCGGTACCACTCAGCCATGCCTTCGCCTAACCTGAGCTCCACCGTCCCCAAATCCGCACCCTATGGTCACGCTTGTGTCGGGTGTTCCAAAGCCAAGTGCCGATGCATTAGTCGAGGACCAGGAAACAGCTGCCAAAGATGTCACCGACTGAGTAAAGAATGTCACCCGTCGGTCGTTGCCTGCAAACGTCTCGCTCGACGGCCGGCGAACAAGACAGTCCGGCTAGAGGAGAAACTGGATGATCTGGTCACGTTGCTTAAGACGCAAGCTGTGGCAAAGCCGTTGGAACCATGCCACGACTCAGGCGGCGCTCAAAGCGATCAACAGCACACTGGTTTCGGTGCAGGTATTCCAGCTTGTGCTATTGGAGACCCGCTGCACAGTCAACCGAATGAGGCAATTCCAACTATTCCTGATATTGGTGCGGAATCCGGGAGACTGTCTGAAACTTCCTCAGTCCGCGCAATACCTCAGCTTACCCCATCACAAGCGGACGAGTATCTGAGGACTTTCCAAGCCCACCATCTCAAAGCGCTGCCTTTCATTCACATCCCACCTGAACTTACGTACGTGAGTCCACGCGCCAGCTCATTGGGAACCGGCTCTGGTACAAGCACTGACCGTAGTCATATAAAAGCGCTGCTCGCTTACAACGCGAACGCCCATTTCTCTGGCTCAACATCCGAGCACTCTGCTGCAAGTCTACGTTGGAGAGAGACATGTTCCACAAGACTGCCCGAGAGACCCTAGCACAAAGCCTCATAGTCGACGGGGAGCGCAGCATAGACCTTTTGTTGGGGCTCATTGCATATCTTGCCTGGTATCTCTTATCATGCCATGGAGTCTTCAATGAGAACTGTTGCTGATGCTTCATCTAGGAAAATGGATCATGGCAAAGGCAAAAAGTTGCTGTGCAGCTATTCGAATCTTGCAGCATCGCTTGTCTTTGACCTCCAGCTCGATCGGCCTGACCAGGAGACCCCTTGTAAAGAGGAACACGCCTACAAGTCCTTTAACTATCCACTCAAGCAAAAAGTGCCGAATTATCGTACAAACGAGGAGCGAAGAGCTACATTGGCATGCTTTGCCACGTGTTCAACGTAAGCTCAACGTCTCCCTCGTTTTCAAATGGCCCAGTCATGTACTGATCATCACTCATCCTAGCATATCATCATTTCTCAAGTCGCAGCCAATGCGGTGGACGTCGTATATGGAAGAGTGTCTACGCCATCTCGCCAACGAAGCCGAAACACCTGGTGACGAATTACTCATCTCCATCGTCCAAATACAGAAGGTCATGGACGTTGTAACTGCCTTGACGTGTGAGCGTCTCTTCGAGTCTGAGCCTCACGGCCCTCCAAAGGTCCCCTCCATGTTACATGTCAAAGCCTTGCGTTCAAATCTTGAGGCTGTCGAGAAAGGGTTTCGACCAGAACTGTCGGAACACAGTGCGTTTTCTCCATTTCTGATTAGAAAATGTCGATGACTGACGCGTCGAGTAGAAGTTGTACGGTCGTACCTTTACGATGCCTACATGATGATTAATGACCTACCCCTGTACACCACAAATACCCCCATCAACAATACCTTTGGGTTAAACGAGCTTGGAAGAACAAGGTGCTTTTACGCTTGCATCCACGCTATCAAACAGGGTCTGGACAACTGGTTCTCCCTCACCCCGGGAGAGTTGTTTGGAGCATCTATAGGGTTGCTACTTCACTTCGGGCGCTGCACTCACGTTCTTTACCGCCTCGCCATGAGAGAAGATCCTGCGTGGGACCGCGATGCCGTACAGAACGCAGTTGATTTGATTCGAACCCTGGAACGCGGCGCGGAACATATGGGCTCAGTGCCTGAAGCGGTTCAGTTCCGGAGCGATGCGAGCGACTTCTTCACAAAGTGCGCCATGACACTGCGAGGCGCAATTCCCATTTGGCAGAGGGCTCTTGAGGGTGTCGATGTGGGTACAGGTCCTGTGGTTCAGAGGGTCCCGGAGCTGGGCGCTCCGGATGCTGCGCAGGGCGATTTTGTGGCGATGGACTTTTCCGACGATGCCTGGCTGTCGGAAGCTTTTACCTCATGGGAGACCTACTAGATATGATTATTGCTATTGGGGTCATCTGAATGTGCATAAGTTGAGAAAGAGTAGGATTCACCTCTGAGGTTATACATGCATGCATGCTATCCAAATTCCCTTGCGCGTTCGCATAAATAAGGAAAAGAGGGAGGACATAATTTCATAAGGAGAACTAAAGAGATAATTCATCTAGAAACGTCGACATTTCGATATGTCTGTCTTAAATCCCGACAGCAGTCGATCGGGATCGGAGAACGGAGTCCTGGAAGTCCGCCGCAGCGCTGACGCCACCAGGGGGCGGCTTTCAGAATCCAATTTCCATTCATATTTTAAATACCTTGAAAAGGAATGATATTTTGAGCCAGTCATCACATCCCGTAACTCAAGCTTTATTGCCCCCCAAATCGACCGTCACGACTCCCAGAATAAAACACCCGCCCACTCAGTCTCCGATCTCTCGCGACCCAGGCACAATGGCAGTCTCAGCATCAGTTAGACAGACACCGACAGCAAGCTCGAACCCGGTCTGGATTGAACTTGAGACCGACGGCGATACTATGGCAGAGAATAAAGAGGCCGAGGACACAGTTTACATCACTGGTTACAAGTTGTTCCTAGTCATGGCCGGACTGACAGTTGTGATGCTGCTGGCCATGCTCGACATGTCCATCATCAGCACGGTAAGCTCACAAGAGGTTGATGCGAAGCAAGTCAACTAATACTCACAGGCGATTCCCCAAATAACGAGCGACTTCCATCGACTAGAAGACGTGGGTTGGTACGCCGGCGCATACCAGCTCGCCAGTGCCACCGTCCAGCCTCTCACGGGCAAGTTATATACCTACTTCAGCACGAAGGTACGCATGCATCTACGCGGTCTCAAAGAAAGAACTTCGTCTCACCTAACTAGTGGACATATTTGTGCTTTTTTCTCATCTTTGAGGTCGGGTCTGTCATCTGTGGCGCGGCGACATCCTCCATCATGTTGATCATCGGCCGTTCGGTAGCTGGAATTGGGTGCTCGGGACTCTCCAACGGGACCATGACTGTACTTGTCGGTTCATTCCCATCAGAAAAGCGTCCGTGTATGTATCTCTCCATCCACTTTCTTAAGGCTTCTTTCTATTCAGCTAACCTAATGTTTCAAGTCTATACTGCCATTGCCATGGGTGGTAAGTAGTTCCCTCCTCATTCCCCTTCGCTGGACGAATACAGAAAGCTGAACAGTATTTCACAGTAAGCCAGATTGGTATAGTTATGGGGCCACTGCTGGGAGGAGCTTTCACTGAGAAGGCTAGCTGGCGTTGGTGTAAGTGTGCAATCAATGTTTGCCAAATCATGTTCATGCAGCTAACTCGAAGAGGTTTCTACATCAATCTCCCACTCGGCGGACTCGCGGCTCTCTTTCTTGTCTTTATCCACATCCCCGATCAAATACCCAAGTCCCCCGTATCGCTCTCCCTTCTCCGGAAACTACTTCCTCTCTTTGACCTCATTGGCTTCGCCCTATTCGCCCCCGCCATCATCATGTTCCTTCTGGGCCTTCAGTTTGGATCTGAAAGTTATGGGTGGGGATCATCAAAAGTCATCGGTTTGTTCTGCGGCGCTGCCGCCACGCTCGCTTTGTTCCTGTTCTGGGAGCATCGCATGGGAGACGAAGCCATGATCCCGCTGGAGCTAGTTCGACAGAGGGTCATATGGGCGAGCTGCTTAAATGTGGGATTTCTGATGACGGTGGTGATTGGAGGCTCGAGCTTCATGCCCATATACTTCCAGTCCGTCAAAGGGCTTTCGCCTGTTATGAGCGGTGTGCATATGCTGGGCTCTATCCTGTCACAGGTCTTTTTCATTTTGCTTTCGGGCGCTCTTGGTATGACTTCTGATCTGTGTCGATTCTTTGACCTCTGACAACGACTAGTTACAAAGCTGGGATATTACACCCCCTGGGCCATGATTGCAGGTGCTGGCACTGCTATAGGTTGCGGTCTGATGTCTACTTGGACTCCATCAAGCGGGCTTGGCAAAATCATAGGATACCAAATAGTGTTTGGGATCCGAGGATCCGGCATCCAGATGGTGTGGCTATCCCGGTTTCTCCCCCACTCCCTGACGTGGACGATAGCTAACTGCGGGTATTCATAGGGCATCATCGCAGTGCAGCATTATCTACCGCCGTCGCAAGCTGCGGTTGGAATCAGTATTCCTGTTTTTATCCAGAATCTATTCGGCGCTGTCTTCATCACTGTCGCAAATACGATCTTCCAGTCAACCCTCCGTTCCGAAATCATCGCCCATGTACCGTCCATCAATCCGCAGGCGGCCATCGCAGCGGGTGGTAGCGCTGACGCAGTACGAGCGCTGGCACCTCCTGGAAGCCCGGAGTTAAAAGAAATCTTAGAGGCTTACTCGATCGGCTTTGGCCATGTTTTCTATTTGTTAGCTGGGTGTTCTGTTGCGGCATTTCTGTCGGCTTTTGGCATGGGGTGGATTGACGTAAGGAAGAAGGCGAAATCTGGAAAGGCGGAGGCTTGAAGCTCGATCATCTGATGTATACTCAAGGCGGTGCTCCCTCAATTATTGCTGAAAGTCCCATGATCGATGGCAGATCGGTCGAAATCATTAGTACTTTCCATTCAAATACCATCGGTAGTGGCTAGCTTAGGTTTGAATACGGGGATGTGTTGATTAGTGTTTGTTCCGTATATTTCGAGAATGCAATGCATGCAGTAATTGGGAAGGGTAGGATTTCACTCAAGCACTGGGTCGGGTACATGGTGAAGAGACCTCGAATACGAAATCTCCTTCCTAGAAACGAATAGCCGCGTGCTATACTCGCTGTAGTCCGGATTTACGTATTGCTTAAGTAGGCGAGGGTGTCCTTGATCGTGCCTTTCCCAGTCATGTCCTCAGCCTACCCGCTCACAAGTGTCATGGATTTTATCGGAATTATCACGAAGTCGAAATTCATGATAGTATAGTAGTGGAGCTTTACAATTGGGAAAAACCAGGCCAGTTTCCACGTGACCTTCTCTGACACAGAAATGTCATTACCATTTATCTGGAAGTGTACGCGTAAGCACTTAGCAGATCAGGCTAATATATATATTAGGCAGCACAAATACGTGCAGTGCAAAATAACTTAGCGAGATTCCTCACATGTTTCTAAACATTCATGTTTAGTGCCCTTTATCAATCAATTATCATAGTCCTGATCTTTAGCATATACTTCACACAGTGAATGAATCATGGCCTCTGCAACTGTTTCTGAGCAGCCAGCGACCCAAGTAGCCTCCCTCGATGATGTTAGCTCCTTGCAACAATCAAGACCCATGGAGCATCTTGACATCGATGACGATCGGAATGACCCCGGCGAAGAGAGTCTTGTTTACCCCTCGGGTCCGCAGCTGTGGTCGACAATGGCGTCGCTGTGCATTGCTTGTTTCCTAAGTGGGCTGGTCAGTAGTGTCTCCCTTCTTCTTCAACAATTTGCGTGGTTTCTTCTGATCGGCTGACCAATGAACCTGGGAACAGGATCTCACAATCGTTGCAGTAGCTGTACCAAGCCTCACCGACCAATTTCAGACCATCGCAGATATTGGATGGTACTCTGCTGCTTAGTGAGCTCTATCGCACCAAAGCTTTTAGTTGGTTTCGAAGCTAATATCTATATCCATCTTCCAGTGGCATGACGATGAGCGCTTTTGTCTTCTTGCAAGTTCGCCTCGCTGAAATCACTTTCAAGCAGCTCTAACTTGTCTCTAGCATCGCTCAGATGTACAATCTCTTCCGCGTCAAGACTGTCTTCCTTGTCGGTCTTGTCATCTTCGAGACAGGGTCTCTTGTCTGCACACTTGCACCCACTTCAACCATCTTCATTCTCGGCCGCGCTATCAGCGGACTCGGCCGTGGTGCAATCAATGGCGGCCTTTTCAAAATCCTCCGCCACAGCTTTCCTCTATCTCAACAAGGCCTTGTGAACAGCATCGTCGGCGCAGTGCAAAGTGCAGGACTAGTCTCTGCGCCCACGATTGGCGGTGCTCTGATTGATGGGCTTTCGTGGAGAGCGTGTTTTGGCATCAATCTACCGCTTGGAGTCATCTGTATCCTACTGACGGTCTACGGTGTACATGATCCGGTTGTACATCGGGGTGAGACGTTGACGCTGAAAGAGAAGATCAAGAAGATTGATGTATTAGGAACAGCACTGGCCGTACCCGCCATCACCTGTCTCCTGATGGCACTACTATGGGGAGGCCTAAAGTACGGGTGGGGCAGTTGGCGTATCATTCTCTTGCTTGTTATATGTGTCGTGTTGTTTGTGGCCTTTGGTTATTTGCAACATCGCCAAGGAGATCGCGCCATGGTGCCACCGAGGGTCTGGAAGCAGAGAAGTATCCTCGCGGGCATGTGGTATTCTGCATGTTGTGAGGGTGTTCTTGCTGTCACAGAGTACTACATGTCCATTTACTTTCAGGGAGTTCGCGGTTACACACCTACTCAGTCCGGCGTATTTGCGCTTCCTATGGTTGGCGGCTTGGCGGTTGCGCTTGTCATCTCTGGGGTTGGCACAACCGTTCTTGGATACTACTATCGTAAGTTCGATTGAGCACGATGTTGCCATGTGCTGACTTTAGAATAGCTTTCATGTTGGCTACAAGTGTTCTAGCTCCCATTGCATCTGGTTTGCTCACTACCCTTGACTTGGACGAACACATCGGCAAAAGTGTTGGACTTCTCGCCTTTCTCGGCGCAGCAGTGGGCCTCGGTATCCAGGGTCCTCAAATTGCATTACAGGCTGTCTTATCCGTTGATGACGTCTCCTCTGGCGGCGCAGTTCTCAACTTTGGTTCTGGTATGGGTTCGTCCTTGTGGATCTGCGCTTCGGCGACGTTGTTCCAAGGTCGTCTCCGCGATGAGATTCAAGCCTCTTCACCAGGAGCAAACGTTACAAGGTTTCAGGAGGCAGGGCTCTCTGGATTGCGTGAGGCTATCGGGCCAGAGAGGCTGGGAAGCGTGCTGGCTGGGTATGAGAATGCAGTTGTGCAGACATTGTACATTCCGCTGGGTCTTGCGCTGCTTACCATTGTTGGCTCACTTGCTATGGAGAGGAAGTCTATCAAGAAGAAGCGCTCCTGAGATACTTCCACCGGCAGGCGAACACGTATCCAGCTGGCAATTCGTCTAAAAAGCTCATCATAGGGATCATGACAGTGCGGCGATGGTTGCGGGGCAAAACGACCTGTACGGCCGGGAAGAGGTTGCGCTGCCGTGATTGCTGACACACGGTATAGCCACGAGAATTAGTGGAAGCAAACAGAGGCATCGCTTTATGTGCTTGATGACAATACACGTTCCCCCCCGCGCGCGCATGGCTGCTCGCAAGATTGAATAACAGGGGGGACAAAGACTTGGATCCACCGTATCATGCACCAGGTTTTGCCAACCAACAGTACATGACTCAACCAAAGTCGTCCAGTGACCAGTTGTATCTGATGTCATCTCATAACCTGTCAAATGCGTTGTGTTGGTGGAGGTGCAGCAGACACACCCAGAGGATTCAACTAGGACACCCAACAGCATTCCACTCGCTTCTAGTAGGACGCCCAACGACATCCAAGGCAGCACTACCCACACATTCACCGGATGTACGGCAACGTAGTCTCCCAACTCAGTGCATAAAGAATCTAGGCCAAAACATGCACTACAATGGTCAGCCCATCAACCAACGATTTTGCCTCGTATTCAGGTGCAGCGGCCGCCGGCCATCATGGTTCAATGTGCCGATAGCGCCGCTATTGCTACACCCGGGAGTTATGTACAACGTGAGGCGGCATCCTGACTCAGGGGTGGGTGCACTTATTAAGTAAAAGAAAGGGCTTGGATGCACTCTGGATAGTCTCTTGGTAGGATATAGAAACACGCCCGTGGGGTGTGGCTTTGACATCTGCTGTGGCAACCTTTATCGTCGGCATTCCCATGTCTCATGTGCTGCAATGTATTAGACGTACCCTATAGGGCGGGGCTATGTTCTCTGCTTTCCACCACCAATATGGCCTCTCACTTGACTCGTCTTTGTATATAATGCGGCCCCTTCTTCCCGTCTATTCTTATTCCATCTCCAACTCACTAAAGTTGATATAGTCACCTTCTTCTCTTTTTCATTTGCTCTTCACATATCTGTACGTTCCTGTGCATTTTCCTGCTCGCTTGTGTCATCATTTACAATGGAGCACTTCAATAATGACTCGGACGCTGCGGTACCCACTGTTGCCACCGTGCCAAAAGATGCAAGCTTGGACCTCGAACTCCTACTATTGCAAGATTTCAAGGATGACGTTGAGAAGCTCAAGGAAGGCGTTGAGAAGGAAGGTGGTGAAGACGTTGAGCTATGGGCGTGGCTTCGCAACACGCCTTCCGCCATCCAGCTGCGATTTTGTTTCACCCGAGATCACATCGATCCACTCAAACCCGACTCCCCTATTGCCCAGTTGTTACACAGACTCTGGTTCATGTACTATCATACCAGCAAGAACATCCCCTTCCATAGCGCTTCCAGGGATAGACTTGCATTGGAGGTACTTCATCTTCAGGCTCAAGGGGCTCTATTCAGGCGCATCGCGACGTATGGCGTGGTCGAGGTGGCAACCACCCTTGATGGTATTGTCTGGAGTGATTTGCCCTTTTTCGTTTCGGACATGATGGACTTCTGGAGAAAGGACTTTGCTGGGATGAGTGCTGCCCATCGCCTCAACTTCTGTTCCTTCCTTGCCAGACTGGCATCTGTTGGACTGGCCAAGGAGGGGCTTCACAATATTGCGTTGATTCTTTTTCGCGATGCTCTGGAGACTCCACGGCCTCTTGGCGAGATTGACGGGAACGCCAACGAAGATACAACTAGATCTATAGCAGATCTCACCATTGGGGACCTGCTCCCTGCGGTTCGTGAATGGTTCGGCATCGCTGGCTTGAGGATGATACCGCTTGCCGACAACTCCTGGCACGACTGTCCCGATGATGTCAAGGTCATCGGCCCTCTGTACCGCAGTTATATGTCAACGAGCTTGGAATCGGCGGGGTTCAGCGTTGAACGGTGGATCTACTGGTTCAGGCGCTTGGGGGAGATTGCCGATGAAGCTGACCAAGCAGGACAATCGGAGCTTGCCAAGTTTACAAACGAAACAATGGATTCGATCTTGTTTGACGTCAACGTGACGAACTCCACCATCAGGAATGAGCTTGAGACGTCTGAAGGGGCCCTTCCGTACCGGACGCAGGGCTTTCAGGACCTAGTGTCAGCCTTTGACGACGAATAGAAGTGCTGGAATGGACTGCATCTTTAGTGATACCATAGGGCCTTTGTAGCTAGCTATTGACAACTCTATTTGAGATACGTACCTAGTTCATCCTGCGTACCAGTGCCTCTGGATAATGCGAGCATGGGTGAAACTAGCAGAACAGAAAGGCGTTCGTATCCTTTCGTATCCCACGTTCCCGAAGCCCCTCTAAGCCACTCATAGCTAGGGCTAAGAGTTAACGCCCCATATTCCTTTATCAACATGACTAGCCGCTACTAAGGGAGATCTCTGCCCTCAAACATTCCACGAGCTCACGTGAGCCTTGTATGTGAGCTGTTCTCTTTGAGGGTGGGTTTGCTTGGGCAGTTGCATATATTGGCACTGCAATTAAAATATTTGCTCTTACCGCTCGCAGGGCGGATATGGGAGTTCTATCCAAACAGCGTTTGCTCGCTGGCTCCTCGTACTTTGAACGTATATTTGGTTTATTTGAGGCGTGTTCGTAAAATTTGGTAATGCTAGGCGCAGTACTATTGGAGTCACCTATTCTCGTTTCCGAGGCCCGGTTACCGAGGTCTTATCTGCCTGTCTTTACCATAGAAACCCGAGCCGCTTCGATATTCAGATGTACATACTTTCTGTCCCAAACCACCATCATAGGCCCGAAAAGTGCCTAGCATACTCGAAAAGACCCGCTGATCCTCCAGGTTTGAATCCATCCCTCTCCCGTTTGGAGGCAGCAACCGACAGTTCGTAGACAAAGTAGGCAACTACTGCGCCACGTTTCGTAACGAACCATTTCTAGCTATGGACTACATCCTCTTGGCATAACGTGAACGACAACTGAGGGCCCTTTTATTTGTTTCAAGCTGAAACACGGCGAACCTTCCCACTCGGTCTTGGCGCGGAACGGGATGGTCGAGATGGTCGGGCCGGCTACGAGCTCGATTCCGGCAAGGGGACCTTGTCGTCCCATCACTGTCAACCCAAACACCACATCATTAGAGTTGCTATACCGCACCACCAGGAGCTACCAGGCCGCCTTCAGTGTTGTCGATGGTGTGGCGCCACTTGGCCACTGGATCTGGAACTGCCGCTTGCAAATGCTGTTTACGCTTGGCCCATGTCGCAAGGTAGGAAGACTTGGAGAGCTAGGTGCGTCTATGTCCATGCCAGTGTAATACCTAGCCTAGAACGCTTCAGCCAGACCTTTCTCCTCTTTGCTTCTCAGCTTCAAATGATCGACGAAGTAATTGTAGGGCATCAGCTTATTTCTGTCCTGCTGGCCCTTGTAGACTGCCTCGACCTGTTCGAGGATGAGAGAAGCAGACCACCAATCACGTACTGCATGGTGAATTATCGTAAGTAGAGCGCGGCGACTCCCGTTTCCTCGTCCCTGGGAAGAATCAGAATCAACAAGTTCGAATCAGACAAGGGGCTGAGGCAGTTGTCTTTTCCATTATACCTTCAGTCTTGTTTATACCCTTGTCGTTATGGCGCATGGCCTTGCTTCGCCAGAAACCAGCCATTGTCCACGCGCACCGCCTTCAGCTCGTGAAGCTAGTCTGTGGCTTTTGATCATCCCTAAAAAGAGTCTTGAGTAACAAGTTCTACTAGCTTGCTTTTTTGCCACATACTGGTCTACAGCTGACACTGGTTCGGCATGAGATCATTTAATGCCACAGCTCTCCTCATTGCATCCTTAGTCCTGCATTTCCTAGCTAGCACGCCTTAGCTTTAGGCTCTCCTAAGGGCCAGCCACCCTCCCTTTCATCGTCACTGATATCGGTGGAGGTTTCATATTCAAATTTACCGTAATTATCATTCAAACCGTGGAGAGTCTCTTCTGGAGCCTAGAGGTTGGCGGAAAGCTCGGTTTTCTCCCAGACATTTACCTGCACATCCTCCTAGGGCGGCAGCACGAGCCAGAGGTAAAATGTGCTGTTTGCTCCTGAGCTGAGTCCTACTAAACACAAGCAAAGCCAGACATCCTAAACCCATCATAGATCCTACTTTCCCTATTGAGATAACCTTAATAAATGTTACCTCCCCAAGCTAGCCCTGGGTCACAGCTACCATCGTTAGGATCAGCTGTATATTCCCAGTGCCCTCTAGATTCGAAAGACCACCATGGATAATGATCCCCATCAAGTATATGGATCCCTCCGTAATCACACAGAGCTGCCCCCTTGAGCCCAGCTTTGCATCTCTCGCTGTCTGGTGTGGTACCGCCGTCCAGATATTTGTTGACAGCAAGAGTCATAGAGCGAGCGTATGCTGTATAGCATACCTTCCAATCTTTCATGCTTGCTGGGACTTTGCCGTCTCGGATCATCCCATCACAGAAATTGTCGATTGCAGCGTGAACTGCTGGCATCGGGTCCTCCTTCAATGCAGAAAAGGGAATATCCTTCTTGTTGCTGAAACAGCCTTCCCCCAGAACAGCGCTCACGCAGAGTGCCATGGTGAAAAAGGTAGGTAGAGCAACCATGGTAGCGATAGAGTGTCTTGCGCGGTTTCAGATGCGTAGTGGCGATGTGTTGATTTTAAAAAGATATCTAACGCGGGGCCTTGTTGAGGGAGTAGGCGTAAGTAGCAACGAGGATAAGTGCTGCGCTGCTGATATCTGAGGGGCAGAAAGAGTAAATGTATTTAATTGTCATCAGCGACAATATTATGAGGCATACCACGGGAGTTTGCCATGGTTTTATATTCTCTTCATAGAGACAGTGGGGCAGAAGGCCCTGTCCAGCTAAAGGCTGATACCATAAGCGGTAGGCGATCTAAAGTGATAACTATGCACAGCCCCAGACCGCCCCCAACTAGGTGGCAATGATATCACGTCAGCTGCTCCTTCGGATCCTGCGACTAAACTCTATTGCTTAATGTAGAGACCCGGTTGCGGACTGGATGGCACAGATAGCTACCGTAAGGTATCTAGACTCTACTGTTGGTAAGTCTGGAACATGAGAGAGCAGATCTATTTCCCGCGCTTCAGAGCTGAACAGTTTCCATGCCGCCATTTGGAAGCAGAACAACTTACAACCTGCAATTAGTAGCAGCAAAATAGAACCTTTGTCCGAGGTAAGGTGCTGATGGCTGCCGCCTTCACAGTGACGGGGCAATCAAAAGTTACTGGTAAACATTAATTCACTGCTTATCCAGGTTTCAAACCCCTGTACGGCGGATTGAGTATCTCGTGGCTGTGTTCTGTCCATCCACTACTCAAAGGGCTTGGTCATGGATCGGCCCCCACATAAGAAACCGAGCGTACCAATCGAGGCACCGTTGACGAGCATTCACGCATTTAAAGTGTGCGTCAAGTCATCAGTGTGCAGAGATGGTGCATGCCAGCCGCTTTTAGGTACTGCCAGCAGCTTTGGTAGGTACTCATCATTTGTCTATCAGATGAATATGATGGGACAGCTCGAAGAGATCATGTGTTGAAGATTCGGAGATCAGGCTCTCATGGGATTGAAATAGAGAAGGGCGTTCATGAAGTCCATCGCATATTACGCAGCATAAGAACATGTGCAGAGGGACACCCACGGGAAACGATCTAGCTGACCGGAGCTGAAACGGGTCATCTTCGCGCAATCACACTCCTAGCACCCCTGCAAACAGAAGGAAGATCGATGACGCTGACATCTCATTTCAAACTAAGCTCCAAATCGCTTTTATGCACCCTTCCCCGAAAATAGCTGCCTGCATTCAGGCGATTTTATTAATAGAACCACTGAGGTTGGATGATCAGCCATGCTAATCGGATGGCCTTCCGGTGGCTTTGGGAATGGTACATTAGCTAAGCAATGGGTTTATTGTCTGGAGCTTTTAGTCACAGGTTCTATTGTTAACTAACGAATCAGTTGGGCGATCTTACCCGATGAGAGACAATCTGCTTACTGACGATTGAAAGTCCCGGCTCAGTCACACTTCTGAGCGTCTGTAGGTCTCCCAGGATTGGACCCTGGGGGTTCCTATCACGGCGCAAATTGATTGCTTAATCCTCTCTGATGATAAACTTGGTACCTTCTTCTCATCGATCAAAGATAGCACGCACGGAGATTGAGGAGTGAGTGTACCTGGAAGCTACGAGAATAGAGTATTGTAGTAGGTTTGTTCCCAGCTTCCTAAGTGTTCGTTAGCTGTGAGAAGATAGCAAACTGGACCTCCTAGGTATTCACTCACCTCCACTTGGGTGGGTACAGATCAGAGTCTTCGAGATAGGCCCCTTTCCTAACTTGAATTCTTGGGAAGAAACCTCATGATTTCTTGAATACTTCATTGTCAACTTGATGTGAGTGTCTAATCCAGTACACTATTCTTCACCGTCACATCCGAGGTGTGGTCGGATGTTGTAGCAGACTTTTCATCCAAGGCTCCAACGGGTTTTACCTTTTGTCTACCTACCTCAAGAGGCCGGGGACATAGCTCTTAAGGTCAGCTTGGGGCAACTGGAGGTCAAGTTCCTAATATTCCAAAGCCTCGCTTCCCGATCGACTACTGACACAACAGGGGCCAACTCAGCTAGAATAGATGCTAATACTGATTGCATATAACTGTGTGTGGAGATTGCGGGCGACAACAACTCTCATATTAAAGAATTGACTATATAGTATTGGCGTTTAATGATCATGACCCAAGGAGTTTCCAAAATCAGCCGCAACGATGGAAACGCACACGAGTATCAACAGGTATCTTGGCGACTGCTGTCGAGTTTTGGGCGTGTCTTGGCGATCAATCTGCTGTTGCTCGGCTAGTAGAGAAGTCGTTTCCGTGGGGACCGTGGACAAGGACCTGGGAGCTGCCATTACCCGCGCAATAGATGTGTGTTTCTGTGGGTGTGGTTTGGGGGTATTGGGCAACATGCGGTCAAACATGGCTCCTTGTACCACTTCTTGACGTGAGTTGATGGTTTGATAGATGAGGTGACAGGAAGGTCGGGTCTGCAAAACCCAGGTGAAGCTGATATGCCGGAACAACAATCTTGCAATCCGTTTGCACGGAAACCTCATACAATTACATGAACGAACCATTACAGTCACCTTCCGTATTTCGTTTAGTGATAAGGCAGCACAAACCGAGCCCCAATGCCCGCAAGCATGCACAAAAGTGCCTTGTCCCACTTCAATTCCCGTCCCGTCCCGTCCCGTCCAACAAGCCACTGAGCGGGGGCAAGGGTGAAGGTAAAGGTAAAAAGGAAAATAATGCTTTAAGCAAAATATTCGACCATGCAATGCTGCCATCTGCCGAGTGACCTTGCATTTGTTGCTGGCTGGGACAACGCAGACGAGGCAGTAAGTCATATTGCATGGAGGCTGGCCGTTTGCGCACCTTTGACGTGACAGCCTGGTTCTTCAACACGCGAAAAGAAGCAGGCGCGGTGATGTTGTGCTCGTATGGTCTGTTCATGGACTTTGATCGTTCGTGAGTTAGTATTCCACGCAAGGGGTTACACCCGTTTGGCTTTGCTCTGTGAACGCCGAGACATGCTAGGTCTTGAACGTTGTCCAACCTGATTCCCGTTTGAACAAGCTCCAGCTACTCTATTACATGGTCGGTGGCATAAGACACACTGCATGCCCATATGCTGCCTCGGGCATATCGAACCCAGTTGCCTGGTTACAAGCAGTATCATGACCGCCTTGTCACAACTAGACAATAGGCGGCTCCCCGGCCAACCTCCGGTCAGCCGCCTCTATACCAGGTTAGATGAGAGGGGCAATACAGCAGGCGATGTGGCGATCATTGCAAGGTTAGACTTACTAGGTTAGACACTGGAGGTGGAATTCGAGGGAAAGAGACCCAAGGCCAGAAGTGTTCTTACGAGGCTCGCAGGGATACGTGACCTACATATCAGTAGTAGCATTTGCAAGATTAGTGTACCCTTATATCTCTTCAAATGGATTGAATTTTGATCTAATAGAACCTAGATATGGTTACCAAGTGTTCATTAAATATAGTCTAGAGATTAAGGACTGAATCAATACTATTGTGAAAAGAATATAGGAACATCTTGGTAATTGCAGAAAACACAAAGGCCTGCCATCCATCCCGAGTCCATCTGACGTGCAGTGCCTTATTCCGCCAGTGGCTGGCATAATTTGGCTAATTGGCTCCCGAGCTCGTCACACTCATGTCTTTTGGTAAGATGGGGGTTCTTCACGTTTCGATCTAGCCTATAAGACTCCGGAACTTTAATGCGACTGTCAAGCCTGAGCCACAAGCAGCTCTGGGACATGATCTCAAACCGTGGCGGGCTTGAGACAGCCATGAGACCCGACACGTTAAGCATCGGCCAGAAACAGCTGTTGTCCCTAGCACGGGCAGTGGTGAGGCACTGCATCCGTATGAACGCCCTTGCTGGAGACTCTGTCATCCGGGGTATATTACTACTGGATGAAGTGAGCTCTGGCGTGGACTACGAAACTGAGAAGATGATGCAGAAGGTTATCAGCGCGGATTAAGGCATTACACTGTGCTGGCCGTCTCAAACAGATTGGAAATGATCCTCAATTTTGACAGAGTCGTGGTTATGGACCAGGGCCAGATTGTCGAGATTCGGCGTCCGAGGAAATTGTCTGAACAACTGAGGATGAGGTTTAGCGAGTTGTGAAGGCTGATAGCAAGTAGGGTTATAAGGATAGTACCTTGTGTGGCGCTATATAGCTACGAAGTGAGGTACTGTATAGTTACTACATGTTGCTGTGTGTGTTATGTAGCGTATATGTACTGGGGCTGGTGAAGATATTCAACCATTCTACTCATCTGGAAAATAGCTGTCCCAACCGTCCTGCTTGTCCTCATCTGGAGAACAGTAGTAGCAAATCCAGGCATCAAGCGCCACCCATGCGTAGTTATCCGCGTTAGACTCCGCTTTCCCGGGCTGGTTGTCTTGGTCCGGATCATTCAGGCCATGGGCGCGTTCGGAGTCATAGGCTGCTCCGCCATCGTTGTTCTGTTGATCAACAATCTGTTCACCCAGCTGGCTGTAAGGCCCAACGGTGCTGTAGTGCAGAGTTTCATGCAGTACGACGCGTGAGAATGTATTCATCTTAGTACTGGGGTATGTATCGAGAGTGTCGCAGTCGATGTCTGGGCCGGATGTCGGGCGGTCATAGGCGATGTCGCAGAAATGAATCTTCTCCCGCTTGTCGCCGTCCTCATCCGTTCAAGTATAGGCCAGAGTGCCCTCGTCATCACAGTTGTTGCCAGTGCTACTGCCAAAGTCTATAAGGCATGTGAGTATATTGAAGTGTATCTATCTCGGTTGAGCGGGCAAGTTATACAACTTACCCTTGTTGTCGCTCTCCCGTTTGTTTCTAGTTGAGGCATTTTAGATGGCCTACATCACAGGCTAAGTAATTCGGGCTCTTTCTCGCAAGCCATGTCATCGTGAGCGCCTGGCTAACTTGGGCAGTCAATGTTCGCGCAGGCTGCACACATCACCAGGCCCTTACCGTTGCTGATGATCAGCTGACGGATCTGATGACATCATATGCGAATTACCAGCTAAGTTATGACATAATGACGTTATTGTCTATTAAAAGGCATTGAAGGATAGCTGTATGACCCGCATCACATCCGTCGCTTGGAACAAAGCCTGCTTTCCGAAGGCTTACTTTCCATGCACATCGCGTAAAGAGACATGATTGGCTGCAGTATTGCCGCTAGGTGACACACAGCCGAGAGGACATCCCTGGTATAAGTTCAGCCTCAGCTAGACTCTAGTCCCTCTTCATTTTCAACCCCTTCACTGAAATTTTGCACTCTAGCAGTTATGACCGATTTGAAGATTCACACGGTAATCAACAGCAGATACCAGGTCTTCGACCGCTCGGGCAACCTGCCCTTCAGTATTGTCTTTGGGCTCTGTCGCCGCTCATCGGAAGATAAGGATCCCCGACCTTTGCGCCTGAATACAGCAAATTCGATTCTGGATGTTCCATATGCGCTTTCCCATAACTTACTTACAATACGTGTGCACGACGCGGAAAGCAAGCGTGACACAGAAGTTGACGTTGGGCAACTAAGTCAACCCGACGATAAGGAGGAATCCTACTTGACTCTCCCCTCGCCAGTCGGCAGAACGGTAAACTGGAAAAGGGCTCTGTCAATATATCAATACCAAATTGATCCCAGTAGCGAGCTTGCGTCGTTACTTGAGCCGGGGAAGAAGTATTCGATTCGTAACAAGGCGGGCGAGGATCTGGGCGGGAAGGGATATATGTACGCCGATGAGACGGAGCCCCTGAAAGAACAGGAAAAGTCATCAACGTCAAACGGCAAACCGAAGTTGGTCAGTAGCAGAGCAGATGGCCGGGCAACCTTCACAGTAGTTCGGTCTCTATCCTGGCCGCCAAAGATACAGACTCGAATGCACCGGCACAGAAGCGAAGGGGACAACATCAACGATGACCGGAAAAGCGGTGTTACACTGCTTGAAATTACAGTCTTGAACACCGGCACCGAAGCTATTAGTGTACAAACCCGCGGCCGCCAGCGTTTTCTCGCCCCCCGGGGTCCCATGGAAGCAGAAGAAGCATTTCCACCCGAGGACCCCCGTCCTCGAATTATCGACCCAAAAACACCAGCACCCGCTGCGACCATCCAGGTCCTCGACACCGCCACCAACACTGTCGTGCGTGGGACAACCAAACTAGGGGTTTGCGGCCTATATCAGAAGCACGACCCTCGCCCGAAGCTGGAGATTCTTGTAACTCTCAAGCCGGACGAGCCGCTTGTCAGGCATGTGGACGTTAGCAAGTTACTCTCTGACTTGCCAGACGGTACATATCGTCTTCAGATGGAGCCTTGGGGCATGTGGTGGTGTGCTGGTAGCTGCGAGGACTTTGTGGCAGAGGGCCAAGATCGTGTGCCACAACATTTATTCCAGACGATGATTCCGCCTTTGATGCTGGAGTGTGAGGACGTTGTAGAGCTGCAAGTAGAGAATGGAGTTGCGAACTAGCGTTCATTATAGGGCCTATCAAACGATCTTACATTAATTATCTCACTTCCCTGCGATTGTTGTTGAAGTAATACCCGTCTCGAACGAACGCGCAGATTGATAATGTCCTAAAGCTGGGCACATAGCTATGTCCTAAAGCTAAACACTCTGGTATCCCACGCACTCACTCGCTACCACACTCCCCACTTCATGACTATCCCTGTCTTTTCTGCTTATTTACAACATCTACCCAGTGCAGAAAGCGGCCTTGAGTCTCTAGTCAGTATCATGACTCTTTCCTTACTTTATTCTTTAACTTATGCTAGTAGCCACATTAAGCGAGACAAGAGAAAGTTGGAGGCACCCTGGTTTCACACGTTCATAACCTGGCCTACCTAGCATTAACAGCTGAAGTCGGAGCTAATCCACTACTAGATAACATTTGCTTAGGGTACCCCAGGGCTAAAACCAGTGCTGAGCTGATCTAGTAATACATCTTGGTGGATTATTACACACTATGTTTGTATTTAATGCAAAGTTTTAAAAGTAGCGATTATTCTACTAATCCTAAACTTAATATTAAGATGGCATTAAATGGGAGTAGCTTCTCATAGTGAGCCTATATTGGGAAGAGTGAGGGAAAATGGGAGATTGATTGAGATTGCTTGCAACATTTAACCTAGAGATGAACTAAGACAGCCTCAGAGGCTGCTAGCTTAATGGCAACCTGTCCCTTTCGTACACTAAACACCTCAATCTTCTTCTTACCCACAATCGAACAATCCGTGTTCTTGAAGTATTGCCCTAATTACGAGGAGATTAGAATTATTATTATTATTATACGATCGCATTGGGGAGGATGCGCAGGGTAGTTTATCCTAAAACTATGTTATCAGGGTGGTATCTTACCTCCAATTGTGAGTTCCTTGGCCGGGCTACTTTGCGCTAGAGTAGTGGTAGTCTCGCTGGAAGGGGCAACCATTCGGTGAGCCTTGACCTTCTTGCCGCGCAATCCCTTAAGCGTGAAGGTAGTGCTGCTTCGCAGGCCAGTGCCGGAGTAGTAGTCAGTGTTGATAAGCACAGCCTTACAAGGCTCGCCGTTCCTGTAAATGATGTACTGCGCATAGGAATCGGTGCCATCATCGCTGGCAGTGATGTAGTCGGCACCCTCAAGAGCTAAACCAGCCATCCAACCACCGTAGAATGGCGCCTCGACCTGATTGTCTGACCACCAGTTGAAGAAGGCTTTTCAAAACATCAGCCCTTGGTCGCTCACGCGAGGGAGCATTGCTCAACATACCTTGATTAATGGTGCCCTGGTGGTAATAGAGTCTCTCGATACCCATGGAGAGAGCTCGTAGAGTCTTATCCAGGACTTGAAGGGCGCCACCAAAGGTCGCATCCATCTCCTCGTCAAGGCCATGGAATCCAGTTTCACCTACAAGGTAGAATCTGTTAGCATCATTATGCGCAAATGAGCAGAGCAGCTTGAGCTAGGAGAGAAGCTATGTTTGTACAACGAAGTCCTTACCAATGACATAAGGCCGGCCAATAGCTTTGGCCGTCGCGATCTTATCGATAAAAGTAGACAAGTCGGCAACAGTCTTAGCATGGTTCATCTCAGCACTCAAAACGGATTCATTAGAGAGCGCGTAGAGATGCGTGCAGTATGACTTAGTCGCCGCCTTGACGCTGTCATTGTACGCCTCGTTTATCAGGTGGTTGGTGTCAGGGTAATTCTCGTAGAGAGGAATTGGCACGGCATAAGCGCCAGCAGACAAGATTGGGAGAGGGCTGCCCCAGCGGTTAATGAATGCCTGTGCCCATTCAGCAGCGCTGCTGCCTTCTTGGGTGTAGTTCCAAGGCGCCACAGCTATCGGTTTGTTCCAGACAGAGTAGTACACTGATTTCTCAATCAGCAAGCTATTATTTTACCAACTTGACAATCCACTCACAATCAGGCTCGTTTCCAAGCTCAATGGCCGAAAGATAGTCCAGAGCCCGAGCCTTGGCCTCTATTACCGCTTCAAGCGTGTTGGTGATGTTGTCATCACCGCGGTTGAAACCTAAACATTCGATCATCTATCAATATATCATCAATAGGCTAACAGGGTTCATACCCAGCATGGTCTCGGCTCCAAATTCGGCTGCGTTCCTGTTAGCACAACTTTGCCTTTATACCAACGATTGTCAGACCACTTACGGATCAGATCGAAGAATTTGGGTCCAAAGGTCAATTCCATGGGCGCGACAAGCGGGTTGTCGACATGGTAAGAGACATAGCCCTCAAATTCTGGATCGTATGTCGCTCTATCCTGAGTCGTGCCGCCGATTCTAATCGGAATCCTTTTGCCATAGAGTGTAGAGAAGTGGTTAAGGCATTGCAGAGGTGATGTGATGTTGGTCATGTAAGACGGCCACATAAAGAACTCGAAACTATGAAAGTCAACACTCTTGATCGCATCGCGCCAGGGGGAGCTGGGCATCTTTGTGCCTGAACTTGACTCACGAAACACCCAAGGGGGTAGGATCTAGCTTCGCAGCGCTGGACGGTATCTTCGAAGGGATGCTATACATCACCCCGGCACTGGCGATGGTGGCACCCAGGGCCGTGGCATTAACAAGGCGTTGAAACATGACGATGGTTAAGTGTCGATTGGATAGATGATCAACAATACCAGTGGTAGAGTATAACCTCTCAATTGATACTGAATCTAAGAAGCCGGTATCTTATATGAAGTTTTCTGAAGCCACCCAGATCAGTATTCCCCAACGTAATAGAACAGGGGAGTAAACAAAGCGACAGGAAACAGATTAGTCCAGTGGGTCGGCAAAAAATGCCAATTAGCGTTACTTGCTAACATGACGCAAAAATATCGTACTCGCGGAGAATACGAGCAAGCTTAGACCGAAGAAGGAAAATGCATCGGAGTATGTCAGTCCGACTGGGGTACCCTCCGCATTTCGGAAGACGCTACGGCTTGGCACTTATAAACAATGCCCAATGGGGCCAACAAGACAGCTCTAGTGATTTTAATCTCTAAGATAAGGCTAGCAGGTCTGTTGGTAATTTCTGTGGACAGCGCGGACTAGAGCCTCGGTATAGGCTAGGTAATTGCGCATGACCATTTCAACCTCACACAAGTTAGGATGGACTAGACAGAGGTAGAGACTGAATTCCTTAGTCTCACTCGGGGTAGCTCAGTGCGAGAATCCGAACCATGGGCATGTTGGGGATTCGAAGATTGACTCCTGTGACATCTGTCAAGGAAATGAACTCGCCATTATCATCCCTGTGTGTTGTTCACCCTTGGGTCCGAATCAAGGTCAAGGAGTACCATCAAAAACAAAAATACCAGGTTTGGCGAAGGAACTTGTACACAGAAATGCCACCGTAGCTAGTGTAGAGACGTTTGACGACAATATCTTCATCTTTTTCCACCCTACCCTTCCGACTAGAACCAATACTGATATTACAGCTCTCTTCCATTTCGGATAACATTAACCGCCAGTTTAGGATATACCGAGGGATCTCCTGAACCACTATATAAGTCTGGCTGCTCGTAATCATATTCACAACGATGACCTGATTATTGCTCGATTTGAGAGGCTGTAGCTACTTGCTCCAACTGTCTCCTAGCTCGGTTTTACTCGAGCAGTACATTTCTACACTCGTTGTAAGTATATCACTGAAGGATAAATTTGATACTTTTCTTGGCTCTCAGCTCTCTATTCCTTTGTGACTTAGCTTATATCCAATACCTTGCGTTGCTCCAGTTTGAAACCGAAACTACCCGTGACTGAATTTCATTTTCCCCCACTATAACGCAGTAGCTGGTTCAGGTTAGTGGCCTTGGGACAGCGCCTGACATGATGACCTCGCATTTCTCAGCCAACGCATTAAGAGTCCGATGCTCCGAGTCCCTCGTACTTCACCGCGCACTCTCGTATTCTCGTATCAAGTGCGAGACTTTACCCCGCAAACTAACTACCTTAGAGTGTTGCTGTGTATTCTCTAGTGCCAAGAGAGCACGCGCATTTCACAGAAACAGTAATGCCCCTTACGCCTCGCACTATTCGGCTTGTCCATACTGGACCCTATGCGACCTAGCAAGACCTCGTTTAGCCCCCAAACAGCCCAAGCCCTTCACTATTATTCAATTACGTATCATTTACTCGCGGTTTCCCGCTATTCACACCTCAGGGTTACAGCGTCAACATCACAGACCCGCTATCTGCGTTACTGTTATCATCAATTCACGCCTGTCCCCTGTCAATTTAATTAGGTTTGCCCACACCCCTAGGAATGCCCGTCCCGGATTTGCGCGAGGAATACGTCAACCCGTGGCCTTGGTTTCTCCGTCGAACATTTCGGGCCAAGTCTGGGAGACGAAAACCTTTGATGATGATCGCTTCGGTGCGGTCTTGGGTTATAAAGAGGGCTGAATTATATGTCTCTTGCAAAGTGAAGCTTCGACCTGACAGATACTTTCTCAAATTGTCAAACAAAGGCTTTATAGTTCTGCTACTCTCACAACTTTTACTATTCTGCTTTATATTTCTTTATCTATTCTCATCGTGTCTCTATTTTCTCTAGAATGTTTGCCAGGCCCGTTCTATATGTGCTTGCAGTCACCGGCTGGTCAACTCTAGTTGCTGGTAGAGCTGCTCCTCCACTAGGTTTCAGTGATGGAGACGAGGATGCCGCCATAACTTTTGGATCGAAAGGCGTTACCACCCTTACGTCCAATGGCAAATCTCCTGGTATACTTATTCTGGACTATGACTACAACGTGGAAGGTTTCCCAACCTTTGAGGTCGTATCCGTGAAGGGAAACACCTCCAAGCTCCAAATCACATATGCGGAATCAAGAGCTGCACTCGATTCCTTCATGGTAAGAAATCTCATCATCTTCCATTCGCCCGCCCGCGAGCCAGTCTCGTCGAGACTAATATAATTCTATTTAGAGCGATGGTCCCCTCCCGCTGGCTGCTGCTATGGACACTTATCGCGTTAATCAGTACAACATCACCAAGCCATCAACAGTCACGAACCGCCTAATTCAGGGGGCATTTCGCTACCAGAAGCTGACCCTCTCCTCTCCCGGGACCCTCGCCCTCAAGAATATCGGTGTCAAGCATACTGTTGATACTACGCCTCTGACTAAGCTTGCGGGTAGTTTCGAATGCTCCGATAAAGATCTGACCCGGATCTGGCACGCTGGCGCAAGAACTGTCCAGCTAACGCAGATCCCGAAGAATTCCATCCCCAACTTTTGGGAGGTCACCAACGAGGGTACTTTCGTCGAGAGCTCCGCGCCTCAAATTCTCGCAAGCGCTGTTCAGTATACCAGCTACGTTCTGGACTTTGAGGTGAAGCCTCTGACTGGCGAGTTTGGTTTCTCCATCCTAGCCGACACATTGAATGCTGGCATATACATATCTTGCAATGTCCTCAACGGCATTATCTCTGCACATGCTGGATCGACCAACCTGGATACGCTCATTGATTCTGCCGAGTTTCCTGTGACTCTCGCTCTTAGCGAATGGCAAACGGTCCATGCTAACGTGGACATGACCGACATCAGCATCTCCATCAACAACAACACGGTCCTCTCCTTCAACCAGTCTTCCATATTTTATGGCTCCTTCGGCCTTGGTGCAGCCTTTGGTCACTCCGCTGTTTTTCGCAACCTGAAGGCCGCGACTCCCACCGGCGACGGGATCTACTTTTCGGCTCTTACGGATAAAAGCTTCCTTGATGACTTCCTTATGGGCACAAATCCCGCCGATACCATCGTGGATGGGTCGAGAAGAGATAGGATTGCCTATAGCGGCGACCTAGACATCGCTCTCGGGGCCTCCTTCGCAAGCACATATGGCCGATCGTTTATTGATGGTACCCTCGATCTTCTTGGATCCTATCAAACCACTCCTGGATTTTTCATCCCCACTGCTAAAATCCAGCAGGAGCCTTTAACACAGCTCCTAGACATTAACGTCACCGGCCTCATTGGCTACTCGTTCAATTTCATCACTGCCTTAGCACAAAACTACGAGATGACAGGTGATCTCGCCTTTGCTAACCGGTGGGCCCCCCAGATCACTCTGATGCTAGACTGGGCGCACTCGCAACTTGAAAACGGCCTGTTCTCTGTAGCTCAGGCTTCTTTTGGTGGCGACTGGAACTATTACGATCCTGCGCAGACTGGCGTTGTTGCCAAGTTCAATGCCGTGTATGCCTACTCGCTGCTTCAGACAGCCCCTTTACTCGGGGCCGCTGGTATCGATGTTTCAGTCTACCAACAGCGTTTGAGTAACCTTCGAGATGCTATGAACAATCAGCTCTGGGACGAGACCATGGGTGCTTATGTCCTCTCTGAGAGCATGCGTAGCGGATTTGCCCAGGACGCAAACGCTCTCGCAATCTTAGCTGGGGTACCAAGCGGCAACATCTCAGCATCAGGAATTCTCTCGACCATGGCCAAGGAGCTCTTCCTTCCTGCAGGGCCCCTCGCCTTCTCCAAACCTACTGCTAAGGCTGGCTGGGCTCAAAAGATAAGCCCGTATGCTTCGTCATACCATCTCCGCGCTGCCTTTGACTCCGGCGATAGTAAATCTGCGAGGACTCTCCTCAAGAGCCTCTGGGCACCAATGGCCAACCCCTCCCACGCCAACTATACCAATTGCTTCTGGGAGACACTTAATGCAGACGGAACGCCCGGTCTTGGTGTCGCCACCTCCCTTTGTCACGGCTGGAGCGCTGGTCCTACGGCCGAACTGAACCGATTTGTCCTCGGAATTCGGCCTATGAAGCCTGGTTTTGAGCAGTGGAAAGTCGCACCGCAAACCCTTGGTTTGAAGTGGGCCAAGGGCCGTCAGCGAACTCCCCGGGGCGACATCAGCGTCAACTGGAAATTTGAAGACGGCCTCCTGCAGATGGAAGTCAAGGGCCCAAGGAGTGGGAGCTCTGAGGGCATTGTTCTTTTGCCTGAACCGATGATTACCCCGGCTGGCAACTCAGTTATCAAAGTCAATGGTAAGGTCGTCAACAGTGAGACCTTTACTGTGAAGTCAGGCGAGAAATTTGTTCTGAAGCAGTTGAAGGGGCGAGGGAGAAGCTTCTAAATATGCTGAGATTGGAGATAGAGAAATGGGTCTTCTATTTAGTCATTCTCATTATATTTATACAACCCTCAAGCACCATCCGTGTTGACAAGTTTACGAAGTATCATGACGTTTTAAGTTCATAAAATATTCATCGTTAAGAAAGCCTAAGCACTTACTTTATAGAAAGAAATTTTCTTTTAAATTTACTTTCATTGATTTAAAAACCATTCAATACAAACATATTTATGTAATTTTGTAGTGAACACAAAAACAACTTCTCAAGATAGGTGGTTCGAAGCCGTTGCATGGTCGTGTTTCACCTTTTCCAACACGAGCAAGTCGCAAAATCAGGCTCTTAAGTGTTCTTCGGCGGTAAAAGGAAGACAATTTTTCCTCATATGAGGCTTTCCTGGGAATATTGTCTTCACTGGAGAGGTTATGTCATTCGATTAGAGGGGATTAAATGGGGCGGTGAGAAAGTGGGAGATGGAAAAGCGGGAATTGATGACTTTGTCTGTGCGTTCGTATTCTTCGGCCAAACATACTCCGTCCGGTTCGAGAATCCCCGACCTCGCTTCAGCTTAGCCCGACGATTCCCTCAACTCACCGCACATGGAAATTCGACTCCGTTCTTGGTTATTAAGTTGTGGACTTTGGTTCCTCTGTGAGTGTCTAAATTGTTCTTAGGTGTCTACAAATTCTGTGCAGACGACATTTAACCTCGTCCTTTGTCTTTGCCATCCCTTGTCTTTGCCATAGGTTGTCAATTGCATCCAGGACAGATCTTTAGACATTGTTACAGTCGTCACTATTTGCTCTTTGCACTTCGAACAACCATGACGCCGTCCCCCGAATTTGACGACACATGGATGTGGCACCCCTGCTTTTCGGAAGGGCGGAAGGACACAGCTGGGCTCTTTGTTCATTTCCGCAGAAATGTGCTCATTGACAAAGAGTGTCCGGCTTCCCTGATGCTGCAAATAACCGCCGACACACGCTACAAGCTCTACATCAACCACCGATTCGTTCATTATGGTCCTGTGAAAGGAGACCCGAACCTTTGGTTCTTCGATGAGATTGATATTGGACCATATCTTCGACCAGGCCAAAACTCCATCTACGTTGTCGTCCTGCGATTCTTCTATTCTTCTCAGTACGCTACATCATTCCCTCGAGCACCCACTGGAGGCCTGAGAGTCCTCATTCCGCTGCCCAAGGAGCCGTGGCAAGAGTCTTTGGGGAGTGGCGCGTCCTGGGAAACGGCAATCGACCCAGATACGACCCTCAGGATTGATGAGCCAGAGGATGACTTCTTGCATATATATGAGAAGTGTACTCGTGCGGATGATCAGCCGTGGGAATGGGTACCTGCAAAGCAGCTAGTGTACGCTACGACAACTGGGAATGTAACCCCGTGGAGATTATCACTTCGTATGATTCCACCGCCCAAGCTGGGAAGAGCAGCAATTTGCGCTGTTCATAACGTTCAGAGTAGCCTGCCTCAAGTTGCTTGGAGCGATTGCTTGACTGGTCCTCCACGAGACTCACAGCCTCGACCGCCGCTGCAGCTTCCTCTAGGATCGTCTCACAAAGTAGACCTCGAAGTTCCGCAGCACATTACTGGCTTCCTTGCCATCCGCTTCAAGAGACCAGCCCAAGCTGGCAGCAGCCTAAAGGTTCTCTACTCAGAGAGCTATGAAGATGCTCCTTCCCTTGTTCCTTATCTGAGGCATAAAGAAGATCGCCGGGACACCAGCAAGTCTCTTTTTGGCCCCCGAGATACCTACGAGTTTGAAGGCTGGAGGCGACTGGGTGACTCCGTGTTCGACGAATCAGCTGTTGAGTATGAAGTGTTCCGGCCTTTTCACTTTAGAACGTTTCGATTTATCCAGATCCAAATTGACGTCGGCTCATCCGAGTTGATCCTCGAGGACATTACTATCGACACGGTGAACTATTCACTAGACGTTCAAGCTACTTTAGACGTCAAGGGGCACGGTGAAATCCCACAAAAGCTCTGGGACACAAGTGTCCGAACCCTCATCAACTGTATGCATGACTGCTACGAGGACTGTCCGTTCTATGAACAGCTACAGTATGCCATGGACGCCAGGAGCTCGGCGCTATTCACATACTCTGTTTCTGGAGATGATAGGTTAGCTCGTCAAGCTATGCAGCAAATCCACAACTCCTTCGAGCCCTCAGTTGGGCTAACAGCAAGCCGGGCACCATCGCATAATCGCCAATTTATCCCCCATTTCTCTTTATTCTGGATCTGTATGTTAGATGACCACTTATGGTTCTCGGGTGATACGTCTTTTTTGCGACCCTTTTGCTCAGTCGTGGACGCCGTTCTCGCATACTTCGACAGTCGCCTAGATCCTGAACTTGGTCTCGTTTCTACGCCCACAGAACCTGGCATCTGGAACTTTGTCGACTGGGCTAATGAATGGAGACCGTTCGGCATCCCCCCTACCACTGAGAGGACCGGAGTTTCTACGTATACGAATCACCTGTATGTGTACACCCTGAAGAAGGCTGCATCACTGATGGCTGCGCTACAGAGGCCGAGTCTGGCGGAAGAATACATCTTTCGGGCAGGAAAGGTCATCAAGGCTCTGCAACTTCACTGCTTCGATGGCAACTTCTTCACAGACAGTATCGCTTGCTCGTCTAGCAAGGACACAGGCTATAGTCAGCATAACCAAATCTGGGCAGTACTCAGCGGCGCAGTGTCCAGGGAGACTGGACAGGACTTGCTGCACCGGACATTCAGCCCAAGTTCGAAATACAAGTTCGTTCCAGCTTCTATTTCCATGTCCTTCTATACCCTGCGCGCACTGAGCCTGGTTGGAGGCAGTCTCTACGACGATAAATTCCACGAGTTTTGGAATCCCTGGACTCAGCAGCTTGCGAAGGGGATGACAACGTGGGAAGAGGACGACGTTTCCCAGCGTTCAGACTGCCATGCATGGGGCAGTGCGCCTCTCTACGAGTTCACGGCGGAGGTTGCTGGAATTCGGCCCAAGGAGCCTGGATATGCTGCCATTGAGTTCCGTCCAAGGGTAGGACTCTACCCTGAACTCAAAGCCACGATACCATTCCCGATGGTGAATGGGAAGACAAGAGGTGCGGCATATGTCTCGTGGAAAAGGACCGCATCTGGAGACACGCATGTAAGCCTGAGACTAGAATTTCCCACCACCAAGATAGTTCCTGTTTGGGTGACACTGCCATCGCAGCCGGTCGTCCTGATTGACAGTACCAGCGTCATGACCTTTGTCATCAAGTCGGAGAGCAGGTTTAGTAACCATCACTGTATGCCCAATGGAGGCACGAACTAGGTACACTATTATTCAGAGAGTGGACTGAAAGGAACAAAATTGTTACATTAAATCTCTAGTCTCTTCTCGCCCTCGAACATGGCGGATTGATATCGAGACGACCCAAAGAGTGGTAAACTGAACCAACTTTCCGTAGTTGGATCAGAGAGATTATAGTTCTCGATATCAGTGAATAGTGAGGCTTGACTTGCTGCTTCCGGGACTTGAGACTGTGGCGAATGTTGCCCAGCTTGTGCTGTGGCATCTTCTATGGTTCTCATTTCCTGCCAGTCTAACAACGGATCGACGCGGAAATGATCCTCGACCTCAGAAGTCGATACCGTAAGATCGGCAATGGTGGTGAGGATACCAGGCTCACTGCCAATATTCGCCGCCGTTGTACCGCTCGCTAGCTCATTTGCCGCCTGTTGAAGCAGGCTCCAGTATTTCTTGCTAATCTGAAAGTATTGTCCCATGTCCCAGAGACACTGAAGCAACAGTTGGAGTTGACGACGAGAGCTCTCGTAGCCGTGATACTCGGTCACGAGGAGAAACCGAGCGGCCACCCAAACGCACCATGCAAACGGCCAGCCAACCTTGCCAAGCTCTGTTTGCATAGGTCCTATGATAATGTCGATCAACGCCCCAACACTCCGCATGCAGGTTTCTCGATTGTCCTGGTGGAGGCCTGAGAGGCGGAACTTCAGTGCTTCGGTAGGAGGAAATACCACCAGGCCATTCAAATGAATCACTAAAGCCTGATAGAAGGCATGTAGAAGCAGCACAGAAGGCAAAGCATTGTGGTTGAGTGATCGTGTATGGACGAGACTCTCGGTATGGAGGTGCGCTGGCAGCCCTTGCAGCCATTGCGACATCTCCGTCGTGGAGGCTTGAAAACTCTGAAGCCAGGTGTCGGCATGTGCCTCGTCGTTGATAGTGCTGGACTGATACTCAACGTAAAGGGTATGGACTTTTCTGGAAATGTCCATGAGGTCTAGCTGATGGACAAATACTGAGGTTGGGGTCACAGAGGCAGCTGGCTCTAGCTGTCCTCCTCCCCCCTGCCATGCAATCTGTCGTGTGGGCTTAAAGTATTGAATATCATGGTCAGATAAGCAACACTGCTGGTTGGTCGTGATGGAGACGTAGCAATCCAGCGCGTAGATGGCCCAGAACAGCCTCTGTCGGTGGTACTGAGTGGGTGCCGCGCCAGCTTTTCCTGGACGGTCCCCAGTTGCTGACCTCAAGGAACGGCCTCCTGTCGTCTTCAACTGCACTGCCAGTCTCGTCGCCACAGATAAAGCCCCCAATACCTGACAGCCATTCGTCATACTTGATAAGTCCAGGGTGAGTATCATAAGCGCTTCGAGAGCGGCGTACGAAGGCTCCTCTAAAGCCTCGAGGAGGATACGTCTCTTGGTGTACTTCCAGAATGCGTCGCTTGACTTCTGGTCTAGCCGTGAGTCAAACGAGTACGGCAAGCTAACTCCGAAGAGGGCGTAAAAGAGGAGAGAGGGATTGTCCATGGAGTTTAGATCGGAAAACACCCGCTGGACATCGAGAACGGGCATCCAGGGATAGATATGGCTGAAGAACAGAGAGGTGGCGGAATTCACCACGTCTGAAGGCGGCTTTTGCTCCATGATCCTCCCGGTCCGCAAGTATGTAGCGGCTGAGGGGTGATCCACCGTCTGTGAATTGGAGGAGAAATTGCCATCGTTTTCGGTTCTCAGTTCTCGCCGAGGTGGCAAAGTATTAACACCAGCTGAAGCTAAAGAGATGGATTCCTGGATCGGAGCAGCTTCTTCAGAGGCTTTTCGGAATGCCTGAATCTCTGATTCGAGCTGAACTGTCGTTATCATTGTTAGCCAGGCCAAGGGAGGTTCCCAGACGAACAGGCCTCGGAGAGATGTGACAAAACGAACCAATTTTGGCCTCAAGAACCTGCCGCTCCCCTCTGGGAAACCCTGGTTTTCGCCGGCCGAAGTACTCGCATCGCACCTGAGCATCATCACATGTTTGACAGGAGGGGTAGCGTCGATCACATCGACTCTTTCGCCGCTTGCACCGCTCACACCTGGCCACACAAGGGTCAGAGCCCGAGAAAGATGGAGTCACTCGAATCCGGGGAGAGGGAACTCACGACACGGAGGCCCTTGCAGGGGTTGCACCTGGGGAGACGGAACCTGCTCGGTCTGGATCAGCACCTTGATGCATCTCGAACGTGTTCGGGCCATCAAACACCGAGCAGCGGGCAGGAAATGCACTGGAACATACCCACTATTCCAGTCAAGTGACGCTCGGGGCTCATGACAGAACTTTCTTTTCCCTGTCCTTCCGTTCTCTTGAGAAGATTGGCTGGAGGCTCTAGTGCAGAGAAGGTAAGTAATTGGGACGGAGGGGACGGAGTACGCCATCGGGGTATGTTATCCCTTTTAATACTTGTCAGCATATTGCTACTAGTCTCTTAGAGGACGTTGCGGGGCTAGGGGACGAGTCATGAGCCAACTAGCTCCTGACCTCGGCTCAACCAACTCCGACACCCAAAAATCATTGGTAGAGATGGAAGCGGGGAGCAGAAGAATAAATCGTCTGATGTACGGGGGGGCAACTAGGACAGAGGTCTAGTCTGGGGTAGAATGTTGGGGTCCGGGGGAATGCGAAGACAAATCCTATACGCGGGCGAGGATACGAACGAGACCTGGGGAGGCCAGCCGTAAATATAATATAGTCACAGATCCCTCCCCCGAGGGCTTCTTTTCTGCTCACTCAGTCCATCCAGCTTCAGAGAGAAGCACTTCGTTTCCAACACGCCAACCGAACTCATCACTGAAGCCTGTACACAACATGAAGTCTCGCGTCGCGGACATGACGCCCAATGCTCAAGTCGAAGTAGCTGATGAGCTGGCCCCGAGGATGCCAGAGTCGCGCCTTGACACAAAGCATTGGTGGCGGCATAAGAACCTTCGGGCTCTCAATTTATGGATGCTGATTCCTCTGCTGTCCATCTTCTGCCAGGGGTAAGTCTGTTAGCGTTTTGCCTCATTGTGCAAGTCATTGTCGGCGGGTTTGGGCTTTCAAAGTTTTCACATATGCAGTCATTTTGTGCTAACCTGCCATCTTCTCAAACTAGTTTCGATGGCTCAATGATGAACGGTCTTCAGTCCGTGTCTAATTGGCAATCCTACTTTGGAACTCCCAGAGGCGCTACCCTCGGCATCTTCAACGCGGCGTATCCCCTCGGCGGTGTCATCGGCGTCTTCTTCATCTCCCCCCTGGCTGACCGCTGGGGGCGACGAATGGGTGTCGGAGTCGGCGCTGCCGTCTGCTGTATCGGAGCGGCCCTCCAGGCTGGAGCCATTAATATCGCCATGTTTGTCGTCTCCCGAATGATCATCGGTGTCGGGAGTGTTCTCCTCGCCGGTGTTGGTGCGCCATATATCACGGAAATCGCCCACCCGAAACAGCGAAGCACAGCGACCGCGCTCTTCTTGACCTTTTATTCGTTGGGCTCCGTCACCGCCGGTTGGTGCACCTTCGGAACGTTCCGTATCAATGGGTCGGCTTCGTGGCGCATCCCGTCTGCCCTCCAGGGGCTGCCGTCGGTCATCCAGCTAGCTTTAGTCTGGTTTGTTCCGGAGTCCCCCAGATGGCTCGTCAGCAAGGGCCGTCGAGAAGAAGCCCTTGACATGTTGACAACGTATCACGGCGAGGGCGACGCCAGCGACCCTCTCGTCGTGTTCGAATATAACGAGATCATCACTGCGCTCGATGCGGAGAAGGAGGTGGCGCAGGGATCCCTCGTCGGTGCCATGAAGGAATTCATTGTTCCCAATGGAAACAGGAGGCGATTGCTCATCATGATCTGGGCCGCCATTTGCTCCCAGATGTCCGGAAATGCCTTCGTCTCGTACTACCTGTCCCCTATCCTGAGCTCGGTTGGATTGAAGTCGGACCTCCAGCAGACGCTCATCAATGCCACCTCGCAAATGGTATCTTGGTTCTCCGCCTTATACTTTGCAACCCTACCCCAAAAGCTTGGCCGACGAACCCTCTTCCTCTGGTCCTTGGGCTTCATCTGGGTCATCGACATTGCCATCACTGCGGGAAGCGCCATGTTCGCCAAGGACAGTAACAATGAGGCCGCTGGATACGCCGTTGTTGTCCTACTCTACCTGTTCTCCCCCGCCTACAATCTAGGTTTCAATGGCAACTTAGGTCTCTATATCCCTGAGATCCTTCCGTTCCGCCTCCGTACTCGAGGTCTGGCAATCTTCTACTTCACCCAATTCTGCTTCATGATCCTTTCCACCTTTGCCGTTCCGGTCGGACTTCAGAATATTCACTGGCGCTTATACATCATCTTCGTCGCTTGGGTCATGGTTGAGTTTATAGGTGTATACTTCTTATTCCCCGAGACTAAGGGCCCCTCGCTCGAGGATATTGCGATTATTTTCGATGGACAAAAGGGAAAGGATGTTGAGGGAGATGCTGATCATGTTGAGAAGAAGACTTCGCTAGCCTCTTAACTAGGTATAAAACAAGGATCTGCCCTGGCAGGTCGCTCCGGCCTTTGGATTAAACTTAGTTGCAGCGCTTAATGCTCACTTACCTTGATCAACTACCTCGCACCATGTTCTGTAACTTACTTGGAAGGAAGACTAGCGCGATTCAAGGTGTGCATGCAAGCTGCCAACTGGTCTATTGGGTGATATGGAAAATGCCGAGCAAGATCGACTTGCGTATCAGGTGACTGTTGTTAAATTCCAAGGATATTGCGTTGACAGCCGACGGGAAATAAAACGAGGCGCCGGCGCTTTAACAACGATCAACTACTAAAAGCAACATGATGATATATAACTATCAAATCAATAGTTTCTATCCCTATACTCCATCTATGTAGTCCTAAGCTTAGTCTTCGGGAACTCGTTACCCTTCATAACACGTGCCATACCAAGTGCAATATAACGCTGTTTACCAATCACAAGCTGTCCCCACAACAGGTTGATACTTTTAGCGTCCTTATCCTGCAGAACTTTGCTCATATGCTTTTTCAATAGAGTATCATTCTTCTGTTCCGTAGGGAGTTCACTGAAGGCATGTTCCAAAATTTGTGCTCGAATGCTAAGCTGATAACTTTCCTCACAAAGCCTGAAAGCAAGATTGAGATTCTCATGGAAGAATGGATTGGCTGTTCGATCCTTCCCAAGTTCTTTTTCTTTAAAGAAAGAATAGAGGATCGACTGAATAATTGGGGACTCGATCGCTTGATGGTGAGGCTTCCAAGTTTCGAGCCATTGTCCCAAAGCGGCCGGATTGCTGATGTTGAAATGTTGGGTGACGTCGAAGAGCTTTGGAAGCATATCAAAGCCGTATTCGCCAGCCTCTAAGAGTTGGGGTCCCAAAGCCTTTCGCAAAAAGGCTCCGAGCTCAAAGAAGGTATCGAAAGGCCGGCGCGGTGTCGCAATTCGGTTGTCCATTGACATTTTAAGCTGACCAAGCATAATCTCTCCTGTGCGCATGAGACCGTTGATCCCATCAAGCATCCGATGTTCGTCCTCCGACAACTTGTCGTTGAGGGTCTTGTATGCCAAATCATGATTGACCTCCGACCAAGCGTGCATGAGAAGTGACGCGACCTGAATTTCAATCATAGGACTCTCTCGCAGGTCCTGGACAGGAGTGTAATCCTCTGTCCGCTTGAGTCGAACGCGCAAATGAGTAGCGCGGTATCCGGCAAACTGATTTTTGTAGTTCGACTGATGCTGATCAGAGTCCGATGAACGAGCTTGTGCTTCATATCCATTGGGATCTGTGGGGTGCTCCTTGACGCCCTCGAAATGAAAAAGGTTCTGGATGATATTGACTGCTTCAGGGCCTTGACTGGGGAAATACAACGCCACTCGTACGCCACAAAGGTCGGCCAAGTCCTGGCTAATGTCTTCCATGCTGCCGTATGATTTTCTGGATGGTTTATCGAGTGGGTTGTGGGGTAGATCGTGGAGAGAAATGGTGGTCTTGCTTCTTTCATTATTTCTTTCAATGAGCTTCTTGAGGAGTGAACCAGGAGCCTTAGCGCGGGATGTGATTATGGCGGGTATGGCATTGTCGACCAGAGCTTGATGACATTGATCTTCGACCAGTGTGGCAGTTTCAGCATACAGGCCATAATCATTCTCATAATTGGCGAGAAAAGTTTGAATATACTTGTTTGGCTTTGCAGACTTTGCATACATTTGGCTGGAAGTCGGCTCTGTGGGAAAGTTGGCATCGTTTGAGTTGTATGCATGGTGTGAGTTCTGCGCTGGACTTTTCATATTGAATGGGCCAGCATTGCCTGGGTTGTAATAAGACATTATGTTGAGCTTGACAGTGAAGGGGCTGTGAGGAACAACAGGAAAGGCAACAGGAGAGAAACACAGAGAGATAAATCAACTTTGTTCAACCGCACTAGAATACCCAGCTGAAAATTGGATGTGGGGTCACGCATCTCAGTTTGTGTGTATACACATAGTACAGGGGTTGCCACCTTGCATACCAATAGTCACAAATACCTAGTCTAGTTCCAGACTTTTCCACCTGGCACACCAATAGTCTCTTATAGTTCCGGGGTTTCCCTTGGCATATCAATAGTCTAAAATAGGTTCCTATTCTCCACCGTTCTAGACCCAGTGATGCCGCGTTCACCCTGCATTTGAATATGAGCCTTTCCCGCCTCTCTTCCCAAACTACGTATACTAGCAACAATGGCCGTCTCGGGAACCGCCAATACGACTAGGCTGGCCCCTCTAACAGCCGACACCCTCGACCCCGATGAATTCGACCCGCTCATCCCCCGTGTGACCCAACAGGCCATGGCCAGGTCAACGATCCGGCTTCCCTGGCAGCCCCGTGTCCTGCCACTGGGCATGTTCTTCCAATCCGCGGCTACGGCCAAGGCCAATGGCGGCGGCAATCCGTTTACCCTGCAGTCAGCATTTGATCCAGATTCCCTAAGCTCGGCGCCCGTCGTCTTCACTGCATACGATGGCAGCGGCAGATTCAGGTCGTCCGAGGTCATGAGCTCCTCTGCATCGACCGATCACCTCAGTGTTGGCGTCGGTGTCGGCGTTGACCTGGTATTTCTTGAAGCAAGCGTCTCGGTGCACTATGACAAAGACGTGATGGAAAACAAGGACTCAAACAAGGTCTCTGTCACCACGAGTTACCGCGCCGGCTCGGTAGCATTTGTTCACCCGCCCGAGCTCTCAGCGGATGCATTCCAGGTTCTAATTCGTCATGGCGTCGACGAGTTCAAGGCTGTATTCGGCGATTACTACGTTGGCGGCTACCGAATCGGAGGTGACGCCTCGGTCCTCTTTAGCACGAATGCGAGTTCTCGCAGCGAGACGGAGACGAAAAGTGTCAACATCAGTGTTGAGTCGTGCTTCGGCGACTACCACGAGGAGGAGTCGACGAGCTCAATGAGCACGGAGCAGGAACAAGACGTGCGCGTCAGTGCATACTCGACGATTGAGCAAGTCTTCATTACGGACACGGTGCAGAAGGGCACGACGAGGTTCCAGGCCGCAGTCGAGCAGGGGAGAGGGATCCACAAACGCGCACAGGGGTTGGATGATAGCGTGGCCAAAGTGCTGAAGGAGGTTAGAGTGAGAGAGGGAAGGCTGCTGAACCAGGGGCAGTGTGCTCAGCTGTGCGAGCGGGCCGTGGTTGTGGAGCTTTTGCTGATGCCGGTGGAATGTCTGCGACAGGTGCGGTATTGGACAATTGCATGTAAGTAAACGCCGAGTATCATTTCACATGTCATTTTACCTGTCGATATGAAAAGCTTGCCTGTATTCGTAGACTGCTTTGTAACTAGACTGACTACCCATGCTCCCATCGATAGTCTAGTGGACCAGAGTCCGAAATGGAACGCTGTAATTAACGTATCTGGCCAAGTGAAATCCAGCCTGCGGAATACCGCGTATGATTGTGATTCAACACTTTAGATCGATTAAAAGATGACAAGTCCCCCTCCCTGGATTTACACCTCCGTGTCTATTTCGTCGCATCGTCACATCCAGCTTCTGCCTCCCGTCACATCACCATGGCTCTGCTTCTTGCGCCCTATAACAATGGCATGCGCCTTGGTATGTCTCTTCTTCCCCGCACTATTAACATCGTAATCAGTCTACTGATTAACGGGTTACAGGCCAAGGGTAGGTTTCGTAACCCCCCCAACACCGTTCCGTATAATTGACGCTTCAGCTTCAACTCGTACACACAGCAAATCTGCATTGACGACGCCGTCGTCATCGACCCCGACCGCGTGGACAACGCAGTCACCAACGATGGCTTCACCATGCGCGAGATTCGTCATGCCATTGGCGCCCGCGGCGGTGACGAGGACGACTACGACCAGGATGACCCTCTTCCTCTTCCTCGGTCTCAGCCACAAGTCGCTCCTGTCGCTACCACTTCGACGGCTGACGTCCCAGCTATGACACCGCCCATGATAGGCCCTGCCCCTCCAACGCCCCTTGACAGCATGGCCATCCAGCTGACCCAAGATGTCAAGACGGTCAGCAAGCTCGTCGAGGAAATCGCCAAGCTGGAGGCTACCATTGAGGAGGCGGCCGAGCCTGCCAGCGAGGCCATTAAGAAAGACGCTCTGCTGCTGGAGAAGAAGCGCATGCGCCTCGCTCGGCTCAAGTTGACTGGAGCTGGCCTCAAGTCCGCGGATCCACGCGGTGCTGCGCGGCAGCTTTCCCAGCGTGGACCGAGCCAGATTGTCTCGTATAGTTCGCGTTTCGTGAACAAAATTAGGTGTGTTTATTCTTGGTGTTTTGGAGCCTTTCCGTAAACAGATCCGTGGCCTAATGTTTAAAGTGAAATCACCGAGGACATGAACATCTCCGGCTCCCTCTCCATCAAGTACGGCGCCATCGGCGGCTCTGGCAAGGGCTCTTTCGTCGACTCGGACAAGTTCAAGGAGAGCGATCTCAACTTCTTCATCAGCGTCAAGGTAATCAACCAGAGCATCAACATCAAGGATGCCCTCGTTTTTCAGGGCATTCCGTCTGTGGGCAGTGGCGAATTCCGTGACGTCTTTGGCGACTGTTTCATCTCCGGGTTCCTCGAGGGTGGCGAGTTCAATGCCGTCGTGAGCATGAAGGTCATCAACAAGGACAAGCGCATGGCCGTCAAGGCCGAGTAAGTTGAACATGTCTTTCGGTTCTGTGTGTGCTGGACTGACATTAGCAGAGCGGAAATCGCTTTAAGCGCTGGAGGTGCAGATATTAAAGCAACCGCTGATGTGAATATGAACAAGTCCAACTTTTCGTCACAGACGGAGACGACGATCCAGGTCGGCTGGTCCGGCGGCGGACACATCAAGCCGAGTACGCTTACACATCTACCTTCGGTACTTCTTTGAAATTTGTCTGACATCGTTGCAGTGGACCAGCCGTGGACGATCCAGACGTTGATGGAGACGGCGGCCAGGTTCCATGACCTCGTCGCCACCACCCCCCAGCGAACCTAGTAAGTGTCGTCGTTTCATCTTCAGCTTTTGCAGCTAACCAGCCCTCTAGTGCGATCCTCACCAAATACGAGTCCCTTCGCAGCTACATGGCGCTGAAGCCTCCGGGAATGAGCCCCATAGGCTACGAAAACGCAGCCATCTACACCAACGCCCTCCTGGACGCCTATATGGACTACAAGAACGTAAGCTACATTCATCATCCCATCTGAATTACCTTGGCCCAGTTTTGCTGATTCAGACAGATTTACCGTACCCTCGGGTCAAACATGTTCGACATCCAAGCTGGCACTAAGAGGTTCATAGACTGGCCTAAGCCAGCCGAGCCCTCCGAATCGAAAAAGTTGGCTGATGGCACCACCCTCACCCTCACCAACGACGTCTCCCGTTTCGATACGAGCGTTGAAGACCTTGACCTCGCCCGCCGTGCCTGCCGCTTCCAGATGATCAAGATCGTCAAGGAGGTTGATGAAATCGCGAAACGCCCAGACTTTGCGGCCGACGAGAAACGCGCCGAGGCCTTTCAGAGCGCCATTGCCTTCCGGCAGCGTCTCCCCCTCGTCAAGGACAAGGAAAAGCTGCCCCATCTCAAGATCTTTGGTACCGATGTTCGCTACCCGGATTTGCTGGAGCGTGTCGACGGCAACGGCGTGACAGACATAGAGGCCGCCAAGGCGTCGAGCTATGCTGCCGATCAACCCGACGTCAGTGAGTTCCAGAGGCTCGCTCCCATGGTCGGCTCGGCGCATGGCACACTGTTCTGCAACTTGGACTTCGTCAAGCCCGACTTCAGCCTGCGCTCCGTCACTGTCAACATGAACGGCGGCGTGGTTGCCGGAGTCAGCGTCCGATACGCCAACGGCCTCTTGGCGGCCGTGGGCACCGTCGGAGGCGACCGCAAGATACCACTTACAGTCCACCCCGAGCAGGGCGAGAAGATCATCGCTTGCTACATCGAGACGGGCCGCGTCAAGGGCGAGACCAATGCTTCGATCCGCGTGACTGCGCTGCGGCTTTACACCAACCGCGGGCCTGACCTCCTGGGCAACGCCGAAGACTGGGCACCCGCTGTCAATGGGGAGAGTGTTCGTGGGGGAATCCGGTTCGAGGGCCTCGCCATGAAGCACTATGACCCACTGCTCGTCAACGCCCATGTAAAGGGCTTCTGGGGCTACGGCGTCACGACATCACGCTTGACTCCTCAGAGTGGAATCTTTCGTCTGGCCCCGATCTGGGGCAACAAAGAGGTACGGGGTTCCCTTATGTATCTCACCATCACCACCTACTGACTTATATAGAGCACCTCTCCTACAGTGGGCGAACCCGTCGACGATACCGTCGACCCGTCCACTATCGTCACCGACCCTGAGGAGTTGTTTGTGAGCGGCACCGGCCATCTTGGTTGGACAGACACTCTACCTGGCCGCCGTGGCGTCTTCGAGCACAGGTTTGCCAAGCCGTTGCCTGTTGTCCCTACAGTTATCTATGGCTTTCGCACCATCGATGTTGCTCCCACCAACTCCCCTCGTGTCAGCCTGAGTCTCCCATCTGTCTCGGAATCGGGTTTCACACTGTCACTCAAGTCGTCCCTACACCCCACGGCAAACCTTGAAGCCAACGTTATGGTCTTGCCCAACGGCAAAATACCCTTTCAGCATGGCTACGTCGACGCCAGCGATGCCCCTGGCGGGCGTACGGCAACACAAAATGCAACCATCTCTGTCATCTTTGCCAAGCCCTTCAAGGCTCCGCCAAAGGTGTATACGTGGTTCACAGAAATATCACAACCGCGAGGCCACCGCAGCCTTAAGACATTCATTACCAACGTCTCAGCGCACGGAATGACAGTCAACATCAATACGTGGGAGAACCGTGAGTTTGAGGACGCCCGTGTCGCGTGGTTGGCTTGGCCAGTCGAGTATGACGGTAAGACGATTAAGGCGGGGAATAGCGAGTTTCACCAAGACCAGGGGCCGGCCGAGGGGCTATGGTATGGAGGGAGCTTCAGCAGAGATCCAAAGGTGTTTTGTGGAATCAATTTCATAGACTTTTATGAGTCTCCGAACATCTCTTTGCGGATGTTTGCAATGCATAACCTGGCAACCAAAGATAAGCTGAAGTGGCATGGAGGGAGGCTTCAAGATACAGTTATGGAAAGGATAGGTTTTTGCTGGATTGGAGTTGAGTAATTTAGTAACGGAGTGTCTACATGTATATATAAAGTAGGATAATCACTACTGTCATTTCTCAATATTAAATATAAAAAGAACCACTATCTGAACATTATGTCCAGATCGGATGCGTATGTTGATGGTTGTTGGTTGACGGTTGGAAGCGGGGCAGGCGCTAAAAATATGCGGATTTAATAGTAAGACTCAGTATAATTTGAAAGTAGTGGGGAAAATGTAGATTGCTATATGGAAAGACTAAGCTTAAAGTTCAATGCACTGTGTAAAATACATTCATTTATTATCTCTATTATACTTAGTATTTTAATTTAATCAAAACCAACCCTTTCCCATACTGGAGGCTTTAAAGTATTTTTTACATATTAATTACAACAAGGGTTAGGACAGAGTGGTAAGTGAGCTCTATAGCATTTCTGAGCAGCATTACACCACTTGTCAAGGATAAACTCCCCAGTTTATCATTTCAGTGGGCAATATTGAACTTATTTAGCGAGGACATCATGACATGTGTTGATCCCAATCTTTCTAGACTGGAGACAGCCATTGTCACCACAAACGGACAAGTTTGAATGGAAACTACACCCCGACCCAGTCAGACCTTGGCGGGCCAGGCCGGATTTAGAATCGCCTATTTTTACAGGTAGAAGCGAATTCCGACGCAAGCACCGTAACCAATGCGCAAGGTTCAGTCACAACATCCATAATAAGACCCACACAGGGAGGTCATGGGACTTGAACTTCAAAATGTGCTCCGAGTCCAAGGATGACAGCTTCTTGATTTTCACACAGACGACACGGTCCTACGTCAGCTCTTCCCATGACCATGAGGAGACCTGGTGCATTGATACTAAGTCTTTCAGCTTGTTAGAGGATGAAGAGATGCATGGTACCTCGTACCTCCTTCGTCTAGGATCTCTGATCCACTTTGACTAGTTTTCACTTCCAATCCGCACGCTGTCCTGTATGGAAACCTACGTGCGAAAAGAGCAAAATGACCCTACCGAGAATTTTCCCGAAGCAAGGAAAAACAGCTCAGACCAGCTGATTCAAGACCCTGTCAAAGCTATCCTGAGACGTTTCCTTCGTTGCTTATTAGGCGGGCCGATTATCTCCACTAATGGGTCTAGTTGGCCTTGATCGTACGTGAAAACCTGGACTGCCCCGATGTTACACTAAGAGCAAAAAATGAGTAATAGTCACATACGAGGAAAGGAATTTCGCACTTAAAATCTCTTCATCCTTCTTCTTCTCGCCTGGCTGTTTCATAACCATTCCCCTCATAGTTGCCCTCATCACGCTCACTGCACAATGGCCATCGCCTCACAACTGCCTGTACACCCTGAAGAGGGTCCCGGGAAGAGCTTTCATAACAATTCCACGGCTCCACACGACGCCGTTTTCGGGGAACTCAGAGAGGATGGACCGAATTACCGCAACGTAGGTCTTTCCGGCGTCCTGGCCCAACTTACGGCTAACACGTCATTTCAAGGTTGGCTGGCTTGGAACAATTGTTCTCATTATGAAGACTCAAATCGGCCTCGGCGTTCTTTCAGTCCCGGCAGCTTTCAATATACTGGGAATCGTACCGGGCGTCATCTGTCTCTGTGCAGTAGGAGGAATCACGTCCTGGTCTGGCTACATCGTCGGCAATTTCAAGCTCAACCATCCGGAAGTATACGGCATTGAGGACGCAGGAGCACTCATGTTCGGCAGAATCGGACGGGAGGGGTTTGGTGCCGCGTTTTGTCTCTGTGGGTCGCCATCAATTGCTGGTGGACAGGGATAAGCTGACTGTAGTCGTAGACTGGGTCTTCGTTGCAGGCTCGGCTATGCTGGGCTTGTCAATCGGATTGAACTCGGTGTCATCTCACGGCTTGTGCACGGCTGCCTTTGTTGCGTTCGCAGCGATCCTGGGCTTCCTCCTCTCTAGTATTCGTACCCTAGGCAAGATTACTTGGCTTGCGTGGGTTGGATTGGTCTGTCTGGTTTCAGCCAGTGAGTCTACTGAAATATCTTGTGCCCTTGCGTCTGATTCATGACAGTCCTTATTGTTACAATCGCGGTCGGAATTCAAGACCGCCCTAAAGCTGCTCCTCAGAATAGCGTCTGGGTCCCGGATTACAAGATCACTAACAACCCTAGCTTTACTGATGCCGTTACTGCCGTCTCGACTTTTGTCCTGGCATATTCGGGCACGCCTGCCTACTTCAACATTATATCCGAAATGCGCGACCCTCGCCACTATACTAAATCGCTGATTGTCGCTCAGTGCGGTATCACAGCTATCTACATTGCTATTGGCTGTGTAGTATACTACTTCTGTGGTTCATACGTCTCATCGCCAGCAATGGGGTCTGCCGGCGGTGTTGTTAAGAAAATCTCATACGGAGTCGCTCTTCCAGGACTCCTCGCAAGTCTGATTATCACCAGCCATGTAAGCCCACACTCTACATTCCACAAAAGTCACGCGCGGCCAATACTGACTATGCGAAGCTTCCAGCAAAGTTGATTTTTATGCGCCTTCTACGTGGCACGGAACATCTAACTTCCAACTCCTTCGTGCACTGGAGCACTTGGTTAGCTTGCACTTTCGGAGTGACAATAGTGGCATATATCATTGCGAGCGCTATCCCCGTCTTTGAAAGCCTCGTGTCGCTCGTGGGCGCTTTGCTCGGCACTCTTATTTCCTTTCAGCCTATGGGTTGCATGTGGCTGTATGACAACTGGACCAAGGGCAAGCAGGAGAAGTCTGTTAAGTGGATGTTCATGGTCGGCTGGTCTGTCTTTGTGATTGTAGCCGGTTCATTTTTGACGGTTGCTGGCACGTATAGCTCAGCTAAGAGCATCGCCGATTCTTACAGAGAGAATGGGGGGACATCTCCTTGGAGTTGCGCTGATAACTCAAACTCAAAGTAGAACTCAACGTAAATAGATGATAAAATATATATCACTCAAACCATACTACGTTTAGGATGCCTACTGTCTGTCTATAGCAAAACCATACCTTTCGGGGCCTTTACTAATGATCTAGTGCGTGCTGCTCGAGGGTGGATGTAGTTCACAAGCAAGGAATTTCTGGTATCTATAACAGACTTCGAACAGAGGCATGTACGTTCGAGTGCCATGTTTCGGGGCTCCAAACCTTCCTTTCTCCGGGCTGTCAAATCTCCGACTCCATTACCCCCCGTGATTCTCTTTCAGCTGTAGTGTGAGGCCAATCGCATTCTTCAGACCCTAAGCCCAAGGAGAAGAAGGCGGCGGCTCGGGCCCTGGGTAGCAGTCAGCCACTGCGCCACCGCCTACCGATGGGCACCAGTCGCAAATAAAATCAACATGTTCCTGAAGCCTAATGCATGCGAGTGGGTTGTGTCGCTCATTCACTTCGTGGCGGCCATAGACTAAGTTAAGCGCTGCGGCAGGACTCCGTATTCGGGGTTGAGATTACTTCTCTTGTCTCAAACAATGAGCTGAAAAGACAAAGTTGGCTACCTTCGACCGCCACCACAGTAACTATTGGAGCGAGTTTAAGTCTGGATCGCTTAGACCAGCATGTGGCTAGCTGAGGACTTGGGCAACTGGACAAATTCGTCAGATTCAGAGACATTCAACAAAATCTATCAATACTCCGCATACAGTGAGAGCAGTATGTGGTTACGGCCTCAACGATATCATCGCCACATCTCCTCCCGGAACCAGTGCTCGAGCACAGGGAACTAAGTTCAGTTGTTAGTTGCTCAAAAACACAACACCAGTGCAGAAGAAAACAGGTCCCCGTCCAGTGATTTCAATCGAACCTGCATTGGAAGAAGACGGGACAACAATGAATATACTGGGGTTGAAAAGTAATAATAGTAGCTAATCAAAATCATATAACCTATCCTAACTCTACGCTATCCCCAATTTATATCATAATCTTACTCAGTTCAGCCTGTGCATCCTCATCCGTCCACTGAAGTCGAATCCGCTTCTTGCTCTGCTCCATCTTCCACTTTACAAAGGGATCCATCGCATGAACCTGCTGGAGGCTCAGAAGGGAGAGCCTTGCGTGGTGATCACGATCCTCATTTTCGCCAAAGTACTTGGGGTCTAGATACCTCCAAAAAATATAATCAAGAGCCCAGCTTTTTCTTGCTGCATAGCGGGCTATCCAGCACTCGCTCTCCCAGTGCATTCGCATTCGCTGAGAGAGAGATAAACTGTCCTCATATAAGACCAAGAGGCCTTTCAGGCCATCCTCTATTTTTCGATCTGCCCGCGCCTTGCTCTCTTCCTCTTCCAGGACAGAGAGAAACGTCTCGAGCCGAGGCTCATAGGCCTCCATCCAACTGTCATACCAGCCTGACCACTTGTCGGGAGGCTGCAGGAGTAGCCACCAGGGAGGATCGAAGGAGAACTCAGCCGGGGCCGCGTAGGCAAACTCCCAGTCAATGACGCCAACCACGCGGAGGTCCTTATCGATTAAAATATTGGCTGGTTGTAGATCCTCGGAGAAGAGACGGAATGGGCCCCTACTACGCCCACCTGCAGGGGGACTAGATCCAGAGGACAGTCGCCCATCCGACGCAAGCTTCCGGAAGAGCTGTCGAGCGACATACTTGTCACGGGCATCCTCTTCATCCTCGACAGCATCGTTATGCTGAAAGGTCAGCTGGGCGAGGTGCATGTCGGCCATGGCGGAATACCACTCGTCAGAGGTAGCGAATGCATGGGGTGGGAGGAGGCTGGCGGGACAGTCCGTGAGCTCGAGGATGGTATTCATGTTTTGCAGAAGTGGCCTCCCTGACGCGGAGAACTGGCCTTCCTCATCCTGAACCAAAGACCCGATTTGGGGAAAGGTCAGAGTCGACAGCTGGAGGAGGATGTTGGCCATCTGTCCGTAGAGGAGGCGGAGCTTCTGCTCGCTAATGTCGGGATCCAGGCAGGGATTACTCTGAAGGTCGGCTAGAGGATCCTTCAAAGCATGAAACATAGTTTCCTTGTGCTCAATGTACTCCATGATGATGAATGGCCCAAGGCCTAGGGGGTTTTCTTCTGCCGTCCCCCAGTGATATATTTCGGGCACCGGAATGGTGGTATTAGCCGCGACGTATCGCATGGTGGCGACCTCATATCGAACCTTCTCATCAGGGAGCTTAACACCAGCTACTTGTCATTAATAACCGGTATCAGGGGAATGCATGGACTGCATATAGTGCGGTTAAATACCTTCGCAGGGGATCCTCATGGCAGCAGAAGATCCGTCCTCGTATTCCAAGCGATAGACAGCATTGTAGCCGCCGCGGATCGGCGTGTGGAGCTTAACAGGCTTCCCTGGCCGGTGCATAAGAATGAAGTTTCCGATTTTATTAAAAACAGCAGCATTGCGAAGCGAGCTCTCCCAGTCGTCGGATTTCGCGTCGCTCTCCTCCCAAGCAAGGTCATCCTTCTCCATATAAACATACCGCAATTTTGGAGCCATTTTTGGATAAAGGTGCCTATGTATAGGTGGATAATGACGAGAGGGTTGATAGTAGGATCTTTATACCTGCTGATAATGAAAATGGCAGTTGCCTTTGGTAATGAAATTGAGGGAGAAAGAATCGCAAGGGGAGTAGGGCAGCGTAATGCATATATACCTGAGGCACGAATACACACTGTTCAGGCGGAGCCCATACTAATTTCCTTGCTGTAATGTGTATAAGTGGGGGGGGAAGGGGGTAGTGGCTGGGTAGGTAGGTAGCTGGTGGGCAGTGGGTTTATACATTAAATGTAATATTGTTTAATATAAGTATATGCTACTCGGTAGTGTGTTGGGGCCAGCAGACATTGAAGTCCGGATAAGGTACAGGCGTCACAGTGCTTTTACTGGCCAGTGACCTCTTTCAACAATTGGTCCAAATTAGCTAGGATTAAAAGGGAGATGGAGATTGACAAAGTCTGTCAAGGAAGTAAGCAAGAACATCAGCATAAGCAATAAATTTAAGAGCTATAATTGTCCAATTTTTGGCCAGATTTAAGTGATTCTATTGATTTTGAGACCCTTATTGTAGTGGTCTTGACAGTATTACGATTGCAGTCAAGTTGACTGACTTTTCCCCTGCCTACCGGGAAGCCGAAAGGACAGATCGTGTCTCTTCCCCAACTGCGACCGCAGCAAAGCCGGTTGGGAGTCCACAGCTTCGTTAGCTGCCACAGAGTCACCCCCCGCCAAACACAGGAGGTTTGATTTTATCACAATGCTATTTCTCATGTATTATTTTATTTCATTATATTTTATACTATTATAGGCCTGCAGGTGGCTCTTCCAGCTTGTTGCTTTAGGGACTAGGCATATCCCCATCCCCCGCCATCCCCCTACGAGCCCCCCCTGCTGATGGCTTTTTTTGGACCAATTACCTTATCCTCTTTCACTGAAATCCTCTTTCACTTTACCTGCTTCCTGACCCTGTCGATGCCATGTCATTTCCTATGCAAATTACGCTGCGCCTGGTACAACCCAATGTGCACAGGGGTCTCCTCTTTCACTGAAAGAGTCGACAACACTAGTGGCTAGGCTATAACGCTGCCCTACCTAGCTACAATGCTGCCCGCCTAACCACAACACTGCCCCCTAGCTATAATGCTGCCCCACTCTGGCCATGATGCCGCCCTACCCGGCCACAGTGCCGCCCCATCCAGATCGGGCCTAGCCACAGTGCGCGGCGCCGTCGCCTTTGTTATCAGGATAGCAACGTCTAAGATTATGATGAGGAGTGTTTTCGTATTCCGAGGCTGAAATGAAAGATGCCAATCTAACAAATAAACTAAAGCAGATGGTGCAACGTCTTTCTCCCTCTGTCACTGTGGATTAAGGCATCATCCATCCTGCATTCTCACAGACAGTGCTTCATTTCTCCCCCTTAATCCTGCCTTGCCTAAGCTCTAGACATCAACTTGTTTTCGTCAACTCCCAGGAACAAGAAGGCTGCCTGTCAAGGCACTAGGACAATTCAGAGCTTTTTTTACAGCGTAAGAGCTCCGCCGACAGCATAAACTCCTGCGGTTGCAGCATCAAGATCCTGCTGCCCCGATCCACCACAGACACCAATAGCGGCGAAGAATGTGCCGTTAATGAACACAGGAATAGCACCTGGCACAGCCAGCATACCGCCGTTGGTAGTATCGAGGCCGTAATCCTCACTCCCTGGCTGGACTATGGGTCCCAGGTCGCCCGAAGTGAAGGCACCGTTGAAGAGACTGACAGTCCGAGCCTTTCGGATGCATGTGTCGACACTCTCAATCCAAGCGTTGTCCATGCGAAGGAGGCTGATTACAAATCCAGAAGGATCTGTAATAACGATCGACGACGGAGAACTGTAAAGACATCGTTTAGTAAGTTTGCTTTCGACAGCTCAGAGACAAGGCTTTACCTGTTGTTTGCCGCAACGGCTACTGCTGCCTCAGTTGCGACTAGGGCCTGCTGTGCATTCAGCACGAAGCGCTCATTTGGAGACTTCAGTGTGGTGTACCACTGAGACACCGGAGGGAGAGCGTAGGCAGTCTGGCAGAAGACTGCGAGGGCTGAAAGGATGAACTCAGGGTGCTTCATGATGAGTAGTGCAGTAGAGATGGAGATTGAAAGTGAGCTTGAAGATGGGGAGGAGAAGTTTTGTGCTTGTCAAGTGGTGACTGTAGTGTTGGTGCCATTACCCTGTCTTATATATTGTGATCCGTCTAATGAATCTGGAAAGGCTTCTAGGTATTGACCCATTTGTTTGCGTGATAGTCCTCCTTGTCTGCCCGTAGTCTCGGGTAGCCTGATTCCTGATTCTGCGACCGCGCGGCTGTCCACCGACTCTTGGTCGGCTGTACTGTTCATCTCTATGCTTTCTGAAGCCCAAGCATACCGGAACTCTGAATATCGCATCTCAAATGCGAAAGCTTATTTCACGTAGCTCGACCACTGCGGTGGCTGTGCCGCGCGGTGAGAGCAATGATTGGTTACAATATTGCCTAAATGGTTTCATTTTGTTCCGCGCGCGCGGGAAACCCCTACCATCCCAGAAGTGCCAGGATGTTAGTTTGTCTACATTGTTCCTATATTTGTAAGCTTTCAACAGGTTCCGCGCGCTACATTCCATTACTCTGTTCGGGGAGATAACCGTCGATTGACTTATACTTGATATACCTTGGATGCTAGATAGGTTTCTTCCAATTGTACCACATCATCGTTTACCTTATTAAAGCCACTCCAGTAAACATGACTTATTGAAAGAAAAGGAAACCATCCTCGGCAGCTGCCTCGAGCCCAATCTCAATGGTCGAACCGACACCAGATCCATCAAAATCTAGAAAGGGTCACCAAAATCTGGGTCAACATCAGTACCGTCCCCAGTATTGTCACCTGTCCCGGAGGTCCGGTTCACAGAAGGTCCTCGAGATACACTGTCAAAAGGGTCTTTGGACCCGGTGTCATCACCCGTGTTCGCATCCGGGTCTGTCGTCTTCGCTGTCTCATCAGTTGGATCCGTAGCTTCAGTGGCTTCAAAATTGGGAGCATTTTTTCGAAAGCTGCGGGCCCAATTGCGCCAATTGCGGACTGTGGCGAAGACAGCCTTCAGGCTGTTCCAAATGATTGGCAAGACCTTGGAAGCCACCTTCATAATCATCTCGCCCATCTGCATCTACACATACAGTTGCGCACCCCCCACTTTCTTATATTAAAGTAATAATAGATATAAATGAAAGTTTTATTAATACTACTGCTTGAACTTTAGAGCAAACCCCAACTACCTTACGCTATAACTGGAAGTGTAATATAGTTCTCATAGTTAGCTCCAAAGTGTAGAAAATTCGTTCCTCTCAAGGCCTTGTTAGGTCTACTGCCCTAGTCAGCTGCTATTCATAATAAAGGCACTAAGTCACTTACCGGTCAACTGGGTCATGGTGCGTAAATATGCCACTACCGGCTAGATCGCAAGAGTCAACATCCAGAACTAGTCGTTCGCCTTTCTGCACAACCACGTTTGTTGGCCAGATTTCCACGTCAATCTCATACACCTCGTCGGGACTGACTGGAAGAACGTCTGTGGAGAGATAGTCTTGGTGAGGGAGCCAGGAACGGTGGAAACGATGCTTTGGGTTCATCTTCCTCAAACTGACCCTCAAGAATCCTTTTGCAATGGGCGCTGGTTGCCCTGTTGTCCCGGTGTAGGAAATCTCGGTCCCTGAAGCTGAGAAGTGACGCAGAGACAAGAATAAGTCAATGTCCGACGGGGTATGCTCTGGACTCCCAGAGCCCACGGACACATTCAAGTAGGCGACGATATGCCCGGTTATTTCGAGCTCCGACTCAAAGGCGAATGTCTTGAACGAGACCATTGTTGGAGAATTGTCGTTTGGAAATGCCTCGTGACTGACTTGACGAGGGAGATCTGGCGCTGTATTTGCCTCATTGAGGCTTCCATCAGCAGTGAGAAACATGTTTGTGTACCGTGTTCGAGAAATCGGCCACTTGTTCTCCTTCCTTTGAAGAAACTGGCTTTCTGCTTTAGGGTCATTGTATCCCACGTCACCTTTCCGCAATACCATTTCGACTGGTGGCACTTGACCCTTCTTTGTCTATCCCATCTGCTCGTCATCTTTGAGAAAGGCATCAAGAAAGCTTCACTGAATCTCAACCTTCTGAGGGTAGTAGAAAGGGAGATCATGTCTACTGACAATGAATCTAAGATATTTGAACTCTGAGCCAGCATGCATGAAGCCTTGAACATTGCCACGTATGTGCAGCAGGATGCCTCCCCAATTTACCACGCTCAGTATGGGAACGCGAATATCTTCGACGTTGAAGTCGACAGATGCAAAGCGCGGGCTGTCCCGATATGGATTACCGCGTGCTGCATCGGCCATGGTGATGCGGCTCTGTTCTAATGCCTGTTTTGGCAAGGAGCCATCGATGGTCTCATCACCCCAGTTTCGTGCCGCTCTTCCTGAGAGGCCATACTGATTCGGACCAATTTGTCGATGGGAAACATACTCCTCCAGCGGCATCCTGGGTTGCTTGAGAGATTACCCATGATAGCACATTGAAGTTTGGGTTGTAGTAATGGAATTCATGCCCAGGCTCAAACAACTTCTTAAAAGTCTTCAACCAGTCGTGCACCGCGTTGCGATCACGAGAGGGGTAAAGATGCATTGCGTACATTGGGTTTAAAATATCGGCAGGCCGAGCTTCGTCTGAAAGCTCGACTACGCCAGCAGACATGTTGACAATAGCTAGTAACTGCACGTCGGCTCAAGCATTGTCCTTCAACTCGCGCACGTGGCGACTAATTGTGTCCTCGACAGATAACTTGCCCTGCCGGATGGCGACTCCTAGGGCGGTTGAGATGAAGGACTTGGTGATGGACTGGATGTCGTTGCGGGACGCGGGCGTGTTGCCGTGTCTACATTCCTCCAGCCTGACGGCGTCATTCCGAACGACCATGCAACCCGTCAATCCATGTTGCCGCATGAAGTCATCTACATTGAAACGGGACGTCTCGCTGATTTTGGAGCCGATGTCGAGTGATTCCTTCTTGGGCAGGCGTTGTAGGTATGAGCCATGTCTGATCTGGGTTGTTCGGCCGGGGAAGGTCTCCTCACGCTGCCTGTACAGAAGCGGAGTGAAGGCTGGTCCAGATGGATCGACGGAAGAAAGCTGGAAACTGCCGATCTGGTCGTTAGTCTTGATGGGATGCCTCTGTGATAACATGGGCAGGGATTCACTGAGGGTATCAAGAACGATCAATGCTACAGAGGCTACAGCGCGTGCAAAATGGTGACTACGATTTGAAGTTCTTGAGGAGGATCGGGAGTATGGTCCGAGGACAGTCACATCGGGGGCCATGTCCGAACCCTAAGAAGTCCCGCTTATAATAGAATACGAAGTAGGCGTATGGGTCAAATACCATGGACCCTATAGTGACATCTGCCTAATACGCAGTTGCTTAGAACTCTCTCCTCCTCGAGAGGCCCTAGTATCCAGTCACATCGCAGCCTCGAGCTCGGTGGTCACGAATGGAGAAACCGGTTGCACTGCCGAGCATCGCCCGGTAGAGTTAGTACCTGAAGTAACAATATGTCGAGCACGAGATAGGCCATTATTACTGGGGTCCCAAGAGTAGGGTTCCTTACACTTTTGCCCAGTTTAGTACAGTGGTATTCTGTTCCACACAATACGAATACTTAAAAAAAAATAACCTTAGAGCTAACCCCGGTTCTGGCTTAGTTGGCCCCAGCGCTCCGGGTGTGCCGGGGAACGGATCCTCCGTGTCATCTTCGATTGAAGGAACAATTCCGTCCGTAACAACAAGCACTCACCTAGCTGCTTCAGAATTGGCAACGGCACGAAGATCTCCGAGCTCGCCGCCAGTCTACTGGAGCGCGTAGCCATTGCCACCCACGATGTAGTCAGCTGGGGCATACTTCCTATGCGTTAGAACTATTCGTACGGGTGAAGCTGGCAGTGTGTAGCATTGCAGGGTTATTGGCGGAAAATCTACCGACTAAGGAGGGCTATATTAAAGGTGCGAGGGATTGTAATACGACTGATTGTAACAGGCAAGCGGAAATATAAAAAATTGCTACAGTCTGTGCACGATGTGAACATGCCAAGCAATGCCTGTAAATTGATACGAGCAGAAAGGGGTGGATATATAATAGAGTGACGGCTGCCCTGTAGAATTCGCATATCCTAGCCAAGCCTTAGCGAAGAAGACTCGAACCTCAGGATGATCTCTCTACGAAAATTCGCCGTTAGCAGCATGCTTGCTGCCACCGCCGTTGCCGCCCTTGTCGCCAGACAGTTTGTTAACCCCGGCCCCGTCTCAGGTGACCTCTTCATCCACGACCCAACCGTGGTGAAGACACCAAGCGGCACGTACCTGGCTGCATTCACGGCGGACAACGTCGGCCTCAAGACCTCTACCGACCGTACCGTCTGGCGCGATGCCGGTGCTGCGTTCCCCAACGGCGCGTCCTGGACCACGCCCTACACCGGAGGCGCCAAGAACCTCTGGGCTCCTGATCTCTCCTACCACAACGGACAGTACTATCTGTACTACTCTGCTTCGACCTTCGGAACCACCAAGTCGGCCATCTTCCTCGCTACCAGTTCTACCGGCGCGTCTGGCTCGTGGACCAACAAGGGTCTGGTGATCGAGACAACTGCTTCCAGCGGCTACAACGCCATTGATCCCAACCTCATTGTCGATGCTCAAGGCCAGTGGTGGATGTCTTTCGGCTCCTTCTGGTCGGGGCTCAAGATTGTCAAGATCAACTCAAGCACCGGCAAACCTGCCGACAACAACATCATCTCCATTGCTGCGCGCCCCAGCAACGGCGGCGCTGTTGAAGCTCCCTACATCATTCGTCACGGCAACTACTACTACCTCTGGGTGTCCTTTGACAGCTGCTGCAAGGGCGCTGACAGCACCTATCGTATCATGGTCGGTCGATCCACCAGCGTGACCGGCCCCTACGTCGATCGCGCCGGCAAGTCAATGATGGAGGGTGGTGGCACTGAGATGATGGCGAGCCACGGTTCCATCCATGGACCTGGTCACAACGCCGTCTTCACCGATGGTGATGGCGATGTGTTGGTGTACCACTACTACAACAACGCTGGAACTGCCCAACTGGGCATCAACCTCATCCGTTATGAGAATGACTGGCCTGTTATCTACTAACCGTGGCCTCTGGAGTGGTGTTTTGCTGACTGGTAGCTGAGCTCTGTATCGCGAGGTCAGACGACCAATCACTGGACGAGCAAGGCTGTAGTTGTAGATCCCAAACAGATGGAACGAGAAACATTACAAAGCTCCTTAAAAGCTTTGTATTGATGGGTAATGATGGATACATAGTACCACATTCAAGTCATAATTTCAGTATATTCTCGCACTCAACGAATATCCTTCTTAGCCGGATGAACATCCGAAGATCCAGCCATATTCTGTAAAGCTCGAACTAGCAACAGTCGCAAGTCAGGCATACAGGTATAGTAAACAGCGACATTGAGATCTGGGGACTGCTCACTTGTCTGCTCGCATTGCCCCCAACTGCCTTGTTCGTGGTGATCCTTTGGAAATTCGCTATATATGGGGAGTCAGGTCCCAGTTTGACCGCGCCTCTTGATATCAAGGCTCCCGACTCGATCCCCCAAGAGATTATACCTTGTTGATCCGCGGTGGCGGTGCTCATGCTGCTTTACGCTTCAAGCTTGCACCAGGCTACGGTGGTAAGGACATAGACGGCCTTTATGAATCCATCGATGCTTGGATGGCTCGATTCATCCGTCTCATTGAGGAAAAACACCTCTCAACAGCATCCAAGTGCCGCCTTATGGAATTTACTCGCAAATACCAGTACATAACGCTCGATGCCATCTCAAAGATTGCACGTGGAGAGCCTTTTCTGCTTCATGGGCCAAGATGACGGCCATACGGCTATGTCAGGACTACTAAAACTTCCATCCCAATGTTGTGGATACTAAAGCGACGGTCCTGCGAACGGTCATGATTCACATCGCCACAAATCAGAGTATTTACAAGTCTCTCCAATATGAGATGGATAATTCTGCTGATGGTGGCTTTGTCTCGTCGCCTATCACTGACTCAGAGGCTCGATGTCTCCCATTCCTTAGGGCTGCGTCAAAGAAAGCCTCCGAATGTGGCCCCCAGTCTCAGCTATTATGCATCGCATTTTAGACCGTAACGCGGTTGTATGTGGTGTTATTGTACCTACTGGGACCAACGTTGCCTGGAGTATAAAGACTGTGATGTGATATAAAGAGGTGTTAGTGTTGATGCCAACATGTGTAGACCGGGTCGTCAGTTGGGGGTCGATCCGAACCGGTTACAAGCAATGGAAAACAACATCGACATGTGCTTTGGATAGGGCCGACTGATTGTGTTCGTCGAACTGAACAAGATGATATTACTTGATAATTCTCCAACCAAGTAATGGTTTGGATCCTTCGTCCAACTAAATTTGCATCTATTCTGGAAATTCGGCTTTGCGATTATCGATGCAGGAAGACCGTATCGCAATTCTTTCTATCGTATCGATACTGTCGGAGTTGAGCGTGCGAATAACCCACCGCAAGTGATAGGGAGTGCGTTCTCAATGAGGTCAATGTCTAGGACTAGCTAATAAAAGGATGAGTCATGAGCAGCTAAGATGCGTGAGTGGGATGGGCTTTGGGATTTCCTTCTATATCCTGAGCCTTGAGAGCCCTGAAGCAGTGCCCCCGAAGCCGGAAACAGTTGTCTTCTGGCCGGTGAATGGACGTTTTCACATGTCGTACCTGGCTGAATAAAGAGACTGGAGAGCTCAGAAACCCAGGCTAATACACATCTTTCGTGTCTTCCCTTGTTAAGCATCTATTAAGTCTATGAATCAACCTTGGAAGCTTGAGGAGTGCCTCATTCACCGAGGCAACATCCTTCAGCTTGGATACTGAAGAACTCCCAGACTGCACCAAGCTCTACATCACTATTAAAAGTACGACTAGGAGGGTCCAACAGACATGCTTATGCGTTTCTAGGTGCAGATTTTGGCTCATGATTGCTAAAAGTATAGACAGTGAAGTCTTAACCTTACAGAATGCATCAAGAAACAAACTAACTGTGGTTTCAGTAGAGATCTTTGGGCATACCACACGTTAAGAGATACAACCTGTTAGTTGAATCTTCAGCTCCAGCATCGCACACACGAGGTGGGAACTCACACATCGAAAAACCAGCTTATCAAGAGACAAGGAAGTTCACTTTACAGGCATTAATCCGACCAGAATTCAGGTAAAGTTTGTGGTCTCTAATGCAGCAACTTCAACCACCCGAAGTCTACTTGCACTTAACTCTTTAAATCGTCTTAAGATTATAGTTAAGAGCGGAATATAATAGAATTGAGAAGTGATTTGTTTGTTCGATATCTTTACGTACTTCCCCTAACTTGTAGCATTAGAAACCAGCTACTAAGACATGGCTTTACCCAAATCCTTATCCTCATGCTGTCCCTTTGTATGCCTAACTGTTTCCACTACAGACTGCATTCTTCCGTCTTCATGTACGATCCCAAACAAAAACACATCGAATTCCGACGATGGTTTATTCGAGAACTCGACGGACACAGTGTGCCTTTCCGCTAGTTGATCACCATCGCGAAGGAATTTGCTGACATCAACTTTGACAGCCGTAGTGATTTTTCGGAGATGATGAATATGGTCGACGAATTCTGGAAAGCTCAGAACTTTGCCGTCAACCTCTTGCGTGTATGTCGGTGCAAAGAGGCGCCCAAGATCGGCTTCCGTGGCTTCCGGATCACCAACAAAGATGCTCTCAAATCCTTTCGCAAATTGCTCGCGACCAGAGGTCCAAGCAGACAGGCGTTGACCCTCTGAAGTTGCCATAGTTGAATTTGGAGCGTGGGAGGTTATGAACTCAAGGTGAAGAAATATGAATGCGGTGATGACTGGGTGCACAATTGGCGGGTAGATATTCGAGGAACTTAGCCCAGAATGCCCAGAATTTGACCGGCCTTTGCTGCCAATAGGCGGAGACACGTGGCAAAATATTGGGTTTGAGGGATTAGTCAGATAACCAGATACCCCGGTCTTAGAATATTTGTAAGCCCCGACAGAAGGGAGAGATATCTGTGATTATGAAGGCAGAAGTAACAAATACCTTACTATCTTAATTATACTTAAGGTAATGTAGAAAGGTAGTTCTTTTACTTAATTTCATGTATTATAATCCTAATTTAAGTGCTGTCTCGTAGAATGCATCCCCTCTGCTTACCGCCCATCAAGCTTATAGAACTTAGAAGACCCAGGGCTTAATATCTACCAAGTGTAACAGTGCTCGTCCTTGATAGATCGTTCCTGAGAGTAGTCATCGCAAAGGAAGTCGACAAGCACATCTTTCTCAGTGCGACCATAGCATTTCTTTCCGTCCTTAACACCTTGGCAGTAGAATGAGCTTATCATTGAGCCTTGTGCTATTGTCACTAGGCAACTAGTTGTAGGGTGCTGGTACACTAGGCACACGATCGACTTCGGGCGGCTTCTGGGAGTACTTCCAGACCTTCTAGATGCTTGTTGATCATCTTGAGGAAGCAGAGGAGGGTACAGTTAATCGCATGGATAAGAACAAGGAGATTGTACTATGGACATCTTCAAGGACATGAACACCAAGACAAGGAGGTAGCTGAAGATCCATATAAAGCTGGCCTGGAAGAGGCTGGACAAGTATTATAACCTCTTTAACCAGGTTACTTACGTCGCCGCAGTTGTCATTCATCCCTGCAAGAAATGGAAGGCATTGGAAGAGCTTTGGGAGGGCTACCCAACTCGTAAGCATATGGTTCGAAGCCACTCAATCCACTCAACTAACTGTCTTAATTGGGTGGAATTGATCTCATCAATGACAATCTCTAGTGGCGTTGATCAATTGCAAGCCAAATTGAGTTGAATTGATGTGGATTGAAGGGTTACTGCTGTCTTATTCGCTCATTCGGACTCCTTGGCGTATCTTCAGGCCTACCCGGATATACTCTTACTAGACTGCACATACAAGACGAACAAGCGTCCCGGAGTCAAGCTGAAGAGCAATCGAGCTCGGTTGATCAAGCGAGGGTCAAAAGCTGAGACGTCGACTGAGACCAAGTCTGAGATAGTGACCAGGGATTGCCCACACAAGAGCCTAGTACGAGACTGCCGACAGAGAATGTCACCTCTTCGTTGGGGTTGTAGATGAATTTTGAGTCGATAGACGTTGTGCCGATGGCAGCGCCAGTCTTGTAGGTAAGTCCAACCACGTCGACAAAAATTTCAGTAAGAGTCATGGTGAATTTTAGAAACGGTTATGTTTGCGGAAGAGATAAGAGTTCTTTTCTTGGACTTTTGTTAAATTTTCTTATTCTACATTTCTGACAACCCTAGTTGGGTGAAATACAGTGATATATGTCTGCTCAGAGGATGTCTTGGATCCCATGAAACTAGATTTGGAAGGTGGCCCTTTCATCCGTCGAGAGGGGTTGAAACTAGCCACCAGACTATTGGCATAATGTATACGTCATGATGCTCTACGCCTTGCGTCGAACACTTCACTTGCTGTCCCTCATCATTCAGCGCCGCGGAGTAACTGGGGATCACCCAAGTTGTTCCTCAATGAGGGGTAGGTAGTCCGAGTAGTCAATGCCGTTCGTATGGATGATGGGCCACTCGGCTGGTAGAATGCAATCCCTCTGTGACAGCAATAATGAGTAACTTATCCCCTGGTTTGGCTTTGTTCCGAATATGACTTCCCCGCTGCTTGACCAACAAACCGTGAGCTTTCAGGGTTGCATTCAGCGAGCAGACATGGCAGTATAATAGGAGAGTAAAAAACACTAAATTCGTTCCTTGACGATACAGGCAACGAAGCTGCGAGTCTCGACAACGCAACGATAACGCCGGATGCGGAGAATAGCAGATTGTCTGGGGCGTCTTCTAGGATTCAAAGCCGAAATTCCAATGCCGTTTCGAATGAGTCCGCCAAGGAGGTGGAAATAGATGATTCAGTGCGACATGAAATTGACTCGTTCGAGGTCAATTGGGATGGTGGTGACAACTACCCGCTGTGTCCGAGAAGCTGTAGCAAAGCGAGAAAATGGCTGATCGTGAGAATTGTTTCGCATGTCAGTCTCTGTGTGTAAGTTTTGGATATATCTGAAGCCTCGGAAGCCATCGTCGTCAACTTCAACTAACGTCTCGCTCCTAGGACTTGCGCCAGCTCCATTTACACGTGAACATACGGCAAGATGGAGGATGGATTCCACAACTCCAGGGTAATATCTGTTTTGGGCCTGTCATTCTTCGTACTGGGCGTCAGCTTTGGTTCGATGTTGCTCAGCCCGCTCAGCGAATTCTACGGCCGAAGATATCTATCTTGTTGCATGGACAATGTACCTCGTCTGGCTCATACCCGAAGCTGTCGCGAAAAACATCGCCACCGTCATAGCCTTTCGCTTTCTTGGCGGTTTCTCAGAGAGCGCATTTCTGGCTGTGTCTGGCGGGACGGTGGGAGACCTGTTCTCTAACAATGAGCTCCAAGCCCCCATGGCATTGTTTCCGTGTCACCGTTCATCGGCCCCAGTTTGGGTCTGTTGCTTGGAGGCTTCATCAACTTCAATGCTGATTGGCGGTGGACGTAATATTTTCTGATTATTTGGCCATTTTCGCTCTAGCTAGCAATTCTCTTTTTTGTTCTAGAGACATTCCGTAATGTCCACCGGAAATATGTCCCACTGCTTGCAATACACTGACTTCACATTAGACCCTGTACTCTTGAGAAATAAAGCCCAAAGGCTCCGAAAAGAAACAGGGGACGACCAGTGGATGTTCCCTACGGAAAATGTTAAAAAGTCGGTCATGCGCGCTCTCGGTCTCCAACTCCTTCGTCCTTTTCAGCTTCTCATCTTTGAGCCCATGTGCCTCAATCTCTGCATAATCTCTGCCATCCTCCTCAGCATCATCTATCTTTTCTTCGGTGAATTTCCCCTCGTCTTCGGCAACATCTACGGCTTCAACACATGGCAAAACGGCTTGTCATTCCTGGGAATCATGATATCTATGCTGGAAGGGGTGGCAACTGACCCTATATGGCACAGGGTCCGTAACAAGCTTATTCGCAAACATGAGCGCGATACTGGGGTCAAGGGTAATAGCGAGCCCGAGTTCCGCCTCCCACCCGCAATTTTTGGCTCGGTTCTTGTCCCTATTGTCCTGTTCATGTTTGCATGGTCGACATATCCGTGGGTACATTGGATGGTTCCAATCCTTGGATCGGCTGTCTTTGGAGCTGGGCGGGTCTCATTCCTTCCCGGCCCTTGTATAGGAGTGTGCTGCTCTTTACGGGCGTCTTTACGTTTTTCGTGAGTGACAAAGGCGCAAACAGTCTCACAGGGTGAACTCTGAGGTTCTAACTAGCTTCCCAATCAGGTTGATGCGTATCCCTTGTACGTCGCAAGTGCCTTGGCGGCCAACGCATTTGTACGCAATCTCTTCGCTGGTAAGATAACCTGATGACTCTTCAAGAGCACGCAAATTTCCCCAACGGCTCCGCTAACCTGGTTGCTTCTGCCGTACATCGTTCGACTGGACATGATGTTTACTGGGATCGCAGCCGCATTCCCCCTTTTTGGAGATCAATGGGGGTCATCTCTGCTTGCGTTCCTCACCGTTGCCATGCTACCGTTTCCATACATCTTTTTTAAATACGATGCGAGGCTTCGGCGTAGGACCCGATTTACTCAACAGTAGAACTTCACGTGTGTCAGCAAGGGGGCTATGAGACACACGGCTCGTCATCGTTTACATAAATACATGGAGCATAATTACAGAAGATAAGTGTTACTAGACAAGAACAGATAAGCCAATGATGTAGTAACCAAGCTACGCACAATTCCGAACGTCCAACCTAGACCTGTCAGCACTAAATTAGATCAAAAACTGCAACAGGCATGTTCTCGTCTTAGATTTTAGTTGGCTTCGGAGGAACGTCATGGGAGCTCTCGGACGATCTTCAAGGCTAAGCACGCGCTACCCCACAATCACTCCCATGGTTAGCTGAAAGGGCAATCCTCTCTCTCGGGCCGCGGGCCCGCTGACTAAGTAAAGATCTGATCCTTCATGTCTGTTCGAAGCTTGAAGACTAACCCAGCATGGCGTCGTGGGTGCCTGCGTAATGGCAGGGGATGTCCGGGTAGGGCAGACCCCACTCACTAATAACCGCCGCGCGTCGGTTTCCGGGCACGGAGATTTCCGGGCCGGCGTTTACGTTGAAAGGCCGGAGGTGAGCATCTCGCATTGCCCCGTCGGCTTTGAAACAGCCCGCAGTCTATCGGTTAGATCTTCAGCAACAACATCACCACCTCCACATGCCTACGCACAGAAATAGCAAACCCACTAAATACAGTTTCCTCCTGTCTTTGGGTCAAGATCATCAACGTGGAAGTCAGGGTCCTAGTCACATGCCCAGAGTAATGGAATTCTTTGTGCACCGCTTTAGACCTGACTCTGGACGTGTTTGCTAGCTGACTGACTGACTGACTGACTTGCTTACAGACCTGTTGGTAGACCTGTTTGTTGACATGTTTACCAGCTGACTGACCGACCGACCGACTTGCTTGCTTGCAGACCTGTTTGTTAGCTGACTGACTGACTGACTATGTGACTGGCTGTAATTAACTAGCTGCCTGCGTAAATAACTAATCTGCCGCAGGCTTTGCGTTTTGCAAAGACAGGCCTTGCCGCTGCCCCCAGATCTATGTATGACTACGTAAAGTTACTCTCAGCTGCCTTGATGTCCCCATTAAGGCAACTTGAGACTCTCAACCATGCGCCCAAAAAAGCCCCAGGTCATTCGTGACTTGACAAACCCAAGCAATATGCACAAATCTTGGAAAATACCATGTTCTAAACAATCTTGGCGACGCAGTGAATGTAGACATGCCGAGCCACCAATGCTGAGCCACCAGCTTGCGTCGCGATGTAGTCTATGGCCATGATAGTTCAGAACGCTCATATCACTCACAAGCATTGGCCCCGGAGTGAACTTGAGACATGAAACTCCGGCCCGGCGTGCACCAGAGCTGGAGGAAATTACCCATCTTAGCCTCCATGAAGTAAAGAATGACGTATAAATTTCGCTACGTACTTCAACCTCCACCGGCCTTTTGCGCTATTCTCCGGCTACTGCGTGGGGCTGTGTAACAAATTGGTCAACTTCCATGTCAGCCACGCTTAGACACGCACATGAATTCACTTGGCAAGGCTCATCGTGGCCTGTTAGGCTTATTTTTAACTTTAATTCTATCGCATGGGCGTGAGTAGACAAGTTTGAGCATACACGCATTGAAACGGGCTGAGTTTAATCAAGTCCAGCGCAAGGGGCATCGAGCTCGGCCTCGCTCCCCGTCGTGATAGTTAAATGGATGGAATGCCGAAGAGAAAATATTCAATCATCAAATCTTGCATCAAAGACTCCTTTGTCTGCTCTCCATTCGCTCCTGCCTCCAGAAAACCAACAATACCGTGCATTGAAGATGCCTTCACTCCAAATACCAGCGCTTCTTCTCACGCTCCTTGCTTCGACGGGATTGAGTATAGGCCTTACGTTCGCGCCTTGCTACGCTACGCTATGCTCCGAAGAGCACTTTGCTTACGAAACCCGGCTGCATCTCTTGATATATTACGGCCTTCTCGCTGTCACGGGCTGCTTCCTTCTTCTCCGCGCCTCCAGCCCCGCCGCTCGGAAGTTCAGTGGTCGTTATCTTTTCAACCGAGGACCACGCATAACAATTGGCGGTCTCTTAGCTTCTGTCTGGATCGTCGGCGTAACCGCCGGGACAACCTCATTCTGGCTACCGGTCCAGCGTGAATTTTGGGGTCTCCGAGCGGACCCTCTCGACTGGGCTAGTGCCAAACTCCAACTTACGATCACCGGGCTCACAGGCCACTATTCCGATGTTCTTCTTGGTTTGTTGATCTTCCCCGTCTCAAGGAACAGTCTCATCGGCAGAGCATTCTCCCTGCATAAAAGCACGTTGTTGTTTGCCCACAAAATGATTGGCTATCTATTTGCACTATCGGCCACTGCTCATGGCGTTACCTACATAGTGAGTCATGACCTACCTGTACTGTACGATTAGCCCTAACCTGAGATAGTTATATGCTACAGACTCTTCCAGCGAAGGAGACGAAGCCAAAGAAGAAGCCTTCGCTACTGGTAACCCAGCAATGACCCTCTCGGAAAGTAAACTCCGAAGCGAATGGTTCACAATGACTACCTATATCGGAATTGGTGCAATCTTACCTGTTTGGCTCATCATCTTGACTTCGGTTCCTTGGGTCCGCCGAAACCACTACAACTTCTTCTACTACACCCACATCATCTGTGGAATCATTGTCTTCGTAGCATCTTGCCTCCATGCTAGTACCGACTTTTATCTCCTTCTTCCAGGCTTGTTCCTCTGGCTCGCGGACTGGGTGTGGCGCCTGTTTGGCGGAGAAACTCGCGGCCTGCTGAAGAAGACCCGCGCAACTCTGGACAACGCGGACAACGGTTGGCTGAGGATATCCTTGCCGACCCAGTTTCCACGCACCGATACCAACGAACACAGCAATATCATCGCAGAGAGACGCGTTTTGCCTGGCCGACCCCTCCTATACTACTACCTCAACTTCCCAGCCGTTAGCAAGTTCCAGAACCATGCTTTCACCGCAGCGGTTCCCAGTTCCTCTGAGACTGGCCCCGTTTTCCTCCTCCAACCGACGACAGGCAAGTCACCGAAGAGGCTTGCAAAGGAGTGGACTTGGAAACTGGCAGGTCTGATCCCCGATGTTATGAGCAGCAGAGACCTAGACATTCGAGTGGAGGGGCCCTATCATGTTGGAGATGGCGACTTCGAAAGGGCGTCTCGCATCGTCTGCATCGTAGGAGGAACTGGCATCACTGGCGCTTACAGCCTCGCTCGTTGGTGGCTGGATACGAGTTCCCGAAACGCCCAGTTCACTCTTGTCTGGAGCATTCGGAACAGGGAATCTGCTAGGATTAGGGAGTGGACGGAACTTGAAGAGACTGCGAGTACCGTACCAAATCTCACCGTCATCGCGAACGTGAGCTCTGAAAGCGGAAGGGTGGACCCATACACACACCTTCGACGGGCTCTCGAAGTCGACCAGGGGGCGACGCCATTCTCTGAAGGCCCAGCATGGGTCTACAGTTCTGGGCCGGATAGACTGATCAGCTGTACCGAACGTGCGTGCATGAGGGTCCAGAATAACATCAAGGAAAGCCAGAACGGGCACGGTAAGAGGTCTTGGGCAGTGAAAGACTTGTCTTGGTATATGGCTCAATGGGAGGTGTAAATTTATGTAGGGTTCGTTTCTTTATGCGTTTTTACTGCACTGAACTTTGCTTGCTTAGACTCACTTAGATTTAGTTAGTTTCGGTTTATCAATTATAGCTTGAAATACAGTTTGTTTATAAAATTCTCTTTCCTTTATAGCTAGAAATATTCAGTAAATCAATGTTTGGTACGTCCCCTCTCGACCCTGCAAACAGGGCCGGCATATCCTGCACCGGCTTGCCGTCGTTTCCTGCCGCGACGACGAGGGTTCTGCCGCCTGCAAAGGCCGCCACGAGGATGCCATGGTCCAAGGTCTCGGTCACCGGGTTGCCATACTTTCTCAGCAGTACGCCGTCGACGTTGCCACCGAACTCCTGATCCATGTAGTCAGCACCGCATCACATCATACTTGGTACTGAGAAAGGGGGGAGACGTACCGAAGGAATATCCTGAAAGCCGTCGTCGAGGATACAGATGGTCTGGCCCTGGCCGAGGCTATCGTCAAAGTCATACGTGTGGGGTCCGTCCTTCTTGAATACCACATTCCCCGGAAGAGCGATCTGCCCCAGATGCCATTCAGCATTGGGATCTGAGCCAGCATCGTCGCACTTCCACCACTCGCGATCCCTGCGTCCCAGAGCGCCCTCCGTCTTCACCGCGCACGCGGCATCCGTCTCGGTGGCCTGACGTCGCGCAGGTTGCAGCCGGTGATGGTGGCGCATGTGGACTTGACCTGCGTGGCCGTCGTGCGTGTGGCGCCGTTGGATACGGTCGTGCCGAAGGAGCTGGTGGTTAGGCAGAGGGAGGCTTGTGTGGGCTCGCAGTCGGCCGGCTTGGGGGGGGGGGGGTAGGTTGGCTTGCCTCCGGGGCCAATGCTATAGCACTCTCAGAATCAAGTCGTTCCCTCGTCAGTCGTCTCTTCTACTTACGTGATCTTGGGCCAAGGCAGCAGCTTTCCCTGTATACGAATGTTGGGCGGCAGCTTGATCTTGTCCAGCGGTGGCGGTCCGGGTCCCCAGATGCCTGTAGGGTGGCTCCATTCCCATCATCCGATGACGATGCCCTCCCACTTGACGGGGCTTGCGGCACCAAAAACAGCAAGACCTGTAAGGGATCGGCCTTTGGAGACTGCTGCTCGTCTAGTGGTTTCTGCGGTGCGACGTCAGGCCACTGCAGCGCTGGATGCCAGAGCGGGTTTGGTACCTGTGGAACTGGTGCTGGTGACATTTCAACTGACGGATCCTGCGGGAAGAATGGCAAGACTTGTAAGGAATCAACCTTTGGAGACTGTTGTTCATCCAGCGGCTTCTGCGGTGGAACAATAGAACATTGTAGCGCTGGATGCTAGGCAAGCTTCAGCACATGCGGTTCCGGCTCGGGAATCATTTCAACTGACGGATCTTGCGGCACTAAGAACGGAAAAACGTGCAAAGGATCAACATTTAGAGACTGCTGTTCCTCAAGTGGTTTCTGCGGCATGACGACCGACCACTGCCAGACCGGCTTCGGCACTTGCACCGGTGGCTCAAGTGGCATTTCCACCGACGGAGCATTTGGCAAGGATGGGGACGTGCTCGGGCTCCATCTTTGGCAAGTGTTGCTCGGGCGGAGGCTTCTGCGGCAACACGGCCAACCCCTGCGGTCAGGGGTGGTACGTTGATCTTGTCAAGTTTTCGCCCTCTGCTTATGACTAACCAATATGTGAAACACAGCCAATCGAGCTTCTTCAACACGTGCATCACGACCAACATCCCCTCGGTCGATGGAAGCTGTGGCTCCAGCAAGCGTGGTTTGACATGCAATGGCGGCGATTTCAACAACCAGTGCTGCAGCTCTGGCGGGTTCTGCGGCACGACGACTGGTCATTGTGGTAATAACCGCCTCAGCTTTAAAACTTTTAGCCAAATTGAAACCCATCTTAACGACATCCAGGCAACCGAGCTTTTTAGTATTATAGATCATTCTTTTAATAGAATTGCATAACTCCTCCCCAAATGTTTATTCTGGGCGAGAATGCTGATACTAAAATTTGAGTCAACACGAGGCTTGATAAAAAAGAAGATGTCGAGGGGGCGTAACGTTGAGACGCAGGTCTCAGAAACAAGGTTATTACTTCTCAAAAATGCGGTGACCTTGGTCAACGACGGGAATATTGTGACGTCATTACACTTTATCGCAGTATATCCATGAAACAAGATGTGCCTGTCGATGCCCACTTAGCCCATAAACCTCCTCTGAGGCGGTGAAGGCGAGCTGCTCACGTTCATTGAGTTTTAACAACTTTCGGCGGGCCCACTGAGTCGTTCCTGCTCTACTTGGTAGGGCAATGCTCAAGGAAAATATACACTGGTAGGTTAGGCAGATTAACGAGTGTCCTTGAAACTCCACCTCTCATAAATGACATAATTACGCAGACCAAATCCATCTAACGAGCGCTCGTGGCAGCGCTGACCCTTCTTGCGCCTGTAAAGAGTGTAAAGAGAATCAGATTTGCACCTTAGACAGTAATAATGACCTGCATAGATCATCCTGCCCTAAGGATTGGAGGTAGATAATCTGAGCGACGACACATTTAGTTGGTTTCGTTCATAGGTAGATCAAAGAGGGTAGGGCAGGTGGCATAGAAGGGAAAGGTGGAATCGCCCAGCAAAATCGAGGACTGGATCGGCAAAGGAGAAGCTGTAGTCTTATCAGTGCGAACCTGAGCTATTATCCCACCGCTTTAACGTCGCTCATATTGTCGGCCAGTTTTAAATAGCCTCCTGGCCACACAGAGTGCAAATACCAGTTTCCATTGAGCACTATCAATCAGGCGCTGTATCGTTGTGGAGCTCTGGTATGAGCCGAGGGGTGATTTATTGGGAATTAGCTAATGAGATGATAGGATCATGATCCTGGCCTCATCTTAGCTGTGAAGAACAATTGCCGCTTTACTAAAATAGGCTGAATCATGCTATAAAAGTCAAGCTAAGGACCAGCCCGAAATTACAGGGTAATACAGGGCTTGCTGCGCCACGAAGAACAAACATAAGAATCCCACCAACCCACATGGGGCACAATTTGTTTCTTCAACCTCCTTCAATCTTTCATATTCACGTAAAATGACCGGCTTCAGCATCGTTCACACCGCTTTGTTCTTCTGGGTGGCTCTCGTCGCAGGAGATAACACTGTGCCAACGCAGAGACCTGCAACAGCGCCAGTATATGGCCAACTCACTTCACATGGCTGTTACGGATCAATCCCAACCTCTGCCGATGGGAGGTCGTCGCTTTTTCTCTCTTCAGGCTCCTGCTGGAATGACTGCAAAGAAAAGGGGAAACCCGTTATGATAACACACCTCGAAACGTGTTTTTGCGCCGACACATATCCGCCTCTTCTCGCCCTTGTTAGCGATGATCAATGCGACTATCCGTGTGGGGGCTATGCCGCAGACGCGTGCGGCGGTGAGAATGCTTACAGCGTCTTCAACGTGGGCATCAAATTCAAGGTCGACAACGGCGATGCTAGCGTGTCTAGCTCGAGCACCTCTGCATCAGCGTCGATATCTATCACTAGCAGCACCAGCTCTTCGGTTTCGGCTTCTACAGATATTGCCAGCAACACTGGCTCTTCCAATTCCGCTTCGACAGATAATGCCAACAGTACCAGCTCTTCTGATTTATCCTCTACAACCATTGCTAGTACTTCCTCCACTAGCTCAGTCTCAACAACTACCTCAAGTGCCTCGCGCTGGACAATGAACGGCTTGGATTATATGAAAATGGCCATTTTTATTACATTAATGCAAATCATCTTTAAGTAAGTAAATAAGTATTATAAGAAGTAGTATATTAGCAGATTTACATATTAGGTGTTTAATGCTAGCAAGGGCAGATCCAATTAGCTATACCTGCTTAAAGGACTAAGATAGCTACTTATTAGCATTACTATCTCTTTCTTGTGACAGAAACTGCTAATATTTGTACGGGGAAAGGTCAAGAGAGCTCGTAGTGCCACTGCTCAGCTCCGCCAGCGCCTCGCCAAACTTGTCGACGAGCCACTGCGCACGGCTCTGGCTCAACACATCACTGAAGCCCATAATGCCAACACTAAGCTGCGGTTCCTGCGAGCGGGTCACAAGCTGGATGGGCCATATCATGGCTCTGCGGGCGTCCTCGCTCATTGCAGGATACGCAGGCTGTAGCCCAATGGAGCTGCCGTCTAGTGCCATGACGGGCAGAACATCTTCGTGGTCGTGCGTCACGACACTGCCGAAATCCGTGTCTGCCGCCCACGGCGTACACTCTCTCGCAATATCTGAGAGCTCCAGCACCTCACACTCCATCGTTTGCGTGTACTGGTCTCGTACATGCTCTAGCAGCTGGTGAGCAGTCCACTCGGGCTGGATGGTTACGCGGATGGGCACCGTGTTCAGACAGCAGCCCACCACTTCTTCCAGGACTAGAGTGCCGATGGATCGTCCATTGACGGTATGGCCGAAGACCAAGTCGGTCTTCTGGGTTAGTCGAGCCAGAGTCAACGCCCACGCTGTCTTGACGAGTGCCGCTACCGTGAGACCACGCAGCGGTGGGGGGTGTGGAATAGAATCCATGACGCCGACAAGATTACGATCCGAGTCTTCAGTTGCCAACCCCTCAATCGCAGTCATCGAGGTACCATGCAAATACTCTCGCCAAAACGACCAAGCCGCCTCGGTCTCCTGCGCTACACGATACTGCATGTACCGGGAGAAGTCAACCGTGATGGGGAGCGGGTCTCTTCCGTGGTAGACATCAACAATGTCCCGGAAGACTGCAGCCAGGCCTTCCTTGTCCCATTGCGCGTGGGAAGTTCGGAGAATCAACGTATGTTCAGCAGCGCCAGAAGAGACCAGGGCGGCGTGGAGATAAGAGGAACCCACAGGAAGAGCCTCTTCGCTGTCTTTCTGGCAGAGAGACTGGCAGAAGGTGTCTAGATCAGGGGAGTTGGCTTGGTATCGGGTGAACGGAACCTCCATCTGGGACAGGACCACCTGGAGGAAGCCGCCCTGGTGCGGTACAAAGACAGTACGGAGGATGCTGTGCCGATTGACTACCGTCTGCAGCGCTTGATGTAGCCTGTCCGCGTCGACAGGTTGGGTAATTCTCCAAAAGTCGTAGCCCTTGAGACCCGGGGTGAGCCAAATGCGTTGGAAATCGGTCGTGGGAAGGATGCAGACGACTTGGTCCAATTTAATGCGGCTCATGACACTAGGATCCAAGTCGGAGACTTGAAACCTGTCTTCTGGCAGAGGCAGGAGGGGTGACAACTGGGTAATTTCCTCGTTGCTCGCTCGACTAATTGTCGCGGCAAGCACTGACAGAACAGGGACCTTGAAGACCATCGCGACGGTCAGATTCTTCAGCCCGTCCCGGCGTGCTCTCGTGACCAATTGCATTGCATCGAGAGACCTCCCCCGAGGCTAAAGAAATCATCGTCGGCGCCAATCCGATCCGGAGCAAGCCCCAAGACGTCGGCCCAGAGGTTCTGTAGATACCTCTCGCCGGATGTTTCTGGCGCTCGCTTCTTCAGGGAGCCAGCGGCGCCGTATCGCACCATCTGATCCGAGGAGAGACTTGTTGCCTCCTCCTTTAGGCGGTTTGTGTCCGCCTTTCCGGATTGCAGCCGGGGCATCTGACACAGCGGCAAGAAGAGGCTCGGCACCATGTAGCCCGGAATAGTCTCACGTAACTGCTTCAGGGCCTCACGAGCAGCATGGGAAAACGTGTCAGAGGGTACGGCCACATGACCCCCTGGGACAATCGGAGCCAACACGTCGTCTCCATTGGGACCGTCGATGAAGGCAATCAAGCCATCAACGCTATCAGGGCAATCCACATCCGGGGTAACAAACACAACGCGGACCTGACGAGCTTGAGCAAAGCACTTCTTGACATGATGCTCAACTTCTTCCAGCTCTACGCGTTGACCCCCAATTTTGACCTGCGAGTCCTTGCGGCCAAGATACCTGAGCGACCCATCTGCCGCATACTGGCACAGATCTCCCGTCTTGTAGAACCGGCCAGGGGGGGATGAAAGCGTAAAGTCGTTGCGCCACGGTGGAGTGTCGATAAACATCGAGGCTGTCAAGTCGGGTCGGTTGAGATACCCTCGTGCGAGAATGGGACCCTCGACGACGAGCTCACCGATGGCCCCTACGAGCATCAGGGTGTCCGAGTTATCCGGGTCGACGATCCACGTCGTACATCCCGCTCCATGGCCAATGTTGGAGGCATCTGAGCTTCCTGAGCATACTCGGCTCGTGGTGATGGTTCCCCCACACTCCGTCACCCCGTAAGCGTTGACCAGGTTCAGATTTGGCTTGGCCGCCCACTTGTCAACGTCGGATCTCCCGAGCGCCTCGCCGCCGATGACAAGCGTTTTCAAAAGGGGCAGGTCCGCCGGATTCAAGGACCGAGAAACCGTGACGGCGAGATCCATCCAGTTGGCCTGCAGTGCGTTAAAGGCCCCGGCCAGATTGGACATTCGGTCATCGTTGGACGGAATGCAAATACATCCGCCCACTACGAGAGTGAATAGCATCTCCTCCATGCAAGTATCCCAGGTGTACGATGAGAATTGCAAGACGCGACAGGTGTGGTCGAGGAGAAGTCGTTTGGAAAAGGCCATGATGGAGCTGCTAAAGGCCGAATGTTCCACGATGACGCCCTTGGGCTGACCCGTGGACCCCGAGGTGAAGATGATGTAGAGAGCATTGCTGGGGGGACCACTGGAGTTGTCCAATCCTCTGCGAGCGGCAAGAGGAGCAGCGATTCGTGGGAGATCCTGACCACCTTCTCGGCGAGCTCTTTTCCTTGGAGGGCGAAGCGATGAGAGGTGAGAATAATCGAGGCATTGATTTGGCGACACACAGTATGCATCCGCTTCAACGGCTGCGACTCGTCCAGGAGTACAAAGGCGCCTCCTGTCTTCATGACGCCCAACATGGCCACGACGACGAGTCTGGACTTTTCAAAGCACACAGGGACCGTAATGCCAGGACCAACGCCGAGATGACAGAGATGAGCCGCGAGGATCGAGGACAGACGATCCAGTTCTGCGTAGGTGAGCCTCCCATCCCAGGCATCAATGGCCGTCGTATCAGCCTGATCTTGACACTGCTCTGCAATCAGGGAATGGACGCATGCGTTGACGTGACTTGGACCGTGTTGATTCCATTGCCGTATTTGTTCATGATCTTCAGGTTTGCAAGCGCTCTTCTCGTCGTCGGAAACACTCATCTCGGAGACGCTGCTCACCACGGTACTTTTGGGCGAAGCAGCAACCAGGGCATCTTGCTGGCGAAGCATCTTTCCGGACATCTTGCGATGAAGAAACTGTCCACAGAGTTGTTCAGGACCTCTGCTCACACTTGAGACTAAACAGCTCCAGATGTAAATAGCACGTAAGTGGCCTTGAAGGACAGACGATAATGAGGAGGTAGGCCTAAGTGGCGGTCAATCTGACCAGCCCACGTTCCAAAGATAGTGCATGAGACCGATACAGTATGCATGAACCCGGATAAACAATATTGGTCCCGGAATCAACTCATCATAATGTCTCTGTTAGAAGCAAGACATGCGCGAGACACTTGGAAAAACCAATGCGCCAGACCGCCTCGTACGTCTTATGCATGTGTTACTCTCATGCCGCAGCAGTTTCACTTGAGTCAGCAAAGATACTACCCGGCATACTGAACTAATACTAGACTAAGCAGTATCAATTGGTGTTAGTATCCAACCCTCCCTGTTCTTTCAAGATGCATCAAGCCAAGGACAGGTTGTGACGCGGACAGACGGAGCGCCCCAGAGTGTCTAGATAACAACGATTCTATGCGCGCCAATTTTGCAGAGAAAGAAGGCTTGCAACATTGTTATTACTACTATCAGGGCCCACGGAGACGGACACTTTACACCACTCCTTGAAACCCCTACCCCTTAAAATCACGAGGTTCCTCGCCTTCATACCCGTACCGATGGACCAGGGCCCAAAAAACAGCGCCAATCCTTCTCCATCTGCGATCAAGGTGATCGTGGTAGGACTCGGATTGGCCGGACTGACGGCGGCGATTGAATGTCATAGAAAAGGACATTCTGTACTCGTACTGGAGAGAAACAAGGAGGTTTGCCGAACAAGTATGAAGCAAAACCCTCTTTTGCTATCCCCAGCAGTGGGTGCAATATGCAGTCAACTAATCCTGTCTAGATGGCGATGGCATCGGAATCAGTCCCAACGCAGCGAGAGTCATCCGGCAATGGGGCGATGTTGATGAGCGCTTACAGGACTTTGTCAGCAACGCCATGCATATGAGCATCTATTCCCCAGCGATGACCTTCTCCTCGAAAACCCAATGGATTGCTTTGCGCTGGGAAACGGCTACCTGATCCACCGAGGAACCCTCGTCTTCGTGCTGTACGAGTATGCTTTAACCATCGGTGTCGACATCCGCCTCTCCTCGTCAGTGACAGAGTACTGGGAGACTTGCGACGAAGCGGGAGTCGTGATGAATGGCACCCAGCTTGCTGCCGACTGTGTCATCTGTGCCGAGGGCATTCACAGTCGAGGGAGGGCCATGATAATGGGGCAACAACACTTCGACGAAGAGCCCAAGAGTGCCTTCTCAGCTTTTCGGGGGTATCTACGCATGGAGGAACTGCGAAAAGATCCCGAGACCCGATGGTTTGTCGACGAGGCAGAGTCGAAAGACTTTTTCCAAGTTTGGGCGGCAAATGGTACTCATTTCAGTTTCTTTACTGCACATCAGGGAGAGGTCGTCGTGTGGTATGCTGCTCGCAAGGTGAGTTACGTACTGTCCACGAGAGAGAACAACGCACATGAAAAGAGGGACGACTGACCCTCCATTGTCACAGGCCCCGTCCTCAGCCGAGCCAAACCTAGGTCGACACTCGCCTCCGAAAATCGAAACCGCTCTTGAGTGGATGCAGGACTGGCCAGTGAGAGAAAAACTCCAACCGGTAGTCCAGAAAGCTACCCAAGGTTTCTTTATTCAGACTAGACACGCATCGCAGCGACCGCTGAAGACGTGGAGGTCCCCTCTCGGTCGGATGATGGTCACCGGAGACGCGGCTCATCCCACTCCATCCGCGTCTGCGCAGTCTGGAAGCCAGGCGATTGAGGATGGAGCAGTTATTGCCATTACGTTGGAATTAGCTGGCAAGGCTGATGTCCCAATGGCTTTACAGGTAGCTGAGAGGATCAGGTGAGTGCGCGGATGGATCGACGTTCTCTTGCCCTCATCGTTCCCGTATACAACTCACGTTGCAGCCATGCTAATACACCGTCTTCATGTAGGTACAATCGAGCGTCAACCGTGCAATTCTGGGGCGGGGTAATCCAGGCTGCTCTGTTCGATCAGCCGGAATGCCCGCCGAAAGACAGACCCGATTGGCTGTGGGATCACGACTGTCAGGAGTTTACGTACCAGGAATATCACGCTGTGGCCGAGGCCATCTGCCAGGGCCAGGAATATGTTCCCAAGAACTGCCCTTGTCCTTGTGATAGCAAGTGCGAGGTGCGGGGAAAGCTGTGCGGAAAGTTGTAGAAATCGAGGTATGAATTCAGCTTCCTGCAGTAGTTAATCTTAGTTTGGCTCCACTATACTATAGGGTAGCGTATAATGGTCGTGAAGTACCTCAATGATAATCTTTCATCGAGTTGCATGTGTGCCTAAGATCCTCACGCGAATGTTCGATCTGTGATACGGAGCACTTTTTCCTCTTTTTCATCGACCTGCATGACTCAGAGCACACATTTGCCCCTTGCATGCACAGTTCAGCTGCTGCCTTCTCCGTCTGGTTTGTTAAGGTGAAAGTACGAAGACAGTGGCACAACATGTCTCAGGACCTCGCAATTCGACTTGTTTTGGGTCTAGTGGAACGTGGCAGTTGTAGAAAGTAGTACTCTACAGGTTAAACAAGTCTAAGGTGCAATAACGCGGAGGCGGGACAGCGGCTCAGTGGGGCACAGCACACGGCACAGATGGAGCACGGCATAGGTGGAACACGGCACAGGTTGTCCCGTTGGACACATACACCAGGTTGGATTCGATTCCTAACAGCGCTATTGGCATCTTTCTCATGTAACTTAGTCAGGTGGAACACGGTACAAGGTGGAACACGGCACAAGGTGGAACACGGCACAAGGTGGAACACGGTAGTGTACGCGTTAAACCTGGCATTGGCGTTGTTGCCGAGGGCGGAAGGCAAGACAAACTATCTACTAGTGCTGACCAGATGCCGCCCTGCATGTCAGACATGCACGTTCCCTTGCATCATAGGCATTGAAAGACATTCCATCTGGATCAAAATCCCAGCAGAGGATATCCGTACGAAAATCCTGTTTGTATTGCACAATCCATGGACCCACTCTATACCACCATATGCTCATCATGATGTCGTAATTATATCGCATCCAAAAGGATTAAGCTGTACAACACTTACTCAAATTTAGATATAGTGTGTCTCAGAGGTTTCCTGAACGAGGTGTCGGCATGAAGTATGGGTTCCTACAATTCACCGCCCTTTCTCTGGTGGCTGGAAACAGACATGTCAACAAGATCGGTTGTTAATCGAAGAGCAATCGAGAAAATGGGTGCATGGAGGAAGATAATCAGTCAGACGACGAGGTTGACCCGTGTGCATAGAATTCATCCAATCAATCATCCTATTTGAAGACACTATTCGTGCTGGTCACTCAGATCTCCAAATTCAACAGACAGACAGACAAACAGACAAACGGTCTGTCAACTTCGTCGCGTGCCTTGTTCCATCCCATTGATTTGTTCATCTTCGACCACAATGATACATCGATCACTGCGCATCCTTCCACGCCGAGCAAGGCCACCGGCTGTCCTGCTCCAACAACGGCTCTTTTCCACGGTCCATCATGTCACAGGAGAGGCTCAGTCAGGCTTCGATAGCAGCATCAACCCTGTGCTCTTCTCCAGCCCTTCGATCGAAGGGGAAGAGCCATACTGGAGGAAGATCCCAAGATGGCAGGAAATCACCACCGGAAAATTCCTGAACCACAAATGGCAAATGGCCCAGTCCGTACAGTCGGAAAAGGCCCTCTGTGAGCTCTTGCGGTCGGTATTGCCCAGCGCGATTCCTCCGCAGAGCGACATGGCCCCCCATCTCCGCATCACAGACATTCACACTCCCGAGCAATTCATCCAGCGGGTTCAGGAGGGCATCAGCAAGGCACCCATGGCTGTCCGCCTCTCTCCACATATCCTGAGCGTCATCAACTGGCAAGATCCCCTGAACGACCCTGTTCGACGCCAGTTTATTCCAGTGTCGACGCCCTTGAACGTCGATCATCCCGCGTCCGATTTGGATCCCATGCAAGAGAGCAAATACTCGCCCGTCTCAGGATTGATCCATCGGTACCCAGACCGAGCTTTATTTATGGGTGAGTTGTCTTTCCCCATGGTTAGAACTTATTCTTCTTGAGACTGATGTCGTACTGCTAGCTACCTCCATCTGCCCCGTCTACTGCCGCTTCTGTTTCCGCTCCTACACTGTCGGCACCGAGACAGAATCCGTAAAGAAGCAGCGATTCCTTCCCATACTGAAGAAATGGGAGCCGCGGTTCGAATATATCGAGAACACGCCCAGCCTAAAAGACGTCGTCATTTCCGGCGGGGACTCGTACCTCCTCGAACCCGCCCAGCTCAAGTACATCGGCGAACGACTGCTGAACATCCCGCATATCCGTCGGTTCCGGTTTGCCACAAAGGGACTGGCCGTCTCGCCATCGCGGCTCCTCGACCCTGACAATGAGTGGGTGTCGACTATCATTGAGCTGGAACGCAAGGCTCGCCGAATGGGCAAACACATTTGCCTTCACACGCACTTCAACACGGCCAACGAGATCAGCTGGATCACGCGTCGGGGTGCCCAGCGTCTGTATGAAGCTGGCGTGACTGTTCGTAACCAGTCAGTGTTGCTAAATGGCGTCAACAACACCCCAGAGCGAATGTTGGCCTTGGTGCACGCATTGGGGGACATCAACATACAGCCGGTGAGTCTCTATTCACGTTCATTCTATTATTTAAACGCACCAAATTGTTCATAGTACTGACATTTCTTGGTAGTACTACGTCTATCAGGGTGATATTGTTCCCGGAGCCGAAGATTTGCGGACTCCGATGAGCGACAGTCTAGATTTGGAGCGCGCCGTTCGCGGCCAGATTGCAGGCTTTCTTGTCCCTCAATTTATTTTGGATCTTCCTGCTGAAGGTGGCAAGCGATTGACTCGTGGATTAGAAAGTTATGATCATCACATCGGGCTGTCCAAACTTACTGCTCCTGGATTGAAGGGTGAGCCTACGACGATGGAGTACTGGGATCCGCTGTGGTCGTTGTCAGAAGAGGGACGACAAGAGGTTTTGGACCGCTTTGGGAAGGCTTAAAAAGTTTGTAGCAGGTGCCGAAAGAGACAAAATTGAGAATATCAGAAAGCACAAGACAAAGAGTAATGATGTTTTTTGAGGTTGTTTGCGACTTCTTATGGCAAAAAACCCTGGTTTGAATTGACTCAATCACGACAATAACCCTCCTAAAAAGGTCTCCTTAATAGCCTCCCGATTCTTCCCTGCACCTTGGCCGATCAAGTTCATAGCCACCTCGAGTAGACCGTCCACTTTATCCGCGTTGTGCGTGTACGGGCCTCCCCCTTCCCAGAGGAAAAGGTAGATGCCTGAATACACCGCAGCCTGGAATACTAGCGTGTCCTTGACCGGACCATATCCTCGGAGAAACCCTTGGATTATAGAGAATGCAGCTGGACAGGATTCCAAAGAGTGCTGCACGAAGAGATCCGTCATCAACAACGCAAGATCCTGCATGAAAAACCCCGAGCGGCATGCTTCCCAGTCGATGGGGGTCAAATTCAAGCCATCATTTCCTGGATGACCTTGAACAAGGATACTGATTTCAGTCAACACCATTGGCTTATAACGTCATGAGCGGGACATAGGACTCATACTTCTTTGTAGTCAGATCTCCATAAATCACCCCTCGCCCTTCACCATCCGCCAGCATCAGCTGCTTCTGTGCCGTGTCTCGTAGTTCCATAGACCCACAGTACGCAAGGATTTTCTCGTCCAGCCCCTGATGGATCATCTCGTCGATCATGGCGTTTGGTTGCAGCATTTCCAAGAGCTCCGCATTTACCTGAGACAAGCTCCAGCGGTGGAAGCCAGCCAGCCACGTTCCCAGGGCCTCCCCAACGTCGGTGGCTTTCGACGGGCTCATATTTTTGGCTACGTCTCGGAGTCTCTCGCTACTCACAATATCCTCCATGATCTGTGTATTTGTTGGAAGATCAAAATGATAGAGTCGAGGTGATCGAACCGAAATCTGGCGGTACGTAGCAGGCTGAAAACAGGGACCCCCGAGGCGTTGAAGCATCTCCTGCTCGATAGCCTGGTGGGTGGTTTATTGTGAGCGGTGTAGACCAGAAATCGTCAATGATGGTGAGAAAACATACACACCGACTGGTCGGAACGTGGAACTCCGGAACCCCGGAGCCGTACTCTTCCCCGTGTTTGATGATGACTGTTTGGCTTCCATCGGGCAGCGGGTGAAGAAGGCGACCTCGAAACGTGAAATTCATCATTCCGCCAGTCACCTTCTCCATTTCTGAACAGGCATATGATGTCTGCGAAAGGTGCTGGAGCAGTTCTTCGGCAAGTCCCATTTTGCTGTTTTGTTTGAGGGAGATACAGTGCTTGGCAGAATTTTCTGCAGCTTTCTGGAACTTTGTCGATAAACAAGATGAGATTGTCCTCTTACTTCATGTAGAATAAGCATCGTCGTCGTTGTCATCAATTTTTATTCTCTCCAGTATCTAACCTTTGTAAAATGAGCGTCATGCGTCTAGTGGGGCTTGGGTACGGCGCAAATCCTATTATGCAAGGAGATCTTCTTTGCCCCCTTGCAATAATCCGGTTTCCAGCCTTCATAACTGTGAATGTGACCGCTGCGCCAAAAGGTAATGAACCCTACTCTTGTACAGGGTTATATCATTTCCCATCTTCGGATGTACACTGACAGTAATACTCATCTACGTTTCGGAACACGGCGGCACTGACCGAGACCAAGGCACTGCATAAGGAGGTTCGTAAAATATTGGTTAGTAGGCATGTATTCCTTTCTTGTGTGAGTCGTCTCAGCCACAGTTGCTAGCTATTCCACTCATTTCTTTCCTCTTCCTTTTCGCACTGGTCTCTGACAAGGGAGAGACAAAGAACTGGTTTCATCCCTTTTGAACCACCTGCATGACCTGCCGTGTAGACCTACTGTTACAGCTTAGTTGCAGCAGCTGAGACAGATGGGGCGTACCATTCTCAATCAAGGCTAATTAGATTACCCAACGTAGTGAATCAGAGAGCCTAGGATAGAAAAATATGCTAATCATCCTTGGACATGCGAGCAGTCGTGGTATTCTTGGTCCCCCGTGGTAAGAACCGCAACATTGATTCATTTATATTAATCAAGCTATCCGGGTGTCACCTCTTGGTGTCGCGAGAGTGGAGCCGATATCTCACCCATCGCCCAGGTGTCTTAGTTTGTAAAAGGGCTAATCAGGCGTCGGCTACACTCACACCAGCCTCGGTGACGATATTTTTGAGAATTCAAGAAAAAAGAAAAAAAGAGGACGAGCACAGTCTCTGGCACGCATCGGGTTATTGACGATGGTGACATCATACGCCTTCGCATGATTGATTCAGCGGTGAGTCAGTATCCCAGCCGAAGTATCTATTGTCTTGCACGTATTAGAAATCCACCCCATAGAGTGCGCAGATGAGGGAGTCAAGTTCCTATCCTTCATCACCTCTACGCACTCAAGTGGATAAGTACCAGAACTCATAGAGTCTACAATTGAGAGATTGTTACAACCTCTCGCGTCCTCCCTTAGCCCTGATCTACAACCCCTCTACCGCCTCAAACTTTTGTACGGTGATTCCTTGAGACTACGTCTGGGCAGTTCTCAAAATGAGCCCGAGATACGATGTTTGTCTTTTTCCTGCGCTAAGCGGTCGTCAAAAGCAGGGTCGAATGGTGATCTATTCGATCCCAACAGAAGATGTCACTCGGACACTGCAAGAGAAAAGGGAATCCCTTTCTGTGGCTCATATTATGAAGGCCTCGTGGGCGCTTTTGTTGCACCGCTACACCGACTGCCCATTGGTCACATTTGGAATTGTCGAAGAAGCATCCGCGTCGCTAGGTGAAAAGTCCGGCAATTATATCGCGCAGGTTGAGCAGTGGGAAATATCCCCATTACCAGACGTGATTGTCCGGCGTGTTGCTGTGCAGCCCCGGAGTGAAGATCACTCCGGCGAGCAAGGGGCCTACAATACATGTGTGTCAGTGAGAGAGCAACTGGAAAGAGGCGATTTCAACCACGATAATGGATGCGTGGACAGACAGAAAGCCCTTTGCACTCCGGTCAGTTTGAGACAAGCCCATTGATTAACCGTAGACACTAATTAATCATGGAATTAGAGCTTCGATCTTGTCGTAGGAATCCGTGGCGACCTAAGCGACTCACGTCTCTCGTTGGAGTACGAGACTTCATTTCTCGGCGATCGATATGCGTCGGAGCTGCTGAGCCTGTTTACTCACATCTTTGAGAACCAAGTGCTACCGGAGACAACTCAACTCGATATCAAGTCGTTGAGCGACTCGAACCTGGAAGCCATATCCTCATGGAATGCCCAAGACAAAGAGACGGTGGCAGAGTCGGAACAGTGCATCCATACCGCCATTCAACAGCGTTCTCACCGAACTCCAAACGCTCTAGCTGTCTGTAGCTGGGACGGCTCATTGACCTATACAGACCTCGACCGCTTAGCAGGACGACTACAGGCCCACCTGCAAAATCTGGGAATTGGCCCTGAGTTGGTCGTCCCGGTGTACATGGAAAGATCCATGTGGGTTGCCGTGTCGGTCTTGGGAATCTTGAGAGCCGGGGCCGCGTTCTTGTTGCTGGATACCTCATACCCGCTCGGCCGAATTGCCGACATGTGCCGGGAGGTCAAGGCGCGCATCATCCTTTCTTCAAGGGCTCTGGGCGACCGTATTCGGCATCTCGCGGAAGTGGTCATCGTTCCGAGTGATCTCGACGTGGGGACTACCATGTTGCCTTTTGTGGCCAAGGTCAACCCGGAAAACGTCGCGTATCTTGCGTATACGTCCGGGTCAACCGGCGTTCCAAAGGGGATCATCATCGAGCACCGATGCTTCTTCGCCGGGGCTTTGGCCCATGCTAAGGCTTTGTCCATGGATCATCGATCTCGGGTCCTGCACTTTGCATCGTATGGATTTGATATCAGCATTTTGGACCTGTTAGTCCCGTTAGCTGTCGGGGGCTGCGTATGTATTCCCTCGGAGCAACAGCGACTGGACAACCTCGCTGAGGCTATGACCAACCTCGGGGTGAATTGGGCCTTCCTTACTCCCTCTGTAGCACGTCGGGTCCAGCCAGACACTGTTGCTCAGCTCCGGACTCTGGTACTTGGGGGTGAACCTATGATCCCAGCCGACATGGAGATGTGGTCGCACAAGGTCCGGCTCATGGTTGGCTACGGGCCGGCCGAGTGTACAGTTCTTTGTGCTGCACAACTAGTTGTACAGGCTTCCTCCGTCACCAACATCGGCCGGTCATATGGCGGCTCTGCATGGATTGTCTCCCCTACCGATCACAACCGACTTCAGCCCATTGGCGCTGTTGGGGAACTGGTCATCAGCGGGCCAGTGGTGGGCCGCGGATACCTGTTGAAGAACACCGGGAAAGACGCCGCCTTCCTCCAACAGCATCCGCTGTGGGCGAAGTCGTTCAACCTTCCTTCAAGCGAGAGGTTCTACAAAACGGGCGATCTGGTTAGGTACGAGGGCGACAATGGCACGCTGTGCTATATCGGACGAAAGGATCGACAGGTGAAGATCCATGGACAGCGTGTCGAGCTGCAAGAGATTGAGCACCAGGCACAACAGCTGCAGGCCGGCATCACAGCTGCTGCAGAGGTTCTCGACCTTCCAGACACGAAGGATTCTGTCCTGGCACTCTTCGTAGGCATGGAAGATAGCTTGCACCACCAGGACCAAACCAATCTTCCCGACACAGCGCAGGACTGCATCCGTCCGACTCTGACTCATTTGCAGCAATCACTCCGTGAGCAGCTGCCCCGGTTCATGGTTCCGACGGTATATGTTCCAGTACAATCTATGCCACTCACCTCTACTGGAAAACTTGATCGAAAAGCCTTGCGAGGTCTAGGTGACAGGTTCATGCAGTTGCAGCTTCGGAAACGGTGTCACCAGCACGAGAACGACGAAAAAGGTGAGGACGGGGACAATGAAGATGGGGGTGAAAGTATTGAGGACACTCTACGGCAACTTTACGTCCGAGTCCTCGGCCTGCGTCAACTACAAGTCGGCGTCAACGATGAATTCTTTACTCTCGGGGGAAGCTCAATCACAGCCATCGACATGGTGGCCAAAGCCCGGGAGACTGGAATTTCACTGAGTGTTGCCGACGTGCTGAGTCTCCAGACATGTTCCAAGTTGGCGGCTGTAGCGCGTGCCTGTGAGCCTGCTCATGACCCAGCCCGCTTTGAGTTGGCCAGCAACGTCGACCAATGGCTTCGCATCGCCAACACGCAGAGCCGCATTCATAGGGACTCTATCGATGACATGTACCCATGCACACCGCTCCAAGCAGGCCTCATGTCCTTGTCAAGCACAAGCCCGGGCATGATGATAGCGACCTATGCCTTCCAGCTGCCACAAAGTATGGACGTGCGTCGGTTCCAAAGCGCTTGGGAGGCTGTCGTCGCAAACACCCCCATCCTGCGAACCCGTATCGTACAGCTGGACAATAATGAACTGGTACAAGCCGTCGTTGGGAACAAGGAAGGTCCGAGATGGGAGGTGGGAAGATGCTTGGAGGAAGTCATGGCGCGCCTCGAAGCAAAGGACATGACAACCGGTCTCCCGCTGGCGCTTTCTGGGCTTGTCTTGGGTGTAGATGGCGTAGCATCATTTCTCCTCACGATCCATCACGCTGTTATGGACGGATGGTCTTATCTGCAGTTCTGGGACGACCTCGACACCGCGTATTACACCCAACAACCCCTGCCCCAACGGCCCTCCTTTGGTCGATTTATTCAATATCTTTCGCGGCAAGACTTGGCGTCGGCCAGGGAGTTCTGGATCCAGGAGTTCCAGGGCCTACAAGCCGTAATCTTTCCTGCGCGGCCCACTGGATGGGAAGCTCCCGTGCAGCCCTCCCTTCACCGGCTTGAACTAGCCGTGGACTCGGTCGACGGAAGAAAGCCTTGGGCAAGTATCATCCGCTTGGCATGGGCTTTGGTGGTCGCCAACATGACTCACACAAACGACGTCGTCTTCGGGACGACAGTGTCTGGGAGATCTGCTCCAGTCCCTGGTATCAATCGGATCGCAGGCCCTACAATTGCAACATATCCGCTTCGTGTGCAGCTTAAGACATCCATGCCAGTCGAAGACGCCCTGAGGCAGATGCGCGAACGCGACGCTGCTCGGATCGAATTCGAGCACACGGGACTACAAACCATCCGACAATTCTCCCACGAGTCGGCCATGGCCGTTGAATTTCAAACTCTCCTCACCATCCAGCCGCAAAAGTACCTGCGTCAATCTCCGATCCTAATCCATCTCCCGCAAAACCTGGAACAACAGTCAAAGTTTCATACCCATATTCTCAGTGTTGTTGCACAGATAACCACAGACTCCATCATACTTGAGGCTGTGTTTGACGAATCTGTCTTTGCTTCTGACAAGGTCCAGTCCATATTTGATCGGTTAGGGCATGTTATACGACAAGTATCCGACCAGCCGAATCTGACTCTTGGATCAATCAAGATGATGACCAAGGAAGATGAAAGCAAACTTCACGTTTGGAACAAACCACGACTTGGATTTGACCCTGACTGCATGCATCATCTCATTTGTGCAGCTGGCCAGCGAAGCCCCGAAGCGGAAGCCGTATCTGCCTGGGATGGTGCACTCAGCTACAGTGAGTTACTGAGACTGTCGCACTCTGTGTCGGGATGCTTGCAATCTCTCGAGATCACCAAGCCGGAGACGGTTATTGCAGTTTACATGGAGCGATCCAAATGGCTGCCAGTGGCAGTCCTGGGAGTGCTTTTGTCAGGTGCTGCTTTTCTTCTCTTAGATCCCAAGCTGCCTACCCAGCGGCTACGCGATATATGCCAGGATGCCGGTGTTCGGATAGCTCTCACCTCGACGATGCTACTCGACGAGAGCAACGACGTGCTGTTGCCTAACAAGGTGTCTACCGCTTCGATAGAGGAAGCCGCCAACAATGGCTATGCATGGACGGCCTCGTCAGTCACTCCATCGAGCCTCATGTACGTCATGTTCACTTCGGGCTCGACTGGGACCCCCAAGGGCGTCTTGATCGAACACGGAATGTGTTGGTCGACATTTTCAACCTACTCATCCCGCCTCCCACTATCCACAGCGGCTCGCATGTTGTTCCTCGCGCCCGTTTCCTTCGACATTGCTGTCCTTCAATTGCTGTTTCCGCTGGCGGCGGGTGGTTGTGTCTGTATCCCTTCAGAGGACGAATGCTTGAGCGATATTGCAGGGGCCATCTCACGGCAAAGAGCAAACTGGCTAGCCACAACACCCTCAGTGGCACGCACCCTGAAGCCGTTGGATGTTCCTTGCTTGAAGACGTTGGAGCTCGGGGGAGAGCTCATGCTTCCACACGACATGACTACCTGGGCTGACAATGTCGACCTTTGGACGTCGTATGGGCCTGCTGAGTGCGCAATCATGGTTACCAGCGGTTCAGTGAGTAGGCATTCGTCGAGAAATACCGACTACGTCGGGCATCCTCTGAACGGCAGCTGCTGGGTCGTAAATCCCGACGACCATCATCAACTTCAGCCGCATGGCACTATCGGCGAGTTGCTCGTCAGTGGGCCAGCCATTGCCCGGGGATACCTCAACAAGCCCGGTCAAACTGAAAATTCCTTCATGGCGCCTCCACGTTGGACTTGCGACTTCCCCTTTGCACAGTCATCCAAGTTCTACAAAACTGGCGATCTTGTCTACTATAGCACCGACGGAAGTCTTCACTATACAGGCCGAAAGGACAACCAGGTGAAGCATCATGGGCAAAGAATCGAGCTGGCAGAGATAGAACACTGTGCCAGGAAGCACAACTCCAAGCTGGGAGTCGCCGCCGACCTGGTCGTCTTTGCCGACCCTCACGGGTCTCGATTGGTGCTTTTCGTCTGCGAAGCTGAGACTACTTCGCCTCCACACAGTAGAGACACACAAGATCTGCTCCTGATCACAGACTCCGATTTTACGCTGCAGCAGGACCTGCGTTGGCACCTCTCGCAGACCTTGCCGGTGTTTATGGTTCCCTCTATAATTATCCCTGTCAATGGTCTGCCCCTCTCGCAGAACGGGAAACTCGATCGTCGTCGCTTGCGAACCGAGGCGTCCCGACTACATGGCGAAGCACTGCAGCGCCTCATGGCACAACCATCGGCAAAGCGATTCCCATCTACGCAACAAGAGTCAATAGTTCGGGGCATCTTCGCTCGAGTTCTGGGGCTTGACGAGACTACCATTGGCGTAGACGATTGCTTCTTCGCTCTGGGCGGGGACTCAATTACTGCCATGCGCCTTCTTTCTCTGTGTCGGGAGGCTAATCTCGTAGTCAAAATGGCCCAGCTCCTGATACACAAGAGCGTAGCGGGCGTTTGCCAACATGGTAAGGCTATCAGTGTAACTTCACATCACACACAGGCCATGGAAGAAGTTCCTGGGCAGAGGTTTCTTCTGAGTCCGATCCAGCAAATGTTTCTGGATCACGCACCATCCCTCGACATGCGCTTCAACCAGAGCTTTTGGGTTAAAGTGAATTCGATATGGTCCGAAGCAGACTGGCGTCGAGTCGTTGAGCATATAACAGAACGACATTCGATGCTCCGGAGTCGCTTTGTCCGAGACCACAACGGTGAGCCTCGTCAGGTTGTCCTCCCTGATATCGCGGAGTCCTTCCGGCTTCTCTTTCATCGTGTCTCAAGCAGAAAGGATGCCTCAAAGATTGCCGAACAGGCCCATGCGAGTGTGAGCGTACTACGAGGTCCGCCGTTTTCTCTCGATCTGGTCCACGTGGATGGCGATGGACAGTATGCCCTGTTTGTTGCCCATCATATGGTGGTCGATTTAGTATCATGGCGCATCATTCTTGACGACATTGAGCGTCTTCTCTCTTCGACGGTACCTCGCCCAAGACATCCGCTACCCTATCAACAATGGGTCGAGTGTCAGATTAATCGCAGCCAAGCCATTGAGAGTCCGTCGCAAGTTCTCCCTTTTGAGGTGCGTCCAACGGACTACAGTTACTGGGGCATCACGCCTGAGCAAAACACATTCGGCAACGCATCCAAGATCGAGTTCGTGCTGGACGAATCGACAACATCGATATTACTGGGCCAGGCAAATAGAGCGTTGGATACCAAACCGCAGGAGATCTTTCAAGCAGCCCTGTTGTATTCATGGGTAGACGTCTTTCATAATCGACGGTCCCCTATTGTGTTTACTGAAGGACACGGAAGAGAGCCGTGGGATGACGATATGGACCTCTCCAACACTGTAGGATGGTTTAGCACTGCCTGGCCTTGTACTGTTGATGATGTGTCTCCCGCTACATTAACATTGCCAGAGATGCTCTATGAGGTCAAGGTTGCGAGCCGAAAGATTTCGAACAATGGCCTCCCATATTTCAGTGCTCGTTATCTCAACCGGTCTTGCAGACGAGAGTTTGCTCATCACAGTTTTATGGAGGTTCTCTTCAACTACAAAGGACAATATCAGCAACTTCAACGAAAAGGCAGCGCCTTCTCTCAACCTTCTTGGACGCCGGATGTCGATAAGGATATATCGCTAGATATGCCTCGATTTGCGGTTTTTGACATAGAAGTTGATGTCATCAACAAATGCCTGCATGTTTCGACATGGTTCTGCAACAACACGTCACGCAAGGCCGACATCGCGAGATGGATTGCCCAATATGAAAAGGCTCTGTATTTTGCTTCGCAAGAACTTGTTGGCCAAACCGTTTCGCTGCCTGAGGTCGACTTTCAACTTCTCGGAACGTCATTTGCGGAAACTCGGGCTCTTTGCTCCGAGATATGCAAACGACTCAGCTTGACTTCGACAGCCGTGCTCGAAGAAGTGTTTCCAGCCTCCAAGTCACACGTCGGGCTCCTTTTTGGTCTCACCGGCCATGCAGGCAAATATTCGGTTTGTGAGATCCAAGAAGTTATTACCTGCCGTCCTATTGATTCCGCTCTGGTCACCAAGGCGTGGCACTGGCTGGTGAAACAGCACCAGATACTACGTACGGTGCTGCTTGATGACCTGGGCTTAGTGGTCGTACCGCTGCATGTTGTGTTAAAAGGGATTGAACCAAACGTGGTAGTGTTACCTTTATCTTCGGATCCGATCCAAAGCTTGAAGTTACTTCCAAGAACCAGGAGTTGGGACGCTGCGCCGGCCAATAGCCTTGCAATATGTCAGGGCCTTGACGGGCGGCTCATGATTAGGCTGGAGTCTGGTTACACCATGATCGACGGCACATCCATCTCGCTTCTTCTAAAAGACTTCTGTGGCGCTATCAACGGCCAGATGAACCCAGTCAAGCCCCCATTATACCGGAGCTATGTTGAATATCTCAGTCAGCTCTCCCACGTCCCAGTCGACAAATACTGGAAGGAAACACTGGCCGGCGCCCTGCCTTGTCTCTTTCCACCACTCATCAATCCTCCACGTTCGCCTGAATTGTGGACTGCACATAGAGAGATGCAACGTCCTGAGCGCCTTCATGAGTTCTGGCGGCTCCATAGCCTCACGCTTACTAACCTCTTTCAAGTGGCGTGGGGAATGGTCCTACGACGATACATTGGCACCTCAGACATTCTCTTTGGCACTCTCGTGGCCGGGCGAGATTACCCTATCCCGGACATCTGGAAAGTAATTGGTCCCTGCATCAACATTCTGCCGTGCCGCATCCAAATGAAAGATGACCTCGTCCTCCTCGATATCATGAAACGCAACCAAGCCGACATGCAACACCGCGTGGACCATCAAAACTGCTCTCTAACGCAGGTTATGAAGGCGTCCGATTTGGACCACGTGATTCCATTCAACACCTGTTTGACGGTGCAACCCTCTCTCTCGGGCATGACAACATCTAGCCAAGATGGGTCGACAACACTCCGTCTCTTCGAACACCACGACCCCACCGAGGTAAGATCCATTATCCCTTAAATAGCAATAATGGCTGCTGCTAACCAAAAATTTTCCCAGTTTGATCTCTGCGTCGCGGTTTTCTTTTCACCGGGGAAACTGATGATCGACCTCCGCTACTGGACATCCGTCTGCTCGGATGACATGGGGGCAGCTTTGCTCCATGAATTCGAGACGACTATTTCTCAAATGATCCAACATCCGCATGCTTCTGTTGCCAGTCTTGACAAATGTATCCGTGGTAAGGGGGAGTAAGTCATACAACAGTATTATAAAGTACTAGTACTGAGTCTGATACCAAGGATATTAGGTAGTGTTGATATTAAGACAGTAATTAATACTAATGATAATGTTCGTAATATCAGATTTAAGAGCTCTGAGAGTTAGAAGTAGACTTTAAGGTCTCTCGGGCTTAGGATGTAACAGTTGATGCCATGGATGGTTATGTGTTAGCAGTGCAATACCCGGTCAACACATAGGAGGGAGTTAGTATAACGACCTCCGGCAATGCCGAGGCCACGGGCGCAGAGGCCCAGATGTTCGTAGCATGGAACTCCACCTGGTCATGAAAGTTTCCGTACCGATTGGTATCTCTAGCGTTGAGTGATGTGTCGGAGGCCATCTTGGGGGCGCGTATACCGTATACCTTGACTAAATTTATATTCTCAGGGGGCGTGTAATGGAGTAGGGATTTAGATTTTCTCCCCATTTTTTGATGAGTGCCGCTCTCAGCGTGCCTGATCCGCCGAGCAGGATCTTTAGGAAAGCCACGCCAGCCGTCGGACTTGAGTCTGAGCAAGGTAGTTCAGACAGGAATGCACTGCTAGCCTACAGGCCTGTGACGTCAAGCATACGTTTTCCACTGGGCCGGGCTGCATATACCAATTTTAGTGACAGAAATCGCCCCCGCCAAGTTACTGATTGCCATAGTATGCAGTAGTCCGCAGTTTGTAGAGGTAGTCGGTGGTGCGGCAGCCGGGGCCATATTTTATGCCTCTAGACATAAGAGTGTAGCTAGCTGTCGTGAGGGGGCAATGCGTGAAACAGTCGCTGATATAGAATACATTACTTGTATCTGATAGCCGTCGCCCTGTTGAATGGCAAAGAAAGGGGAGAGAAGGAGGCCACAGCGAGGGAGCACGAAGTGAGTCGTGCGTGCGTGTCAGATTAACGGAGGTCACGAAGGGGAATGATTGTTTTGGTGATACAGTCACCTTGGATCTTGGCGTCGATTGGGCTATCGCAGACCTAGGGGCCCTGCAAGAAAGTCAAAGACAGGTAGTCTTCAACTGTAGCATCGAGTCGGGAAACATTTTTATCAAATGAATAGTTCAAATCAGGCCGTCCCTCGTAGCTTCTAAGGTTTCCTTGTAGACTAGTATCCGTAGATTGGGTTAAGTTATCGCATGCCGCATACAGAGCGGTAGCGAACCAATTGTGTGAGCTCGTAGTGTCGATCATTTATATGTCACCTCAAGTAATAGTCAAGTCATTTGAAGTACGCGCGCGTGGACTCGCGACGCGTTTAATTAGATTATTATGCATTGCACGTGTTCGCGTTAAACCCACAATCCCTAAGATCCCTAGCACTCCGGTAGGACGTCTATGAAGTCAATAAATAGCAACTCGCATGAAATCATGCATAATACTAGCCCCAGCCCATAAATATCATCTTTATCGCTCGGCCTCGAATCAATCAGCGGGAAGGTCGGAAAATATTCTTTTATAATCGCCTATAATAATCACATGTAACTTGCGTTCTTTTTCATTTCTTTCATGCCGTTTTGTTTTCTCGCCCATCAGACACTCACTACACTATTACATATATAATTGCACGGATTAACTTGTTACCCGCTATACAATTCACACTCTTTTTCTTCAAAATGGGCAAATCCAGATCCAACGCTAAAGACTTCTCGCCCGCCCCCGCTTCACGCTCGCCAGACAAAAATGTATTCGCGCCTCGCCCAGGAACGTCCGGCACCGAGAACCTACTTATGACGGTACAACAAGAGGCATCAGAACAATACATCAAGGCACAGCGGGCCGAGAAGGCTTATCGCTCCAAGAAGCACGCGACACGGGCGCGCGCCAACTGCAACGAGGCCAAGGCTCACTTCAGGGAGGCCATCTCCCATTTAAATTAGCCATCAAGGGAATAATTTCTGTTATGGGGGATGTCCCCTATATGCTTGGTGAGAAGCGCGAGCAACGAAGACGGAGGGCCGAAGTAAAGAAGTGTGAAAGGCCCTTGAGCGGAAGACGAAACTTGAGGATGCCCTCATTTGATCCAGTAGAAGCCACAAAATTGCACCAGCCAAGTCAACAGGACTTGATTGGTTTGCCCAAAAGGATGTGCCGTGAATGTTTGCCCAAGATGCTGACGTTTAAATGGAGGGGTATACGGAACTGCAAGCTAAACACGGAAGGTAGACTCGAGATGATATAATCATTCTTTCCATGCTTCGTTGCTCCCAACTCACAAATCTGAAGCTGTAGTACAGTATTTCTGAATAAATCAGTGCTATCTTAGGTTATGGATGAAGATTTTTCTCCACTGTAACACTGGTTTTGTACCGTCTTCATAGTAGGCCCTGCTCCTGTTTCCTCTAACACAGCAAGAAACCGTTCCAAAATGCTTTGTTCCGCCCGCAAGGTCCATTAAAAACTGTAGCCGCTAATCCTTTGTCATTGACTGCCGCCTCTGTATTTGCCTTGCCCTTACACTTAGTATCCGGTCCAAATCTCTGCAAGCTTGGTCGCTCGAGTTGCATAGCCCAGTTGCAGTCAACGGTGGGCCAAACGAGGTCCCAAAATCCTTCCTGACAAATGCCTGGTAGTTTTCAAAATCGTCGGTTTCAATTTCGATGTCATAGTCTCCTTGTCCCCAGATGATTGCACAGCTGGCTTGGATGCGTTGGCCTTGAGCAGAGGACATGACTAGATATATAGCTGTATTTGTGGGAGTGTTGGATTCGATGGATGTGAAAGAAATGTTGTGGCTGTTGGTTTTCTTTTTGATGTTGGGGATAACAAGTCTGGTCCACTAATTAGAGCAACAGAGGGTATTAAATACCTCTTCTATCATGCCTGATTGCGGGGGCTGAGTCAGTTGGGCCGACCTGAGTGCACGTGGTGGTCTCATTAACCACTCCAATGCCAGGCTGGAGCATTGTGCATGCTGTAAGCTGGAAGAATGTAAGCTCACGGCGGCCAACTACGTGTGCAATTGGCCAATCCGCCAGCAACACGTAGGGGGGAGAATCTGTGCATTAGCCTTCGTGCAGTCCACGCAGGCTTCCAAGGCGGTGCCTGGGCTATCCGACGTTTACATTGAAGGCAATATCAAGGTCAAGGTCGTGTTTACTATCTATGAAAACATAACGGGAGCCCTGGATTGCATTGCAGTCTGCCTGTTTCCTTGTTGCACGAGCCTCGGTGGCCGATCACTTTTGCTACAGCCCCGCCAGCCCGATTCACTACCCTATAAATGGTCGACTACATCATAACTCAGGAGCCGAGCTTGGTGTTGAATATGCTATCATTCCCATCCGTTGACTCATAATGGCTGCTGTTCCTCATCCTCGGCAAGTACGTTTGTGAATGTCCTTCTAAAAAGTGCGGTTGTCAATTCTCTTCCACTCCACATAGCGCTCCTTGCCCGTCATGCCCTCGCTCAAAATCCGGTCAAACTCCTCCTGAGCCCCTGGCTGTCCAGGCCGGAGTTTCAATCGGTACGGCCACATCTCGATGATTGTATGCTTCTCCTTCATCGCGGCCCCTAAGTATTTCGCCGCCTCATGGAACTGCAAGTCGTCACGGTATCTGCCCCAGGTGTTAGCTCCAAGTATCGCTCACGTTGTATTTCCAAGTGTACACGTACCGATTGAAGATGTCGTCATAGGTTGAGACGACTTCCCGGCCAAGGTTGAACTTGATGAGCTCGGGGTCATTGGTGGAAATGTCCCTTCTTGACGGGGGCAAGAACCTGAGGAGTCGTTGTGTTGCTTGACTGTTCAGAGTCATGTCTCGCATCCGGTCATGATCGGTCAGCGTCTCATCGACAGCGTTCATGAATAGGGTAATCAAGGTAGCATGAGGATTCTCGAGAGGAGTTTGAAGCAAGGGCACCATTGTGTATAGTGAGCGGTGAATGCCCAGGTATCCACCATCTGATATGTTTGATACCTGAAGATGGTTAGTCTGCCGTGTGCGTCTATATTGAAACGTCTTAAGGGAATATGCAATTATCATCAGAATCGCCCAGAAGATTTCTTACCTCGATTCTGCTGAATAGTTTATCCCCGAGATGGGCAGGTAGGGAAAGGGCATCAACATTGAGCAGCTCAAGCCTAATGCTCAGTCTTGAAAGCTGACCAAGAAAAGATTGAAGAATTTCTCGGAGATGGTAGAAGAGCTTGCCGTACATGTCTGCAGTCGCAGGTCCACTAGACGTTTCGGCAACCTCCTTGGATGACCAGCCGCTAAAGGGATCAGCATTGTCCTTCATGGGCCAGACATCAGCGGTCTGAAAGAACGTCCTTTTTCCAGTTAGCGACACTCCACGTGTTGATAGGTTTCGGTTCGCCCACGGATTTGGTTCTCGGAAGTCATGCCGAGGGTTCCCGAAAGGCAGCAAGATGCCATCTTCTTGGAACTTGTTCATGGAAATTCGGTGTTTCGCCTGCTGACAGTATAGACGCCGATCTCGATAGTCCTTTCTGGACTCTGCCATGGTAACAGAGGCGCGGACTTCTTGTGCTCGTTCAACTGTGAAGCCTGGAGGAATGTTCAAAAAAGACAAGAGTCGATACCACGACGATTTATCAAGAACAACTCTCAAAGACCGCTGGCCGAAAGACCATGTCTTTGCCTGCAGATTTTCAGACGCCTTGTCTTTGATCTTATTGCAGACAGTTCCAATGAGTGGGAGAATGCGTTGCTGAATGAGGAAAATGTCAGACTTGCGTATGAAAGCAGAGTACCAGATGTGAATGATGGAGTCAACTGCTTCCTCAACATTGTCGACCACCAAGGCAATGAGTAGAAAGATGACGTTGCGAGCCACAATGTCAATGTCGCGGTCGTTGAGTACAGTGTCAATAGAACCAGTATATGTGCCCGGAAGCTGGGCAATGGTCTTGACAAGGTTGCGGAAGTCTCCCGAAGCTATGTAAAGATATCGGTCAGTGGTGGGAGGTAGAGAGATGGGCGGTAGAATGAATCACATACCAGCAAAGAGAAGACGCAAGTCCCCCGTGTATCCATGACCCTCGTTGGACCCGAGTTGAAGGACATCAAACGCAGGAACATTACCCCAGAGGTATTTCTTGCCTCCAAACTGTTCTCCAATGCCCGGTCTCACAAACGCCGGTGTTCGCTTCTCCAACACCCAGCTAGGCTGCCATGCTTGTTTACCTAGAAGTGACCGACAGTCGGCCTTGTGTCGTGGCCAGTGTGACTTTTGGCAGGCCGCGCCGCAATACTAGACGAGGAGCTCTGTTAAAAATGGTCTTGCATGGCAGATGGAACAAGTCTAGTGGATGAACTCACAACGACAAGGAGGCAGTTCTTGCAGCTGTAGTTGCCCGTTTTGTTGCAGTTGACACAGATGAACTCCGGGGTCGACATGCTTCTTGGCCGAGGTGCTATGTTATAATCCAGCTTGAGTATATGAGCTTTGGGTACGAAATGAAGTGAGAAAATGGCAATGTTATATACGGCGGGGTTGTTTCAGGAGGCTCTCCCAACAAACCACAGATTCAAGGGCGGCTATTCATTAGCCAATGAAGTCACGCCTGCAGGCCTCACACCCCGGATCCGCCATTGGTTGGGAATCAGGAGTCAGCAGCCTGCATTTGAACTGGCAAGTAGTCTCGGAGACATCCCACCCTGGTAATACATGCGAAGGAACCTAGACACAAAGCACGATACTGTCAGCCTGAGCCAGGAGTGCAGATCGGACACGGCCTTTGTTGAGCGAACCGCGGCGGGTGGCGCAAAGAGAAGTGTTGGCATGCGGGAGGCCGACCACCTGGCTTGGCTGCAGATAAGGCGCGACTGGACTGGCTGATCATGTGGCATGGTCCGCCTCATTTCGCAAAATATTCTACATTAATGGATATTCTAGCTTGAACGAGGACAGTCTTCTTACGTTAAAGGACTTCACTACCGGTCCGTGATTGTGTGTAAGATAGGTTATTAGCGAGTTGGGAAAGAAATACTTGACACAGATTTATATCGCGATGGTGTCTACATTGCTAAAAGATATAGACAGTTAAGTGTTTCACCGGAAGATAAGGTAGACCAGTTCAAGGAGCAGAGCCAGTGATTGGCTCTACCATCCCATGTGGCTAATGCATTGTGTGTTGCATTAAAGCCCAACGACCAGGAATATTGAAGCCTAACGACCAGCTGACCTTTGCCCGCCAGCCTGTCGAACAAGCAGAGCATGACGCCGTCTGAGATGTTCTCATGGCGCAAGATCGGAGCGCAGGTGGCATCGAGCGGCGGATCAAAGACGGCATCAACTCGAAGGTCGGGGAACTGAGTGACGAGGTCGCTGCGCAAGAGGAAGCCGAACGAAGGGACCTGCGGACAGCGGCCCAGCTGCGGGATTGCCGTCGTGCAGTAGCGGTTGATGGCACGCTTGATATCGGCCCGGATTTTGTCGTCGTGTGACTCAAGATGGTTCCCGATGCTCAAGGCGCCGTCCATCATGGCGTCCATCCAGCTCTGGTCGATCTGGAAGAAACGCAGCGACTCGGCGGGCAGGAAGGATGGGTCCAAAACCAGATAGTGAGCTGGTATGCCAGCGAGAAACTTTCCGGCCATGACCCAGGCCAGCACCGTCATCCAGTCGGTCGAGGTTGGCTGGTTCAGCTCGTTGTAGATATTGTCGTCGACGTCGCCGTTGGCTGGGGCCGCCAGGACGTCCATGGCTTGTCGCGTCTCTCTACGAAACCTCTCGTCCAGCTTGCTGTTTCGAAGAGACAGATCGACCGTGTCTTTGGCCCCCGTGTTCCACCTAGCCAGGAGCTTCTCCGACGCCTCGCTCGACTCCAGCTGGCTCAGCGTCACCAAGCTGTCGATGGCCTGCGGCACCGCCTGCACCGTCTCGCCGACACGCCGACGAGTAGGTGATGTCCATGAGCCCCAGGTTCTGGTCGAGAATCTGCAGATCCGTCCCGGCGTTGGACAGCTGGTTCATCCGCTTTGGCGTCTCGTTGCTCGTCGTCGGCACAAGCGGCCCTCTGACCATGGCTGTCGTCACCTCGCCCGTTTGGACGCGATGCCGCACAATAGTGTAGCCGTCCTTGAGACGAGCGTAGACACGCTGGGCCGCTTCCGAAAGCTCCTCTCCCGCTTTGGGCTTCAAGACGGCCTCTGGGGGCCGGAGGAGGCCGAGCTGGTCCCCGATGCGCTCCATCCTGTCGGCAATGGTGAACGAGTTGGATGGCAGGCTTGTATACACCCAGCTGTGCAGTGTCGGCAGAACCACGTATTCGGATGTCTCGGGAATCGGCCATTGCATATCGGGGATGCCTTCCAGCGAGACCAGATGAGCCACCACAAGAGTAGGCTCCTGCGTGCCCACGAGTCCAGTGCGGTGAGAAAAGGTAACGGAAAAGACGCCTATGCCAATGCCTCCGCCAGACATAGCCGTACCCTGAGTGTTTGCATTTCTTACATGGCTCATGAATTGGTATCTCGAGATGTCTGGCTTTGCCATTTCTCCGTCCGGCCCCGGCTTCCCAGCCTTGTATGTGTGGATCAACTCCTTGAAGAGACTCGTCTTGACAAAGACGGTGTCTTACGCCGGATCCTGGACGTCGCTGTCATTGTTCTTCTTGCACGCATGGGTCACTTGGGCCACGTTTGGAATGTCCGACTCGTACAGCCGAATGCTCTGCGTGGCGCTCGAGCTTAACGACTTATCTTGGCCCACGTCCAGCCTCTTGCACGCCTGAAACAAGTTCTCGGGCCCATTGAGCTCCTGGGGCGCGAGCCTGACCTCGTCGGCCGTGAAGAGAAGCAGGGCCAGCCACGGCACCTTGTTGCAGTTCGAAGCTTTGACTCTCAACAAGGCCTCGGCTGTTTTCTCAGCGGTCTAGTCAGGTGAAGTGTAGCAGTCAATGACCACCAAGAACAAGTTGGGAGCCCAACCCCGCACTGTTTCCTCGAGGCCTCTCTTTTTGCTGCTTACGGCAAAACTGGCAAAGCGACCAAGAGCTCCTCTGTTCGCGTTAATAAGAGGGAGGGGTTGAATGGGTCTTGATCTGGCCTGGCTTCGGAAACCAGGTCTTCTCAGGCATACATAGACTGCGGACACGCACTATCGATTCAACTCCCCCCAGTTCGTGTGGCTAGCTGAACCGGGGACATGCGCGCTCACAACGCTAACGGTGACGTGCAGATCAACTATCGAAATACGACATCGCTCATGTAGGAAATATCGAGTATACTCGTATGTGGAAGGATATGCATGGCCAAGTTCGCTTTAGTAGAGACTAATGATCATAATGATTGTTCAGCTGTATGCGGCCTGGGATAGGCCAATAATTCCAATAACTCCGAGAAACGGCTTGTCCCATCCAGACACACGATGTGAATACCCAGGCAAGCAATGACAGACGGTTGTGGCCCGACGCACCACATTGGATGACGAGTTCTCTGGTCGACGTCTCTTGCTCCCATGTTCCGCCCGTAACTCATTCTTGCACCTGAGTCTCTCTGAACAAGCTTGTCAACCTGGGCAATCTGCTACCAATTGCAACTACCTACCAGGCTTTCAACTCACGCCTCAAGCTATCGTCCCGCATTATCGTCACCATAGGAGACGCACCACCCGACCCCAAGCCACGCCTGCCCGAGGTAGTGCTGCTTCCCATGAAGTTGGACGCCTTCGTCCTGAACAAAAAGTGTGCAGTGGCGGCGTTCAAGAGGCCAAGATTGCGCCCATCACGCAGCCCAACTACACCTTCTTGCGGCTGGAGCGTTTCTCCATCCAGCCTGATATCCTCGACCACGCCGACTTGCACTACAGCTCGCCGTCGGGGCACAACTCGTGCTGCACGGATCTCGGCCGACGAAAGACGAGGAGCAGCTGCCTCGGGGTGTATCTGCATTTGGACTATTCCAAGGCCCTACCGGTATGGCACCACAGCCAAAGCCAGCCCTAAGCAGCCAGCTACGGAGCCTTCGGCCTCCTCTTCAACTGCTTCTGCTGAGACAGAGCTAGGGAAAGAAACGCCAATACTAGACTCGAGCGCCCCGTCGTATAAGCCGGTTCCTAACCGATGGTTGGTGATCAGAAGCATCGAGTGTTTCAATGAGGTTTTGACTATTGAACCGCAACTCAGCATACCCCAAGTGCAAGCTTGGGTGGTTGAAAGCGACAGAAAGCTCCTCCTGGACGACCTGGGTGAGGATGTGGATCTGCAAATCGATGTTTCTCCCCTTGTCAATGCCTCAGAGCGGGCTGGGGTAGTCATCAACGATCAAGCAGAAGTCTTTATCGGGTCCAAGACGGATGCGAGCAGGTGGGAGGAGACGGAGGCCGATGGCGTGCTACTCAGTCTCTTGAGCAGCTCTAACCAGCCGTTCCCAGACTACCAGCCGCACAACAGCGACGTCTTCAGCATCGTCGACAACTTTGAGTACGAAGAGGGCCAATACCTCGACAAGGCAAAGGCGAGCTACTATGTCATTGGGTGGCATGCCAAGGCAGACGCGGACTTGCTCTACTAGGATACGTTGTCCGGGAATGCTTCCTCTAGGTCCAAGGTGTTTGATGCCCAGAATATGAACATGGTGCCCTCTTTGCTTATCCTCGCGTTATCTAAGTGGCTTGAGAAGGAAGATTCGACGAGGCTGCTCTGCCATGGTGCAATGTACGAGGTTAACTGGGACCGCAAAAACCTGCCCAAGCACGTCCCGGCAAACGAGTGCTGCAAGGTCCTCATGGACAAGCTGCCCATCTCAGTTGGCATGACGCCCATGGACGCGCTCCTGGCCTACGTGCACGCACACAAGGACTTTGATCTGGACCCGCTCAAGGACCTGGAGTCGAGTCTCGATGGGATCCAGAAGCTCCTGCAGGCCCGCGACGACGGAGTCGAATCGCAGCACGAAGCCGCAGACTTGCTCATGACGTGGAATTATGATCACTCGGAGGGAGGGAAGCGCTTTCACCTCAGCGGGGGCGACGGTGGTGTCCCGGCTGATTCGAAGCCGATGGAGCCAACAGAGGACCAAAAGATGGCTCTAAGCAAGCCAAACGAGAAGCAAATCCCTTTAGACTCTGCGAATCAAACATTGACTCAGCTGCGATAGGACTTGTTCTCGTGGTGGTAGAAGTATCTCAGAGACGCAGAGGGCCCTGCAAAGGCTGGCGCGATCAAGCTCGAGATTAAGAATTCGTTGACCCCGAGGATCAGAGACCTGGAGGCCAAAGTTGATCTGCTGGTGGGAGACATCAAGGCACAACAAGAGAGTTCCAAGAGCATCGAAACCAGCGTCATGGAGACCTTTTCGCGACAACGCGACCCCACGCTGCTCGTCGGGTCCGTAAAGTCTAGCTGGCCGACCGACTACTTAGACAAGCTGAGGATCCGGACCAATGCTCATGTTGTCATGTCGCCCAGCCAGAAGCTCCCAAAAGAATGGGGCCCAATAGCTACAATCGTCTCCAAGGTGTTGCCCACCAAATCTTTACAGTCTGCAGGAACGGGCCTCCTCAAGGAGTTTCTGCTGCTGGACCCCAGTGCGTCGCCATCAACAGACCAGATGGGCGTTGCTCCTTTGTATCACGACCCCGATGTAAATCGAATGGTGGAGAAGCGGCGAGATCAGTGGGGAGATACACAGCCATTCTTCCCACTCTTCCTGGAGTGGGAGGCCGATACACACACATTCCGTACGAGACGTGGAGTTTGGAAGACAGGGCGGTTGATCCGAAGATTCCCAAGAAGCTTCGCTACGGCATTGACCCCAAATACGATCTCTCCACCATGGACCTGGACCATCGGCTCCTCTCTGGCCGCGTGCTGATCCTACCCCAGCCTAACTTCTCGCTCAAGGCCAAAGTGGCACAGCTCTTCGACCAGACGCCCGAGGATATCCTGGAGAAGCACCTCGAGCTGGAGAAACGGAACACGCTCGCCCATCCCCCAGACGCAGAGCACACGCTGTTCAAGCCAGTGACGCATGGCCAGTTCCGCCTCACCAAGCTCAACATCATCGACAAGTTCGGCCAGGTCGTCCACACCATCGACCCCATCTTCAACAAGGACCCAGGCAAGCCCGTCTACCCGTGCCTGAGTGGGTTCAACCAGCCGGGCTGCAGTTCTTTCTCCACGACGGCTCGTTCTACCGTGAAGTGCGCTTCGTCGGTCCCAAGGGAACGCAGACGTCTCCAGCATGGCTCCCATTTCAGCCGCCCAAAATTGATCCCAACGACCCAATCAAAGGCGACCCGGTAAAGGCGCTTAACATCTATAGGCTATATCCCGATCGGGTTGATGTAGGTGCGTATGCAGCCATAGCCTAGCCGCTTGTCATCCCAGTAGAGTACATTAACGCCTTGCATCAACATCAACCAGAAGCAATAGTAGTATTTACGTACTATGCGGCCATTCTGCAGCATTACCGGCATTTCTGGGTCTTCGGGAAGTCTGAGTCTTCCCTTGTTCAACCGGTTTCGAACAACCTCAGTAGTTTCTGGCAGAATGGTCTAGCATGGCCAGCTTAAGCCCCAAACGAGAGTTAGAATTGATCTTCTTCAGTACTGCCTTTGAGCCTACTTGCTTCTTCCCATCGTAGGTTAAGTTAATGTAATACTTGAACGAGACGTGGAACCATAATAGTATATTATAATATACTATAATAGTAATATTAAGTTAAAAATAAATTAAACTTCTTTTTTATATTCTTTAGATAGTAAAGTATATATTAAAACTATATTTAGCTGAAAAAAGTCGTTATAGCCTTAGAAACCTAAGTACAGTTCTCCCACTGGAATATGCAGATGTAATTTTCAACTCTAAAAGAACTACTGTAATAGCTCGTCCATAACAATCACGGCACGACCATAAAGTTGTCCTTTCCGCAGCTTCTCGTACGCCTCGGGGATCTGATCAAAGGAGAATCGGTCAATGTCAATCTGCAGTTTCCCCTCGAGTGCTAGCTGACAAACCTCGCGCAGGTCCTGACGCGTGCTGCCCAGCGAGGTTGCAAACCTAGCACTCGTCGCTATCCTGTTCCAGCCGAGTCTGACGCTACCGCCCTGCATGCCCACAACAGAGACAAATCCCTCCGGGCGCACTATGGCGGCGGCTAGATCCAGAGTGCGATCGGTTCCGACAACGTCCAGGACGCATTCGACGCCTCTTCCGTTGAGGAACTGGCGTATGCGAGTTTCAGTGTCTGTCTGTGAGAGCACGACCACATCGGCACCCAGTTTCTTAGCAAGATCGAGGCGGTCCTGGGACGTATCTACCGCAACGATTTTGGCGGCAGTGCGCAGCTTGATGAGTTGGATCGCGTAGGCGCCGACGCCGCCGACGCCAATGACGAGGGCGCTCGTCCCCGGGCGCAGTAGGGGCCAAAAGGGCTTGCAGCCGGCGTACGCGGTCACGCCGGCGTCTGTGAGGGGAGCGAACAAGACGGGGTCGGCGGAGCCCATGGAGATGAGCTCGGTACGGGGGACGGCAATGAAGTCTGCGAGTCCTCCGTCAAAGCCGCAGCCTCGGGTCATGCCAATCGCACCGCGCCGAAAGCGATCACAATGCTGTTCGATGCCAGCTTCGCAATACTCGCAGAAACCGCAGTGGCGCATGTGATGGAGCACGACCGTCTCCCCCTTTTCCAAATCGGTCACACTCGAGCCCCATGATTCAACATAACCGGCCGTCTCGTGTCCGAGGATGTAGCCGGCATCGATCGCGCTCGCATAAGGATCCTCGCCGGGTTGGCTGTCCATCATGTCCATGTCAGAGCGGCAGAGACCGACAGCTTTTACACGGACCAGGACATCCAGCGGACCGGGTGTCGGTTTGGGAACGTCGGCATACTGAGCAGGTTGTCCCCAACGAACAAGCTTATAAGCTCTCATGATGAAGTATATAGTAATAATTTGTAGTTGTATAAAAAAAAATCCTTTCTTTTTATCTTCTTTCTTTAGTTTAGGCAGACGGGATTTGAGAGGATTGGGACGTTACAGATGCTGATGGTGAAGACGATAAACTTGGAAGAGAATCAGATGCTGATGATGAGTGGCAATGACCTTTCAAAAACAAAAAAGTGAGGAATATTGTAAAAGAATATACCGTCAAACAGCACGATATTAAATGTTGCGGGTTGTGGATTTTGTTCGAATGTTGACTATTTTGTTTATCCCGGCCCCAGCTACGCTGTACACTCTAGTAGAAAGAAACGGTGAATCATCGGATGATATTCGGACAAGAAGACAGGGGGTCTTAGGCTCATATTGCGAAAGTGGAGCAGTATTTTGGTAGTCATGTGTACCCCGCAGTGTTGGAATTGCATTGTTTCGATACTCCACCCTACCCTACCCTACGTACCGATAGTGTCGCTAAATCAGGACGGTCCAATATCGGCACAATTGTGCCGAAGAGAGGAATATGTGTATTGTGCCGTGACATCAGATCGTTCTGCATAAGCATCATGGGCAGTTTCTTTTTAGCGGCAACTCATTGGGGCCCGCCACAACCGAAGGTAATTTGTGGCGGGGTCGTTAACCACAAGATATCCTTGCCATACTTCTCCCCTTGGACTGCTTGTTTTTTTGACAATACGATTTTGATTCATAGTTTATGAGGAACTGTAGTGTGCTAGGACGACCCGATAAGAATATCCAATACCGCATCAGATCTTGACAATTTCTTTTTCCCACTGAGATATCATGGCTTCTCTAGGCTTAAAGGGGTAAGCACACCCACCAGAACCTCATATCCCATCATCTCATCACTTCATCATCCGGATTGCTTTCCTCGTCTTGCACAGTAACCGGATGAGTTGAATCGTCTCTTTTTCTTATCAATCTAGGTCCGCAATTGTCACAGGCGCAGGAGGTGCTTTGGGTCGCGCCATCGTGCTCGGCCTTGCTCGACACGGTGTGACCAAAGTCGCGGGCTTGGACGTGAACAGCAGCGCTCTCAACGAAACCAAAACCAAGTTGGCCCAAGAATTTCCCGGGGTGCAGTTCCTCCCCGTCGAAGCTGATGTCTCGTCAGAACAGTCCATCTCGCAGGCCATCTCCAGCATCATCCGCGAGTTTGGGCGGACTGACTATGCCGTCAACAACGCCGGTATAGGACAGAAGCTAGCGCTGTCGGGAGACACTTCAACACAGGAGTTTGAAAAGGTCATGAACGTCAACTTTCGGGGACTGTGGCTATGCGAAAAGTTGGAGCTGGCACAGATGGAAAAGCAGGAGCCGCGCGTCGTGAACCCGTTGAACTCATCCGTCACGGAGCGAGGGTGCATCGTCAACATCTCGTCTGTGCTGGGCTTTATGGCAATGCCGCATCTCGGAGTTTACAATTCCTCCAAGCATGCAATTCTGGGACTCACCAGGACCGACGCCATTGACTATGCCAAGAAAGGCATCAGAGTCAATGCCGTCGCGCCGGGCTTCATTGATACACCGCTGCTGACGGAGGCGACGAGGTTGGCGCTGAAACCGACGATAGATAGGATACCACAGGGAAGGCTGGCATCCCCCGACGAAGTTGCCGATGCCGTGTGTTTCATGGTGAGTGGCATGGCCACCCACCTCACTGGTGTCACACTTCCCTTGGATGGCGGGTTCACGGCGACGTAATCTTTTAGGGTGTAAAATTATCCTTATTTTCGGTTGCGATTTTCTCTCTGCAATTGATCTCGGTGATTTGACTTGGAACGAGTAACATGTTCAAGACCGGCACTGGAACAGTTATCTCGTATCAATCTTTGTTTCTAAGCAGACTAGTCGAGTAAATCGGACCAGTAAACCCCTCTAATGCACGTTTTCTTCTGGTAAAAAGGGCTTATGTTAAGAGGAGTATCACTGAGTGTCGTCCCAATCTCAATTGTGAAAACTACAATGCTTTATACCCAAAGGGATGACCCGTCGAACCAAGCTACGTAATCGCAAAATTTCAGGTAACCTGCGAAAAGATTTGATCAAGCGGAAACTTTCCGAAGGCTGGAGGTGTTTATATTAATACTGTTATTTTTGCGTGGTCTTAGATTACATTCGATGTTCCTGTCAAATGTGAAGAACGTAACCGCAAAAGATACCAATTGGTCAGAAAACGATAAATGAATTCAAATACAAAACTATGGATAAGGTAAATCATAAATCGACCCTCAACCACGTTATTTTACAGATCCCTGGTCCTCTCTTCTGCTCAAGGTGAGGTAATGAGTTGCCTAGCTCCTATGTCCCAGGTTTCGGATTCCACGAGACAAGTAGGGATAGTTGTAGCCTTTCTTCCTTAGGAATACCTGTTTTAGCTACAGATGTCGATATGATCCCTTTTTTGCCGTATGAGCCATGGCTTTGCTCACTCAGTTGTATCACGAGACTTTGAGTTTGCAGTCTCGATGTGAGTAGAGCCTCCCTTGGTATCCAAGGCCTGCTCAAAGTCCAGAGCGACTTTGTCGCCGAATTTGACGGCAATCTCTTCCAACGACACGCCAGCAGTCTGCAAAGAGTTAGTATCCAGTGATATAAGCATATATATGTATATGCGACACGCTGCAACAGACTACACTTACCTCTGGTAGCAAAAACATGCAAGGAATGGTCAGGGTAACGGTGACGCAGATAAAGACTATGTAATACTTCCATCCGATGCTTCCAAAAGCCTGTGCTGCAGGCGCAGTCGTCCAGATGGAGAAGACATAGAAGCCAAAGTATGATATAGCAGAGCCTTTGCTGCGCAGGTGGGTGGGCCAGATCTCGCAGCCATACACGTAGCCGACGCACTCCAAGGTGCAGCAGAAGTAAAAGGCGATTAGGAAGTAGATTGCTACAGCGGCGCGGACGCCGGCCAGGTTTGAACTCTCAAGGTACTGGCTTTGCAGCGCCGCCTGTATGGCAACAAGAATGGCCATACCCCAGCCACCGGCCACTATTTATCATGATTAGCTGACGTGTCCAGCAGAGTGGAAGAAAGAAAAGAAAGAAAGGAAGTAAGAAAAAGAGAGAGAGAGAAAGGGCGCAAACGGCGCAAACCTACCGATAAGCTTAACGCGGCCGATGCGGTCAATCAGCCAGATGTTGACAAAGCAGCCTAGAAAGAGACAGACAGTCCAGACCAGAGACAAAGTCAGCTGTAGGATGGTATCGTAACCGAGAGCGCCGAAGAGTCGAGGTGTCAGGTTTGCCAAGACAGTTATGCCAGTCGACTGCGCCATGGACCAGACCAGGAGTGTGCACACAAGACGCTTCCTCATGGACGGCGTGCGGAAGATGAAAGCCCAGCTTCGGGGCTGGGAGCGATCCTGCTCGACCTGGGCGACAATCTGCGACAGTTCGGCTTGAGCCACCCTACCGTTGGGGTCATGCTTTGTCTTGTGGATGTTGTGCAGAATCTCTCCAGCTTCGTCGGGCCGGCCGACCTCAACGAGCCATCGGGGCGACTCGGGCAGAAAGAGGAGAGAGACCACGAGGCATACACCGAGGAAGGCGGCAATAATGTAGTTGAGGCGCCATTGGTACGCTTCGGAAACGAAGTGGAAGCCAAGAGCAGCGCAGGAGGATGAAATGTAGCCAAAGACGATAAAGTTACCTTGCAAGCCGACGAGGAGTCCTCGGCTGTGCGCAGGCGAGATCTCGCTCAGGTAGACAGGTGTGTTTGTGATGATCATACCGCATCCAAGCCCCGTGATATACCTGCCAACCAGGAACATGGCGATGTGTGGCGCGCCAGCCTGCAGAGTGTTGCCGATGGCGACGAGGACGGCGGCCACGCGGTTGACGGACTTTCTCCCCCATCTGTTGGAGATGTACGCTTGCACAACGCAGCCGATGAGAGCCGCACCGAAGAAGCTGGGAGTCGGGTCAGCTAGCGTTCCCTAGAATCTTTCTTGTCTTCTCTTACCCGGAAACGATGCAGTCGATGAGCATGTTGGCATTCGATCCGGACAAGAATTTTTGATTAAAGGTCACCTGTGCCAGAGTCCCCGCAATGACATTGTTGGAGTAGCCGTAGTTGTAGCTGGCCAAAGCGGCCGAGCAAATGAGCTGTCCACAATCAGCAACTTTGTTCTTGCCCTAGCAGCGCCGCTCGCAAGGGGTGAATGATGAGATACTGACCACGATGTTGGTAAAACTCGTGTGAGCCTTGACTCCAGCACGTGCTGCGGCCGCCCTTTCTGTCGCACCTTCGGCCATTGTGGGCGTGAAGATAGAAAGGAAGAAAAAAACTAAGACAAGTGTTGGATTTTTCGCGAAAGAGTCTCAACGCTTGTGAAAGGAATAGGTTTCTCTGTTCACTGCCATCGATGTGACTATTATCTCTTCTTTTTTTTCAGGGATGGAATCCTGACAAAGGCTCGTTTATTAATACATGTAGGCGAAGCTTTATTTACTCCACAAGCAAACTTAGAGTGCAAGCTGATCTACCGGTAGTATGCTCCCCCTGCAAACTGGTGAAATACGAGAGAAGGGAAAAGGGGAGAAGACAAGACTAGCGTAGCGGGGAAGGGCAACAACGAAACATCACTGGATCAAACTTGAGTTAAAAGTGCGAGGTCCAAAGTTAGAGCGAAGTTGAACCGTGCAAGTTGTGCGAGTCCGAAGCGCCCTCCCGTGAACCGCTAGAGGCAGATGCCGCGTGAGTCAGTTGAGGCTAACAACGCTGAACAAAGACAAGCTCGGGATTCCATTCCCCGCAATCCATGGTAACTGGGTCTGGGGTAAACCATAGATCCGCAGATCCACATATCACCTTCGTCCTTTCATGGTCCACCTATCCCATCGCTTCGGGACAAAGTTGAGGGGTTCCAGTCGACTAAAACGCCCGTGCAAATTCACCCGGATCGTGGGGTCGGCGTTGGAGGGTTTGCTGCAGAGGTCTACGATAAGGCATCAGATTTGTTTTGCAAGGCGCCCAACCAGCCACGTGTATACGGCCAGCTACGTGAGAAAGACCCAAGTGAATTGCTGGCCCCTGATTTGTGTGAGCGAGCGACGACTCATCTCGTGGCAGAATGGGTAAGAGTGAACGTGATACCCGCTTGGAAGAACAACTGCATCATCTCACTGGGGCAACACATAAGTACTGGTCTCATACTGGTCTCATTGATGCATGGCCCTTCCCGTCTTGGCTGGCAGCTTTGGGCGTGATGAGCTGAGCCCTCCCCATCTGCCTCCTTGTTCTGCACGGAATCAAACAAATCTAGGTGAAGAGAATGCCAAGTACTATCTTAGTCACATGGTCAAAAGGGCTGATTGCTGTCTTTTGACGAGAGCCATCGAACCCAGTACGCGAAAAGCTTCTCATTATGCCGACTCCCGCTCCCATGATCTCTTTGCCGACTATCCGGCCGGCCAAGAATGTCGTCGCGCCCTCATCCGGTAGGACATTGGAATTACGCCGAAATCCATCCGTGCACCGAAATTGCCTATTTGGTAAAGCTTCTGCCAATAACAGCGCTAGGGTGCCTTTGGCACAAATTGCGACTGGCAGCCACCCACAAAGATGAAAAGGAGGCGCAATAGCTCTGCTCTTGAGAAGTCGAATTGCTGGTACACCTCATCAGCAATCCGCCATCATTCGTAACTTAAATTAAAACTTCAAAAGCAAACATATACAAAGGAACCAGAAACACGATAAGAAGAGCAACAAAAAACCAAAGGAGAAATCAAGGAAACGAAAATGCAAGGTCCGAAATTCTTCGTGGTAGCGCGTGTCGTCGGCCGCGATGGCGGTATGCCGCTGGTATGTTCTCGGTTTTCCCATCCGTGGCTCATGCCAAGGCTCTCATTTTGCGCAAGGGAAAATGTTGATTTACTAACGTGTGTGTGTGTGGTTTGCCGGTCAAAGTGGAAAGAAAGATTAGTCCACCTCTGCGGCGTCTCTGCCACGGAGCTATACGGGGACTCGTACTACTGGGGCGAGGATCTCGACGGCGAGCCGGACACCCTATGGGGCCTCGAAGGCTATACTCACCCCATCGGCTTCTTCATAGATCACGTATCCTCGAACATCTTCAAGCGCGAGATGGCGCTAGTAGACAAGGACGAGCTGCTCAGACACCAGCAAGGCTTGGGGAGCCCGGACTACGACCTGCACCACTACGATCAAGAGTCTGGCTGGCTCAAGAGGGACGACGATCCTGATCGACACTCCAAGTCAGGCTACGTGGCCGTGCACCACTTCTGGGCCTCCTCGGAGGCGGATCGACCAAGTCTCCTGGCTGCCTTGGGCGCTTTCGCTGCCGACACGCGAAGCGGCCAGACCCACAAGGTCCAGAGCTGCCTCGTGCTGCGCGAATGCCATGACTTGAAGATGGCGACTCTGTGGTTAAGGTACGTGCGAACAGTACCACCAGCCTACCCACAACCTGCCCAACTGGCTTTGAGCCAAAGTATACATTGAACCTGACCCCATTGTGCAGGACAAAGACGGATCAAGACTACCAATCTTTTCATCAACGATCGCTTGCTAGTCTTCTAGAAGAGGTCCAACCACTGTGTTCCAAGACCAAGGTGCACTTCTCAAGGTCCTTTGACGGTCACTTGGATCTCAAAGCCGAGACTCGGTAGGCCTGGGGAGCCATCGGGGGGGTTGCAGGATGTTTTGGTGATACTCAGGCTTTATGGCTCGTATATTGGGCCATGATAACTCTGGGGAGGACAGCGATGTACAGGGTTTCAGCGTTGTGAAATGAACTGCATCTCGGGTTTTGTCTTTAGTCTTTTCCTTTTTTCTCCCTCTTCAAGTCGCCAGACACTCACGGTTATCAAGCATAGCCGATTAGTACATCTTTATTTAGCATATCTATGATATAACTCATACTACAGTGCATTTCTGCTTATCATCGAGAAGACTACCCTGTCATCGCAAACATTCTCACCCTTACTTGAATCATGCCAAATACAGTTGCCCTTGTTACTGTGCAACAGCCGCAAAATTTTGCATCTTGTGCGGTTTTGAGCTCCGGCAATCAATCATGTGCTCTTTGGAATGATACCAAACACTGGAATATCGCCGACCTCTAGACCGGACGCCAGCTTGACCCCATAGCGCACATGGTCGAGGGTGCTCCGAGGGATGTAAACGTCGTCCTCTGTGCCCATGACCTTGTCCCAGTTCTTGATGAATCCTTCGGGCGTAGACTCTTGCGTGTGCCCGGGGAACGTCGCGAACGTCACCCGTGCCGATCTGTCAGCAGCAGCCGTGAAGCACTCTCCCGACACCGGGCACTCGTCCGAGGCGAGGGCAACGACGGCTGGCGCACATTTCCTCGCTTCGAAATAGGTTCTGGTGATGAACTTGGATCCTTCGGATAGATCCCCCATGCGGGTCGACCCGGACGGCAGGACGGCGTTGACTTTGATGCCGTACTGCTCGGAGAAGCGGCCGAGGTCGCGGGCAATGGCAAAGGTGGCACCCTTGGACGCAGTATAGGCATTGTCGCCGCCAGCGCCGAAGCCAAAGATGGCGTCCGAGGCCACATATATGATGCGCCCGTGATGCTGCTTCTCCATATGGCTCCATACGGCGCTGGTCATGTACTGCGAGCCCAGCACCGCAATCTCCATGACGCGCATGAAGGCCGGGCCGTCGAGGTCGGCGTGAGAGCTTGGACTTCCCGAGATGGCCGCGTTGTTGATGAGAATGTCGACGCGTCCAAACTCTTCCACCGTTTGCTGCACAATCTTGATGGCGCTGGCCTTGTCAGACACATCGTGCCCGTCGGCCATGGCGGAGCCCCCAGCGGCTACAATCTCGTTGACGACGCTTTGGGCACGCGAAATGTCCCCAGACTGGCCCTCCAGCGTGCCCCCATAGTCGTTGACAACTACCTTGGCCCCCTTGGCGGCGAGGAGGAGAGCGTACTCTCGGCCGAGACCCCCACCTGCTCCCGTAACAATGGCGACGCGATCTCTGACTGACATTCTTGCTGGAGTCTAGAGTTGAGGTATCAGGTCTAATTAGGTTTCTGGAGGAACGGGAAAGCGCTAGTGACAAAAATGGGACTTGAAAGTGGTTCGTCGTGGATGGTTGAGCGGCCCTGTTCAAACGTGGCCGTGTCTCAATGTAGAGACGCTTTTGTAAGTCGTTGTCCATCCTGGCCTACACAATATGCCGTCAACATGGCATGGGTGAAGCCGAACCCCGCACTCGCACTGTTGCCTTTGTAGAGATGCAGCTAATCGAAATGAATCTCGAGTGTGACGGCAAGTCTCGCTCGATAATGGTCCGGCCGGCTCGAGTGTTGCGAACAGGACCAACTTCGGGGTAAGCCTTGTTGGTCTCCGAATAAATTGTGGGGATTTTCGCTTTAAATACCCCGGACTGGGATTGATTCGGAAACATGTCCACAATGCAACTTTTAGCCCTCCAACGTTGGATGTTGATCGAGGAATAACCCCGCTCAGCTCGGCTAAAATGATTCTGAACTGGCAGCCAACCCTCGTCTTCTCTTCATCTTGTCGTCCCTTCTGGTCTGCGGGTGCAACAATTTTCTGTCAAATAAGGTACCTTGTCATCATAAACCCAGCGCATTGTCACTGATTACATCTCGTGGCCTATACGGTGATAAGACAAGTCTGGCCTCCGCACTGCTTGCTGCAGCAGAAATTCAAAGCCTTTGGAAGTCACCCAAAGTCTTTATTCTTTATTCTTTTTTTGTTTCTCTTCTAGTAACACGCAGAGCACCACCTCAGTCTCAACATGAGTTCCCTCGCAGGCCGCATATACACCGTGACTGGTGCAGCATCAGGAATCGGCCAGGCAGTTGCCGTGCGTCTGGTGGAACTTGGTGCCGCGGGCCTGGCACTAAGTGATGTGAATATGCAGAACCTAGAAAAGACAAAATCACTGTGTCAGTGAGCATTCGCCAGTCCTCTCGCTTTGTTTAATTTATTTATTTCTTCTTTTCCTTGCCTCGAGCGGTTGCTGACCATCCATAGGTGACGCTGCCGGCCAGGCAAAGATTATCCTCACTCGGGTCGATGTTAGCAACAGCGCTCAGGTTGGCACTTGGATTGCCGACACGATTCGCGACTTTGGTCACCTGGATGGGTGCGCCAATATCGCAGGCATTGCCGGAGGCGACGGGGAGACGACATGCGCTACAATTGTAAGACACCATCCTCGGAGCTTGCAGTCCTCCCAAGCAAGTGCTATCTACTAACTTGGTTCCTTCACCGTCTTGTAGAAACAAGAGGACTGGGACAAGATGTTGGCCGTCAACCTTAACGGCGTCATGTACTGCATGCGCTCACAGCTACCTCACTTGCCGCGGCCAGGCGGTGCCATTGTCAACGTGTCCAGTACTTCGGGCTTGAGGGGTCTACCGCACAATGCAGCCTACGCAACAAGCAAGTTTGGCGTAATCGGCCTCACCGAGTCAGCTGCGGGTGAGTTCGGCCGTGAGGGTATCCGCATCAACGCTCTATTGCCGTAAGTTTCACACATCCGCTCCATCTATCGCGGAAATATCCAGAGAATCCAGTTCAGTGACAGAAGTTCTTGTTCCTAGGGGTCCCATCGACACGCCTATATTCCGTGATGGTGAGGCCAAAGGTCTGTTCAGCTCCGAGATTGTCAGTAAGGCGACCTGTTTGGGACGAATGGGCCAGGCTCATGAGGTTGCCAACGTCTTGTGCTTCATGATGACCGATGACGCCTCGTATGTTACCGGAGGTATGTTTTCTATGCACAGTGTGTCGTAAGACTCTAATTAATGCTGGCGAACCACGCTGATATCCTTTTTCAAGCCCATTGGACTGTAGATGGGGGCTTCAGCGCATGTTAAGAAGTCTTGCACACATGTACTTGGAGATGAGCGTTTCTCAGAGAGCTGTGACTACGGGACTCGCTCTGTCCTGCACATGTCTTATTCGGAAAAGAACACTGGGCCCCCTAGGAAAATCCACTAGAGCCAAGTCAGAATGACAAAGCCAGAGATATGGGTGTATCTAGTCTTCAAATGGGCCGAATAATGGAATGCTCATCCTTGTTGTTGCTTCTTTTTGAACTCCGAGCAAGCCTGTCTAACATTGATTTGACGTTTCGCAAATCATGCTATGCCCTACCAGAAAAATCTTGAACAATTTGGCTTCCTATTGTTGTCACACTGGCGTTTCTACGAGAAAGAAGCGACTAAACTGTTGCCGCTACCGTAAAGAACATTGTCAGCGCCATACTAGCAGCCATGGACGTCTCGCGTACATACTGAGTACCGGATACTTATGTTAGAGCATTGGAATCATGTCTTTGTCTAGAATCCGTTCATTTTCTTTATCCGATTTCACGGGGTATTTTGCTGAAGATCATCTAACGAAGCTTCCGATCGAAATGCTATTCAAATGAATACTCAAAACAGAGAGAAGATCCACGCTAATCACACAAGCTAAGAGCTTCCCTGGTGCGGTGAATTATACCGCTTAGAATGTTACAAATGCATTGACCATATTGAGCATGAACAAGGTTGGTTCCGGAAAAAAACCGAGGTCTGAAGCACATTGCAGGACCGTGTGTTGAGGGAAGATTTAAATATTTGCTGGCGGTTGATTTAAACACCGCAGTCCGCGGGCGCAGGGATCATAATGAGAATACAATCAGCCTCGGATAAATCCTCGATAAAGGGGCAGCAGAAACGCAAACAATGCGATGGCTTGGAGGTCAACCTGCCGTTACGGTTCAGCACGGCGAGAATTAACTAATATGTTGAAAAGCCCGATAAGAGGTCCTGTAGATCCATAGGCATTTCAAAATCTCGCCAATCCATTCCTGGAAGCTCTACGTTCCCGGCGCCTTGCGAGTTCATTGTAGTCATGAATGGCGAGTTGTTGATGAACGAGGGCATCTCCGTGTCCTCACTTGGCATTTGCGGGTTCTCGGACTCGTTGGAGATGGGAGAAAAGATGTGGACGGCAGAGGTTGGGTCAGTTTCGGGCCCGTCATCCCTTCCATTGCCCTGCAACTGCCCTTGCTGCTGCTGCTGAGACGATCTGAAATACGCCGTGGTCACCGGTGACGCCCGAGCCCTCGTTGATCTCCAGTTCATTGACCCCGATGGAGCGCTCTCTTCAGCGACACTGGGAGGGGGCGTATCCAGCAGCTTCCGACTTCCGTTGTTGGATTTGTTGCGGTTGAAAGACGCTCGGCGGTTGTTCTGCCGCTCTACCGGAGCACCTTCTCGAGTCTGGACTTTGGATCCCGTGCTGGGAGCCTCGAAATAGCCATTACGGTCACTGTTGGTTACTTGGATTGTTGTACTGGATCTGCGATCCTCGCCCTGCCCTTCGAAAGGTTCCGAAACCCAAGACGTGCTCGAATTTCGCCTCCTGTTGTGGAGCCACCGTGGCTCTTCTGCAGATTGTCCCTGGCGATTGGCGAGCTGCTGGCGATAGTCCTCCTCGATCCTTCTCTCGATCATCTCAAGGTTCTGGCCCATGGCAGTCTTGCTGTTCCAGAAAGCAATGCAGCGCTTGTACGTCAGATACAAGACGTCGAAGCGTGATTTGACCAAGTCTGGGAGTTTACTAGGAGGACCGTAGTGCTGACGGACCAGCAGGACCGCCGAGGCCAACCAGATCGTGCTGAGCAGGAAAGGATTCATGTGCTTGATGTGATCTTCAGAGCTGCGGTTGACAATCATAAAGATGTTGTCTGCCGCCCCAAAGTACTGTCGTACCGAGGCATTGTTCGTGTCCTTCAGGTGTGAAGTGAGCTGGCCGATGGTCTCTTCCGATGCCGGTGGAAGCCCGGTACCGCCGTTTTGTCGGGAGGAGACGTTGTCGGCAAAGAGTTCGTAACGGTGAATCATGAGACGCGTAAGCTGCGTCATGATGAAGATGTTGTAGATTCCGCAGTGGAGCTGTTGGTTGGATTCGGAGCCCACAAGGGCCGGAGGATCAAAGCCAAGGTACTGGCTGCGGTAGCGCAAGTGTTGCGGAAGCGCCATGGCGAAGCATTGGACCGAGTTTGCCAGGATCTCGAGCTTGTGACGCGCTTCATCGACTGAGCGCCGATGGCCATTGAGGTGACGGTCTGATCCGTCGCGTTGGGGCTGCTGCGACTGCCAGCGCACGCCGTGGGGACTGGTGATGAGCTGCGCGTCTTTCATTATGGAGTTGATGATGAGAAACCAAGCCTTGGGCGACTGGTTGCCTGCTTCCTGGGTGGATTTCCATCGTTGGCTGGGATCGGACTCGAGGAAGCTGCTCGGGGCCGGTCGGTCCTGAAACCAGTCGGAGTCGTCGACGGGTAGGAGAATCTCCATATGTGCCCAGTCTACCGCCGTCGGCGTTCGGCGGATTGTGCTGGCAAAGACATCCATCTCCCATATCGCCCACCACGCCCTCCGCTTCTCCTCGTTGTCGCGCCATTGGATCGGATCCTCGGGTCCCGCTCGCTCCGTCTCTAGCGCGTCTACTAGGTGAAGATTGAGCTCGTACGCCAGCCTCACGCAAAGGCCAAGAGATCTCCATGCCCTTCCGTGAACGCCACGGGTCAGCTGGCAGTGTGTCGCCACGATAAGAGCTTGGAGGATGCACAAGGGGGGCTGGTCATCACCACATTCTTCTAGCGCTTCGTCGATGAACCGAAAAGCGAGGCTGAGAAAGTGATCGGACCCGGGAAGCTCCTCGTCGCCAGCGGGCTCCGCTCCGGTGTTCTTGTTCAGTTCCAACTCGGATATGTAGAAGCGAGCGGAGTACCCCATCATGGCGGAGACGAGGGCACAAATCTGTGCCGACGATGTCATGTTGCCAAGTTTTGCGCCAAACGTCGGCTCATGAAAGATGTTGATGGCCACCATGTGGTCAAAATAGATGCGAATGCTGGGGAGTGTGCGTCAGCATTGGCTGTATAACGACCAGCCCTCCCCCCTCCCCCGAAATCTCCGCCAAAAGGAGAAGAAGGGAGAAGAGAGTAGAAAGGGGGGGGTTGGAAAAGTGAGAGCTTACAGGAGATCCAGCATCGGTTGGGATAGCTGTAACCCTTGGCTGGCCCGTTGAAGGAGCGTGTGCCGACGCTGGTCGATCTCGTCATTCTGGGGTGCTCCTGTTCCTTCTCGGGTGTTGAAACTTCGTGAGACGGGTGGAGGACAAAAGACAGGTCGTGCATGTTGAATTGTGAGTGCTTCCACTCGCAGTCTCGGTCAGCTTGGCTGCGTTCCTTGCCACGGTCGCATGGGGCTTTGTTGGAACTCGGGCTTCGAGCACGGTTGCAGCCGCCGTATGCGGCCACACGCTCTTTCGACGCTTTGAAATCAAGCCACCGGTCATGTGGGGAGCCAGCCGACGAATCTTGTTGCTCGTCCTCTTTCTGAAATGCGCGGGCATGTGTGCGCTTCCTAGACCGCTGTATCGACCCTTTGATGAGAGAGATTCGCCGTTAGCTTTAGGCTGACGAATCGGTAACACGCAGGGTGACGGGCGACACGACTCACCGATTTTTGGACCGGGTTTCATGGAACGAAGGGGATATTTGCATGTCTGGTCGGTTTGTATACACACATGGCAACGCGGTAGCTGTCGGTCGCTGGGCGAAAGTAAGCATATTAATGATCTGGCAATGCGAAGGACCAAAGTGAGGGTCAATTACCATTTCACTTTGCGTCTAGACATCAAATATAAGAATCAGCATGGCACGAGTAGACAGACACAACGGCCTCACGACGGGCAGTACACAGCGCACCTGCGACATGAATGACAAGCTATGGTAGATGAGTCTCTTTCGTCCTCGCGATATGTCGCCGCCGTCGACCACATATCTGCACCTGACGCCTGGATGATGAGAGGAAACAATAGCACACTGCCTCGAGATTAGGTTTTTGAGGATGCTATTGCAAGCTGGCTGCGCGACTGAGGGCGCTCGGGGAAGAGAAGCGGGGGACGGCTCTTCCCAATTAATTTGGACAAGGATCTTGGATGTCTTATACGCACCTGCACCCCGCATTATGTCCCGGGGTCATGTGGCATTGTGTGGATGGTCATCTGTGCACGAATGAGTGCCCAGCTCGTCTGGGCCAAGCTAGCTAGTTTTCACTGGTGGGTGGACTTCCTCTTGCGTGCGGAGTAACCTAATCACCTTAAAGTCAGGCAAGATTGATCAGGGAACCCAAGCCAGCGATACCAAAAAATAACCCTCACGTATGTACATAAACTGTTAACATGGTCTTGTGAAAGATTGCGTATAACAGCCAATAGGGACGTCAACAATATCATGCTGCTTGGTTTGGCTATACCGCAAGGTCATGATGTTGCAGAGAACATCAACCAAGTCAAAACACTAAAGTTTCCCCGCCCTCAAACTATGGGGCGCATCACCACACAGGTTGAGCTCATTCGTGTATCGGTAGCCAGGACTCAAGACCAACACTTACATAAGCCCGCAGGGTTCTGAAATCACCAGCTGTATATTTACTTTATTAATATAAACCCCCGGTTTATCCCTTAGGAACCTGCTTTATCCTACTCTGTACTACGTACAAGACGGGCCACAAGCACGACAGTTATCCAAGCCCCTGTGACCTATGATGCACGGGCCTCGTTCGGTGTATTTTCGGTGGGATTTGTCGATAAGGGGTCTGACAAGGCTAATATTCCTCCGGTAGACCGCCTTGCCTTGCAGCAAATGGTACATAATTAGCTCCCTGGATAGTTCCGTCAAGCCCGCGAGGCCCACGGCGCTTGGACAAAGACTTGGTTCCTGCAGCTAGCCCCGCCGAGGCTCTGCTGAGCCCCCCGCGACTCCCAGCTGAGGCAAAAGATCTAGCAGCAATCACAGTTCCTGCGATCGCTGTGCCTCACATCTGCCCTTGCGTATACAGCTAGCGCGCCCACGCGCAAGACCGGCCTGGGGTCAGCTGCTAGCCCTCACCAGTTCACAAATACCTACTGATTCTATATAACTCTATAAGGGTTTTTTTTTGGATAGAGATGCTGAGTTTATAGTCGGGGACAAGAAGGCCTTTCAGTACTAAAAGCATGCGATTGTGGTTTAAACATTTCATATCTTTGCCACACTAACTACCGCATCCTTGAGAGTATCACACATTAACCAAATCATGGCCAATATGCCCAGTACAAAGTTGTGTTCTACCAGTTGGCATTTTCATTGTCATGCAGCTATCTTGTTTGAATACCATTCAAAACCTCTCCATCGCTATAGTTTAAACGGCGGCGTGGCTGGTACAGGCCCGGTAAAACCTTCACCAGTAGCTGCGATTGTCTTGCCACTGTCTGCCAAAAGTATCTGGCCGTTGACGGCCGCGGCAAGATCGGAAGAGAGGAAGGTGGCAATGTATGCGATCTCTTCCGGCTCTGCTGCGCGGTTGTAGTATTTTTGCCCATCGGCGTAGAGCCCGCCCCGCTCGAAGAACTGGGAATGCGTTTTTGCAATCTCGTCCTTGCTGGCTTCGAGTTTGTACGGATTGCCGCTCTCGGCCAGCGTTGAGCTCGTGAGGATGCTCGACTTGGTGGCGCCGGGTGCTACGCCATTGACGCGAATGTTGCTGGAGGCCAGTTGCACTGATCCGCTTTCCACGATACCATTGCAAGCGTTCTTGACGGCCGTGTAGGCGAGGTCGGCGTAGGCCCCCCCGAATGCGGCACACGACGAGGTGATGACGATGCTGCCTTTGGACTTTGGCTTGTCGGGTGAGCAGACGCTCATTGCTTGCGCGCCATGCTTGACAGCCAGGTATGGTCCCTTCTGCATGACTTCGACGGCGCGCATAAAGTGCTCTGAGCTCAACTCGTGCAGTGGGCTGTTGCCAGAGGTCAGTTCTATCTCTAATCTTGGCTCACTTGGGCCTTGAGGGGAAGCATCAACATGTGACGGTTGCGTTTTCCACTAACCGGTAGATTGCGTAACCAGCGTTTGCAAAGAAAAAGTCGAATCTACCGTGCTTCTTCAGAATATCCCTCAACAGAGCCACGGTCTGTTCCTCAGATGAAACATCGAGCTGACGGCCCTCAACCTGACAGCATGTCCCAGTTGCCTTGGTGGCCTCCTTCAGCGCCTCTAACGTCCCGAGATTGAGGTCGCACGCATAAACGACTGCCGCACCAGCGCTAGCTGCTGCCAGCACCATTGACCTTCCAATACCGTACGCCGAGCCAGCGCCGGTAACGATGCCGACCTGACCTTTGAGAGAGATTTCCAACATGGTTTCAAATGTATGCAATTCACGTAACAGTCTCTGTCGGGATGCAGCGGGGGGGGGGGGGGGGGTAAAGTGATTTGAAGGTGTGTTTCTTGTTCTTCTCCATTCTCAGTGATGGCGTTGAATCATTTTTATATTTTATGTTGCAAGTGCTCATGATAACTCATTAGTGTCAATGTCTGGACACCAAAGTGGCTGTTTGCCCACAGAACCTCAAAAGCGACGGGTTGCGGGGGAATCCACATAATTTCCACCGACGTCAAGTCATGTTTGCTAGGAATGCTTGTACAAGCCGTGGCTGATAGCCAGGCCAGGAACCCAGGTTACGATAATAGACCGAACTTGATCCGCGCTGGCAAACGCCATGACGGTCTAATTAGCGTACTCTACCGGTTTACCAGGAGAAGTAAAGCTCGAGCAGAGTTGTCACTTGACCGACTGATTAGGCGCTATTCCAAGAGTAGTCAAGAGCAGGCAGAATGGCGTCCCGCTAATTTGATAGCCCAGACCAATTGGCTCATCTGGTTTCTCGATCAAGAGTCTTGCCACTGAGCATACGAGTACGCCTAGAAATGTCATGTGGTGCTGTAATTGATTACTCCTACTTAGTTTCTGGCCTGTAAAAGAATAAGAGAAAGAAGGGGGGAGAAGATCAAAATTTTCAGAGATAAATACAATGCATTAAAATTAAAATAAGACGCACGGCCAAGTCGGCCTCTGGTCCGGGTGACCCTTGATGATACCACCTACCCTGTATGATCTGCATTCATAAATTCAGCCATAATCACGACGCCACCACGTGGTGGGGTTCCATGCAACCTACAGATTCCCACAAACACGGTAAATCTACCACAGCATCATTCACTCCTAGTCTGATCGAACGGTGGCCCTCACCTTTGTACTTGATTCCAAGCTTGGTGACACTGAGTGATATAATAATCGGATTTATGGATCTTTCTAACTTAAAGCTTGGATGCAGTCATAGGATGCAATCATATTGCTATTTCAGACATCTCAACCCTCCCAATTGCAACCCTCCCCCTCCGATCCAATGCCATCCTTGCTTGGCGCAACTCTCCTAGCCAAAAACCTTTTGCGTATCCTCGTTCTGGGCCCAAATCTTCTTGAGCTGCATACGCGAAATTCGCCAGCCCTCCGGGGTGCGCTTGAAGTTGAATTTATAGGGGCCGCCAAAAGCGTGGTATTCGTGTGGCTTGGACGTGTCCATGGTAGCGGCGAACCACAGATAACAAGTGCCGCTGGCCTCGTCGCCATTGACGGTGAAGTTCATGTTGGTCATGGAGTGCTGCAATCCCTGGAATCGGTCCTCGGCGCCACCAGCGATGGCTGCAATTTTGTCTCGTCCCACAACTTCACCCCATTTCTCGAACCCGAGAACGCCGTCGGGGATGAAGCAATTGGCGAACTCGTCCCATTTGTGATCATCGGCCATGTTGCAGTAGCGATTCAGTAAAGTGGCGAGAGCGTCCTTGTCTTCGAGAAGTTGCAGCCTCCCCAGGAGAGACCCGATATCATGTACGTCGGCCATGTCTTTGATAACGAGTTGTAGATTTGTGCGTTAGGTTGCGAGCTGAAGTGTTGGAACAGAATTGCCGTTTTACTTATCCATTGCAATGACGACTAAGTAATCACTCAAACTCGCCACGTCAGATACCTTCAAGCCGTCCGTCTCCTCCGCTTGACCTACTTGAAAATGCGGGGTGTGCGGGGTGAGGTCGAGACGACGTGACGTGGGTTATTCCCGGGACATACTGTGGTCGACCGCCACCGAGAACGGACCATCTTCGGGGATCCCCCGGGAATCCAAAGTCCGGGTTGATACGCTCGCCTGATTTCCTCAGCCATCGGAGAAGGAAATAGGACAAATCAGTCGGCCTGCCCATGATGCATTCAGTTACTGTTTTAGATATTAGAGGGGTTGCTGAAGGAAGCGGACCCGCTCTCGGGTGGGATCAACTCGAGAGCCCTGGTCACACTCACATGAACGATCAGAGGCCTCGGCGGGCTGTTTTCTGGCGGGTTGATACATCTGACCTAAATGACTTTGGTCAAGGTAGGTCCATTTGTCGAGGACTTTGGTGTAGGGGTTCCAAGAATACTACGAGCGAAGTACCAGACCAATTTGCATGCAAAATCCCTGGAGCCATTGTAAGTGAAACGTTGGTCACTATGACCACAGTCCAGGAGCCAAAGTTGAAACGTTGAAGCTAGGATACAATTGCAGAACGGAAAATTATATATGGACTTGTGCATGATGCGTAGTCAACCACCTTCACAACGTATATGTTGGCTGGGTAATCAATTTTCTTTCAATTACTTAGTCACAGACGATTGTTCCATCCTAGGGCACGCCATTCGAAGCCATGTTTGAATGTGTCACATCAGTCATATGAATCATTGCTCGAGACAAGCCAGGACAAATCTTGGTCACTTGTTCCTGAGCATGCTACCAAATGAATGTTTCTTTTGGTGTATGCCAACCCCCTGTCAAGAATCCAAAGGTTTCTATGGCTACAAAGCTTTTTTAATGCAGCTTGTTGCCCGGTATCTCAAACAAGTCCGATGATGACAACCGCACAACATTGGTCGGGGGTCCTGTCCATGATCAAGCTCCCATACTTGGGCTACCTTTAATTGTACTGCTGGAGAAACTGCTCTGCTCCATCAAGCTCCTTCTTGATCACATCAATATGTTCCTGACTTCGCGGAATGACTCGCACTTTGAACGGTAGGGGACACACGAGGTTAGCGGATGTGTAGGCGTTTGGATCCAACGGCTGGACCTTATTGGTGATGGGATCCAAAGGCTCGGCAAATTCAAACGCCCAGAGGAGCTTAGCTGTGATTCGCCACATGCTTCTCTCGGCCAAGTGAATGCCGGGGCAGATACGTCGGCCGGCACCGTACCCATAATGATGTGAAGCTCCAACAAGTTAGCTTTATGGACCAGGAAACAACAACATCCAGTGTCACGAAAGGACGAAAGAATGGGAAAACACTTATCTCTGTTTTGGTAATCAGGTCCGACTGCGTAGTCATTGGCCAGCTTTGGATGTTTCGCGAAACGCTCGGGGTCGAATGTGTTGTGATCCGGGTAGTAATCCTCATCAATGTGCATGGCTGATACTCCAACAAAGATTGTGCTTCCCTTGGGGATGAGCATGCCATTATACCAATCATCTATACGCATGTCAGTAGGCAGAGATTACCCATCGTCTGCTGCAGGGTCGTGCTGCGTTTGATTTTTCGACTGACCTCTCGTCACTGTATGTGGCAAACCCAGGTCAGACCTGTCGCTTCAGTTAGCACCTCTTCATCTCTGCTCTCCGCAGCGTAGTGGACACGAACGTTGATCGCCACCGAAGACCTTCTTTGACAATAGCGTTGATGTAAGGGAGCCGCTGGAAATCTGAGAACAAGGGCGCACGTTCTGTGCCGCAAACAGCGTCAAGCTCAACGCGGGCCTTGGCTTGGATTTGGGGATTCTTGGCCAGAGCAAGGATCAACGTAAGTATTTGATTCGCCGTCGTATCAGCGCCTGCTTCCATCAACTCGCCGAAAAGGTTGTTGAAGGCGTGATCTGTCAATGGCCAGCCGTTTTTGTTGTACTCGTCGAGCTTCAGATCAATCATGCATTCGCGCTTGTCGCCTCGGTCTCTTCGCTCATTGACCAGCTTCCTGGCGTGACCCCAGATAGAATCCATGTGGTCACGCATCTCGTACGCTCGTGTCTTCCACTTGCCTGGCCAGTACCAGAGTGCGGGAATGAGGTCAATTGGGGGATTGGCGCCTGGCTCGATAGCCTCAAGCCACTTGCATTTGTGTCAGCTTTACTTGTCTTGCACGATATGTGATGCCTTGGAGCAAAAGTGAGGTAACAAGACGCTTACCTTTTCAATCATCTTGGAGACGTCTTTGAACCAAAAGGATTCGAGATCCTTAGCTCTGAAACCCCATGCGAGGACAGCCGCTACCGAGCTTGCATACATTCGTGCATAACTAAAGAAATTATCCGGATCGGTCAAAAGCCTGTTCATGAAGAGTACGGCCCTGTTTCCCGACCATTAGAAAATGTTGTAAATGTATTCTCCCCAAATGAAAAAGGGGCACATACTCAGCTTCTTGAACGCGAAAGTGCTTCTCGTCGAGGGACTTGGGGTTCAAGTTACGGGTAACAACGGTTCTTTTCTCTCTCCACAGCGGCGTCTGGTTCTCCATCGTCATGTGGTTCCCGCGCGTAATAAAGCGAGGCACGATGTTGGGAGGCCTGTCGGAATAAATGCTTCCCTTTTTATCGAGAAGCTCATGCACAGCCTTGCGATCACAAATGACGATGATATTGCCTGGCCCAACCTTCAGAGAGAAGACTTTTCCGTATTCGGCCTGCCATTCCATAAATCTGCGTAATAACAGTCTTAATCAATAAAATACATTGAGAGATGGGAGGAGAGATGGAGAACCCAAAATTTGTGACAGGCGGTAGACTTACTTCTTGCCCAAGCCTGTCGTTGGGATATCCAGCATGTTGCCAAGGATGGGCAACGTCGGCGGCCCTGGTGGTAAGCGTGGATCTCGCTTTCCTACCTGGAGCAGCCGGTATATTCCATAGGCAAAGAATGCCGCGGCCAGGGCAATCACACCCTGTACAGGCACAACCATTTCTCCCAAGATGAATCCACAAACAGTCAAGGGCTTTCTTGGCAGGTTTCGGAGAGTAAATCAGCACAATGTCTGAATCGTTGGTGTATTGATAGCGGCTATGGTGGGACTGACTTGTTGATAAATGCTTCCAGGTCTCCCGCAGCCAACAGATTTTAGATCCCAACGTCAAGGATGGATCCAGAAGAGTAACCAAAAGGGGTAATTAAGAGACTCACAGCGGACGGTATATTGATGCTACGAGGGTAAATTTAAGCCATGACACTTTTGTTGCAGTACTGTGCTCAGCAAAACCCCTCAATGCATAACACAGTATCAGTATCACAAGATCCCTCGTCACGGACCAGACAGGGAACCCTGCAAGCTGAGGCATTTAGCCGTTCCCAGCTGCTTGGAACTGAAAGTTATCATTTGATCTCAATGAAAATTGCCTCTTCATCTCCAATAAAAAACTTAACATCCCAGGAGACATGGCAAAGCTACTTACCAGGAAGAGAGCTCATACCCGGAGTGTTTGCACTGTGTGCCTCTGCTCTGAACTCAAAGGTAAGCCACAGTCGTCGTTAGCGGATGGAGAAGACCCTAGCCTATCCGAAGTTGCTGCGATGTCATACCGCGTCGGCTGACTGGAGCATTGAAAATGGGACAGCCCTCATAGGTGGGTTAAATAACCCCTCGGCTTGTCCCAAAACGACTTTCCCAGACCCACCCCCCGGACTATCTGGGACTGGCTGGGGAGGTGGGGAAGACACGTTGGTAAAAGCCAGGCAAGCTAAGATTGGCAAAGATCTATTCCGAGACGGAACCGAAGGTCCAGTTGGAAAGTAGGCGCAGATAACCCAAATAACCCGAAGTGGTTCCAACATGACCCCTAGGCGACAAGCTGCTTGGTGCGTTGTTTTCACCGTGTCGAGCAATCGTACCACGTTATAAAGCATTCAATTTTACTTCGGATTGCATCAAGGTGGCGTTTTCACACATCTTGAATGTCAACGTTTCATGAAGCAACTGACTCCTAGAAATTTTCCCTTCACTCGACCCAGCCAGTTTTTCAGTATCTCCATTTTCATTTGTGTTCCGAATTGCACCAAACACAGAGTTCGTCGCCATGTCTGCCAAGGAGTATCTGCAGGAGCAAGCATACCACTATGCAGATGTAGGTTGCAACAGGCCTATGCTGGTTTTAGGCGTGGCCGTCAGCATCTGGGTTGCCGTTAAACTTCTGTTCATGGGCAGAAGAGAGAAGGGTCTCCCTCCAGGGCCCCCAACTCTGCCTATCCTGGGAAATCTTCATCAGATTCCATTGACTGGCCTTCACGCAAAGTATGTCCGGCAAATACACTTACCCATCTTTGGTTTGCCAGATTTCACACCTAATCACTGGGTGATTCAGGTTCCTTCAATGGGGCGAACAGTTCGGAGGTATCTTCTCTCTAAAGCTCGGCTCTGGAACGATGATCGTCCTCTACGACCGCAAGGCAGTTCATGACTTGGTGGATAAGAAGGGTGTCATCTACGCGGAGCGACCCAAAAATCACGTGGCTGATATCGTCACGCATGGCGACAGCTTCGCGTTCATGAACAACACTCCGATGTACAAGCAACAGCGCAAGATTGCTGCTCATAACTTGTCGGTAAGTTTCCTCGGCTTTGGAATTCTGGGAACAGTTTTCTGTTTTCTTTTCTCTTTGCTAAATGGTAATTAGCCGAGAGTTCTCGACGAAAATGCCGGTCATATCCAAGACGCTGAGTAGGTTATTGACATGTTTTCAACCCTGTTCCACATCAGATTGTTTGTGTGACTAAAACAGTCGATCTACAACGATAGAATATCGATTCTTATGCGCGACCTGATCGACGACCCCGAAGACTTCTACCATCACGTCATGCGAACCACCTGCTCAGTAGCCTGCGCCATGGTCTTTGGGCAGCGAGGCAAAACTTACGACTCCTTCTTTGGCCGCGTAGGTCCTCCCTTTATACGCCTCATGTTGGGGCAATGTTGATTTGATACCCTGCTGACAATCCAAGTGTGTTTACGATGCGATGGACTTGGTAAGATTGCACTAAAATATTACTTAGACTCATGGAACCCATAATATTAACGTCAATCGTCATGCCAGTATAGTGAGTCTCTCGAGCCCGGCGCCAATCCTCCGGTGGACGAGTTCCCCTTCCTCAAGTACCTTCCCGACTTCCTCAGCCCATGGAGGTCGCGTGCCAAGCGTTCTTATGAGGCCATGGATATCACCTGGGCCAAGGCCCGAGAGTTACTCGACAAACGACGTTCAACTGGAGAGCGCCGCGTGTGCATAGCCGATAGAGTTCTTGACGATCCCAAACAGCAAGTCACGATGACCGACATGCAGCTTAACCATTTCCTGGGCGTCCTGGTTGAGGGTGGTGCTGATACCACTTCGTCATCCATCCTGACTATGATTCTCTGCCTTTCGCGTCACCCCGAGTACCAGAAAATGGCTCAAAAGGAACTGGACGCCCTTTGCGGCAACGAGAGGTAAGTGCTCTAGTTCCTCAAGTATGGTCGTTTTGAGTTGCTAAGTTCTATTAGAATGCCGGTCTGGTCCGATTTCGCTAAACTGCCATTCATCAACTGCATTGTGAAGGAGGGTTTGAGATGGCACCCCGTGTGAGTGTTCAACACCACAGAGCTGATGTGTTGCCATGAAATATAGCCCGTTGCTAATCAAGTTGACCTGCAGGCTTCCACTTGGAGTCCCTCACCGTGTGGCCAAAGACGACTACTACGAAGGCATGCTGATCCCCAAAGATGCGACTGTCATCATTCCTTCATATGCCATCCAGAGATCTGAGCGTTGGAACTACGAGGATCCCGAAGAATTTAAGCCAACACGATTCCTTAATCACCCACGCTTAGCCAGTGATTACGCCGGAAGCCCAGACTTTAACAACCGAGATAAGTATCCTGAATGTTAGTTGAATTACATCAAAAAGCTAACAACCCGATCACATCATTACGGATATGGTGCTGGCCGCCGCATATGCCCCGGCATGCACCTGGCCGAGCGTACGCAATGGCGTGCCATTGCTAAGCTCCTATGGGCATTTGACATTGGATTGCCGACGGATCCTGCCACGGACAAGAAGATTGTCCCCGATCCGGAGAACTACAAGGAGGGAATTGCCCATGGACCGAAACCGTTCAAGGTCGTTTTCAAACCCCGCAGCCAAAAGCATGTCGACCTCATCCGAGGGGATGTTTTGGAGAGTTTAAAGGTGCTGCAGGCGTACGAATAGGCAGCGCCGCTAATATTAGGAGCATCATCGGACATTTTCTTATGATTTCATGTCATGGTCATCCAAGTATCTTGGACTCGTCATCTGCCATAGAACGGTCCATTCACATACGTTTCTACACTTTTACTTGTCTTTCTCTTCTTTCGTATTTAAGTGAATGTTTTCGTGCTCTGGCGTCCTGAAAGTAGATAGAATGTTCGCTGGTGTACTAGGCTTCTAGAACTTGCATAACGTATGTGAAAAGCGAGCGTCGTAGACAAGTGAGCGTCGCACTTAAATTTTCACCTTAAATTGCGATTTTAAGAAATTCTTTAAAATTCAAATTAAGCTTAAGGTAGCTTAAAACTTATAAAATAGTTATTTAAGGAGAATCTTCTGTAAGATAATTTTTTAGAGATTTTAGAGATTTTCTTTTATAAAAGCTTACCAATTAAATAGCCCGTTTTAGAAAATCTAAAATGTACACTTTTAGCTGTACAGTATAGGTGCGACGCTCGCTTGTCTGCGACGCTCGCTTATTACATACGTTAGTTCAATTTCATAAAATGCCTAACTAGGATTTGAATTTCAAGATGATTACTTAGCCGTCACGATATTTATTTGTTCTTATTATATTCAAATACTTTGAAATGAAGAAAAATTTCCCAATTAGAGGACATAAAAAAAAGAGACAAAAAAGAAGCAAATCCTGTAAAGCCGCCTAAAGCATCAGCCATTCGGGCCCGATGCGGCAACCTCGGCTAGGCCGACCAGCGGCAATGCGGGGTCGTTTGGTTATGTCCGCGTGGCCTCTGAATCGAATGCGATTCCTCAGAGAGAAGGGGCAAGCTTTAGCCTGTTTCTAGAACCCAATTGTAAGAGCTAGGCGCTTAGAGAGCTTTGAGGCCTTATCGCATATAAAAAGCTCACGCGATAGGACCTAGATCAGCTACGTGGCGAAGGCTCGCTAAGTACTAACTATGGCTTGTTATAATCGTGTGCCTTTGTGATGGGCGAAACGAGTGGATATGTACGTGACGTAACTGTGAGGGCTGTCACAGGTAGCGTGGAAGGGCGACCACCCCCCGGACTAATTTATCTTAACCGGATTCTTGCCGAGTCCCAACGAAATATCGCCGATATGGTTTACCGATCCGATATAATTGGCTGCGTACCGGAGGCTGGCTCACGGGCTGTGGGCCACGCACACCTCTCCATAGCCGAGTAATGTTAGGGAACAACCCATCGTTAAAGACCCCTGTTCACTGAGATCCAAGCTTCGGTTTGAGGACTATCTCCAACGCCGCAAACACATGCATGCAAATAAAGCCAGACCCACAAGATTCCCAAAGGCCGGGGGTTTCTGGACCGGGTGGATAGCTCTCAAAGAGGTTAGCCGGCAGGCAAGCATCAGGGCCCAAGGGTCTGCCTCGTCTCCTTGTTTGCTAAACCGTAACTCTAGGAGTGTCTCACCGGTGGGCCTCGCTAGTGCCGTCGAAGCCTACCACATCTTTCATGTCGAGCAATTCTTGAACACGATGTGTGGCGAGAGCACACTCCAGTTGACTTGACTTGGTAAGCATTTCAGACGAGCACCGTTGGGCAGTCTGTACTGCACATGCACTTGCAGGTCGCAAGGGACCCAATTGTTAAATTCCCCACTGCCGCTGGTGTTTACTTTGCCCCCGCGAAATGATGCCCGCAGCTCTGATCAAGGAGTGGACGACCAAGACCCGATCTTGGGGTATACCTGTCCACTCATATGATCTATTTTCAAACTAGACATCGACTACTGAGTCAGGATTGACGCATGGGCCTTGCAATTCAAGCTAACGGTGGGACAGTAGAGTTCAAGGGTATTGCGGGGTCCCCGCGTTCATTCCCCGCTCTTGATCAGCGGAGCGGAGCTGCCTGCGGTTGCAACTGCATCTGACACCACCTCCAGGATATTGACCATATTGTTTCGTCTGCCTCACTTCGACATTCGAGCAATTGCGGTACGCACGGCGGCATATTCATCATTTTGCTGCTCCACCCTGCTCCACCCCTGCTGTTTCTACCGATGCCGCCTCTCAACATGACTGCGCGTGATGACAGCGAGTTAGACAGCCAGGCTGGCCGCGCGAGCTCTGCACGGTCGAGTCTGGCTTGCGAGTCCTGCAAGAGGTGAGCAATATCTCGCCAAAAGTCAGCCCTTTGTCGCGCGACACTGACGCATATGGGCAAAAGGCGGAAAGCTAAATGGTAAGTACTGCTAGTCGAAACTGCATCGAGAAGCATCAGATCACTCATTGCCTACTCGCAGCGACCGCCGTCTCCCGAGCTGCGTCCTGTGCCAAAAGACGTCGGAGAACTGCGTGTATCCCGCTCAGCGGCTGAAGCCAGGCCCCAAAATCGGTGCGTGCATCGACTCGGGTGGTTCTAACCGGGGAAGACTGTGCTCATGCGATGGTAGGGTCCAGCAGACGCAAGCATCAGCGACTGCGAGTGGATGGGATTGAGCCAAGGCCCTCTGCCAGCCAGAGCCTTGACGACGTCGCTTTGGACAAGCGCGCAGGAATGCAGCACCAGGCGTCAAGCCGTATCGACCCGCATGACGGCTGCACCACCAGCAGCCATTGGCGTCCTCCATCCCCAGTGGCTGACCGGAGGATTTCCAACCTTGAAAGTCTGCTACCGGCGCCTCTGTCGCCGAGCGAGCCTGACGAGGCCGAGTCAGTCGAGATGCCGGGTTTGTCGCCCACGGACGCGGTGGCTGCCAACTTCATCAAGGCGATTAGCTTGTCATCATTGATACATCCCAGCCACGAGAGCCGTTTGACGCCCCCAAGGAGCCAGGCGGATGCTTCTCCGGTCAGATTTTCGGCCAGCCCTGAGGGGACTCAGTCCCTTACCACGCAAGCATGCCGTTCGATCAGCATCTCCAGCGAATCCTTCTATGAACTGTATGCAGAGCCGTTCCCTTAGAGCTGACTGTAGGCGGGGGCTCTTTTTGGCTCACCTGCCCACTTTCTACATGTATCTAAGTTCTAACTCAGCACTTGTTGCAGGACCGACATCTACTTTGACAACATGACGTCTTTTTCCCTTTTTCACCAGCCTTCATTCGGCACGAAGCTACAAGGCGTCAGCAACGTCTTGCACCTCAAAGCCCTCTTTGCATCCATGTTCGCCTTTTCTGCTCGATTTGGGACTTCTTCTTCCAACAATCAACGCCAGTCGTCGCCTGCCGTATCGTGCGATGGCGAGGAATATGAGAGGTTTCTCAAGCTCGCCACGAATGCCATCGACGAATCATTGGAAGAATGCGAGGACGACACGCCACCGTTGCTTTTGTTGCAAGCCATGGTCTTGACCACCTATCACCAACTCATTCGTGGTGTCAGGGGCCGGGCGTGGCGGCTGCTGGGGCAGTGTGTTCGGGTTGCATATGAGCAAAAGCTGCATCTGATTGACTACGAGGCACATAGTAATGCTCCAGCGCAGGTTGATGTCCTTCGGTGGTCGGTGAATGAAGAGAAAAGGAGGTGCTGGTGGGCTCTCTGGGAGATGGACGTCTTTGCCTCCACCATCCGGAGATCGCCCATGGCCATAGACTGGTCGATGAACCAGACCTATCTCCCCGTCGACGATGCGTTGTGGTTCTCCAATCAATATCAGGCGAGCTGCTTCCTGGAAAAGGATCTAATGGACCGATGGAGGAGGCTAAAGGAATCCCGAAACGAGAGCCCAGTGGCATGGTCCATTGTCCTCAACTCACTGATGCGCGAGGCACAGGTCCTTGTGCGTGGGAACGTATCGGGCATCCTATCTGACACGGACCGCAACGATCACGTCTCGGCCTTGCTGCAGTACTTTCACAATGCCTTCTGCAAAAAGCACTCGTCGGAGGACGCAAAGCAACAGACCATTCTTGAGAGCCTCCGTTGCACGATATCGGCTCTCCCCGAGCATCTGGCCTATCGCGGCGAGTGTCTCGATTTCGCGACCAACGGCCGGGCCTTTGTGTCAGCAACTTCTGCAGGCTGCTCCACGAGCAAGCATGTGCGACAGCTGCACGCAGCCAAATACAGCATCTACCTGACAATTCAACTCGCGCGCTTCATGGTATACCACCACTTCAGCTTCGACGAGGTCCTCAGCGGCACAATTCTTACCGACACACCTCGAGGCCTCGGACTCGGCTGGACGGCTGCTGCAAGCCTTGACCCGTCCGACTGCAAAGGGTTGAGCAACTGTGTCGAGGTTGCCGACGATGTCCTGGCCATTGTCAAAAACAGCGTCCACTGTCACGTCCAGTGGGTAAATCCATTCCTTGCAAGCATAGTCTGGATAGCGACAGCCATGCAGATCCTTCGCAAGGTCTTTGAGTCCGGTTCCGATGTGAACTTGACCGAGTCCAAGTGCGAGGTCTTGCGTCTGACTTGCGAGAAGTACTCGCAGTTTTGGGGCACACCGATAGCCCTGATGGACAACTTGGATGCTCTAGAAGGCCGTCTCCGAGAGCAGCGCATGGGCGCCGTCGCGCCCGTGGGCAGCAGGAACAGGAGCATGCAGGAATGCCAAGATAGGCGAAATAGCCAATCGCGACCGCATGGACAAACCGATGACGCAAGCGCTTTGGATTGTACGGCAACAAGTAGGCCTGTATTCCGTCAGCAGGCTTCGACTGTGGGCATGCACGAGTTGAACCAATCTTTGGGTAGCAGTACGGAGGTCGGCCATCGACTTGTCGCAACAGATCCGATCCAAGAGGTTGATTGGATGAACACAACACTCCATCCGGAAGCCTTGATGAACTGGCCCACTGGGTCGTTTCCAGAGTGTGATGACCCCGAAGTGCAAGGTGGTCGGACAACCGCGATCGATGCTTTGGATACTTCGGGGTTGTACGATCCCAATACCACATTCAATGATCCCACATGGTTTCCTGACCAATCAGGAAACTTCATTTTCCCTTGACACGAAGGATGTTGGACAAATTAGACGTCGAACACCTTGCGACTGCTCAACAAGCCCGGTCAGTCCTTTTAACACCTAAGGTTCCCCAACAATAGTGGCAGAGTTCGACAGTAGGCCAAGATCATCGAGCGAGGGCGGGTATCCACAGTTCGACGTTGGCTAAATATGCTCGTCCAGGGATTACTACCATCACAATTCGCCCGTCCGGTCCAATTTTCTGGTCGTTAGTCCGAGAAACCCCAAGAGATGATGGCCAGCCAAAAGAAAAGCCGTGCAAGGCTGAAAGTTGTCTAGGTGCTTAGGATTCCGCTTGTACTTTGTCATATCCGTAGCCTTCATAATCCCAGTCACTACGCTTTGAGACTAGAAACGTTATCCAATTTCCTTGGCGGACTGCCTGCAAGAAATAACACGAAGAAATGTAACAGTAGCAGACTCTCTAAGTTCAAAGCTCTTCGCGACTGACGTATAACAAATATCAGATGGGAGGGTCTACCTGTACGTTAGGAAGATCGGCCTGATCATCATCACCCTGGCTGTTTCTTGGCATAGTTACCCCTATGCAAAGATTAAAAGGACGGGGCCGCACAATCAGAAAAAGAATTAGACCCAGTGGGAGATGTTTCATCTTTCACTATGCATCGTGTGCCAGACAATCACTCCAATAAGCTTCCTTACGTTCTTACTACGGTCAATTCTCTTTGTAGCAAACTACTCAAATCTGCCTATTTGAAGATTAAAGTACCCTAGAGATGCATCAGAATCAGCTTTTCAACGTCTCGCACCATGTTAGATACTACAAAGTCTCGCTTGCACAAGTTTACAGCTTTCTTTCCGTCGCGACGATTTACCGACTGACAGCTTAGTGTGTGTAGCCGTACAATTTGAGAGCAAAAGAATATTTTCTCAATCTCTGTTACCGCGTATGCATACAAGTGTTCAAATGTGACGCATTCTCAACCCGTGTCTACACACACATTCCTTTGTCTGACATGAGCCTAAATCGATTTTCTACTTCGATCACTAACCTGACAAGTCAAGTTCTTATATCAAACCTGACACCAAAACATGTACACGCGACGCAGATAGCAAGCATGTTTCAAGATAGTAGATAGTAAACCTTATGGCTGGGGGCCATGATCAACGCCGCACCAGACCATCTGAAGGAGGCTATTTAAAACATGTAGCAATGATTAAACGAATTTTCCTGCACAAAGATTTGAGGATGCCTCGTCGTACATGACTAATTGTTGGCTGTGTGATCCCATTCGCTGGATGTCTCCGAACGTCTTGGGACGTCTCGGGGTTGAAGATGATAAGCCCCACTCAAATTGGCACGAATATAGACCGTCGGCTTGCGACAATTGTTGCGGAGGATTTGAGGGGCCCTCGTAGTATCGAAGACGTATGATTGATTCGAGTCGTAGGTGATCTACCAATTGTCTCCTCGAAACGGAAGTGGAACCGAAACCGCTTTGAAAGGTTCGCGAATATCGCCCGAGACCTCGGATGCTATCGCAATTCTCCAAAATTATTAAATAGAGTCCCCCCCTGGAACCTTCACAATTAATCAACCAACCAAAACCGGGATACCTACCTTTAGGCCCAAGTACTTGATTATCGAAATGGCTGCAGCACGCCGATGGACCCATGTAATCCGCTTCATCGCCAAAGAGGATGGACGGATTCACCTTGGCCAAATCGACAGCAAGAAATTCCCGGACGTCGGCCTCGCTGTTCTGGAGGGAAAAGAGGTGGAGGCAAACTGTATTTCCGGATCCGTGTTCGATGGCGTCGTGACGGATCGAAAACTACATGTTGCGCATGTAAGTTTTGTCCCTCTAGAGATTGCAATCATCAAAAGGAACATTCCACGGCTGACAGCGATCAACCCACCAGCTCCTTTCACCCTTATCAATCGAGCAGACACCGCTCGTTCGATGCCTGGGCTTAAACTACAGGGACCACGCCAAGGAGGCCAACATGGCTATCCCAGACGTGCCTGTTCTGTTCATCAAGCCCAGGACAGCCTTGAATGGACCGCACCCGGCGAAAATCAACATTCCCAAGATCGCTCAAGATGATACGGCTGATTACGAGGCCGAGCTGGCAGTCGTCATCTCCAAGGACTGCCGCGATGTGCCCGAGTCAGAGGCGTACAACTTTGTTCTGGGCTACACCAGTAGCAACGACGTTAGCGCCAGGGCCCAGCAGCTGAAGAACAGCCAGTGGTGTTTTGGCAAGGGTAAGTGTGCTGGGCTGTCATAGTTCTCGCGCATGGAGATCTAGCTAACCCTTGGCATCTAGGTCTTGACGGGTCGGCCCCGATCGGCCCTGTTCTCGTGTCTCCAGAGGCCATCCCTGACCCCCACAAACTAGACATCAAAGCCATACACAATTCTAATGTAGTTCAGGATTCGAATACGAGGTGACTGATTTCGCGTATCCTTTGGTCACCAGTCTATCTAACAAAATGTTGCAATTAGGGAAATGATCTTTGATATCCCAAAGACTATTGCGTTTCTATCCCAGGGGACCACTCTAGAGAGAGGTACTGTCATACTCACTGGAACAGGCCCCGGCATAGGAATGGCTAGGCAGCCAAAGGTGGTTCTTCGACATGGAGATGATATGAGAGTGTATATTCAGGACATAGGGACGCTAGTTAATGAGGTCCATTATGAGTAATCTATGGAAATGGATATCTTGTGTTGTTTTCGTATAGGGAAACGAATTTTACTAGATTCAATAACAAATCTTGTGTTTCTCCCTGCTTCGTGTCCCGCACCTAGAGTTGATGTGATGGTTTCATAATTTTGATAACATAAAGAAGTATCACTGGTACTGTAGTCATGTTGATATGTGTTACAATCGATGGTATGTGGAGAATCCATGCGAAACCCTCTAACGTCTTGATAGCTGTAGCAGAGGGAATCAACATGGTTTACATGGAACCAAAGTCCGGCTTTCAGCCATGTTTATCACGTTGGCCATCACACCATTAGGTCCTTTTCTTGATGTACGTGGTAATGACAGTGTGACATCTGAGTGTGAACTGGGGAGTTGACAAGGGTTATAGAGATCTATAATTTCTAACTACAAAATGTCTCTAATGTTCTCCAAACTCAACCATTCAAACAAAGCCGGCAATTCTTTGACCTACCATACATCCTCCTGCAATAGCATGTTAACAAGTACATACTGAGGTTCATCACTCACACAACGATTGGTGATGAGGGAGCAGGGTGCCAAATACCTGAAAACGTCCGGAATCTTTGAGGTTGTGAAGGAATAGTTCCCCATCCACTCGCGACAGGGAGCCAATCAACTCTTGCAGGGTATGCTGCACTTCGCGGGCCATGCGTGAATCACCGCAGATGTAAAGATAAGCACGTTGGTCCAAGAGCAGCGGCAATATTTTAGAAGCGTGCTTTGCTAGTAGATGCTGGACGTACACTTTTCCGCTTGTCTGACGTGAGAAGGCCGTGAACATTTCGAAGCTGTCGCCCAAAATCTCGTGGGCGGCCTTGGGCTTGGTCAGCACATCACTTCATTATGTTGTTAAAGGTCCAGGTGGAAACTCGCCTGCCACTCGGTCCCATACACAAAGTCTTCAGACTGCTTGCGGCACCCGTAGAAGAGGATTGATTTTCCCACAGGCACTCCAGCCTGCATCTGCGCCGACCTCTCCTGAATAAAGGCACGAAAAGGAGCGACACCAGTACCTGGCCCAATCATGATGATGGGATTGCTGGCATCACTGGGCAGTCTAAAGGTCGACTGCCGGATGTGTATTGGAAGACCAAACCCATAGTCTGTTTTGTACTTTGCGAGATCGTATGTGATTTCCCAAGGTGCGGTCTGCTCTTCATGCTGGTGCTTTTTCAGAGCAAGCAGAAAATTTGACGCAACGCCATGGAATTGCCTGTCGGTAAGCTCAACAGTGTCGGCGACAACTGTCAGAGACACCGTGTCTTTTTTGACTAGGGAAGAGGACGAGATGGAGTAGTATCGGGGTTGGAGGGGTTTGACGCACTCCAACAAGACTGCGAAGGGTACTGGTAAGGATTTGCTTGTCGGGCTGATGGCTTCAACCAGCTGAGCCAAGTTGAGTAGTTGGCTGCTGACAACATGATGGAAATGGGCACTCTCGTGGGCCAATCTGACAAGGGAAAGCTTTTGGGTCTCTTCAGTTGAGAATTGCGCCAGGATGTTGAGTGCTTGTCTTGATACCGGCCCTGCAATATCCAACAGGTGGCGCGCGGCGGTATCGTAGGTTGTGGTGGCTATGATGGGGATGCGCGCTGTCGACTGGGCGGCCGAGATTTTGAAACGTGTATGACGCTGCTCTAAAAGCCCAAAAACACGCAAGAATCTTCCGACCTCGGCATCCGCGTTGACGGGCCAGATGGAAACGTGGTCTCCAGTCTCATAGGATATGCCAGTCCCTCGAGTGTCCAATTCCAGATGTGTGCAATGCCGACTTGGGGAGTTGAAGAGCTCTTCGGACTTTGCCACTTGGACGAAAGCCCATTTCTGAGTACCCGTGGGATCATTTTGAACCTTGGAAAGTTCGAGTACTGTCTTATCCTTCTCACTGTGGCCCGGAGTGTCCGGTGGGTATGGGGTGACTACCAATGAGGGCTCGAATGATGCCTCACGCTCCTCAAGGCCTTTGAGTTCTCGAAGAGACTGCCACAAGGCATCCTTCCAGCTGATGAACGAATCCTCAGCAGTTCCCTGTGCATCATCGCCTTCTCCAACATACGTCAGCCTGTTGGCACCAAGACTCTGCAGAGCCGATTCAACCTTCCGGACAACAGCATTGTAATGCTCGTACGTGCTGTTGCCCAGTCCAAAAGCCGCATAAGTCATGTCTCGGAGAGGACAATTGAGCCGGTCACTGTCCGAGAAGATGGGGTCTTGAGTCATGAAATCAAAGAATCCAAGCGCGTTGTCTGTCGGCTCGCCTTCGCCATAGGAGGAGAGGACGAAGACTGCGACGTTTTCCTTTGCAAACATGGAAAGTGTTTGATAGTCGAAGTCGGCAAGATCTGCAGCCATGGCCTCCAGACCAAATCGATTGCGACCTTCCTTGGCCAACTGCTCTGCAAGCTGTTGAGAGTTGCCCGTCTGGGAGCCGAAAAACACAACAAGGTTTATACCCGCCTGACGCATTCTGTGCACGATGCATCTTGACGTGCCTCTCTCACTATTTCCCTCGGTTGATGGTCGCGGCTGGTTGACAATTTGTCCAAGTAGCGATCGAAGCGTCGGTTGGACCTTGAAAAGTACAAAGAACAATAGTCCAAGGCTGCAGGAATACATGAAGCGCATGATACCCGAGGCCTACACGATTCTCGTTAGCAAATTTAAATGCATATATCCGCGCTTGTCAAGTCAAGTCGCGTCCTTTTTGAGCTACCTCTGCGTGTGCTCGAAGCGCCTGTGGCAACACGAGGACCTCGGCGAAGGCACTGTCGTTCTCGGACATGGTCTCGATCTACCGCTTGGAAAATGATGGAGCGGTATGGTTGTTGAATGCGTCTATGTCTACTTGGTGGTGATTGAGATGGGAAGATGCTGAAGGCTGGCATTGATCCAAATCCCCGTCGTGGAGCAGTGTGGGTAAGCAAATTTAGTATCAACCGAACATCCTCCCTTTTTCCCTTCCCCATGCTATTCACCTACCTTCGTTGTTAGTCCGCAGGTGCATTTCTCGCTACAATGAAAGTTCATTTCCATACTCATAACGATCCGATTCGTCAGTAGTAGCTGCGTGTGCTCCACTTACGTTTGTGGTAGCTTGAGTCGAGTGAGGGATCTCATTGGGGCCGGCATCCTGGGAATTAATTACTGCGAGCTGTTAAGTCGCACCAACTTCGGACTAATAGATTTCTCGGAGTCCCGAACTCCCACCACTCAGATTTAACCTCGTTGCAACTATCATTCTGCCGACGCTGTTGTAGAGCTACCAGGATGATGCTCACTTGGGTGCAGAATGCGCTATTCTCGGCTAGCTTGATGTTGTGCTCAAAAGTGGTCTTCTGATGGTTGGATGAGAGATGAAGTCTACGGACAGATATCGAATCTTTTCGCGGGGATTAGAGTTTAATTGTTTCCGGCCACGACTTAGCTCCAAATCGTTCCTCAAAGTGAACCAAGTCTCATCGACCATTTGTGATCCACAGATCGACACTCCCCAAGGCAAAGCAAATGATATACAGTCTGCTCCGCCAGAACTCCCCTCTTGTGGTTTGAAGATCGACGCTTCATTCGAGTCTTTCAGAGAGAAAATTCAGACAAGTGTGCTCTCGGCCAATCTGCACTCTGCATCAGTCCAATTTATCTGCGCCCTTTCCGACAAACCTGAGTCCGAGATTTGTCAGTTCGTCGACTCTATCAGGGCACAGCACCATGACGACCACAACAACAAACGGCACCTCTGTGAATGGACATGCCAATGGCCAAGTCAATGGCCATGGACAGCGTCCAGCCATGGCAAACGGACAAGAGCCCATCGAGACAAAGATTCTGATTGTGGGCGCTGGACCTGCAGGAGCATCTTTGGCTTGCTTCCTTGCAAGCTACGGTAATTTGGACCTCGTGGCATGTAGAAATAGCCAAGAACTGATCAAGAGAACCACAGGATTCAAAGGCATGATGATCAGCAACGCTCCTGGTACAGCCAGCACGCCACGAGCTCACATCACAAATATGGCGGCATTAGGTTAGTCCCAACCAAGTTACAGTACCTCACATCTGGATATGGCATGGTAATCACGATAGTATACAGAATGTCTACGAGATATCGGCCTTGACAAGGACATGTTGAGACTCGCGTCTAATGGCAGTTGTATGGTGCACACTCGGTGGTGCCACAGTATGGCAGGCGAAGAGTATGCGCGCATACACTCGTGGGGGAACGGACCGACAAGAAAGGTGAGCGACACTCCACTCTGCAATCTCCCTGTTCCACGCATCGAAGGAAACTGAAGGATGGCTGACCAGAGAGAAACGATCCAGGGCGATTATGAACTTGCCAGCCCATGCGACCCAGTGGATTTGCCCCAGACCGAGCTCGAGCCGCTGCTGGTTCGCCACGCAACGTTGAACGGGTTCAAGACGATGTTCAACACCACTCTCCTCCATTTTGAAGAAAGCTCGGAAGGCGGTCCAGTCACCGCCACCATCATGGACAACATCTCGGGCCTGGAGTACCGAATCCGCACAAAATACTTGTTTGGGGCAGACGGCGCGCGTAGCGCTGTCATCAAGCAACTGGGTCTCCCCCTCTCCATCAAGCCCGGCCAGGGCATGGCCATCAATGTCCTGGTCAAGGCTGAACTCTCTCACTTGGTGAAGCACCGGCGGGGAAACCTGCACTGGGTCATGCAGCCAGACCGGGAGCACCCGGATTTTGGTTGGATGGGCATTGTGCGTATGGTCAAGCCATGGAACGAGTGGATGTTTATTCTGTTCCCAAACCGAGACGCCGACATCAAGACGAACCCTTCCAACCAAGACTATCTTCAGAGAGTCAGGGAGTTTATCGGAGATGATACCCCCGCAGAAATTCTCAATGTCTCCAAGTGGTTCATCAACGAGACTGTTGCGGAGGAGTATTCCAAAGGCAATGTGTAAGTCAATCTGATACGAAGAAAATCCCCCCCCCAAAAAGAAAAGGCACGAGTCTTCAAGAAAATGGCTAACACAGCTTCCTTTCACCTAGGTTCTGCCTCGGTGACGCAGTCCATAGGCATCCACCTATGAACGGCCTTGGATCTAATACTTGTATTCAGGACTCATTCAACCTGGCATGGAAGATTGCGTACGTGGATCAAGGCTTAGCTCCTCCATCGCTGCTCTCGACATATAGTACTGAGAGACAGCCCGTTGGACACTCCATCATTACCCGCGCAAACAATGGGTTCCGCGACCACTTCAAAGTCTGGGAGGCGTTAGGAACCCTACCTCAGGACATCAACACTCGCAAGGAAATCTTGGAGGAGCTTCAGGCCCCGACAACCAAAGGCCGCCTCCGTCGCCGCGCCTTCCAGGAGGCTATTCAGCGCACATCGCACGAGTTTCACGGCCTCGGCGTCGAGATGGGCCAGGTGTACAGCGAGCCAGGTGTCTACTGCTCGGACGAGCCTTTGCCGTACTCACGAACAGGTCGCGCCCAAGAGAATGATGTGCTCTACTATGAGCCGAGCACGTACCCAGGTTGTCGGCTGCCACACGTTTGGCTGAACCGGGCCACTCCTGAAGAGCCCACGTCGACGATTGACCTCGCTGGCCACGGAGCCTTCACTCTGTTCACCGGCATCGGCGGCGACGCCTGGCGACCAGCCGCGGCTAAGGTGTCTTCCCAACTGAGGGTACCCATAGCCGTACACTCGATTGGTTTCCGCCAACAGTGGGAGGATGTGTACTTCGACTGGGAGCGTCTACGGGGAGTGGAAGAGTCTGGGGCCATCCTGGTCCGGCCGGATCGATTCGTCGCCTGGCGAGCCCCTGTGGTGATAGATGGCGAGGGCGCATGCGAGACCAAGCTGACGAACGTGATGCAGGCCGTGCTTGGACATTCCGTGTCTCGGGAAGTCAATTAAGCCACACCATCATGCTTTAAGTTGCTAACATCTGTACCGCTATTTATCTATAAAGGATATATTATTATAAATATAACATCCAAAAAAAAACCCACAGTTTTCTTTATACTTCAAACATTTTGATGACTCAAGCTGATTTTGTTTTTACATTATTTTGCCCTTTGCCTCTCAACTGTCGAGCCACGTCAGGACACAGACAATCCATACAAGTCCAATAAATTGCAGTACGACAAGCCTCATACCTGTGTTGTGTAGAGACGATCTCGTTGAGTTGATTATAGTCATGGCCACGTTCAATATCAAACCTAGGAGTTCTTCCCCAAGTGAATATTAACTTACCTGGTTGTGCCGAAAATGCCCCGTCCTGAGTTCGAGGGGAAGAGCTGCGGCTGCGGGATGCAGGTGCGGGGAAGCCCCTGGACTTTGCGGGAGATGGTCTCCAGGTTTATGTTTATGTATCTGAATGATTGGTGGAAGATTCGTATACAATCTCCAACTTGGGATTCCTTGGTAGGTCCACAGTCCTGGGTATTGTATATCCACTTGGGTCATTGCATGATTTTGAGGATGACTGAGCATACGAACCAAGTACGTCTCAAAAGTAGCCCGATTGGTAATCGACAAATTGCTTACAAGCACCTACAATGCAGAACCATCTACCGCTATGACTCGAACTACTCGTTCTGTGGTTGGGCCCCCTAAGTAATACCGCTTTCTCTATCAGAGCTGGACGGAACGTCTGAGATCTGAGGCTAGTATCAGATACTAGATTCTTCCCTCTCCCAAAAAGCAGAGGACCAAGTGAGTATCAAGAATAAGACGGAAATCCCATGGACCACGAGAGGTCCATTCTTGTGTTCATATAGTATGTTCCGTCAAAAGGGTTTGTAGGCAACGGGGATCCTCTTCCGAAGAGCAATCATTTATATTAATATGGAGGTAATATGAGACAAAGTGTGACAAGCCTCAGCAACAACGTTTCTTTATTCGTGATCTGTAAATTCATCTTTATTTCAACGGCTTTTCTCCAATGTTGAAGTTTGTCATTTCACGCGATAGAGTAGACCGCCAAGTACAGTGGTGTAGCAGAAAAACAGTGCCAATGCTTTATCCAGAAGCCATTAGCTATATGGACCTCAAAGTCTTCAGTTTGGGTGACAAACATGGTGTTGCCTTGCCCCTCAGCATATCCAGCGGCTTATTGTAGAAAGGTTGGAGGAAGGTCGGGTCCTGAATGAGGATGTTTGTTAGATTCGGGGGCTAAAAAGAATACAGTACCCGGATTCAGATCATAATTACCCCAAACGTGTAAATTGTCATGGGATGCCGGAGTCAATACGGTCTCTTGACTATCGGTGCATAGATCACCGTCGACGTAGTGTTCGAGAATGAATTTCGACGTGTCAAACCTGGAGACAGGTGGTTAACGCAGTGAGACCAAACGGGAAACGGATGTGGCGGAAAGGCGAAAATGCTCGCTTACCAATAATCGAAAATCTGACTCCCCATGACATGCCGCCCTACTCCCCAGCAGTTCTCGTACCCTTTGTGGCGGAGCCAATCATGACCCAAAATTTGAGTATCAAAGTCGTGCGTCTCGAACGAGGAATGATGGACGTGAGGCTTGGGGCCTTCGAAGAAGAAGAAGGAGTGATGGTCGACAAGTTCTTTGCCGCGTCCGAGGCGATTAAACACTATGACATTTTTGCCCTCTTGGTTATGGCCCAACTGTTGGCACACTTCTTGTCAGTGAGCCGAAAGCAGGCTGGCGTGATGAGCGAGAAGAGGTCGCTTACGTCGCTTGGGTAGAAGTTGAATCTATTAGTGTAGAAGTTGAAAGCTTCCTCAAAGTTCGTTACACACATCCCGAAGTGACCCAACTTGTGGACGGGAGCGGGACCTGTCAAAATCTCTCTGAGCAACGCTGTTTGAAATCAAAATGGTTGTTGAGACTGACCTTTGTCAAACCGTTGATATTGTCCACTGCCTCGGTGTTTCTCGGCTGGCTGGTGAAACTTGAGATTAGCCCGGCGTCCCTGGGACATGGAGCAACGGTGATGGTTACAAAGTTCAAGTCCAATTGCGGTAGAACAGTCTCTACCTCCCGTTGGATTTGGCCATGAACCAGATGAAAGGGGAAAGCATCCACGGGGTCGTGGAAAGTGACGCATTTGCCGCCGCCTGGTGCGTCCGTCATTTCATAGATGTCGGATGCGCCCGGGATCGTCCTGGCCGCCAGTTCCAGGTCCTCCATCTTCTCAACAACAAACGCAGCACCACCAAATGAGGCCTCATCGCCTTGGAAGGCGCAATAGACAAACGGCTCTCGGCTGTAACCTCTGTAGTAGGTTTTCTTGCCTACGCGCTTGCACTCCGTCATCCCGAAGTCTTGTAGAAATTTGTGAGCGGCATCGACGTCCTTGTGGGTATAGTAGACGTGGGCAATCCGCACAAGATTGATTTTGCGCTCTACGGTAGAGCTCATGATGAACGGTAATGGCGATGAAAGTCTCTGTTGTTTTCTTGTCTTGTCTTGTTTTGTTTTGTTTTTAGGTTCTGGAAGGGATCCCGCCCGACACGAGGGGGTGATGGCATACTTGATCAACTTACTCGGATGCGGAGTTTCCATACCTATCCCAGAACTGCTACACAAGGCATCACAGTCGTACACGCAGGAAACAACTCCGGTAACGGGGGTGGAGAATGCCCGATGCGGGGATACAGTCAAAACGCGCCGATGAAACGGAGGCACAACCCATGTTACCGGAGGGAGTTCGGGCTATTTCTTATTTTGAGCTTGTGACCCGGCACTCATGGTATGACTGTAACTTAAGAGTTGGTGTGCCTGACCAGCGCACTTGGACGAGCCTGTTTCTGCCGGCGGAACATTTGCGCGGACGAAATTCGGTCAGCTCCACCCACCATGAATATCGTAGCATGATGCTTCCTCGGCACAATCTATTGCCCATCAAAGCCCAAGTAGCTTTATAGTCCCAAAAGGACGACCTCTAGCCTACAAGACTACCTTGCGAACTGCAGTCGCAATCTTTCGACGCGCTGCGCAGTGCTGGTGTAGATCAAGTCAGCAGCACAAGCTCCATTGGTGAGCCAAATAACAAGTACGGCAGAATGGCATCTCGACAGGCTTTACAGCTGGTGATTGTTCCTCATCGGCCAGTGCCCTCGGACGACGAAATCAACAAAGATTTAGCACCAGCCTTTGGGATTCTACAAAAGTATGAGATTATTCGCCCATTGTTCCGTGGCAGTGTGTCTGACAAGTACTATAGGGCAACAGGGCTGAGAGCGATATGGAAGGGCAAGAAATTCGAAGATAGATACACACAAGTCGCACTCCTTCTTTGGGACAACTTGGCTGCCAGCCATGCCTTCTTCACTAGCCCTGATTACGCCGAGTTTCATAAATCTATCCAGCCCGCGATGAATGGCAGGCATGTTGAGTGGCAGAACCACGTCTTGATCGACACAAGTGGCGAGGATACATTGGCGCACCTGAAGAACGTTCTCGAATCTCCTGCAATTGAGGTTGCTCTGACCAAGGTCGTGGAGGGCGGGGTCTCTGGTTATTACTCGCAATTCAAGAAGTTGGTAACGGGTGTGCTACACAATGACCCTGGGTGCGATGGATTCTTCATCAGCCCTCTTATCGAGGATCCTCAGAACCAATTGCTTCTGATTAATTGGCAATCCGTTGATGTAAGTACAGGTTTCTTTTTGGGCTTTTTTTTAGCACATTATCTACTGACACCAGCCAAGGCTCATCATGAGATCTTTGAGAAGACTCCCGGATTCAAGACATGTATTAATGCTCTCAAAGAATACTATGCAGTGTTTGTCGTTCCCTGGCACATTATGGAACTAAACTTGCGAATGGGGACCTTTGAATAAGATACATTAATAGAATAGCAATAAATTCAATATACTATATCTATATGCCTTAGCTTAAACTGTATTAGCACTTTAGCTGTATAAGGGTTAGTGTACATAGGGTGAATTAGAAGGTAGAGGTTGAGGTATATTGAGACTTCCACTTAGTAAGCATCTCTTAAGGGCTTGCTGAGCTGTTTTAATGTAGGTCTTAGGCTGAGGCTAAGTTATATAATCTAGCTTAATAGAGACTCTTTAGGGCCTTAAGCTTATCTTCTCTCTGACGAATCGATGGAGGAGATTCTCGACGAGGTCTTCGACATCTACTTTGCCAATGTACAGCCTTGGATCCCAATGATCCGTGAAATCAGCTTTCGAAGTCAGATTAAGCGACTAGAAGACCGCCGCCGCTTGAGAGTGATCCTAAGGCTATGGTCGTAGCCACTCTTCGATTTGTAGATCGAGATAGACACCACTTATCACCGCGAGTCATTGAGACCGAGACATCTAGGCTAAGGCGTTCTGTCAAGATGACAGCATTGGAAAGCCTCTCTATTGAGAATCTACAAGCACTTATAATTATCGCCTTTACTGATGTGAGTGATGATATTCACTAACACTACACCTCAACCCCGACCATACTCAGCCTGGATCGCACCTTGCTGACTCACCTCTAGATTAGTGACGCCAATCTCTATAAAGCATGGCCCATCATCGGCTCATTAACTAGGAGTGTCGAGTATCTGGAGCTGTCAGTTGAAGCAGAAGATCGTCAGCAACGGCCGGCTGTTTTGCCGTCGGCATGTACTTTACCACAAGCGATAGAGTGGGTAGAAGAAGAAGAAGAGAGGAGGAGAGTCTTCTGGAACGTTTTCATATTAGACAGGTTGGTAGGGTTCGCATGCGTCTGGTGCTCAACAACCGAACCAACAGCTGACATCTGCTAGATTCTCGTCCGTAGCGAAAGGGTAGGCCACGTTCCACATGCCTTAGCACTACTCTTCTTGGTTACTGACATTTCTGCAGTTGGAATACTAGTCTTACTGCAGCGGACGTCTGTCGCAGGCTTCCGATTTGCGGCGGCAGATGGTACAATAATGAGCCTTCTTTTACGCCCTACTTTGGCATCTGGGATCGCTCGCGAGCGAGGTTGGGCAACTCGATCACTTTTCTACCTGGTCATTGGCCAAGCCCTTCACATTCAAACAGTGACGGCACTGCCGAAACAGACATGCCAGGTTCTGCTCGTAATGCCCGAGGCACTTCTAACACTGCAGATCTATGGACAGTCGGGGCATTCGCTTACTATGTCGAGGCCATCGAGTCACTAAGCCAGATTACGACATATTTCCTTCAGCCCAAGATCAACTTTGACAACCGACAGGACGTATCAAGTTGGCTTACGCGATTCAAAGAACTAGATCTTCGTCTTGTCTAGTAAGTGATACCTTGTCTGTGAAAAATTTCCGCCAGCTGAGTCAATCTTCATAGTGAATACGTTTGCTAATGATAAAAGTTGGAAAATGCATCTCCCATCCAACTCTATCAGTAAGCCCTAGAAGGGCCTAGGATGTCCAAGAAGCATTCTATCAACTCATTCATGTCAACGCAACCTTCTTCCTATCATCACGCTTGTTAGAGAGTAAGGATGCAGAGGGATGATCGACTAGCACTCAGCAAGAAGTTCTTTGCCCTAAGCAAGACATACATGCCCACATCACGTGTTTTAAAAATACTTTCCCTAACCTACCCTGCAAGATTGCTCCTCTCGGGAGAATTCTCAGACGTAACCATTACCTACCAAGGAATAACATGGAAACTCCACTAAGCAATAATTTGCCCCAGATCAAGATTTTTCCAGAAAGCCTTCCAAGGTAACTTCAAGATAGCTGCTTAAAGGTAGCGCATGGCCACATCGGTTGCCTGCCGCTCTAACCATGCAGTACGGACGCATAAGAAGCAGATTCTAACAGTACAACTGTACAGGAAGCAGCAGCTAAGTCATTCAATCTAAAGGAAATAGATCCAAAACTCTTTGCTTATATTGTCACCTACCTATACACTGGAGGTTAGCCCTAGGGTGACATTTACAAGGAAGCCAGTTGCGGCTAACACAGGAGATCTAGATTGCGACTGGGCGAGCCTTGGCTGTAACAACACCAATCCCTTCGCCCTCAGTACGCAGCTTTGTATTATCGCTGATTACTTTGGTCTAGACTCTATAATTCTTAATATCTGCACCTGCCTAAGGGAATACCGGTATATATTCAGCGAAGGCTTCAACTTTCTTAACTTTAGGAGTCAATGACACAATTCAACGACCTTTCCCTCAGTGCACGTAAAGCTTATGTCCCTGTCACGAAGCCGCCAAGAGGGTTGAAGAAAACACCGCCGCATAACACTTCACACTAAACACATAACCTTACCTAATATAACCTAAATTTACCTAATTTTACCTAACCCTAGGTCTGTTCTACTAAATTTATAGATATAGCGGCGGTGTTTTCTTTAACCCACATGGCCGCCTCATCTTCCCCGATGATCCCAGCATTTCCCTTAGCGCGAGATCTACCTAGCCAGATGACTGGTATGGCGTCTACTTTTGTGCCTCCATTTAGGTCGTGCCGAACTGGATAAAAACCATAAGCACAGCAGCATAGCTATACTTACGTTAGAGACATTATTCGACGCACGACGTCAACGAGACTTACGCTGCTGTTGCACCCAGAGCTTCAAAAGGCTTCGAAACCATAGAAAATGACAGGATGAGTAGGAAAGCAAGGATGAAGACTGTGATCACTGCCAACTTGGTCTTCAAAGTCTCCATTGCTTGTAGGATCCAGATCGGCGTGATTAGCATTGTCACGCCGACAGTGATAATCACGCCAGAGGCAAAGCCGTCGATTTTCTTTTCTGAGTAATAGATGACTCGATCAACATCGTCATTCGGGGCTGTCTTGGTTTTGTTCTTCCATATCGAGAGTGTGCGCAAACGCTGCGATTTATCGATAAGGCGTCGGAGCGGTGTCTTGTCCCGCTGGACTACGCAGATGAGATCGTCTATGTGGTCCAAGTACTTTCGCTCGTCGTCTGCAATCACACGGTTGTTGAGGTTGTGGTGCCAGGTTTTGATGCCCTTGACGTCTCGGCTTGGCGCTTGAGGATACTTTCTCAAATTGGATTGTTGGACGACAAAGTCGTCTGAAATCATCAGCGCCGAGTCTACGGTGTAACGCGGAGTGCTTACTGTATTTGGCCAGCTTCTTTGCTATGTTTGCAAGAAGCTCGTTTCTCTTATCTAGGCTGTTGCGGAAGGTGCCGTTGTGCTGATCTGGACAGTTTCTTCTACTGTATGCCGCATCTAACTTGGAGAGATCCTCTTCAAGCGCGGCAAGTTCATCCTGGAGAGCCAAGGAAATACGGACATTGAGAGTGTGAAAGCGACGAAGAATAAAAAAGTCGTCTTCAGAGGAGATTAAGTCAGCGTATCCTCGATACCCGATGAACTTCCACGGCTTCTTGCGAATCTCCAAGTCGGATAAGGGAGCTTCAGGTCCGATGCCGGGTAGAGTGTTCGTACGCGAGCCATTCTCCATAGTCGAGGACTGCAATGTATTCATCAGTAGTTGTTGCGTCATTTTTTTGCGCTTCTACAAGTCCTCACTTTGTCTTTTGTTGTAACGTGGCAACAATGGTGGAAGCTGAACTCTCGTCCAGCCTGACTCCTCAAAGTCGTGTCTTAATGTGATTGGATTGCACAGCCTCGGCTATGCCCAATGAGCCAACGCAGAGAGCAGGCAGACAGGTCAGGCAGCAAGAGGCAGAAAAAGGCAACCAGGCAGAAACTTTTAGGTAGAATTCTGTGAGGGATATAAATCTAGCTTGCAACATTCCTACTTACCAACACAGACGATACCCAGCCATCTCAAGCTCTTCCACGCACAATAAACCAGCCAATATGACCTCAAACGGGTACCACACTCAACGACTAGATCCGAACAACGCCGGGCAAAGCAAGCGCACTAGCTTTACAGTTGTGCAATTACCAGATGGGACTATCATAGAAGCAGACCCTCCTCCACCCAACCCAGGGTCTGGGTCAACCAACGCCTCAACATCGGTGTCTCGGAACTTTTATTCGCAAAGCAATACAATTCAAGACTCTCCTTCGCACAACTCCACTTCATGAAGCTATACCTCACAAGCCCCTGACTCAAGATCTGGACGATGAAATAAGCTGCACTGGGGTGGGCTAAGAATCAGAAACAACCGGATCTGACGACAAGAAAGAGTGCAACAATGACTTTGACATTTAGTGGCACGACTCGCACTATTCGCTTCCGAACCAACTCTTCACTGTCTTAGATAACCTCAATCTGATCACCAATTTGCACTCATCGGTTCACCAAAAGGAAGCAGTTGTCCTTCGCAGCCCTTTCTTCTATGACTTGGCAATGGGGAAGAGTTAGTTGCACTATAACATACTTGATTAACCTGTACTGGACCTGAATATTGGCAGTTTGTCTCTTTATTAGTAAACTTTATTGTGTCTATAGTTAGATTTTAGTATTAGTGCTAATTGTATGAGATTCTTCCTACTAAAGCTACTATAACTTAAAATTGCCCAGTGTGAAAGGCGGCTGGGTAGGTAGATCTGTTTATTAATCGTTATTCTTAGACTAATTCTATTTGTTAGTCTATGTCTTATTTGTACTAAATATAGCTTAGGTTAAGTAACATTATATAATGCTAATATAGTATAAAGGTAGTATTTATATAAAATGAAATTTATCTAGAGTAATAGTTAGTATTAGTCTTTAGCTAAACCTAAGTAAAGCATTTAAGTTTAGCTTCTAAGGTTAGGCCTAGTTAGCTTAGTAAGATTATAGACTAAGAATAAGTTAAGATATACTTTTATTCTTATCTATCTTTCTATCTATTTTATACTTCTTAGAATTAATTTATTTATTTATCTTTCTTCTTTTATTAATTTTCTTTCTTTTCCTTTTAACTTAGAAAATAATAATAAAAGGTAATAATAAATAGTAAAAAAGATAATAATAAGCTCTAAGTATTATTTAGTAGACTTTCTACTAGAAAGTGATCTATTCTCCTACTAAAAGTTTTAGTATAGCTTAAGCATTTATATAGGATTTCTTTAACATTAAATAAAGTATACTATTAGTTTAAGATTAAGAAAATCCCTACTTAAGGGTTTACTTAGGGTTATTAGAGATAGTTCTAAGGTTAAGATTAGGACTATATATTATAAGACTTAGTATAATTCTAAGTAGATAGTAAAAACAGAGAGAAAAATGTATAAAAATATAATAATACTAATATGTTACAGCCTAGGTTGAGACCAGGCGGTTACAACCGGCAGAACCATAATGCCCCCACTTTTTCCTTCCTATTATAAGAATCGATCACTACAACTCTACAATCACTGTAATCAAACCCCTAATCACAGTAATCAAGTACTACAATCACTATAACCACTTATATGGATACTATAATCACTATAGTATATATACATTCATTTAGTACATTAGACAAAGAGCCCTAAGCTCCTTAGCTATTAATACTCCTACTTGGTTATATAATAACTTACTTTTGTATATTACTATTGTAATCTATATTGCTTACTATAACATCCTAATCCACTTGATCATTAAACTATATGCTTTAGACCTACCCTAGACCCCTAGGTTAAGCCTGACTATTATATAATATATAAGATATAATAGATATTAATTAATAGAGATAAATATAATAAATACACTTCTATAAAATATATAATTTTTCTTCTTTATCTATATATTTTATTCCTAATATAAGAGATAAATTAGTATATAATACTATTAGTTAGACTATAGATTATAAAATAGCTTATTATAGCTTAATTAAGTAATTAAAGAAATAAACTAATATAAGGAATTATAAATAAAAGATACTTTATTAGAGTATTTTCCCTAATTAATCTAATCTATAATAAATAAAAGATATCTTATTAGTTTTCTATAGGCTAATATAATAGAGTCTTAAGATAGATAGTATTCTTATTAGTATATTTTAATAGTAGAAAGAGATAAGAAATAATACTCTAAATAGATAATAATCCCTTAGAAAGGTATATTTAGATATAATAGTCTTTAGTAGTATATACCTAGAGAAAGAGCTAAAGGTTAAACAGTATAAAAGAAAACAGAAAAACAATAGTATAATAGGCTTAATACTTAAGCTTAAGGCAATAATAACTTAAGGAGATAAAAGTTTCTATTATAAAGTTAAGTTAAGGTATAAGTTTTACTGCCTTAATCAGCTGGAAAAGCTAGATCTTGGAAAAGCTAGACCTTAAAAAAGCTAGATCTTAGAAAAGGCTAAAACCCCTTAGGATAAAAGCCTAGCCTTTATACTTTCTAAGTTACCTTTTTATATTCTATTTAACCTTTTATATAATATAATAATTATACTACTAATTGCATAAGATAACTACTATTTGAATTATACTATAGCCTAAAAAGCCCTTATTAAGCTATATATATAGGCTCTTATATAACCTATATAGTAAATTAGAAGAATATCTAAGCCTTATTTTTATACTATAAATTATAGCTTAAAAGTCTAGTCTAAAGCATATAAAATAGCCTATAATTAACTACTTTAGATCTAAGAAGTTAGTTTAATTAGTAGTCTTTAGTTATAATATTCTACTATAAAAGGAAATAAAGCTTAATATAGTAATTGCTTAATAGATTACAATAGAATAGCTCTTTCTAAAGAGGCTAGCTCTAAAGCTAGAAAGGAATAGTAATATTACTACTATAGAGAAAGAGTTCTTTAAGAAGCTATATAATCCTATCTATATCTTATAGATTATATAGTTAATAAATAATATTATTCTAATCAACCTATAGCTAAAGGAATAATATATTAAAAACTAAGGGAATCCTATGGTTATCTCTAACATTAGCTATAAAGCTATATAGAGGGATTTAACAAAGAGAGTTTAAAGAGGGCAAAAGTTAATAATTAGGTTTAAAATCTAAAGATCTATCCCTCTATTAAGCTTAAGCAAAGGAAATATATAACTATCTAATGCAATTATAAATAAGTAGAAATAGTAGTCTAAATAGTAGTTTTAATAGTATTAGAAAAGTATATAGAAATACATTATATAGATATCTTAGTTAATTAGTCTAAAGTTGTATTAAATAGTATATATATAGTTAAGCAGTCTAATATTTAGTACCTTCTAATAGAAAAGTATCTTATAAGATAGATTATTAAGTTAAAAGTAGGAATAAATATTAATAAGATATTAAAAAGGCTTATAATTAGCTTAATAATTAGTATTATAGAAGATAAAAGTTTAACCTAAAATTAAATAGTAATTTTAAATATAAAATATAGAATAAACTCTTAGAAAATAAAGATAAAGTCTAAAGCTTTAAGCTTAATAAGCTTATATCTTTTATCTCTTTATAATAAAAATCTCTTAAGTCTTTTATTTCTAAAGATTAATAATTCCTAAAAAGAAATATTATTCTCTCCCTTTCTATAATAGTTAGGCTTAACCTAAGAGTCTAAAGTAGGTCTAAGGTATATAATTTAATAATTAAGTAGATTAAAACATTATAATAAGCAAATATAAATTATAATAATAATATATAATAGTAAGTTATTATATAACTAAGTATAATTATTAATAGTTAAGAAGCTTAAAGTACTTATCTAATATATTAAGTAAATATATATATATATATAAGACTAATATAGTTAAATAGTATTAAGTTATATTAAATAGTGCTTGTTTAATATATATATACTTATAGTATTAAACTATATTAAATAGAGCTTATTTAATATATAGGTATTATATATTATAATAGGAAGGAAAAAAGTAAGTAATAGAATAATTCTATTAATTATAACTATTTAGTCTTAATCTAAGTTATAATACTAACCTACTTAATTATTAAACTATATACTTTAGATCTACTTTAAACCCTTAGATTAAACCTAATTATTATACTATAGTACTAGTTTAATTAGATATAGTAGTATTATTCTATTAGTCTTAACTATTTTCAGCTGCTATTAGTAGCTACTCTAGCCTTATATAATGTATATATTATACTCTAGCTATATTAATTAGAAAATAACCCTAGTCTAAAACAATTTATTCTTTAGACTATAATAAGACTAATAGTAGAGATTTAAACTAATAAAAACAAAAGTAAGATAAGATATATAAGATCCCACTTATTTTATATAGTACTAAAAGTTATAGCTCTTAAGGATTTATATTATAATATATAACTCTTTCTATAACTATTTAGCTTTTTAAAGTTAACTAGTTTAATAGTAAAAAGAGATAAGAAATAATACCTTAAATAAATAATAGTTCCTTAGGGAGATATATAGAAATGCATTATATAAGTATTTTAGTTAGTTAGCCTAAAGCTATATTAGATAGTATATATATAGTTAGGCAGTTTAATATTTAATACCTTCTAATAGAAAAGTATCTTATAAGATAGATTATTAAGTTAAAAGTAGGAAATAATGTTAGTAAGGTATTAAAATAGCTTATTATTAGCTTAGTAATTAGTATTATAGAAGATAGAAGTTTAACCTAGAATGAAATAGTGATTTTAAATATTAAATATAAAATATAGAATAAACTCCTAAAAATAAAAGTAAAGTCTAAAGCTTTAAGCTTAATAAGTTTATATCTCTTATCTTTCTATAGTAAGAATCTCTTAAGTCTCTTATCTCTAAAGATTAATAATTCCTGAAAAAAACACTACTCTCTCCCTTCCCTTCTTATTCTCCCTTATAGCAACCCCCTTTTCCACACCCAATTATATCCCTACCAGCAACCAGCTAGCCCACTTAGTCCTTTGCTCCTACTATACTAGTGTACTACTGATTTCCTAAGTGTCTATAGGGACTATAGGTTAAGTGTTACTTTACTATAGTCTAAGGGATAGCACTGAAAACTGATATTGAGCCTGGACCCTACTAGGGAAATCCCTCGTCAGTCAATATTATCAATAAGACAATCAATCAATTAGTTATAATAATGTTATTAAGGTTATATCCATTACTAATACAAGAAGCCTAGTTAGGCATCATTTGATCAAATGTTTCCCTGTGCTAAGGTACCTAACTTAGACCGCCAGACTCTACTTACAGAGTCATAAGATCTGATGCATCTTGTTAGATGGAAGGTCTTGGCCGGGCGGATGCTTTAGGCCATATAACCCAGTCTTGGCTGGGTTACCTGAAAATGCCTTGCCTAACAGTAAGATCAGATGGAATGGAATATAATACAGAGGATATAGTGAGAATAGCTTCCAGGTTGATCCAATTGACTATTTCTGGATTAATGGGATATATGCCTATTATTAATCTATTACATTAGACCTCTCCCTTAGACTGTATGACTTATGAAAGTCCAAGTAATAAAGCTAGCTATAATATAGGTAATTGAGCCTTAAGGACCTATGGAGATGTGTGAGATTCAGTAGTGTGAAGTTCTAGCAGTGTGATATTAGCGTTAGTACAGCAGATTGAGGTTTAAGTCTTAATATGAAGGCGAGTTTAGTGCAAAAGAATTAGACAAAAAGTTTCCAATGTTCAACATGTTGTATCAGACTGCAGCAGCTCAATGCTAAGTCCCAATTGTAGCCCATGTAAAACACGTGTATGTCTGATCTTATGTAAGATTGGAGAATAAAGCTTATCCTTGAATCCTACATTAGCATTCTTGCATTAGTAGAAAAAGCTGGCCTTAGCACTATGCGAGATGGCTGTGATAGGGCAATAAAGTTCGATCTGTTAGAAGGGGCCCTTGCTAAGGAAGGAACAGCCATGATGATGCAATGTCTAGCTGTTTACCGTTTTAGCTGTGTTATCAGCCCTGGGCACCCTCTGTTGACTGTGGAGAACTTAGTCAGGCCGTGAGAGCCACATGGTAATTACCAGGCATACGCTATCAACATCGAACCCATCTGCATCTTGGGCTGCAATATGAGCATATTCATACAGGGAAACATTGTCCAATAGACGCTTAAGCCTGTCTTAGCTCTGATGGTCCAAACGAAAGGTCTATAGATAAAGGCGTCCTTTGCTGTACTGCTTGCTAGGCGTATGTACATACAATTTGCTTTAGAATCTAGGGATCAAAAGTACATGAAGACTTCATGTTAATTAGGCCCCCTACCCCACGTGGATACATAGTAAGGATTTGTCTTGACTCGTTTCCCTAGAGAGCTAGTATATGCGCAATCGCATGCATCCTGGTCATTGCTACTTGCCGTATCCATTGCCGCACCCTTCTCTGTGCAAGCGTCCAATCAACCATCTAGCTGATAAGCCACCCCCTGAGATGTCGCATAAAGCTGCACAATGCTGTACACCTTTTGCCTCAGCGTACGAGTTTTCGCTTATGGCCCCTGCACAGTCTAGTTATTGCAACTGGCTTGTCTTTTTCGTCTGGTCTTGTACATACTAGGTACACCTCGGGAGCAGTATCCGTACGTAATGGCCAATGCTGTGCCTCCTCCTGAGCTCAATTAGCTTTCGTAGCGTCTCATGGCTTGGGACTAGAGGCGTCATAGCCCAAGGCTCCTTGTTGGGGATCATCTCCATGGCCCTAGGCGTGGCGTCAAGTGCACTGAGCTTCAGGCCATCAGTGCCCTGAGAAGCCTCAGATCTCTCGGGGCACTAAGGCGTGTCACAGGGTGATCATCAGCAAGCAATGAAGATATCGATTCATCAAGATTTCCACTAATTAGTATCCGTATTAGGCCCGTCCCTAGCAAATCCAGGATTTCCATCATCGCAGTTCTGTTTTTATTTGCACCAACTCGACGTCGCTTGCGTTGCTCTTCTTTCCGTCCCACGGGTCGTTGTCGAACCCGTTTGAGTAAGACGGATGGCCGTGGATGCGCACCTCGTCGCTGTCTGCAGTCGCAGTCCGAACTCCCTGCGCCCGATACGGCTCGTTGATGACGTTGAAGCCGGCCTCGGAGGGCCTCGCAGTCGCGGATTTCGTGTAGGCTTCGTAGTCGGAGCCCTGTCTGCCTCGGAGGTACGGTCGTAGAGATGGTAAGCAGGCGATGACGAGGCCGATGTCGCAGTCCAGAGTGTTCCACAGTGCTGAAGGTCAGGGTCAGTGAAAAGGTCATTGGTTTGACAAGCAGTATGGGCGCGTACAAATTGAGCTCATGGGCACTCCTTCGTTGACCGCCGAGGTCTCGATGGTGATAAACCGTAGGAGGCAGAATGTGATGTTGATCAAGCCCAGCAAGAAGGTGCAGTAGACTCCTGTCTTCATCCACCTCTTCATCTGGAGGCCAGGCACGATGAGCCATGGCAAGGCAAAGACTATTTGAAAAGGTCAGCATTCGCTTTGCTTGGGTCGTGAACGCAGGTACCTAAAAGATCTCCGATAAAGTGCAAAGCCCATGCGACCCGGAATACCAACGCGGGTCGCATTACCGGGCATGGCTTGTCCACGGACCTGGTCCCACCATGTCAGCTAGCCGGGTCTTCATGTTGGGGATGGTACGAACCAGTTTGACTGGATAGGCATGCAGATGCAGAGGACCAGCATGATGCTGACGACGTAGGAGACGGCAACGAAGCTGACCGTTGTCCACAGGAAGATCCGCCTCTTGCGCATCGACACGGGAAACACCTGCAGGTAGACGGCGAGTAGCGCAGCCTTGCAGAGATACAGCGTGGAAAAGAATGGGAAGCTCAACGCCCAGAATATCTAACACAGTGACAAAATTTTAGCAGCTGCCCTTTGAGCCGTGCTTGTCCCTCTCACCTTGAGGGTGTACGCAATCTCATTGTCTGTTCCATCAAACCCGATCAAGGTCTGTGTGACGCCCGCATCCAAGGCGCCCAGCTGGGCCATCTTGACGGTGATGGCCATGGTCATGATGGCGCACATAAAGGCGAGCCCCATGAGAATGTCGCTGACGAGAAGGCGTCGCTTCTGGATCTTGAGGCGGAGCCATAGCCGGGCTACGATGGTTGCGCCGGCAATGGCGATGAGTGCGCAAGCGGTGGCCTGGGATAGAATAGTCGTTAGCGAGAGCGGTTCAAGAGGAAGCAAAACAGAAGGAAAGAGGTACAGACCACCACTACGACGGGGCCTGGTGCGGCAAACGCCATGATGGGCTGGAGGTGATGCCTCGACAGGTCAAAGAAGTGTGAAAGCGTAAGAGCACGGGACGTGGCGTCTGTGTGTCAATCCGTACGGCATATTGGATTAATAAGTTGTCAAGAAACGCCTCGATTCGCGTCGCACAGAGCTGAAAGCCCTCAAAGCGTGCAAGAGTCATGGCCTCCTAGGGTGGCTTTTTTAAGGGCTGCCCAGAACTCGCTACTACATGCATCAAGTTCTGCTTGCGGTGCTTTCCAGTAGTCTAGCCCCGTGTAACCATCAGCACTACGCTTAGGTGCCCAATATTCGCTTACAGCCCTCCTGGATCGCCGTTCCGTCCAAGGGAAACGAGGATCTCTCCATGGCTCGAAGCAACGCCAGCGAGCGCTATCATAAATAGGGCATTCCGTGCTCCCACACGCGTGCTGTGTTGATGACAGAAGAGGCTCAAGCGTGATAAGATGGATGGGATGAAAGTGGAAATGATGGCTGTCCCTGGGGTGAATGCTTGCAAGCCCGCTAGACTGTTCATGGGACTTCGATGCGCTAAACTCTTTTCAGCAAAATCTACAAGCTACTGATGCTCTCTGGCTGTCACAGATCAGGCCAGATAATCTTACTGAACAGCAGACTGTGCCTCTCGACCTTGACGGCACATGAGCTCGGCAGGGAGTGAGTTTGATTCTAGAGAGCCTTGAGTCACGCTAATAGCGCCATCTGCCACTAAACACTCACCATCTGTGGCGGGCGAGTTTTGAGTTTTGCAGTAGCCCTCGACTATCAGGGTGTGGCGGCGCGACTAACCCTGGATTGGCCCAAACTTGTTGGTGATGCGGGGACCGCTGTCAACAACGCGATTGGTTAACTGGTTTAGATTTAGCGGCTGTTCTGGGATGCTATTCTTTATAGACGTTGCCCCCCGCCAAGGGTAGAGCTGGGGTTGAGAAAGGATATTTTCCACTTTGGCCCTTGATTTGTTGAGGGACGCGGTGCTCTTTATTTTATCGTTTCATTACCCGAAAATCGCAGCGGTTGGCAACTGGACGTATGGTGTTGATCCCATTACTTCCAAGAGCCGCAGGTCCGCCAGGATGGGGAATCGTGGACATATGATGAATGCCGTCGCTTGGACGCTGACGGCATTCGCGGCAGCCTTCTCCGCCTTAAGGGTGTATTGCAAGCTGTCGCGTCGGCGAGGGTTATGGTGGGATGACTATGTTCTCATCTTCGCTTGGGTAAATCTTCACTGTCTGTCATACTTGGGTGTCCCCGGAGCCTAACGTGGGAGTAGATTTGTCTGTTTGTCGGGTGTTGCTTCATAACACATACTAACTCGATGGGCGTCGGCGACTCGGAAGCGCGACCCAGGCCAGAGACGACAAGGGCTGTCGAGATCGAAGGCGTGACGATGACCATTTTAATCAATTTGGCCACCGTGTTGAGCAAGACTTCGTTTGGTATCACATTACTGAGGATTACCACAGGTAGGCTGAAAGGAGCTATTTGGACTTTGATAATCCTTATGAATTTGTTTGTGCTTCTATATATATTGTTTGAATTCCTCAAGTGCGAGCCGAGAGCCACCTCATGGATTAAAGGCGAGGGTTGCTGGAGCAGGGACACCTCCATCACGATGGGAGTATTTGTTGGAGGCAAGTAAACGCCCCCATAGGAGAACAAGCATCTAATATGGCAACCCAGCATTCTCCGCTTTCGTGGACTTCACTTTTGCCATCATACCTTGGTTTCTTCTCATTAATCTTCAGATGTTATGGAAAGAAAAGCTCGGTGTTGCAATTGCAATGAGCTTCGGCGCAGTGTGCGACAACCTTGGCCAGACATGACGTCGATGTAGATTGCTAACAACGTCTTAGTGCTGGAGTGATGGCTATCATGCGATGCGTTAACCTCCCTCGTCTTCAATCACCATTCGTATCTAGTAAGTCTATGCCTAGGCACTGTCTGCTTATCCGCAGGAACTGACGGTCAATGTAGCCGATGTTTTGATCACCATAATATGGTGTGTCGCCGAGTGTTGTACTACGATCATTGCCGCATCCATTCCTGTGCTGCGCGGACTCATCAAAGAGCTCCACTCCTCCGCCGAGCGATACACCCATGGTACGAAGGCTAAGGTTGGAACGAGGAACCTGATCCCGGGGGTACTGCATTCTAGCCATATCCTCACTACTACCGTCGGTGGAGGGCATAACACCATACCTAACAACCTCAGCGATGCAGGTAGTGATATTAATATCCTCGACCCAACAACCACCGGTGGCAAGATCGTCCAAACGCAGGAAGTCACGGTTAGTTGGCACGACAAGAGTGATAATCATAGTGAGGGCTATGAAATGTATGATATACGGAGGGTTTCAAGATAACCAAATCTTGACAAGCATGACGATCACAATCTTAGTACGAGGTACACGTAATCGTACAAACATCTTGATTTCAAAATCGGCAGAAATTACTTGCAGACGCAAGACAGCGCTCGCCAGCCATTCCGAAGTTGGGTCGAACCTCAGAACGGCATCTGCCACCTTTCCGCTACAGCCGGCTCGAGCAAATGGACGTCGATGAAGTGCCAACAGCAGGAGTGACGTCCAGGTAGAGTGCCACTTAGAGAGGTCATTGAGGGTAAGCACGTGTGTCTCGTCACTGATTGACGGGGCGTCACTAGTTCTTACGCATTATTTTTGCCCTCGACCGAATGCTGAATGGAACATTGAAGCGATATGCAACTGCGCCTTTAGCCTACTCGTGCATCCACGCAATAAACCGATATGATGGTGATTCTCATCCTATTTCGAAAGTCTAGGTCGACAAGCAAACTGATCTTCCGATGAACCGTCTTCATTTAACATCGCTAGTCTTGTGAGAAGCTAATGATTCCATAGGCCCTGGATCTAACTCTGACTTTAATGACTTTAATTTCCTCAATATCTCTATATGCGAACCTCACACTTAGGTCTCTCGCTCGGATCATCGGAACAGTGCGTAGGTGTGTTAAGGATCGTACTCGCGACTTGATTGACATCTGTCTCCAAAGCAACTTGACCATAGCGAGACAGAGAGGCATGCAATGGAAGGAACGTGACAATTCTTAAAGATATAGCTAAATACACCTGTTGAAGGAGGGAGCTTCTCTCAATGACCAGGGGATGTTGGATCTTCAAGACAAAGGACTTCCTGCTCCGATGACTGGAATTTGTGAGGCAAAGCAGAAGGGCAAGATGGTTCGCCTCTCCATGGGAGAAACTGAAAGGTTGCCTACGCGCTAGCAGTCTACCCAGTTGACAAGGACGCTCCAGTTGGTCGGATGGTAGGCCTGTCCCCATACCTTCGAGCCTTGATAACTGCACTTGTCGCTCACGGGTTGGACGCCATCGGCGATGAAGCTGAAAGAGTTCAATGTTTTAGAAGACAGTGACTATGATAGAGGATATGTATCAGTGTGTGCCTTAAGACAAGTAATCTTATGTACTCACGGCGTTGCGCCACCAAATAAAGGATTTGTAGGAGCAGCTCACACGCCCACAGTTCTGTCGGATAGAAGCTGTCTCTGTTGATTGAACAAAGGCAGACTTGGTAGTAACTGTGTCACATGTAACAATGATGAAACCAGAAGGAACGTCTTCCGGTTTGAGATTGGTATAAGCAATGTGTCACAGGAATGCCAGTCTGTCATAGGGAATGCTAGTTAGAATGGATTGTCAAGTCGATCCAATATCTCCCTGATGATCAACGAGCCCTCAGACCGAAAGGACACACATAAAAGACCGACCTTTTACCTTCAATTAGATAGAGAATCAAGAGTCTTTCAACTAAAGATTCCATAGTGTCAGGGTTATGTCTCCACCAGCGGCCCAGGGAAGCCAATTCATCTTATATAGAAGAACCGGCATAGTTTCACTGAGGGCGTGAACAATATACATCAACGAATTGGGGCTATATCGCTGTATCTTTCTCTTTGAATAACCATAGCTTGAATCGCATTACGCGACAAGTTCTCGGGCTCGGCGCCGTTGCGTGGCTTGCCTTTGAAGGTACGCAAATACCTACTGCCATTGCGTATAGTACCGTTATTGGTAACCATAACGTCTTTCTAGCAAACATACTGATGTTGGAAATGTTGGTGCGCTTTTATAGGTCAACGTTGGTCCCTGTCCTTCCAACTTCACATTGTTCAACTCGAAGCCCTTCGCAGGAAGGCCAAAGTAACGAGCGAAGCCCGTAGACAGAATCTGTCATCCGGAATGTGCTAGGTTCCATCCGTTCTGATGCTTCAGCCTAAGCATAGGACTCGAGATCCGTAGTGTTGGGCGTCGTTTGCCGAGAGAAGGATTCATGAGAAGATGTGACTCAACTATTCTGTTGAGTTTGCGAATGTCATTAGCTTCGTCGGTGATCTTGAACTAGTCACTTCCCTTTTCTAAAACCCAACAGACTATTTCTTTCTATATAAGAATTGGGGTACACGATTTGATCTTTGGATTTGTTGAACATTTTAGCGTGATGGCGGTTGACACCAACTGCAGATGGACCAGCAGTGAGGAAGGCCCCTAGACGGCTTGGTTGCCCGCCAGGCGTAATAGACTGTGTGTGCACATGATTTACAGCAACGGGCTGAACTGAAAGCAACGCCAACGACAGCGAAGAAAGTGCTCGAATAATGCTAATTTGACAAAAAATCCATCCGCTATGCTATCAACTCCTGTAACCTTCCAAGGCATAAGTCTACATTATGCGACATCACCCTGGGAACTGAAGATCTTACCCTAGAGTTTCGGCACTCGGATTTAAGACCGCCCCTCCCGCAACCTATCTCTGTAATTCCGCTGACTAACCAAAAGTGATAGTCTATTGGTCTGATCTATGACCGCTAAAACTAATCTAGTACTGTGTTAACGTAATACTTCCAAGATCGAGAAGATGCTATACGAATTATTATGCCACCTTATTCCAGGTTTCCACTTTCCTCGGGTTAAAAAAAGAAAAAGAGAAAATTAAGAAATAAAATAGAAAGAGAAAGGAATTTAGAATTTAGAATTTAAAAAATAAAAAAATAAAAATAAAAAGACGAGAGTACTTTACATTACTATTATCTCTTCCCCTTTAAGTAAAAGAGGAAATTAACTGTCGGAAAGCTTGTGTGGCACTTAGATGACTTGTCACGGCCCAGGTTGGGACCAGGCGGTCACAACCGGCAGAACCCTAACGTACCCACTTTTCACTTCACCAGTCACAGAAGGACCGCCGCTTACAGGAACGACGTCGCTCCTCGAGCGACAGCGCTCCAGGACCGACGCGCTCCCAAGGACCATTGCTCCACGTCATATATATACACATTCCCTTAGCACATTAGACAAGAGCCTTAAGCTCCTTAGCTATCAACACTTTGATTTGATTATACTTGGTTACACAATAACTTACTATTGTACATTATCATCGTGACCTACATTGCTTACTACGACGTCCTAATCCACTCGATCATCAAACCACACGCCTTAGACCTACCCTAGATCCCTAGTTTAGACCCGACCGTCACTTGCTATGCAAGCATTAAAAATTTTCCTGTATAAAATTAATTGTCAGCGACTTACCAATGCAAGCCATAAATACCAGGCAGCGTGCCTCGTGGAGGACCTGGACAATAAGTCAGATGTGAGCAGGTCGCTGCGATACGACTATCTCGTCTTCATACACTCTTTGATGATTCCTTGACGTCTAGATTGGAAAAGAAAAATCAGATCGTTCCTTAAATTAATGGCGGAACTAGCAATCTGAAGTACGTAAAGTCAAGTCTTTCAGGAATTCCCATTCTCCGACACCCAATCTATTCCGTCAAGTGGAGGAGCACCGTTTGGAGGACGAAAGTCTTTTGGAGGGAATTCAGACTGAGCGCTATTAGGCAAGTTTGGAAGTGACACAGGCTTATCTCGAAAGTCCTGGAGAATTTCATCTGTCACTCCTTCCATATCACATAATTCCTTGCGTTCTGGAAGTCGTTCGGCAGGAACCCAGCTACCATGGATGCCAAGGCGCAGCCGGAACGGCAATTCGATCATGGCAACGGGCCCCTCGGCGAGCTTGGCGGTATCCAAGATTAGAATTGACGTCAGGAATCTGTCCTGTCTGCAAGCCATGGCAATGACATATCCATCAGATTCAGCCGCTGTACGCAAGGGCATGGTTAGCAAGCTTATGTCTGGCCAAGGCTCTAGAGAATTAGGGATAATATGTGAACTTACCATCTGGACCGCGAGGAATGAATGCCACCTCCTCGAGTACTGTGGAGGGGCCAGCACACCAATGTGTATATTTGCCTGTTTTCAAGTCGCAACGAGCGATTGAATTCCAAGCTCCACCTTTCGACGGCTCACCTGATAGCGTGGCATGGTGGCACATGAACACGGTGTTGTATGGCCTGGTGAGAAAGCGGTCATCAACCTTCGGCATTTCACCGGGAAGGTTGACAAGCTTCACTGGGCTGACTTCGGTATCCTGGGCATTAGGATCCAATTTGAATCTGACATAGCCTCCGTGCATATCCTGAAGTGGTGTCTGCGGGGGAATTGGTGGTTTTCCAATCGGCGGGAAAAACCAAAACTAGACAAAGTACGATTAGTACACAAACTGGTATAGCTTTGGTCTTCATACCAGATTGGTGTACAGAATCGGCCCGTCTAGATAGACGCAGCCATCCTCTCCATCAAAAGCATTGCCGGTATGCCCGAGGAAAGCACTCTTAGTAGAGAACCATCGGACATCTTCTGGCTTGGGATTGCGACGAGGGAGGATGCCCAACATGAGCGGCTTTTCCTCGTCCCAGGCAAAATGATGATGGCCCTCTTTCAAAAGCTCCAAAGGCACCGTGGCCAACGGAGGAAGAACAAAGACGATCCATTTCTCTGTGGCGGCCATGTCATGCATCATGCCTGCAAAAGGTGCATTGAACCAGCACTCTTCGAGTTTATTACCGTCCTTATCAAAAAGGTAATATACGATGTCTGTGGTTGAGTCGCCCTTGGCTTCGTAGCCCATGGTTATCATCTCTCCGGTTGCGGCGTCAATCTTTGGATGAGCCGTGTGGGTTTTCGACTTGTAGTTGCCGTGGAAGTCATAGGGGCCTGCATCAAAGTTAGCATTGCAGCTCAAGAGTTCTGTTATAAAGGATTACAGGAATATGAATATACCCTTTGTGGCCAGTGTGTCTGGGTCTAACGCGTAAGGGAGAGAGTCCTCCTTTAGAGCCAATAGTTGATTCTCAAAGTAGATGATGTGGGTATTCGCCGTGGAATGGATTTTGTGCTGAACACGAGGGTCGTCGGTGTAGCGGTTACGGTATTTCCCAAACACGGCTTGACGAGCAGCCCTCTCAATGACGAATCTCTCGGTGCGGACATAGCGCTGCTTGAAATCGGCATGGCCATCCTTGATGCGCACAGCATCAACGCAGCCATCCCCATTTGCAAAGGCATCATCTTCATACAGGGGCGCCCATGCAAAATCCGGCATGCAGCGATAGAAGGTGCCGTCAATCTCGGGTGGAATCTGGCCTCGGACGATGCAGTTGTAGACTTCTGCTTCGAAACGGCAAGGTTCGTCCGCAACGGTGCTGAAAGGGTGCTTGGGGAAGCGGACCTCCGTTGCCACAGGCAACTTTTTCTCAAATTCAGAAATATCCATCATGAATGGAATCGCAGTGAACTAATGGGAGATGGGAGGAAGACGTGAGAAGGGAGCGTTTGGGGACGAGATGAACACATACGGAGACAGAGCCGGGTGGTGAAGCTATATCCTGCCATGGCTCGTTCGGCTCCGGGTTTCATGATTGGGCCAGATCCGGGATTCGCGTGCCGGCTTCAGGGCGAGCGCGAGCCGGGCCTCATTGCGGGGAAGGGACTGTTCTCGTTGCGCTTACAGTTACGACCATGTTCATGAAAGAGGGGAGAGGAAACCAGCCACCTGCCGGTCCAATCAAGAGCAGTCTAATGGAAGCAGCTGACGAGTCACACCCAAGCCATGTTTCCGATCTCCCCCCGGATAGAAATCCAGGAATCTGTCGGTCCAATCAAGAACAGTCCCGGGTACTGTAATCGGGGCACCTGGCGAGTCCAATCGTTCCGATCCCCCCCGGAGAGAAGGCCAACCATGCCGGTCCAATCAAGAACAGTCTACAGTACTGTAGAAGGAAGGGGCGGCTGGTGTATGTACCGGTACATCCCACTCTAATCAAGCGGGTGTGTAAGCTAGCCAGGTGACTTTGCTGATAAATGGATTGGTCGCAGACCGTGCCCTAGATTCAAAACGGCTAGCACGAATAACCCTTGCACCGTTTTGTTGGCGTATCTGCGTCAAGAAGAAGCTAAAAGGAGCTCCTTTGCTCCCCCTAAACTACCCCGGATACAAAGTGCAGCAGCTCCGGCCTCCGGAGACGACGGGAACGAACGCTACAACGCAAGCGAGACGCTACCCTGACTATCTATTGGCGAGGAGATCGTTTCCCCGCAAAATAGTACAGCTAGCAGCACAAATACCTAAGTTGGTACATACTCCGGGTCGCTTTTCTGACTTCCTAGTGGAGGACGCACCCATTCTCAAACATGTCCATTCGTTGGCGGAACTCGCTGTTAGGTACCGGCACGATCAAGGAATGCTAATCAAAAGCTGGAGCACTGACTGGAGACTGCAAGTTTGATTCACAGGCACTCATGAGAAATCCATATATGCCCAGCCTGAGCTGCCACGACGTGATTCCACGTCACCCGTTGCCTGATTCCATTTGAACCAACTACTCGTATACACCAGCAAGCCTCACACCATGTCTTCCTTTGGGATCCTCCAAAGCCACCACCTGGAGCACGTCCCAGGAACTGTGATCCTGGAGGCCGATCCAGAACTCGACAACATCACCACGGCGTTCAAGCATGGCGAGGGCAAGTTTGCGAACGTCATTCTGGTCCCCCAACCTTCGACCGATCCCAACGACCCCTTGAATTATTCAGCGGCAAGGAAGATGGCCGTCCTCTCCATTTGCTGCTTTGGCGGTATTCTCTTTGCTGCCACCACAGGCCCCCTGCTGAATGCCGCCCTGGCGCTGCTTGTCGTGGAATTCGGAGTCTCCTTCGCCCAGGTGACAAAGTATGTGACAGGCTATCAGCTCCTGGCGGTGGGAATCACCGGTCCCATCGTTTCGGCCTGTTCTCGAAAATGGGGCCGCAGACCAGTCTTTCTTGTCTCCTCCATCTTCGGCCTGATCGGCTCAATCGTTGGATCGGTGACGACGTCAATCAACGGCCTCCTGGCCGCGAGAATTATCCAAGGCTTTTCCACTAGCGCCTACGAGTCAGTCATTCTGACCATTATTGGGGATATGTTTTTTGTACATCAACGTGGCCTCGCCGCTTCGCTTGTACAATTCTTCATCGGGACCTTGACCAACCTTTGCACCATGATCGCCGGCGTCATCGCCACACATCTCAATTGGAGATATTGCTTCTACCTGATGGCAATGTGCAGTGGCTTGCAGTTGATTCTTCTCTTCCTTTTCGTTCCGGAAACATCCTTCATTCGTACCAACGGTACCGAGGCAAACCAGCTTAACGAGGCTGCTGATGTCAAAAACGCTCACGCCGCTCACGTTGAGAACGCTGCCGCTGCTTCACCGCTACATACCACCGATACAACTTCTTCGTCCACACCCGCCCCTCCCAAGAAGACATTTTTTCAAGAGCTGGCCGTCTTCACGGGGACTCACTCCGATGAATCTTTCCTCCATCTGCTTCTTGCCCCCTTCGCTTCTTGTTTGAACCTGGCGGTCTTGTGGGTCATTTTGCTCGGGGGCGGCTACGCTGCTTTTACTATCGCCCCTCTCTACGTCATGTCTCAAATCTTCTCAGCACCCCCGTATAACCTTTCGGCAGAGGGCGTGGGATTCCTAAACATTGGGCCACTGATCGGCGGTATTTTGGCAACGGTTCTTCTCTCTTTAGTCAATGACCCCATCATTGGGTGGGCAAGTCGAAAGAACCACGGAATTTACGAGCCTGAATTCCGACTCTTGATCCTACTGCTCGGCTGCTTGACAGGCCCCGGTGTCATTGGTTTTGGCTACCTGGCAGAGAATGGAGGTTCCTACTATGCCACTTCCGCTTGTCATGGTGTGGCTATGTTTGGAGTTACCGTCGTTGCGGTCCTCACTTCCAACTACATCCTGGATGCATTCCGCAATCTGAGCAACGAGGTTTTCATATCGAGCATGATGTTCAAAAACTTTCTCCTGTTTGGAATGAGCTATTTCATCAACGATGTGGTGGCGGAAAACGGTCCCCAGTACACATTCAAATGGTTTGGAGGGACGGCGCTTATTATGATGCTGACTGTGCCAGTTGTGTTTGTGCTGGGCAAGGTGTATCGAAGCTATTGGCATCGCCACAACATCATCGAAAGGCTGGGACTCATGACTCATAGTGAGCTGTGAACGGTTTGTTCATCATCGAATTGATACCAGTGGCGATGTGGCGTGCGCTAGGCTTGGCTTTGTTCTTATAAGAAGATTCCGGATAGAGGGTGGTCTTCTAAGCTACAGGGGGCTTTTAGATACAGACAATTCTATCTAGTGTTAACACCCTCTCCATGTGGAGCAGAATCACATTGAGACCTGGACACCAAGTGCGTGAGTCTGATAGCCCATGGCTCGCGGATCGATAGAGTCGATTTAGCCGTCATATCGGCCACCGAAAGCCATCTTGATTCCTTGTCTAAGTCGAGCCTTGCTTTGCATGGAGAAAGGGTTTTACGTAGGCTTGGTATATTTGAAATCTCTCTTTATTTGGTCATCGCCATAGGTGCGGACTATTTACAACGCTCACCATGGAAGGACATGATTCTCATAGGATTGGAACGTTCCGCTCGTCTCCCTGGAAGCCGAGTAAACCCTTTCCAGCACTCCTTGCACGCTCTCTTCAACTGAAATAGGACGGATAGGGCCCGGAACATCGTCGGAAGGAGTGAAATCGTGCTGAGCAAGAAAGTCCGTGGCAACGACTCCAGGATGAATAGCCAAGGTGATGAGCCAGGGTTCCTCGAAATGAACTCTTCGCAAAAACCAATTCAATGCGGCCTTGCTTCCGCCATAAGGGCTGACGGCCGGAGGAAGATCTGCCAACAGCTCCATACCCGAAATGCTTCCGACGAGTGAAGAAATGGCGACAAATATAGGGCTCCGACTCTTCGACGCCTTGAGAAATGGTGCGGTTGCCTGGAGCAAGCTGACGGGGCCCAGTGTATTGACGAGAAGGTGATCGGTGATCGAATCCATGGAGTTTTGCAGCACTGGCTTCCCGGAGTGAGCAATGCCGGCATTGGCGATGACGACGTCGATGAAATCAATGTGGTGGTCTCTTTGGAGGACAGCCATTGCTTCGGCAGGATCCGAATGAACCGCTGCGTCGATTTTGATGATAATCAGCTTAGATTTGACGGCCTTGGGCAGCGCATCAAGTATTTTGCAGGTGTCTGGCAAAAATTCTCGGACCGCGGCGATGACCGTCGTAGCTGGCTGCTGGAGCAATGCGCGTACGATGCCTTTTCCAATGCCGCGACGGGCCCCAGTGACAAGATAAGTTTTGTTAAATGACATAGTTAATCGGAGAAATTGGTCTTTTGTACCTAGTGACAAGTGATAAGACAAGAGTGTTTGAATAATTATTGAGACAGGTGGTAGCAACAGTATATATGGTTTTTGGACTAGTCAATCGAATCCTGTAATTCTCTCTAGTACTATAAAGTTCAGAAGTGGAGATTTAAATTACTAACACTTTTTATTTATTTAAGAAGTTCTGATTAAAATGCAAGAAACAATGCTGAATGTATATTTACAAACGTAGAAAATTATAAAAGTATTTAAAAAGCCTTGCAATAGCTCTGTAATGTTTTGAAAAATATATCAAACTTGGTTATTTAATTATAATATTTTTTGAACATGCTTTGAAAGCAAATTTTGAAATAATGGAGTTAGTCTAACTGTAGATACGGAGTTAAAGCAAGCATGAAGATAATTCCGCTGTGGGCTACGGGCTACAGAGCGGGGTATTGTCAAGGTATAGAGTACGGAGTAGACTTACCCTCGATCCGCCCGGAAATGACGACAACCCGGAAAGTTGGACCCGAGTTCCGGATGACACCGCCTCTTCGCAGGGAGCCAATAGGTTCGCGGGTCCGTACACTCACGGGTCCCTGCTAAGTCAGTAACATCCTAGCATACCCCGCCAGCGGCCAGCCAACAGACCGGCTTTCATCACATCACAGCAAGTAATTCAGAGAAAAGAATTGATGTAAAATTAGCTGACTTATTTTAATGGATAAGACTTTGTGCCCCTTCTATGGCCCTCTATATGGCATTTGCTGTATGTAGGTAGTGTTTTCTCTCTAACACTTGACCCAGCAGTAGTTGGGTTATGGGTCTCTGGGGGTTTGGTAGTGACTGACCCGCCGTAGTCAAGTTGGGGGTCTCTGGGGGCTTGGCGTTAATTGGTCTGTTAATACTTAAATTCGGCTTGTGATTGTGTTGGGAAAATCGGGCTTCAGTATGGTGCTTGAGATGCTAGGTATTAGCCCAGGTCTCTTTAGCCATTACTGAAAATGGACACCCAGTACCTTGAGGAGTTGTATTTTGCTGCGGTTCTTTTGGTGCATTCGGAGGGTGATGGAATCAATCGCATAAGTATGTGATTGTACGTTGACCAGCTTTGTTGATAGTTGATCATCTGATTGTAAAATAGTAGCTTTTAGTAATTGCCCAAATATTAATAGCTAGAGATAGGTCTTCTTGCGATAAAAAATATTTCTTCAGGAGGAAGGTTATTGTCAGGAAACGAAGCCATTTTGTGTACTGAGTATTACGGAGTAGTGGGGGTGATGATAGTTACATTGGCTGGCTGGCGGTGAAGGGAATGCTGCCCGCTAGCGGGTTATGCTAGGATGTTACTGACTAAGCAGGGACCCGTGAGTGTACGGACCCGCGAACCTATTGGCTCCCCTCTTAGCAGCACGTATTATAGATCTCCGCACGTGTTAAAGATGCGTGGATGTGTTCCCCGGACGCGTATTGCACAGCGTCACCGTATCTAGCAGAGGCATAGTCGCTTGTCCGTGATCTGCACCTGTCGATGTTCTGAAACTGCTGGAGATATCGTTATTTACCGAATGCGCTGTGGCTAGCATCTAGAGTATTCTTGTTTTATTACGTAAAGGTGTTGAATCATTCTATCTCCAGCTGCAGGACGAGCCATCTCATTCATGAACAACTGTCGGGATCCCACTTGCCTCCCCTACCTGACTGTAATCTCCCAAGATGTTATAATCGTCAAACTGGCCCTTAGTTAACGGGAGTCAAGGATATGCCGAACCATGCCTGAGCATAAGCATCACTTCGTACCCATCTCGCTATAATGACGCGATATGGCTTCGTCGCATTTATATCAAGTATTTCGGCTTCAGTTTAACTTTGAAGATAAGTGGATTAGAATAGAAAGCGAGATCATCGTTTATATATACTATGATGAAGTAGAGACTTTCTACATGTTCTTGTTCTGGGGCATTGAGCCAATCTCATCTCCACGAGAGTTATTATCGTTCGAGAAGAAATATGTGCTCTCGGAGACAGACGGCAGAAACGGGTATAAATCCTCCCAACCAAGAAGAGGATCATTCATATCTGACACCTGAAAAACCTATCCATTAGTCAAAGTTAGATTCAAGCGTGTCATATATATAATGCAGAGCGTAGGATGTCAGATGTAGAAAACTAACCTCGGCTGAAAATGGCAGAAGAGGTGCCCAATTCAACTTCGTGCTGTCTGGAGGCATATCACCGCCGGCTACTACCGTGGCCTCTGCAAACTGTGTTGATGTATTTGCTTGAAATCGCGCCCTGTTGGACTTCTCAACAAAGCGTCGCATATGCGACGTAATATCCCTTGGAAAGGGAAACACGAGCATTGACGAAGAGACAAACTCTAAATACCCGAAATAACCCACAACAATATCCATCAAAGACACATCTGCTGCCACGGTAGAGCTGACAGGGTCCTTGAGCACGTAGACAAGTAGATTGACAAGACCAACGAGTGGGTAGTAAAAGGTTAACCTGTTGATCGAAGATTGGTAAGTATTGTTTCCATTTCAAGTGACGATCATATGAGATACAAAGTTTGAAGCACAGTCTTGAACAAATCAGGAGGGTCATCCAATTATCATACCATAAAGGCAGGGTCGACATAGTCTCGAGCCGCTGAAGACCTAGAATTATCTGCCTGGAGGCTCGTGCAACGGCCTCGGTACTGCTCCGAATCTGAGCACGAATCTCTGGACTTTTGGCGCTTTGAAAATCTCGTCGATCCCAAGGATAACAAAATGCACCGTGGATAGCGATGACCGAGACGTGATACGAAAAGTGAAGGAACAGTATGCGGAAGAGTTGCTTGCCCTGCGGTGGGACATTCATAAAGGGTGCTTTTGCTCCATATAGAGGGTCGAGCGACTGCTGCCACTCGATGAGCCTGGCTTCAAGGTTCTGCATATACCGCATTGTCTCCCGTGGTGTTTCGCGCATCGCCTTGGCACTGTTTAGCTGCTTTGTGATATCGGAGGAGATTTGAGCGTGCTGAGCCGCCTTAGTGATGAATTCCAAGTCTTCTAAGCGGCCATCTTGAGGAGTTGATGGGATCGTGCAGCTGACATAGTCGTCATCGATTGCCTAGTTGATCGGAAATTCAAGTCAGCGATACCCCAAATACAGGCCAGTGAGGAAATATGAATGATTTGATCGTACAGAAGGTCGACTACTCCGGCACGCGAGATGCTTTTCGTAAGTATATAAGGCCCACCACAGGCATTGTCGTGAGAGGGTATCTTCGGAGCGTGTGTTGGCGCGATCAGAACTCTCCAAGTGTAATTCCCGTGATTGTGCCAACCGGACAGCTTCGGAAACAAGTATATATTCCAGCCGCGGGATTCCCAAAGCCTCCGCATAAAAGGCCTAAAGATTCAAATTTGGTCAGTTTTTAGCCTTCTGGCGAGTAGCATGGTAGAAAAGCATATCAAGTGAAGGGAGTCGCCTCTACCATTAAAAGCAAGGCCCGGATCGAGGTCAGATCTGTATACAAGTACAGCAAGTCGGTATGAACGGATAGGGCGTTCTGATAGTATCCCCATGACTGAGATCGGGCCTTTGCGAAGCCCTCTGGACCCGAATCCTCGGATATGGAAAACCGGCAGCCCGCTGCGTAGACGACGTTGCGCAGAGCATACCACGACTTGCTGAAAGAAGTCGGGTGGTCTGGTTTGAAGTGTGCCCGCAGCCTAGACTCGAATGACGCTCTATCCAGGGCCGCAAAGATGGAATGTGGACAGCTGTTGAAATATGCTATTTTTGATCCTGGTTAGACACTTAGGATCTTGATATGAAACGAAGCATGGGGTTTCTCACCATCAGTCCATCTCAATGCTGTTTCAAGGCCCGGCTCCGGCGCTCGCATTTGCTCGAGAGACTGGCCTAGGCGCTCGCTTCGAACGATGACGTCGGTGGATAATGGTGTGCTTGAGTCAAGTTCGAATGTGCCGACCTGGCGCGATACCCACTCCACAGCTGGGACGGAGGACAGAGAAAGATACCGTTCTGATTCTTCTTAGTATGTAGGTTAGCAGAGATGATAGATAACCGTAGGCATTCTGACCGAAGCCAGCTCTTACCATTCTGACCAAAAATATCCTATGTGCCGATTTTCGTCAGCTGAAGGCACTGGGAGAAAGAAGGTGTTATGCTTACATCATATGCTGGTAACTTGGGTCTCAAAGCACCAACTTCAGCACCGGCATTTTGCGGCATATTCCAGAGATACTCCCGAGGGGGTTCGAACGGAACGGCAGCGCATGCAGCAGGTGCAGAGGACACGGCAGGCAGACATGATGTCGCAACTGGCGAAGCTCCATATCCCTCGGCAAACGTATGGTCAAACGGTCTCTCTGGAGTCACATCGGAAAGGGCCGTATCTTGCACTGGAGAGTCTTGGGAGGCTATCGATTGGCTCTGTAGGTGCGGAGTTGGTGGGGATAGTGTTTGGTGAGCACCTTGAGCTGTGGTACCCGCAGGGACAATGGTTGTGGTGGACACGACTGTCGGGCTTCTACTGTTCTCAACAGGATCCGGAAGACGGCTCATAGGTGCTGACTGTCGTGACTCGTGTACTCTTGGTGACTCTGGTTGCGAAGCACCAGCAACATTTGCTGGCCCTTTCCCATAAGCGTCTTCGCTCTGGTTCTGGTTCAGGCTCTGATTCTCGGTTCGACCCCCAGTTGCCTCGCGCAAGAGTTGCTCCATCCTCACGAGACGATCTTCCAACTCTTGCTCTCTCTCTTTCCGTTTCTTTACACGCGGCGGGACCTCAGGGAACGCGCAGACCTCTCCATGAGACTGCGATTTTAGAGCCTGGACGGGTGCTAGGGGGAAGGGGAACATACGACACAATTTCCGCATGGCTTAAGCCCGTCGCCTGGGTGGGAACACATGTCAGAATACCAGAACGCATTACATGAACAGACTGTTCTGGTCACATGCACTTAGCTTTCTTAACCCTGCAATAATAACATGCAAGGGGGCATTTTGGTGACACCCGTTGAGACGGCATCGCAGGCCAGAACAAGTTTTGAAAATGAGGACAGGTACTTCTGAATGCGAATGGGAATGCAAATACTCCGTGGGGAAATACAAGATGGGACTGATGGAAGAAACGAGATTTGCCGAAGGCCGGGCACTTGAGTATCTATCTGTACATACTGCGTAAAAAGGAGAAGGCGGGGTAAGTTACTACCATCAGGCAGCGGGAGTGTTACCCGATGGGTGGGTAACTTAACGGCCCCGCCTCTGTTTTGTGGAGAGGCCAAACCATGTTAGCCATGCTCCGGGCTCCATCAACATGTGTACATGGTTGCGTTTAGAGTTGCGAGTGGTGACGACTCAGGGTCACATGCTGCCTTCCAGGGCTAGAAGGGAGTCATCTTTGTCCGGCATTCAGACTCCAAGCTACAATGGCCCGGTAGCCAGAAGAGCCCTACTTAGATATATACCATACTCCCTATTGCACCTCTGTAGACTCGGGACCCTTTAAGCAACGGCGCGAGGGACTTTTCAACCTTGCCGAGCGACCAAGGAGGCGATGCGAAAATTGGGACAAGTTTGGATAGAAATTTCTCTGGCCTCGAGCGAGGGTGTGGTTATTAAATACATACTAAGAGCTTATAGCCAGAGTGAGAGCAACGGAGGACTACCTGGTAAACAGGGGTCAGGATTCTGGTGATCAAACGAGCAGGAGCCTGTGTTTGCTTCGTACGCTGGACCATCTTGAACATTGTCAGTTGTCTGGCCGGGAGAAGCGCGAAGGCCGAAATGTGTGTACGCGTACAGCCTGCACGAGTGACCTCGACCCCGCATGGTCGGGACTACCGCCCGAAACTCCCGCCCGGATGCTGTGTCGAGCTGTTCCGGGGTTCCTGAGACCTAGGCTTGTTCCCTCTGCCAATAGTTTACGTTCTAGGTTAGACCATGCCGCCGAACTAACGGAAAGGATCCCCGGACTTCAAGTGACGATTACAATGTTTGGATCACATTGTGGTGTATTGATTGCAGTAGAGAACTTGAGAAGACTGGTAGTGGTTGGTAGTTGTACAATTCAATCTATCGAGTATACTCGGAGAAATAAATGAAGCCACGTTTAACAACCGCCTACTAAGGCATTGCTAAATTTTTTGCCGCATCTATGAGGCACAATTCCGGGTCTTGAAGCATTGGGTTGTACGCAGCCGCCGGACCAGTCGGAATGCAAGGGCTGAGTAGAGTGTCACTTATAATAACCACCCCCCACCCAATAGCTCTCATCGTCAGATCACAGGCGCAAACCTGATCTATCTCGGCGAATCACAGCCCCGGACAATACAGAAACCGATTTGAACTCTTCTAAAAGAGACGAACCTTGCACATCTTCATAATGGAGACAGAGTTCGCAGAACTGAAGAAGCAAGTTGCTGCTTTGCAAAAGGAGCTATCTCGTGTCTCAGGTAATTAACCACAGTCCACGGTACAGTATAATCTCTGGTATCTGATTCTTGTTATAGACGAAGCCGAAGTACGCAAGGTACATTTCAAATATGGTTACTACCTGGATAAAAGTCTATTCGACGAAGTAAGGCCCCTTTCTTCCATCATCTCCTTCTCCCTGTGAATTGAACGTGCTGACCACCATCATTTTGATCAAGTGCGTAGACATGTTCTCCGACCATCCTGGCACCTACGTCGAGTTCCTTGGCGCCCGTTACTGTGGAAAAGATAGTATTAGGCGTTTATACAAGGGGGTTTTTGGGGAACAGTTTGTCGGTTCCCGCAACGGACCTGTCCACGGCTTCTTAGACGATCATCTCATGATGCAGGATATTGTGGATGTCGACTTCACAGGCACGCACGCATGGGGCCGCATACGGATGTTTACACAAGCTGGCACGCACGAGTCTATCAAGGATAAGTACCCGAAAGGTCAATTACAATGGTGGGAGGGCGGATTATACGAGAACGAGTACATCAAGGAAAACGGTCTTTGGAAACTGTTCCGCTACCGGTTCTTTCCGCACTATAACGCCAGCTACGAGAAAGGCTGGAGCTTCACACCTTTGGAGCACCCCCTCTTCTTGACGAAGACGTATCCTGAAGATCCTACCGGTCCGGATGAATTCATCGAGCAGAGACTGCAATGGCCGGATACGAGGGTTGTTCCATTTCATTATCCCCATCCAGTGACAGGAAAAAAGATCAATGAGGACGATTTAAGGGCGCCAAACTATGGAGAGGATGTGAGTACGGCTGAAAAGCCGCTGACTTTGGAGCTACCCAAAGACCAGAAGAGAGAAGGGGCGCGAAAGGGAATCACTGAGACGAAAGGGGGCACCAAGATACTACCTGAACTTATGGAGCACAAGCATGAGGTTGAAGAATGAGTAGGTTCGCGTGAATTCCCTTCTTTGCAATCGGTTTCTTGGACTGACGATCTAGATCCTGCATTACACTTTTGTAGGGATTTCGGATATATCTGCTACCACTTCTAAACACTACACATCTCAAAACATGAATACAAGTAGAGAGGCAGATAAGATTCGTAATGTTCTGTTCTAGATTCCCTTAATACCTCGAAATCCTGATCAATCTCTAGATACATGTGATGGCATTTACATTATTATAGTTGTTGTTCGCTTTACTTTCTGTTTTCGGGTTTCTTATTTTCCTTTTTGCCCCAATTACGGGTTTACCGACTCGAATATGGTTGAAGGATTTGCATTAAAGATGAATTACGCTTTATGGAACGAAACTGATTTCTAACACCGTATCTAAGGTTTGACAGAGAATAAATGGGTAGGTGGACTAAAATTATAGAAGGTAGCGATATTATGATGGTTTCTGTCGCATCTGATAGAATAGGTGTAGGAGATGTATGCATTAAAGCTTTTGATTTTTATGTCATTGACAGTCTTTTAGCTATATCTCACACCTAGAGATATGAATACTCCCGGACTGATGTAGAAATGTAATGTTAGAGCCTTTCCTGCGTCCTAGGTCATAGACATGTGAATGGCCTCATGAAAGGACAGCCAGGGCAATCTTATCAATCTCGGTAGGCAAGATCGCGGGAAAGAAGGCCTGCGGTCGGCAAAGTAATCTAAATGCTCTACATGTGGCATTTTCCGACCTAGTAGCTATATTTGCAATGGTAGAGTTGTGTTTTATCCTGACATCTGAATACTATCAAGACAAAGTAACTGGAGCCAGTGTAGCTGGTCTTCAAAGACTTCGCCGTTTCATAGACTCTAGGTGCCGGAAGACTTCCTAGAGGGCTTGGGAAAATAGCAAACGAGATACTTCACAGTTAACTAGTGGTGGCTTTATTACATAGAAAGTAATTACTGGAGGACAATCAAAAGGCTTCAATGGCTTTCAAGATAACCCTAGCTATTCGCGTGGACCAGCCAGAAAATATGCCTTGCAGCCTTCAGGAGGTACACAATTCCAATCTTCCAACAGGTCCAAAGCTGTCAAGATCTACTCTGCTAGAGAAATCTCCTGCGCGTCCACCCAGTTCCCGTGGAGGCCTGCCCGCAGCCGTATTGGGAGATTTACTATGGCACATGGCTTTCCAAAATCAGCCGAATCAACGATGTGTAACTCACTTGACATAGTTGCATAGTTGTTGATGAGTCCCATGAGATAGCCGTCGCCCTCAGGGGCATCCTTTGATCGCGGAACAAAGATGGGCTCCTGGCATAAATGCATAGTGCCCGGGGAGTATTTTGAGACCTTCTTGGCCTTGTGGTCAAAATGTCCGAATGAATTGTACGGCGGATGCCCTCCACCCATAACTGGAAGCATAGCAGGCCAATTGGTGCCCACCTTGGGATCCATGATGGCCAAGAATGTATGTGAGTGCTGCTTTGTAGCGTATCGGTCGTCAATACGCACGAACTCGCAATCCTCTGTAAGTAGGATCTCGGGTTCAGGAAGATCCAAGTCTGAGGAATGCGGGTCAATAGTGAACCGCATAAATTCAGAAGAAATGGTATCGGGACTAGGCGCATTTCCATTCTTATCAGGCCACCAGAAGAAGACGTTCTGTTGTGATATGGGGAGATCGAAGATAATGTTGCCATCTGCAGTCTCGTATGCGTTGGCTGTATGTCCAGGGAAGGAATTCGGGGCTCGGAACCACTGTTATGGCCACCTTCGGTTAGGAGAAGGTATGAGAATCGGGGGTTTCAGTCTCTATTTCTCACCTTGACGTCTGAGCCTTTGGCGCCACGACGTGGGATACAACCGATGTAAAAGGGAATCTCCGAGTCCCATTGCCAGTGTTCTCCGCCGGCCTTCATGCGTTCAATGTCGCAAGTCTGAGGTATCATGGGAAACAGGACCTGAGGAGGAAGATAAGTCAGCGCAATATCGATCAAAGCTTTACGTCAACTTGTACACTGCAAATTCGGAAAAGGGGAGATGCTGGACCAGGGCAAACACTGACTGAAATCAAAAGGGCGAAGAGAGTACAGAGGAAAAGACGAATAGAGCAGATTGCCATCACATACCCAGTTGTCAGTAACTGCGAAGTCATGAATCATTGCCACTACAGGTGCAACCAGCCAGACCGTCTCAAGAAATTGGCCGTTGGGATGGATGGAAAAGTAGCAAACGTCAGGCGTTCCGTCTCCTTTGGCCTCATAGCCGAAGCACAAAAATTCCCCAGTGACCGGGTCAAGCTTGGGATGCCTACAAGTGTTGTGTCAGAAGCAATGCCTCCTTGAGAGCCGAAGTATCGACTAGTGACGAAAGATATAAGAGAGGACATACGCGGTAAAGGTCAAACTCGGCAGCTGGCCATTGAAATCCTCAAGCCCAATCGTCTCTAGAGTCTCTGCGTGTATGGAATACGGGGGCGAGTCCTCTTTGCAGGCCAATAGGCGACCATTGAAATAAACAATGTTGGTGTTCGCCGTACTCCGGACCTTGAAGGCGACAGCGTCGGTATACTTGTTGCGATATCCGCCGAACAAGGCATGTCCGGCCTCCCTCTCCCTGACGAGCTTCTCGGTGTGCACATATTTCTGCTTGAAGTGACACCTGCCATTCTTAATCCGGAATGCGCTGATGTTGCCGTCCCCATTAAACCACACATCATTCTCAAGGCGAGGAGGCAGGTGTGGGTCTGGCATCACCCTGTAAAACGTTCCGTCTATAACGAGCGGGATCTTGCCTTCAATGACCTCCAAGTTTTGCATTTCGCCTTGGAACCTACATGGTTTCATGAAACCCGAAAATTGAGGGCGGTTCGAGAATGCCAGAGTGCCATTGGGTGGCGGCGGCTGACTGCGTAAGTGGCCAGACATGTTTTGTTCTCAAAGCCTAGCATGCGATGCGGTTAGCATGTGAATAGTAAATAGGGTTGAATGTGCGCTTTGATGCTTGACTGGATAGGATGTACCCTGTTTGATGATTTGCTTAGTGTGCACTGTTGCGTTGAGTACTGATTGGAGATCATCAATGTATATCATCGTTAAATACTCAAGTGCTCCGTGAGAATCACAGACAAATACTAACATGAAACCATCGGAGCTCCATACCTAGGTTCCGAGTAGACGTCGTATGATCGGACTCTGAAACTCCAGCCCAGCTTGCTTCTCCGTATCCGTGCCAGAAATCAGAAACGCCCAACTCCGGAATGGATTTCAACGACCCGGACGATGCTCGAACCTAACACCCCGCGCGGGTCGGAGCACAATCTATGTGGTTCCGGAGATCTACAGGCTCTGCGGATGGGACCGGGAGTCCACGACTACACCCAAGTCAGAGCACCCACGGGGTTGATTGTTGGCAAGAAGTAATCTAGACCTATTCTGATATCGATTCTCTATCGGACCATCATCTGGTCTGCCGTTCCGGCTCAAAGCAAAAGTCCAACACGAGTGACATGGGTCCGCCGTCCTCACTCGGCACCTTTGCGGAATTGCAGGAGCGTCCCGTGCTTCCGACCTACACATATCGGATAACTTATCCACATGCGCGGGGACAGGCGTCCAAGCTTGACAATTTAACCTGACCTGGCTTTACTAAACGCATAGCAAATCGATACGTCACACCTATCAAATTCACCATGGAAGGCAATATCGTCGTTATCACTGGTGGAAGCTCTGGTACGGACCCTCCCAGCTCCATATTCATACACGAGGCCAGAAGCTCTTGACACATTCTTTAGGAATCGGACTTTGTTATACGATACTAGCTCAGAGTCAAAAGGCAAAGAAGGTAATCATCGCCGACATATCTCTGAGTGAGAGGGCCCAAGAGGTCATCGATTCAGACGAAAATGTTGTTTATCAAGAATGCGACGTGACGAAGTGGAATGACTTGCAGGCGCTAGTGGACTTTTCCAAAGAGGAGTTTGGCGATGTTCCAGACGTCTACATTGCTTCGGCTGGAGTTCTCGAACCGGTGAATAGAATTTGTTGCCTCTCTTCAGACTTAACCATGTCTAACTCATTGATCTGTGAATTCCGACAGCCTCATTCCAACTTCTGGCATGATCCCGAGTCCCTGGAAGCGGACGGATACGCCCAGGTAGACATCAACATTAACCACCCAGTGAGTGATGAACCCTTTGGCCTATAGGCCGACTTGACTGGTCATTGATTTGAAAATGTTACATAGATCAAGTTGACCCGTCTTGCCATACGGGGGCTGCTGGGAAGTAATAAGCCCGGCGTGGTCGTGCTTCTTGGATCCACTGCTGGGTATGCGAAGCAATACCTGGCGCCAATTTACAGCGCAACAAAACACGCAATAACTGGATTCACCAAGAGCATGGGGGATGCAGAGAAGTATCAGGGTGTAAGAGTCGTAGCAGTCTGTCCGGGGTACGTACCTTCATTCCTTGGCATGGAGCCTCATGTCTAAGCTACTCGCGATCTCACATTCATGGCAAGATATCAAACTCTAAGATCTCAAGCTAACTGGGTTGACTACGCTGCAGCATCGTATCGACTCCGCAATGGACGACTGGCGCTCCCGCTGAGCGGTTCAAAAGGATGGAAGGAATTGCTGTAACCCCGGAGAGTGTGGCACAAGCAATTCACGAGGTAGTCACACAACCAGCCAAATATCCGGGAGGAACTGTTTTGGAGGTGCTCTCAGTTGGGTCTAGGATAGTTCCGGAATGGCACATCGCCCCTCCCGGAGTCAATATCCCGGCTGAGGCGATTGTAACAGGGCTCAAGCCCATATTTGAAGTGACAGTGGCGGAAAGAAGAGGACATAAGGAGTAATGAGATCTTGAGAGTCATACAACCTACTTGTCATGTTTGTCCAAGTGCCTTGGCTTGTACGTAATGTATACGGTTATCTGCTGAGTGAAATTCGTCTGAAGTGTAATTAGCTACTTGGCAATTGAATGACTGCCAGACGCCAGTCCGGAGTAATGATGGAACCGTAGTGCAGAATCGGACGCAGGTGTCTCTTCGCCCACGTGCAAGCCATTCTTTAACCCACTGCCGGATGAATTGACTTCCTCCGACCCTTGTACATCCCCATGTATGTCGGGACGGGGCAATATTCCATGTCGGCACCGCTCCCAGATTTATTGCATCCCATTATCGACTCTCGAAACGATCCCCGAGCTCGCTCAGTATAAGTCTTTGAACAATCCTTTTATTTTCCAGTAAAACCGTTTGACATGTCAATACTTGAGGGCAGAACATTCCCAAATCTCAATCCAAATTGCATAAAAGATGTCTCCTTCTGCAAAGATCGACACACATTGTCATTTTCTTCCACCGTGAGTAACCTTGACAAATATAATAAAAAGCTAAAAAACTTGGGTACTGACTGAATGAAACGAGGGAATATCGTGATGCACTGGCAAATAACGGACATACAAACCCCGATGGAATGCCAGCAATTCCGGTACGGCTGATTCTGTAATACACCTCTTACACGAAATTCTGACTTCGGCGTAGGAGTGGAGCGTCGAGGGGCATCTAAAGATGATGAAGTTGGTTAATGTCACAAAGTCATATCTCAGCATTAGCACGCCCGGGACAGGTCTCGTCGCTGGCGATAACGCACTGGCCCGTAAACTAACCAGACACGTTAACGACTATGCCGGCGAACTGAAGAAGAACGACCCAGAGCATTTCGGATTTTTTGCCTCTCTCGCTCTACAAGATTTCGAAGGCAGCCTGCTAGAAATTCCACACGTCTTCGAGAATCTCAATGCGGACGGTGTCACAGTCATGACAAACTTGCACGGCTCTTACCTCGGCCACAAAGATTTTGATCCTATTTTTAACGAACTAAATCGGAGACACGCCATCGTCTTCATCCACCCAACCACACCGTGTTTATCGTCTGGGACACATGCCACACCAATTGCACATGTTCCAAGACCAATGTTCGAATTCCTTTTCGATACCGCTCGGGCGGTGATCAATTTATTCCTGTCAGGAACGGTCAGTCGGTGTCCGAATATTACCTGGCTCGTACCACATTGTGGTGGTGCATTTCCTCCGCTCATCAATCGCTTCTCAAGCATTGCACCCATTGTCGGGCTTGCTGGGGCGGATCCGAATCTGAATCCGAAGTGGGTGAAGGAACAGTTGAACAACCGCTTCTATTTTGATACTGCGGGCTTCGTGTTCCCTGAGATGATAAAAGGGCTTTTGGAATATGTCACTGTTGATCGCATACTCTTCGGAAGCGATTTCCCCTACACCAATCTAAAGTATGTGGAAACTTTGTCAGAGCAGCACGATCAACATCTACCAGACGTGTTTCCAGAAGAAGAGGACAGGGAAAAGGTAAACTTGAAAAATGCTGTGCAGCTTTTCGCTAGAAAGTCCACAGGTTTATAATGAGGGGAGCTGTTACCGAAGTCCCTAATCAACATCTGGAAGTGGATTGGCTCTGAAGCTGTGCTGCGTCTTGGGGATGATTACAACCGAATACTTAGTCGTCATCTTCTACAAGTTGAAGTCTTTTTCGCTCTGGTCAAGATGTAGTGAAGGTGGAAGAGGAGAAGGGTGGAAGAGGACCCACAAGCCGGGTACCTGGGGAGGTGAAATCCCGATCTTTTTGGAATGCGTCAATCGTCTTGGGATATCCTGATTTCCTTAGAATATGACCACTCAATTCAACATAGTTTCAAATGATGAGATTCTATTTAAGTCACATTAGTTTCAGACTGGTTAGCGCTTCATGTATGATCCCATGAGCACAATGGAAAGTTGGGTGTAATTGATCTTCGAGAACGCTCTACGTCATATGAAAGACTTCCAGCTGCAGCTCGGTCGGTTCATCTGCCTTTACGGTCTAATTGGACTGGCATAGCCTGGGTCATTTGAATTGGTAGTTGCGGGTACTGGTTGTAGGGTCCGGCCGTTCGACAGGGTGCTCCGGGTGTTGCTCGGGGTACTCCGGGGGTTTCCCAAGGCGCCGTCGGAGTTAACGCCTAAGTTAAGAAGCCAATTTATTTCTTGTGAAACAGTCTCCATAACAATCGTCGGCATGCTTACTCTTCAAGCGAGGCGAGTGACCATCAACTAGTCGATTCCACCTTTCATATTTGGCAGAGTCACGCTGTTGAAGCACAACACAACATGGCTAAAATAGCAGTCGAAGCGATTCCCAAACTCAAAGACATAATCGACAATTTGACATCCGATCCTGATGGCGCTCCCGGAGCTGTCTTCGCCGCGGTGAATAAGAACGGTGATGAAATATTCACCCACGCTTCCGGTACAGTCGGCGTCGGCAAGTTGGATCCCATGACCATGAACAGCGTTTTCTGGATGGCTAGTTGCACCAAAGTAATCACCGGCATTGCGGCATTGCAGCTCGTTGAGCAGGGGAAACTAAGCTTAGACGATTCAGATCTCGTCGAGAGACTTGCACCGGTAGGTTTAGGGCATTGATCTATTTACGGATTAGCAAGGGGCTTTTGTTAACATAACTTCGCTGCGGCAGGAATTGAAAGCCGTTCAAGTTCTGGAAAACGGCCAGCTGGTTCCAAAATTGAGAAGCATCACTCTACGAATGCTTCTTACCCATACAGGTAAACTCCACTCTCGTCTTTTCACGCGCTTTTCTTCAGGAAAAAACTGACATCATACTTGATGCTAGCCGGTTTCGGCTACGCCTTCTTCAACGAGCGCTTGAACACGTGGGCAGGTCCTGTGGGCCTGGAGGAGTTTTCTGGTTCTTACCACGATTATGTTTCTCAACCGTTGGTTAACCAGCCTGGCGAGCGCTGGGAGTATGGCATTAGCATGGATTGGGCCGGTCAACTTGTTGAGCGTGCTTCAGGGCAGAAACTCAACGATTACTTCCAGCAGCATATTTTCGCCCCCCTCAACATCACGCAGATCAACATGTTCCCCACCGATGAGATGAAGGCAAACCTGGTGTACCAGAATTATCGGGCACCTGACGGCAAACTAAGTCTCAGACTTGATGGGCACTTGAATCGACGCCCACTTTACGCAAAGACACAGGCAGAATTGGACTCTACGTTCCATCAAGGTGGAGCTGGATTGTTTGCTCAGCCAACTGAGTATATGCAGGTCATTGTCACCCTCTTGAATGATGGTGTGCATCCGAAAGTAGGCAATCGGATATTGAGAAAGGAAACTGTGGATCAAATGTTTACAAATCAGGTATTTTCTTACACCCCCTTCGTTACCACCAGCCAAACACCCGCACAGCCAAGCATCAGCACAACCATGTATTAGTGGGGATCTTGGCTTCTCGTTGAATTGTAATAAGCTGACTTTAGTTCGATAGATCCCCAACTTTCCCAACTTTGCTCGCCAGGTATGTGATGAACTTATCAACCTCTGAATTGTCTATCAGACCCGTTTACTGACAGGACATTGAGGGTATGCACTCGTGTAAACCACGAATCGCCAACTCTAGCCCTGCAATATACCCTGAGCCGCATGATATTCCACAAGGCTGGGGCCTGACATTCTTCCTGCATCTGCGCGAGTCTTTCGTTCACAGTGAAGGCACAGCTTGGTGGGGTGGATTACCAAACCTTTTCTGGTGGATTGATCGACGCAGAGTGAGTGAACAACATTTTCCATTCTATTCCTTCGTCTTGGCTTTGATCTACTTAGCTGATCTAGGAGTTTTGAACCATTAGGGTGTATGTGGCATTCTTGCCTCACAAATTCTACCGTTTGGTACGTTCGCTGTCATGTCCATTCGCTTTATGAATTCCAATATGGCCTCCACCCCGCCCTCTGTTCGCACTACTTCTCATTCATGCGGTATGAGATATTAAAACTTTGATTATACTGATTTGCTTGATTACAGGTGATAAAAAAATCCTTGCTCTGTGGGCACAGATTGAAAAGGGCATCAACGAGAATTTACAGCAGATCTCCTGAACTGTTAGGGCTAAGCTACGTGGGTCACTTTATGTAGCGACATAAGGCCATATTGCCCGAATGCTATCTTGAAATGCCCTCGAGCCGAATTTTAAACATGAAATTCCTAAGCACTTGACATCTGGAGCAGATGCACGTATAAGTTCCAGACTCCTTGCTAAGCTCCTCACCCCCGACTTCGCATTGCAGCCGACGTCATGATATGCCCCCCTGTTTGGTAATTATCAAGAAGCATGAGACCATGAAACAATAAACTTGGGAACAGTCTGATCGGCAGATGTCGATATAAAGATATAGTGGTGGCAGTCAATGGCCTCTCCATATGTACGTAAAGTGATGTTATGAATTAGAGGGGTGATGCCCAGCTACAAAGGGAACTCAACATTCGGCGCCAACTCTCTCCACGTTAATAAGCCCCGAAATCCACTGATGCCAATGGATCATGAACAGATATGGTCTTGGTCACCAGAAATTCCCGTAGTGCATATTTGCCATTGTTCCTGCCCCAGCCGCTGGCCTTGGTGCCCCCAATAGGTGCGTTAGCTTCGTCATACTCGGTTATGGTACCGATGTGAACCTGGCCACACTCAATTCGGCGGGCTACCCTCAACGCCGAGAACATATCTCGGCTGTGCACCGCAGCATTTAAGCCGTACTTGCTTGAGTTTGCCAACACAACAGCTTCATTTTCGTCCTCGACGATGTAGAGGACTGCCGAAGGGCCGAACGTCTCTTCGCTGAATATTTGGTCTCCAGGCTTGACCCCGGTAATAACCGTTGGGACTATTGCGGCATTGGTGTCGTCGCGGAACTCATTGTTACCGACGAGATAAGAGGCGCCATTCTTGACAGCAGCATCGACGAGGGACCTGGCTCGTTGGGCAACGCCGACGGTGATGGCAGAGCCCGCTCCGTCAGGGTGATGCTTCTTCACGCAGTCTGCCAAAGCCCGAGAGAAGTCTTCGGCAACATCCTTCACGACGATTATACGATCCGTAGACATACAGATCTGGCCATGATGCAAAAAGGCCCCCTTCGCACACAGACTTGCTGCACGCTCGATGTCTGCGTCCTTGAGTATGATTGCAGGTGCCTTCCCGCCAAGCTCCATCAGCACCGGCTTCAGGTACTTTGACGCCAGCTGTCCAAGTATACTTCCCACAACAGTACTTCCAGTGAAGGCGATCTTGGAGATGGCTGGATGGGCGATCAGCGCTTCTGTGACGCCCGGCGAGTCTTCCCTGCGCACTTGAATAGTGTTGATGCAGCCGACAGGTAGGCCTGCATCTTCAAATGCTCGCACAATAGAGCGATGAACACCGGGGCACAGTTCCGACGCTTTGAAAACAACAGTACACCCGGCTCCTAGTGGTGCTGCCAGTGCACGGGTGGAGATGATCATACTAGCATTCCAAGGTGCAATAGCTAGGACCGGTCCGATGGGGTCTTTGAACACCATGCAAAATGCACCGGGACCCTGAGGCGCGGGCAGTTCACCAGTACATTCTTGCGATATGTTTGACGCAATCTCGCGAACATTTGCAGCTGCAAGGGCGACGTTGAAGCGCGCCCATTCTTCCTGGCACGAAGTCTCCAACATCTGCATCGCAACCAATGCTTCTTCCCGGCTCTGTATGACGTCGGCGACCTTCAGCAACAAGTCACGGCGCTCAGTGTAGGCCGTGGTCTTCCACCTCAGGAAGGCCTGGTACGACGACTGTGCCGCCTCACGGGCAGTCTCAATAGACGCCCCCTGTGCGAGATGGACTCGGGTGCTCTTGGCCGCGGATTGGACGCTGATCAGCCGGGACTCGTCGATGGGCAATGGCTTGCCATCTATCACAATAGGCACAACGTTGCGACCGTCTTGGGTTTTCAGAAAAGAAATGATCCTGTGCCCGTCTCCAATTGCTCCCCATTCCTCGGGGCCGTGGCTTCGTTGGTGCTGGTCATAATGGAGGACAGGGTTGTGAAGGGAGCACCACGACTCTTTCTGCTTCGATGAGAATGACAGAGTGATTAGGTCGTTAATCAGACAAGGAGGGGTCAGTGATAGGAATGAGTAGCTGTGGCGCTCCGCAGTGTGTGGTAGGGAACAATAGAAAGGGAATGGGAACTGGAGATCATGCAGCTCTCTAAGAAGGCTAGATAATCCAATAGCTAAACAGCCAATCTTGTGGGAAGCATAGTTAAAAGTGAAAGTCCAGAGTTCCAACCAGGCATAGATCCTCGACACCTTACTACATAACTACAAAGGATCCCTCCGAGCCAATATGACATTTGGTTCCGATGGTGATTGTATGTCTGGAGTACGGGCCCAAGGTCTCTTCCACTAACCCCACAGTACGTACAAGTACATTCCTTATTGTGCTTCTCCACATCTCCACATGTCGGAACGCTGTACAGATGGTCGGACTCGATACGCCTTCCGGGAGAGCTTCACCATGTCCATCCAATCCCATCCCATCCCAGCCATCTCGGAATCATGACATTCGAATGTAACAGGTGTAGGCACTCAAGGTTCCTAGGTATCTAGCCTTCCCTGCTAGTTCCGTACTCTCTCTGATCTGGATTGGCCACGTCAGTTGATAACATCGACTATGTGGAATCCTCGCTTCTTGTTTAACAAGTATCTCATCTCTACTCGTATTTTTGAAACGTTAGTTTGCAATGTCCCCCGGTACCTGCTCTTCGGAACATGCTCTCCCGGGTTCCGCAGAAGACCCACTCGGACGGGGCGTTAGCAACGGCCGGGCAGAGTGCCCCTCCTCCACTACACAATTCCCCGCAAATCCAATCTCGGAGCACATTGCTAGGGATGAGAAGGGTTTTACTCCGGCCTAGCAAAGCGCATGCCTCTGATGGCCCTGACTCTTGGTGTCCGTGCAGTGCAAATGATGTCTCGTCAACCCGGATCCCGTCGGTTTCCTTGGTGAGGACCGCCCTCTGTTTGCTCTTCGCGCATCCGTACTCGGGCCGCTCAACAAGTAGAAAGACTGGCTAGCCGTGTGTCAAAAGAAGTTATAAATTCTTTCTTTAACTCACTGGAAGAAAACTCTTGGCTACAATTACTTTGGCATCAAGAGCGCTCTCCTTCTCTCTTCACTCTGTTCTTGTCTCGACAACTACGCCTCATTAATATGACGGTGAATTCCCTCGATGCCCTTATTGTGGGCGCTGGCTTTGGCGGTCTCTATACGCTTCGTTCCTTTCAGAAGCTTGGCCTCAAGTGCAAAGTCGTCGATAAACATGTCGATCTGGGAGGCACTTGGCATGCCAACCGGTACCCCGGAGTCATGAGTGACAGCTATAGCTGTAAGCTTGCGTACTCCTGGCCTCTCGGGGAACCCTTTGCTCTGACCAATATTAACCTTATCAGGGATGTACCGATTTTCTGAAGATAAGGAAGACTTTACGACCTGGCCTTATACCAGGAACTACTTAACCCGGGATGAAATTCTACGCTATCTGAATCACTTTGTCGACAAGCACTCCCTACGCGACCATTTGAAGCTATCCACAGAGGTTCTTTCGGCAGAGTGGGACAGCGCTACTCAAAGGTGGCGAGTCGCCTGTAGCACCGGGCAGGTCTATATCGTCAAGTTCCTCGTTACTTCCCTGGGCCTGTTCGGCAGAAACAAGCTCCCCGATATTCCCGGGCTGGTCGAGGGCAATTTCAAAGGCAAAGTGATGCACAGTGCCGCTTGGGATCGCAACGTTGATATCGAGGGCAAGCGTGTCGGTATCATCGGAAGCGGCTCAACTGGCATCCAGCTCACGGTGGCCGCTGCCCCTAGAGTCAGGGAGTTGCGCAGTTTCATCCGTCATGCACAGTACACCGTTCCCGCTGGGATTCGTCATGTTTCGCCCGAGGAACGTCAGAAAATCAACGACTCGTATGACGAGATTCGGAAGCAAATCTTCGCGTCCAACACAGCTTCAGGTTTCATCGAACCCACCCGCACAAGTAACTCCGTTTCGCCTGAGGAGCGAGATCAGATCTACGAGGAACTATGGAAGCTCGGTGGCGGCTTCCGCTTCGTGTGGGGAGGCTTTTCCGATCTCAGTACCAGTGTGGAGGGAAATCAGGCAGCGTGTGACTTTATGCGCAACAAGATCCGACAAATTGTCCAAGACCCGGCGAAGCTGGATGTTCTGCTGCCAAAGGAGCCTTATGCACGTCGCCCTCCCTGCGATGACGGGTACTATGAGTGCTTCAACCGAGAAAATGTCATTCCCGTCGATATTCAGGCCACGCCAATCACGCAAGTTGAGGAGACCGGTATCCGGACTGCTGATGGTACACTCCATGAGCTAGATATCCTTGTTCTCGCCACTGGATTTGAAGCTGTGGACGGCCCCTACAAGGCCATTCAGGATGGAATCAAGGGCCGAGATGGCGAGTCGCTCATTGATCATTGGGCTGAAGGCCCGTCGGCTCATATGGGAATCTTCGTCGCGGGCTTTCCTAACTTCTTCATCGTGAACGGTCCCCACGTCCCGGTAGCCAACGTCCCGACCGCGATTGAGGTAGAGGTCACCTTCCTGACTGAGCTCTTGCGTGACAAGGTCCTGAATGGAAAGTCCAACACCGTTGAAATTACCCCGAAGACGGAGGCCGACTGGATTCAATCGTGTAATGAGGACGCTGCTGGCGGTATCATGCAGAAAGTCAGTTCGTGGACCACTGGTAAGGCAACAAGCGACAAGCCACCTCCAAACCTCTTTTTTCTCCCTGGCATCCGGGAGTATTTGGCTCGATCGAAGGAGCTCAAGGAGAAAGATTACCCTGGCTTTATCTTTAAGTGAACTTTTACAGAGGCAGCTTTTCTATACGTCCACTGCATGGGCACGGGCACAATGCAAGATGTAGAAATCAATACAGTGTTATGGTTTATAACTAGTTGAGATTCTTGATCTTTCTGTAGGAGATTTGTCAATGACCTTCAGATTTCAACTTACCTTATATATGTAAAGATATTCAGTTTATACATTGAGTTGAGAGAAGTGTTGTAACCAACCTATAACCGATTGTACATATCAAGTAGTTACTTGATCGCCCGCCCAATAACCAGGTGTCAGTCCCCCGTGACCCCGAGGAAGGCATAAACTATATATACATGGCTTGAAATGTCGTTATTGCACTAAAGTCTATGTGTTCGTGCGCTGGGAGGAAATGGAAAGCATCGCAGCGAGAAACGTAACATCCGAGGTGTTGTTATAATGGCCGTTGCTCTCTACGTCGTAGAAGTGCTGGGAACTGGGTATTACTGGGTATTTGAGGTACCCTAGTGGTTACATATGGCTTCTCATCTATGCAATGGAGCGATGACCCAAGTTGAAAACACGTATGAATTTACTGAAAAGAGGTGTCCCTAGACTTGCTCATGACCTTACTCCTCCAAGGCTTCGATCCATGGACCCGTCGGAATAATCTCCGCCACAGGGGGGATGGACTCCAATCCCCGAGGCCCAATCCTCGGCCTCTTCATGATTTCCTTCTCATCCTCCCCGCTTTCCACCCGTTTCACGAGATCTTCAGGCTCAAACTCGACCCCAAGGGGGTTCTCTGCGAATTCCTCCCCTTTCATCCACTCATTTGCAGCCTCTGATGTCTCAAAGCAGTCGACCTGGGTCTCAATGATGTTGCCGTCCGGGTCCTGATAGTACATGCTGACTGTCGGACCGTGATTCACGCCCCACATGGGAAGGATGCCCCATGCCTTTCGCTGCTTATAGGATGCGACGAGGTCGCCGAGCGTCGGAAAACCAAAAGCAATATGCTCTAGGCCCGAAGAGGTTCTCGCCTTTGGCCCGGTTCCAGGAACCTCAGCAATGGCAATGCGGTGATGCTCCTCATCGTACGTGAGAAAGGCCGAATTCGCGTTCTCGTATGAGGTTTCTGCGCCCAAAAAGACCTTGTAGTAGGCAACCATGGACTTAAAATTTGCGGTGCGGAGAACAATATGAGCAAAGCTCACAGGAGAGATGACTTTGGGACGCTGGGAGGTCATCGTGGGAGGAGAGTGTGGAAGTGGACGAAAAACCATTGAAAAGTTGTTCGATTATCGGTGAGTCCAGTTCTGTTAGGACGATTTAATCGTATGGAATGGTCACAGTTATAAATCTATATAGTACTTTTTATCTCTATCTATCGGTTCTCTATCTATCGGTGGGAACATCGCTCCCGGATGCCTGTGGCTGTGCTCCGCGCGTCTTCCCCGGGACCACACTCTCTACTCCGGACCAGAGACTGCAATGAGAAACAACCCCGGGATGGCCCATCTCTAGGTACTAGACTGCCTACAGGGTTCGGAGCTAGCACTAGTGCTAATACGGAGCAAGTCGTCCTGGCATCGTTTCCGGGTTGATTCAGTGACGACGCATGGAAGTTGCACGAACCTCAACCGGCTCTCCTGAAGGCCCAAGATTGCGGGGTTGGAGTGGGCCTAAATTGAGCTTCGCTCGTCATCATGATTCAAATCGTGGTCTGACGCGAGGCCATTCTCGCAAACTCTCCCGTGTCCTTGTACTCTATCACCGCGTTAGAGTTGGAGCAATCGGACGCGTTAAATATGGCCTCAAGCATCCCCGTGCACCAGACCGCTGCGTGGGTAGAGAATCCTGGTCCTTGCGGGCGTCTCATCATACGCCACGACGTGGACGTTCAACAGCCACGAGAGCGCGAGGTCTTGGTTCGAGTCGAGTACTCTGGCGTGTGGTGAGTACAGACATATCCGCCATGGCCAACGAAACGCACCCGCTGAAAACATGGGGCATGTCGAAGCCACTCAGATTGCATGAACCTGATCGGCCGAGGCGAACATAATCCAATTCCGGGTCACGAAGGTGTGGGAACTGTCGTGTCACTTGGCCCCAACGCTCCCTCGGCCCTCCTCGATCGACGGGTCGGGGTAAAGTGGCTCTGGAGTGCCTGCAACTCCTGCAAGACATGCAGGTCAGGGCGCATAAACAACTGTCCATTCGTGAGTAACACCGGGCGCAATAAGCCAGGAACTCTGGCACAGTATGTCATTGCACATGCCGACTTTGTCACGCTCATTCCCGAAGGGCTGCCGAGCGAAATTGCTGCGCCCTTGCTATGCGCCGGGTTGACTATGGCGGGTGCGGTGAGTTTATGTGCACCAGAAACGAAGCCTGGCGAATGGATTGCAATCCTAGGAGCGGGTATGTTAATTCTTCCTCAAGTGCCGCCTGTTCCCTTTAGAACTAAACCCTATGTTGACCGCATCCACGTCTGGGAATAGGTGGGGGACTGGGCCATCTAGGATTACAGTTCGCAGTCAAGGCCCGGGGCTACCGAGTCATTGCCATTGACACAGGATCAGAGAAGCAGTCGTTGTGTCTGAAACTTGGAGCAACCGCCTTCCTTGATTTTGCCAAAGAGAATGTCACCGAGCAAGTGAAGATGCTGACTGGCGGCGAAGGGGCCGACGCCGTGATCGTTGTCGTGGGTAGCGAGAAGGCATATGAACTGGCGCCGACGTTGCTGAGGAATACGGGCACCCTCGTATGTGTTGGGATACCAAGATTCGACTTTCATCTTCCGATCGCGCCGATTGAAATGGCCGACAAGGGTCAGTATTTTCTTCATCGCCCGCAGCTCTGACTCTGCTAAGGAAACCACTAACACTATCATCTATAACAGGGTTTTTTGTGAAGGGTTCCTCCACCGGCACCAAAGCTCAGATGGACGAGGTGTTTGCTCTGGCTATCTCAAAGGAGATCGTCCCTCACATCGAAGTATATCCTTTCTCTAAGCTAGCCCACATTCTGGGCAGATTGTTAAAGAATGAAGTCTCGGGCAGAATAGTAGTCAAGGTTCCGTAGCCTCAACATGGTTACAAACCAGTAACCAGCCAGTTTTGGGAACATCTGGATTTGATCAACGGCACCAGGTACATGTGTTACACCTGAGGTTCAATACAAATCAAGGCAAGACTCATAGAGAGGATCTTTAGACTAAATATGTGAACTTTCGATGCTCCTGGTTCTCTATGGGCAGATATGCGATGTTTCAACTGGACTCCATTGCAGCATGGTACACCATTTTATGACCTATTCGGCGATGTAAATTGTCATATTTTCAAAGGCTCCATTCTCAGAATTGATACTGCAGGAGACGTGCTGCCACGAGTTTAGACTCTAGCTAGATCAACCCGCACTTTCTCACAAGATCCGCAAAGAAAAAAAAGAAAGAAGCAAGAGAAAAAAGACACGCCGACTTCTAAGATACTTGGCCTACAGTGTTCCCCGTCCCCATGGCCTTGAGCATGAAGAGTTTGGGGAATCCGAGGCCGCTTTCCGCCCGCTCGGACCCTCGAAGCCAAGCCCGGAAGACAGCGTTGCTCCTCCGGCCGGAGCTCAGCCATCTCTTCCGGGGTACATTCCAACACACGCTCAGATGTGATTGGCACCCGCTCTGCGGAATTGAAATAGCTCAGACGTGCGAATTCAATGCTTCTAATTCAGCTCCAGTTCCGTAATGGACGCCATTTTGATGTTGATCAATGTCTCTTCAGAGGTCTATGAGCCAGTATATTAGTCGAGAGTGGCCCCTTGGCAAATGCTAACCTGTAACCTCGGTGCTCTCCTTGTCACGCGAAACTCATCATGAAAACCCTATTTGGACGGCTCGTGAGATTCAGAGATGTCAACAACGACATCCTATACGGAGAGGCTCCAGCCGGCGTCGATAACCTTGTAGGCCACAAGGTGGCTGTATATGCAGGAGATGTGCCTTGGGACCTTCAAAAAACAGACCAGAGAGCCGAAATCGCCGAGGTGAGGCGTCAATCCTGGGTATCTGGTCCTGATCTCGCCCTACCTGCATTCTAACTATTCTTTCAGGTCCTCTGCCCACTCGTCGATACCCCCATTATCTATGGCGTTGGTCTCAACTACAAAGCCCACATTGCAGAAGGTCCGAAAGCGCATGAACCACTCCCTCCACACCCGGTCATCTTCACAAAGCCTCCTGATGCCATCAACGGGCCATTTTCCGCGGTGCCGATTAGCCCCCAATGCGCTGACACCATGGACTATGAGGGTGAGCTGACTCTCGTACTTGGTCGCGACTGCAAGGACATCACCACGCCGGCGGATGCTTTGGACGCCGTCTTGGGGTACGCAGTGGGCAATGACGTGAGCTGCCGGCAATGGCAGCGACCGGATATCAGCGGCCACCAACACGGCTACTCGAAGAGCTTTGATGGCTTTGCGCCCTTTGGGCCCGTGTTGGTCTCGTCAGCGCTTCTGCCCATTGATGCATCCTCGGGCCAGGTGGATCTGCAGCTGGTGACGAGAGTCAACGGCGAGGAACGCCAGCGGAGTCGGACGAGCAATATGATTTTCAACATTGTCCAAATCATTACCCATCTGAGTCGGGCCACGACACTACGGCGCGGCACCGTCATTATGACTGGTACCCCTGAGGGAGTGGCACTCTCCATGAAGCCCCAGGGCTGGGTGCGCCATGGGGACGAGGTTGAGGTGAGCATAGAAAGACTTGGATCGATTAAGAACAAATATGTTTTTCAATAATATCATCTAAGTCTCACATGCTTTGATTTTTTACACCAAGTGGAGAGGCCATGTTGGATAGCTTCGATAGGGATAGTCCTTCAAAGATTCAATGCAAGACACATTGGGTACTAACAAGCTCAGGTGCGAGTGGAGAATTGCTGCTTAGCTAGTGACTGTAACACCAAAGCAAGTGCCTGTTTACCTTGCTTTTGAATGACTCTATAAGAGCGAAGCGAACAATCAGATGCTCAGCCACCCACGCCCTTTCACCCTAACCTTCAGGTTATCTCGTCCAATATGAATGAGTCGGTTACAAAAAGCCGATTTAAGAACCAATTCCAAAATATCTCACAGCCCGGGATGACCAGCAGCAATTTGATTCATTGAAATGGACAGTGGGGGAGTTGCCAGTTAATAAAGAACGCGCAGAGAAGAAATATTTCGCTATACAGACGCTCAGATCTATAATTGAATTATCTTAAAACCAGAGAATTGGGACGCCTAACAATCAGTTTTTATTCATACAGTGAAATTACTAGAGACCTAGAGACTTTCTTATATTTTCTTTTTCTTTTACTTCAGTCTGAATCTCATAGGAGTGTATTATAGCTAATATATACAATCTCCTTTATTTTCACTATTACTACCCTAAACCACTTCTATAACACTGGTTTATCTTATGGAAGTTAATATCTTTCTTAGAGCTAACTGAATTATACTAAGAAATGAATCCTAGCTAATTCTAACTGCTAGACTATAGTCATTAAGTACATTAGTAATACACTTAATAACTATTTCTAGTAGTACTATTGGCTATAGCTACTATATATAGGCCTACTAGTAGAGCCTAATGCACTTAATGATTAGAATGTACTTAATAACTGCTCTATAATCAATTAAGACATAGGAAAGGAAAAGAAAAAGGGAGGGATTAGTCTAGGGAAAAAGAAAGGAAGGAAAAAGGGATAAGAATAATAGAGAGAAAAGAGTAGAAGAGAAGAAAAGGAAAAGGAAAGGAAAGGAGAGGGAGGGAGGGAGGGAGGGAGAGAGAGAGGGAAAGAAGGAGGAAAAGAAGAAAGAGAAAAAGCTTTCTCTCTCTCTCTCTCTCTCTCTCTTCTCTCTTTCTCTCTATAATATCTAGAGCAATAAGACTAGCCTAAGCTATTATTATAGCCTCTATTAATAGTAATTACTCTTAGCTCTTCTATTACTTTAATTATAAAGCTCTTATTTATACTATATAGCTATTGTAATAGTTAGGCTTAACCTAGGGGTTTAGGGTAGGTCTAAGGTGTATGATTTGATGATTAAGTGAATTAGGATGTTATAGTAAGTAATATAGGTTATAATAGTAATATGTAAAGGTAAGTTATTATATAATTAAGTAGGAGTATTAATAGCTAAGGAGCTTAGGGCTTTTGTCTAATGTACTAAATGAATGTATATATATACTATAGTGATTATAGTGTTTATATAAGTAGTTATAGTGATTATAGTGCTTAATTACTATGATTAAGGCTCTAATTATAGTAATTATAGAGTTATAATAATTAATTCTTATAATAGGAAGGAAAAAGTAGGGGTATTATAGTTCTACTGATTATAACTGCCTAGTCTTAACCTGGGCTATAATAGCTATACTATTACTAATCTAACTAGCTATTTACTAAAGTAATATATTAACTTAGATTAGTTAATCTATTAAAGCCTTATTAAGTATTATAATTAATAGAGCTTTAATAGCTCTAGTTAATAATAGTTATAAGATAAGATTATAGCTTTTATTATTAGACTATTTATTTACTATAGCTTTTACTACTAAAGATACTTTAACTTTATTATTATTAATTAAAAGTTATATAAAATATATTATAGTTAAGCCTATTAAGCAAAGAATAAATAGGCTTATTTAAGGCTTTAATACTTAGTTTAAGTCTAAACTGTAACAGTCAGGCTTAACCTAGGGGTCTAGGGTAGGTCTAAGGTATATGGTTTGATGATTGAGTGGATTAGGACATTATAGTAAGCAATGTAGGTCATAATAGTAATGTACAAAAGTAAGTTATTATATAACTAAGTAGGAGTATTAATAGCTAAGGAGCTTAAGGCTCTTATCTAATGTACTAAATGAATGTATATATATATTGTATTAGGATTACTAGATTATAATAATAATCTAAGTAATCTATTATCCTAGATTATAATAAAGTTATAGTAATCTTCTTATAGTTAGTAGATTAGGAGGGATTATTGGATTATGATAGTAATCCAAGTGATCCATTTATGATAGGAGAGAAAAGTAAGGGCATTATAGTTCTGCCGGTTATAACTGCCTGGTCTTAACCTAGGCTATAATATAATGTCTCCCCTCTGTTGGTCTTATCCTAAGACTGTATATAGGGCCTAGTACCTTAATATTTCCTATGTAAGTCTAACCTAGACTTATAAAGTTTCTTCTATTCTAACCATTATATTAGGTCAAATTACTAAATCAACTAAAACTATTTAGCAATCTCTTTTGGCATACACCATTAAATCTAAGGGCCATAAAGTTATGCCTTATTCATACTGTTTTAAGGGATAATTAGTCTATTGAATGTTAGGGAAATCTTCCTAATGTAGAAAGTATATTCAGTATAGTCGTTTCTATAATAGTTCTAATATTGTAATATTTCATAAGTATGTTCTAAATGTATTTGTAGTATTTTTTACTGATTTTCTGGGTAGTAATGTATACCATTGAAGCACAGTGTAAAATTGAGTCAGATATTAAGCAAACCAAGAACACATTAGCTAAGGCCTTATCTCATTTGGCTTATCTTCATTAATAAAGGAAAGTGTTAAAGGAGCATAGTTCATCACTGTTTGCCCATAGAATACAGGATTTGAATGAGGTAGATAGTATCTATTCTTAGGAGGAGGCTATTCTTTTGGAATAGTAGGCTATTGGTAAAGCGTAGAGTACTAATACTATAGACTTAGTAGATTGATCTACTATTATTAGTGATTTCTCCATGCTTATTTTCAGCATTAATGAAAGTTCTTCAAAAGGCATTGCATATAGGTAAGGTTTTTGGCTAGTTCCTATTGATTATTACTCTTAGGATAGTCTTTCTATTTGATAAAATACTCAGTTTATTTATTTATAACTCTTATATCTAAGATTACTTCTACTGTATACTCTTCTAGTCCTTTAACCTTAGTTTCATACTTATTACTGAATTTAGTATAAATTATATCTTTTATAGTCTTAAGGAGTAAGATATAGAAAACTGAGTAAAGTCTAACTTTTAGTAGTAAGTCTAACTAATAGTTATTTTCTAAGATTTTCTTAATGATTTTATAAGATCTAATGAACTTATAGTCTAATTTTTTATTTTATTGTTTTATTTTAATGTTTTTTATTGCAAAATAGACTATATCTCTCTTTTAGAAAGATAGTCCTTTTATTCTTTTTGGATTATAGTATTTCTTTATTTAATTTCTAATGAATTTAAGCTCAGTCTTAAGTTCTTTATATAGATTTTTCAATTTTTCTAATGTAAGAATAGCTTTAGGGATAATTAATCTATCTTAGCTCATTCTATAGGCATTAGGGTTAAATCCAAAGTTAGTATATACTAAGGTAAGCTTTATGCTTTTATTTATAGCTATATTATAGCTTAACTATACAGTTAGTAGCTTCTCAACCTAGTCATTCTATTCATAATTAATATAGCATTAAAGGTACTATTCTAGTATTTAGTTCATTTATTCTATCTATCCATCTGTCTAAGGTCAGAAAGCCATAGTAAGTCAGTAGTTTAATCCTAAATAGTCTATTAATAATTACTAAAACTTTAAAGCAAATAAAGGTCCTTAATTAGAGAGAATCTCTATAGAAAGCCTATAAATACTAATAATGTTTTATAAGAAAATATAAGCAAACTGCTCTATATCTATTGATTCCTAGTATAGTATAAAATAGGAAAATTTTATAAGTCTATCTATAATAACAAGAATACTATCATAGGGGATTCCAGTCATAGGATCCTCTGATAGAGGTAGTTTTATAATGAAATCTATAGTAATAGAGTCCTAAGGTTACTTAGCAACTAGTAAGGGCTATAGTTCTCTATAGGGTTTATAGCATTAAGCCTTAGTTTTATAACATTTATTGCATTCATTAGTAATAGTTTTTACTATTGGTTTTATCCTAGGAAATTAGTATATTAATCTAACTCTATTAAGGGTTTTATTAACTCTTTAGTATCTATAAAGCAAATGCTTATGTATTTCTTATATAAGTTAGTATTAAAGTTCTCTAGGAACTTATTACTTATTAGTTTTTTTATCTTAGGGTAGTTCATTATTATAATATTGAATCTAGGTATAAAGGTCATTATGATTTATAATAATATAAGTTCTTCCTACTATTTTTCTTTTTTGATAGTATATCTTATATTGCATAAGTATACTTTTTGTATTTTCTTCTAGCTTAGTACCTTTATAGTATTCAGCAAGGGCAATAATAATTTTGCTTAGATCATTGTTATATATTCCTTCCTAGGCATAGATTGCTTTATAAGAAACTCAGTCTTAAAGTAATCCAGTTGAATTTTTCTATTTAAGAGGTACTTAATGTATTTATTACTATTAGACCTTATCTATACATTCTAATGTGTATAGTATTGTTTTAGTAGTATAATGTATTCTAGTCTAGGTAGTAACTTCTATGTTATTGTAATATACTTCTATTTGAGATATCCTTTGGGCATAAAGTGTAGAAGTTATTTATTGATCTTAATTTTTCTATTGTTAAAGTTATAGTAGTAGCTTATAGTATTAGCTTATCTATTCTTAGATCCCTTTCTATAGATAATAGTATAATTGAATTCTAAAAGGTATTTAGTATAGTATAATTATTATCTAGTAAGTTATTAGGTAATTGTAAAGTAAGTAATATTCTTATAGTCTATATAGACCTTAACTTAGTATTTACTTCCTAGGAGATAGTATTAGAATTCTTTAAATGAGTTAATAATTATAAGGAATTCTTTATTATAGATAGGGTAATTAAATTTAGCTTTATGCATTTTATAAGAGAAGAAAGCAATAGAGTAAAATATATTATTATTATCTTATTATTTAATCTAAGAACCTTATATATAGTCTAATGAGTCTATTTTAAGTTTAATTTCTTATTTAGGGTTAAAGGTTATTAGTACTAGTTTACTTAGAATACTTTTCTTAATGTTATTAAATGCTTTCTTAGTAGTTATATCCTATTAAAATTCTTTTCCTTTCTTTGTAAATCTAGTGAGAGGTATAGTAAAGCTACTAAAGTTTCAAATGAATCTTTAGTAGTAGTTTATAAACCTAAGAAAAGACTATACTTCCTTGATGTTCTTTGGTCATTTCTATTACTAACTATAGTAAGTTTCTTTAGATCTATTCTAACCTAATTATATAAGATCATATGTCTAAGAAATTCTACTTCCTTAATATAAAAATGACTTTTCTCTGATTCAACTAATAATTTATTATTCTATAATGCTTATAGTACCTTATGGATATATTCTATATATTCTTCTTTATTCTTAGAGAAGATTAGGATATTATCTAGGTAGTATACTATAAAGATATCTAGGTATTTATAAAGTATATAGTTAATCATTCATTAGAATGAGGCTAAAGCATTTATAAGTCTAAAGGGTATAATAAGGTATTCAAAGAGTCTATACTTCATTCTAAAGGTAGTTTTCTATTTATGTTCTAACTGAATGCAAATAAGATTGTATACTCCTTTAAGATCTAATGCTATAAAGACCTTTATCCTATAGAGCCTATCTTTAAGCTTAGTAATAAAAGGTAATAGAGTTCAATCTTTAAGGGTAATTGCATTTAACTATTAGTAATCTATAATAAGTTAAAGCTTTCTATTTTTCTTAGGAATAAATATAACTGAATAACCTACTAAGGACTTGGATTTCCTAATATATCCTTTCCTTAACATTTCATTAAGGTATTCCTTAAGTATATATAGTTGTATTTCATTAAGGTTAAAGATCTTATAGAATATAGATAATATTCTATCTTTTAATACAATTTTATAACTTTATTCATTAAATTCTAATAGTCCTATCTTAAGTTCTTCCTTAAAGAGTTTCTTATAGATATAATACTCTAATAGTATATTCTTAAGTTATTCTTCTTTAGAGAGTTTCTTTTATTCCTTAAGGTCTTTATTCAGCTATATAAATTATTATCTAATATATTTAATTGTCCTTTAGAGTTATTTTTATTTACTATTCTTACATTTATATTATATTCCTTTTGAGGGTATTAAGGTATCTATTATATCCTTATGCTTATTCTTATTCTCTATTTCTTTAAGAGTTAGAATTAGAGATTTCTCTTTATTTATTGAGTTATTTTTATTATTACTAGGGAGAATATTATTATAATTGATATATACCTAGCTAGTTCTCTAGTTGATATAAGGGTTGAATTTCTTTAACTATGGATATCCTAAAACAATATTGTAATGCATTATAAGTATAATGTTAAAGGTAATACCTTAATTTTATCTATTGATAAAAACCTTTAAATAATTAACCTATTAGGTTATCTATTCTTTATTATATAAGAATAGGTTGCTTTTGAGATTCTATACTAAGTATAGATCCTTCTTATTTTTATAGGATAGCTTCATTCTATTGATTATACTAAGGTCAATGTATAATACCTAAGCTCTACTGTCTATTAATGCTATAAGCTATTCATCCCTAACTTATACTCTTAGCTTAAGTATTATTTGTTTCTTTATTAATTCTATTGTATATAAAGCTTTTATTAGAGATAGTTCATTCTCCTTTCAATCACTTACCTATTGCTCTTCTATAGGTAGTATTTATTGTTTTTTGTATATTTATAGAGTTCTTTGTATTATATATAGTTTATTAGGATTCTACTAATTCATATAGTAAAGTTAAATCTATCTTTATGTATTATAAGGATCTATTTATAGATTCCTTATGCTTCTTCTATATATTCTTTATAGTTATAGGTTTTATAGTTTACTATATACTTCTTAGTATATTAAGGGTAATTGTTTTCTTATGCATTATACTATTCTTAGATCTTAGTGTATATATAGACTTTGCATTCTAGGTATAAGCAGTCCCTAGGGTCTAATGGTCCTTTTATATATTATTCATAGAAGTATTAATCTTATAGCTAAATGACTATAATATATCTAAGTTATAACTATTACATTCTAACATAGCCCTATATTTCTTATTTAAGGTATAGGTTTATAATAGGGTAGTTAATAACCCTAGTTAGATAGCAATCATTCTCTGCTTTATCTATTAGGTATATTAAACATATATTATAGAAATAAGACATTTATAAAAGTTCTTTATATCCTATAGTATCCTTAGACAGTTAAGGATTATCTTTTCATCTATATATAATAGTATATATTATTGTATATAGGTGATTCATTGGTACTAGGCCTAAATATAGATATTATCCCCTTCTCTAGTATCTGGCCTTTCTCTAATGAGTTATGTATGCATTTGCTTTAATGTTTTCTACCTTTAGTTGATTATCCCATTATAGATAGCTATTATCTACTATGGTCTTGGGATTAGAGCTTCTAGTAGTGTACTAGTTGTTACTTGCTCTAGGGTTTAATTGAGGGTATAATAGCTTTAGACTACTATCTTTCTTGATCATTATCTGATTCTTCTAATGAGGTATTATTAATACTAAGAGCTGTTTGTAGCTAATATAGTTGTTGCTTAACTGTTCCTTAGTAGGAGCTTGAATGTTATTGTCCTAGATAGGCAGACTGAGCTGTCTAGTGTATCTTACTTTTTGTTCTATGTTAAGGCATGGGATTCTATCCTATTGGGTATAGAAACATTAGTGTATTTAGTTATCTCTTTCTTATTGTTAAGATAGTTAGGTATTAAGTCTTTGTTCCTTGATCTAGTTGTATAGCTGTTCTAATTGTTCTTTTGGCATTGTACTACTTATTGAGCTTATGTAGTAATTATAATTTATTATTGGTTGTCTATTAGGAATATTAATCTTAATAGATAGTCATTAGTAG